>JARFJB010000145.1:1985000-2627500 GCA_036346205.1 Vesta saturnalis | reverse complement strand
ATATTAACCGTGTACTGGGCTATATTGAAGGAAATCCTCATGTTAGCACAAGAGCATTATCCACTGAGTTGGGCATATCACGGACAACGGTTCAAAATATTTTGAAGGACCATAGGTAAGTTCTAATGGCCATCAAAATATATAGGTATTCGTTTAAACTTTTTTTAATTACTTTAAGAATGCACCCATATCATGTCGTTTTGCATCAGGCCTTGAAAGAGGAAGATTTTGATCGAAGGTTAGACTATTGCCATTGGATGTTAGGCATGATACGCGAAAATAGAGATTTTATTTCAAATTCTTTGGACCGATGAAGCCACCTTCAGTAGTGACGGAGAGTCAATCTGCACAATATGCATTATTGGTCTGCAGAAAATCCCCATTGGTTGCGTGAAGTTCAGCGCCAAGGACGTTGGAGTTTAAATGTATGGTGTGGCATACTGGGAGGCAGAATTATTGGGCCATATTTTTCGAGCAACCCCTAAATGGCAATGTATTTCTGACTTTTGGCCAATCAATTACCGTTGTTGTTGGAAGATGTGCCTCTGGAAACAAGGCAAAATTGTTTTTGCAGTTGGATGGTTGCCAGCACATTTTGCTATTAATGTGCGAGAACATATTAATGCAGTATTTCAACAGCGGTGGATTGGAAGGAAGTCTGTTTCATGGCCTCCGCGATCGCCAGACTTAACGTGCCTCGATTTTTATTTATGGGGGCGTTTAAAGGACTTCGTGTTTCGGACTCAACCTACTACTAGAGAAGATAAGAAAAACCGGATTCGTAACGCAATTCGTAACTTACCGAGAGTCGAAATTGAAGCTGCAATTTTGTCTAGTCATGAGAGGCTTCATCAATGCATAGAGCGTGATGGTCAGCATTTCGAGCATTTACGGGGGCATTAAAAACCTTCCTCCTTTAAATCGGTCCTTTTTAGGGCCACAACTTACATAATAGAAGCAATTCCAGAAAAATATAGTTAAAAAAAGATAAAAATGTAAGGAATTTTCGTATAAAGTTTTCTTTGGCCGATATTTTAGGTTAGGAAGAAGATATCGAGATGTCGAGTCATACCTATGCATTTAATTTTTTTGCGAAAATTATCCGTTTCTGTCGGAATGTTGAACAAAGCCCTCTAGCGACGACATGTGAACCTAATAAAACTTCAATTATTTTAACATTTTTAGCACAAGAAAAGCTCTTTTCAACGCGCCCAAGTTTGTTAAAATCGGATTAGCCGTTTCGAAGATACGGGGGGTGATTCAAGGAAAACTTTGAATACCCCCACCACTTTATTTTTATAGATACGTCAAAAAGTGCCAAACAAAAAAAGTTAAGATTATCCTCGACTTCAAAGATCAGTAATTCTTTTATTAGGTTAATATAGCAAAATTCACAGAAACATCACTTTTTTAGATTCAAGATTGCAGTTACGCCCCTTAGCGGCCATTTCAGAAACTTGAAAATACTTTCCAGGTTTTTGTATTGGCCTTTTTAGTAATAACTTTTTTGCGCAAGCCTCTACGATGGATAGTTTCCCAGATACAGTTCCTCGCATTCTTAGTTGGACACCCTGTACATATCTTCAAAATCATTGCTATTGTAATTAAGACACACCTTTTTGGAGCAGAATTTGTGACTTTGCTTAAAGAACGCCTATTAATACTAGCAGATGATCTACGACCTGCGATACACCTTATCTTTTATGTTATAGATAGAAATCTACACCAGGTAGATCAGGTGATCGAGGTGTTCATGCAACTGGTGCATTCTCTTCTATCCACAAGTCAGGAAAAGTTGTAATTTCGCACTCCTAATCGATAAATTTACCTCATCTATGATATCTTCGAAATCATTTTGCAAGAAATGAAGGTAATGCTCACCAGTTAAGATCCCATGAACAACGTTTGGACCAGGATCCGATAACAATACACCACACATTTATCCCAAATTTAATTTGTGGTTTTCTTTGCATGACATGATCCGGATTTTCTTGTGACCAGGGATGCTCTTTGTGCCTATTAAAAATCCTGCAATTTGTAAATCTACTTTCATCCGTCCAAATTACCTTAAATTTAAACTGTGGGTCGACTACACACTTGTTTCTAAACCATGCTGAACATTGTCACCAAGTTGTAGTGTTTGCGAAGTTAATAACTTGTAGGGGTAAATTTATGATTTTTTAACAGTCGTACAACAATATTTTGTGAAATTCCCGTTTGCATACTAACTTCTCGTGTTGAAGTTGATGCATTCTCTATAACAGATGCTAACGTGTTCACTTCAGCAGATTCATTAGTATGCCCAGTTTCATTTTTGGGTTTACAGCAAGATCCAAATTCACCCAAAGCATCATGTAGTCTTTTAAACGTGCGCGGAGAAAGCTGATGGCGTTCAAAGTAGAGGTAAACATATTTCTGTGCAGCCCACACTTCATTTTTTGACACCGAATAAAACATTAAACCATATCACGCTTTTCTAGATTAGAGAAATGAGTTATAGCGACTAAAAACATTAACCGAACTGAAAACCATCTTTAAACTAAACGTCAAAGTAATATGAGTAGCATTTCACAATCAACAATGGTTTCCATGGCCTACCATACTAATAATTCTGAAATAAAAACGACGGTTCCTCTTCAATTTTTGAAAATTACTGTGCCATATGCCGCATCATTAAAAAGACCAGAAAAATCTTTCATAAAAAGCCATAGCCAACTATTGTTTCCATTAAAAAAATGCATATTTATGTCGTAACAAACGTAAATTAAGATATTGGCAGATACAGAAAGGAACCAGAATAATAATATTGAAGGTAATAAATTTGGCGGTTTAAAAAAACAGAAATAAAAGATTCTGGAGAGAACATAGCATTGTGTTCTAATCCCCAGTAATGCTGTAGTTGAAACTTTTTCTAAATATTTAGTTCAGTGTTGAGGTGGTGTCAATGTCTAGTGTGTGTGACGTAGGTAACGTATGTGAACACAACCTCGCAATAATAACTTATTTAACAAATATCTTGGTTGGCGTGTCGTTATTACTTTATGCTAGTAGCAAGCAATTAATAAATTTATCCGATTGTTTATGTTAAGCCTTCGTATACCTTAAACATCAAATCTGCAATAGTACTAGTAACTCACATATTTATAAAAATAAAAATAAAAATAATGATTTTTATTTAGTAAACAGAATAAGCAACAGAACTACGTACTTTGAACTATATGAGTGTAACATAGGATGTATTTCTAAAGCTTAAAAGCGTTTTGAACGATATGTTTTGGTTTTTTGCATTCTTATGGTGTTTACTGCATCGTGCTATGGTCAATTTCTTAACTAGATAGCAAGTATAGCCGAAGCTGTTAGGCACCCAGTGATGACTCATTATACCCACAGTCGCTCCGTCACTTAAACTCCTGATTTAATAAGACTAAATTTGCTTAGGTGCCTTGGAATCAACAAGCCATAATGGAAGGACGTCTTATCTTCGGGTCGCAACTCAATGCCATGAACAACAAGCACTGAATGCGTCACCTTTTTCGAGCTGTTCGAATTTGTTTAATTTTCTTCTTCTACACTAGATTTATCCTTGGAGCGGGCGACAAGGCGATTAAGCGAAAACGTCTGCTTATGTCAACAAGATGCGAATGAACCTTAATAACATGAATCATTTATTTATTAGAGATAATCTGGTGTAGACCAGTGAGTTAATCAACTGACTGCGGATACCACGGTCCCACGTTCGAATCCAGATTCTATCCAGATTGTAAGTGTATAGTGGTTAAGTATAAGCGTAGCCTTTGGCTAAACTTCAACCACTGTAAAAGTAAAAGACTCAAAATAAAAATTTATTAGTCTTCGTAACTCTTCTATTTGGTCGCATTGCTTTATATAAGTTGTCCATTGGCCACAACGGTGATTAATAAACTACATCTGATGATTAATGCACAAGTTGTGTAAAAGTTGTTTGTAATGTAATTAGATTAATAACAATCATGATTAAATCAGTTAACATGAATAATTAACGTGAAACAGAAGGTGCACACTGAATAAATGCGATAATTGTGATTTGTATTGTTACTATTTCATTTCATTATTCTTAATTACATTTTTCTTGTGCCAATATGTGTTTACTTGTTAATTTTTATTTCTCATTTAAAAGTAACATAATTACATGTGAATCTTATTAACAACATCGTTAATTAAAGTTAATTGTGTCAATGATTTAACCTTACTGGGCTTATTTGTTGAAAGTGACATAGAATTAGGGATAATTAAATGCACTGTTTTACTTTGTTTTTGTTTTAAGTTCAAATTAATATTTTCATTGTGTGTATATAATAATGACATTATTAATCTCCCAATTACACTACTTCTACAAATAAAAAAATTTAAAAAATAATTTTTTTGCGAGCAAAAAATTAGCAACAAATTCTTACATTATTGTTATGTGCGATTTTGATATTTTATGTATATAATCTTCTTTTAGCGTAACACCGTTTTGTAAAAAAACGTACAGAGCAACAAAGTTTTTTCTTTGGCAACTTTTTAGCAACAAATGAGCAACAAATAAACAAAATTTATTAGAATCGATTCTACTCACTTTGTTCCGCTAACTTATGAGACGTATGTAGGTACTTCTTCTAACGCCAAAAAAAATTCATAAAGTTCACGTTAGCCCTGGCGCAGTATTCATATGTAGCTGGCTTGAAGACCCAAACTTTTTGAAATTGTCTGTAACTACTTTAAAGGACATAATAATAATCATAAAATCAAGAAATTACGATGTATGAATTTTGTATAACGTCAAGTAAAAATCACAAAACTCTCATTCGTGCTCGCTCAGAAATCGTCCGTAGCTTACTTGAAAACCAAAAAATTTTTTAACAAATTTAAAGCACAAATAAAAATAGTATTAACAAAAAATTTCCATTTCAAACAATATAAAATATGTATTATAACAACAAAATAATGCGATGCATGTGTTTTATACGTCAAGAAAAATTTACAAAGTTCACATTGTCGCTCATGCAGTATTCGCATGGCTTGAGGAACTAAACATTTTTTAATTTCTTTAACTATCTCAAAGGGCCCATAGTAATAATCGTAAAAACAATAAATTACGATGTAAGTATTTTTTATAACATCAAAAAGAATTCATAAAGTTCACCTCGGCTGTCGCACAGTGATCGTCCGTGACTGACGCGAAGACTCCGAAATATTCAAATTTTTTGTAAGTATTTTTTTTTTTGTAACGCCAAAAAAGTTCACATTCGCACTCGTGCAGTAATCGTCTGTGTCTGAGTCGAAAACCCAAAAATGTTATAAATTTTCTTTAACTATTTTAAAGGATACATAATAAGAATCGAAAAAACAAAAAAATTCACATCGGCACTCGCGCAGTAATCGCCCGTGATTGACTCAAACACCCAACAATTCTTCAAATTTTCTTCAGCTACTATAATAAACATAGTAATAACAAAAAATTGCAGTGCAGATATTTCTTTATAACGTGAAGAGAACTTCATAACGTTCACCGAGATCGCGCGGTCATTCGTGCCTGGCTGGAAGATTAAAAAATGTTATTAAGTATTTACTTAGAACTGTAATATCAAAAAATTTCGAAGTAATTATTTTTTATGCCGCCAAGAAATATTCATGAAGTTCTTGTTCGCGCAATAGTTATTTGAGACAGAGTGGAAGACCCAAACATTTTTCGAATTTTCATGAAGTATTTTAAAAGACTTATAATATGAATTCTAATAATAAAAAATTGCGCCATAGTTTTATTTCTTATTATGTGGCTCTTGTATAATTAATGAAACTTGGACAAATGTTTGTCATCGACTTAGCCATAGATCATAAATACGAGAACGTGAATGAGCGCCTTGCTATTTTCTTCTTGACGTTATAACAATACTTACATCGCAATTTTTGTTGTTTCCTTGATCCAGTACCAGTCTTATCTGAGCTCTATTTGATCTCTATGTCTTCTGGGGAATTTCCCTCATCATGGACGTTAGCAAATGTTCAACCTAATCAAAATTAAAGGCGATAAGACAGATCCCTCCAACTACCCACTAATTACCATGGCTTCTATTTT
The DNA here is from genome assembly GCA_036346205.1 of Vesta saturnalis. NCBI lineage: Eukaryota > Metazoa > Arthropoda > Insecta > Coleoptera > Lampyridae > Vesta > Vesta saturnalis. The sequence goes on along the minus strand of JARFJB010000145.1, from coordinate 2,621,403 downwards.
GGATAAAATCATGGAAAAAGCTATCCATCAGCAACTGCCCCCTTTTCTTGAAACTAACAAACTCCTTAATGACCAACAATATAGTTTTAGGCAGAATCATTCAACAGGTAATCTTCTTTCATACGTGACCCAAGTTTGGAACAATACATTAGAACAAAAAAAACGCAAAGATAACGAAAAAATACTCTACGGCATAGAAGCGGAAGTCAAAGAACAAAAAATAGACATATGCGCACTGCCGGATACAAAACGTACGGTCACTTATGAGGAATACATATTAATATACACCAGAAAAGGAAAACACTTACGAGCATCAGAAGGAGTATATAATAACCAACGAATTCTAAATATAACATTACAAACATTGACGAAGCAACTCCAACATAAGTGTTTATGTACCAGATATCTCCAAACCCAAGGAAGAGACAGAAATGTTCTTGAAATCCTGCAAACAGAATTCAACATGCTACTCAAGGGTAGAAAACTAATCATTCTTGGAGATTTAAAGGCAAGAATAGGAAACACACCTATACCCTCTGTCAAGAATCGATTTAACGAAGAGCATATAAACAGTAGAGTTCTGCTCAATGAACGAACTAAGGATAAACAACACATCCTTCGACCATAAACCACAACACAAAATTACATATCCGGCACAAGGGGACAAAAATCTGCTATCGATTATATCATTACCAATAGGGCAATACACACTTCCCAGGTAATGGATGTCGCTCTATCACATCAACGAACATAGGGACAGATCATTTGCTGGTGCTCTGCAAAATAAGCCAAGACATACAAAAGAAAGCGAAAACTCCACCAGCGTATGCAGAAAAACTAAACACAGTATCTGTTGCAGATGACACCACAAAAATGATATACAGAAATCGGCTAGAACAGAAAATACAAATAAGAAGAATCGAAAACGACACACTAGAAGAAGCATGGAATAAACTAAAATCAAGCATGATGGCAGTTGAGGAAGCTCTAGGCAAACCAAAAATTAATATAAATGAAAGCAAACAAAACCAAACCGTGATACATAGGCGAAGAAAGCAACTAGCCAAGAAAAAGACAAGCCTATAAAACAACAGAACAGAGACGGAACGACTGAAACAAGACACCAAAAGAAAAACAGTTGATGAGCCAACCTGGGTAAAATACTTTACAGAATTGTACCAAGGAGAAGAAGAATACAACGAAGAAGATAGCGAAACACAAAACACCAGGATAATCCAAGAACAAACAACACAAAACTATCAAGTGCTTGAAAAATCGAAAAGAACCAGACGAGGATGCAATAAACACGAATTCTTGAAGTATGGAGGCCCGGCTCCTAGTGCCGAGCTTACAAAGTTATACGAGATTACACTAGATACAAATACAGATCAATAACCTTGTTAAGCTCAACAATGGAACTATTTACCGGTATTTTAAATAGAATCATTGAAGCGAACATCCAGATCAGCGAAGAACAACAAGGGTATCGAAACAATCGCTCCACAATAGACGCTATATTCATACTCCGTCACATTTCTGAAAAAGCGATTAAAAAACACGAATAATAATAATAATAAATAAAATTAGACAGGTAGACTCACTGAGCCACACCCTCTTCAATCTAGTATTCGACGAAATAATGACCTATACTAAGAGGAATTGATATGCCGATGACGCTGTGATTATAGCAGAAAATGAGGATGACCTCCAGCGATCTCGATACCAATTCTACTTGAGCTCCAAAAAATACAATAAGGCAATATCTAGGCTTAGTAGTTGCAAAAGAACGAATCATATGCAAAGTTTCCCTAGAGAACAAACCCATTGAACAAGGCATGGACTTTAATTATCTGGAAGTCGAACTAAAGAGCGACAAAAATCTGACCAAAGAAGTCACAACACAGGTCAATACAGGATGTAGAATCTCTGCAGCCTTACAAGACGTTATATCGAAAAAGAAGAACATGAGCACCAAAGCCCTTGTTAAAATATATAAAACTTGTGTCCGACTAGTAATAATATACGCGGCGGAAATAAGAGCAGACACGGCGACAACCAAGAGAAAAATGAGAACAACGGGAATTAAAATACTAAGAAACATCCTCCTCGGCAGGCGTACGACAACGTTCTGCCTTAGCCCCGCTCCTTTATATTATCTTCGCATCCGACACTCCCGAAGTCACACCACCCAGAATAGTCGTTGCACAGTTTGCGAATGACACCGCCTTCTGGACAGTAAATCGGAACAGCGAAACGGCCTCCCGCCTCACATCCGAAACCCTTCGAAACTTCTTCAACTGGGCGAACCAGTGGAGAGTCCCCGTCAATCCCACCAAAACCCAAACAATCCTCTTCCGCTATCCTAATTACACCGCAGATAAGCTTGCCTCCAGAAACGTTTCCCTCACACTGAACCAAGAAAGACTCCCACTCCAAGAAGTCACCTACCTAGGGATCCTCTTTACTAAAACCTTCAATTGGTTCACTTAGCAGGATAAGAAACCGCGTAAACCTACTAGGCGTCCTTCGGGGTAGAATCAGAGTTTTCCACCGAAAACACTACAACACACTTACAAAACATATATTCGCCCTGTTATGGATTTCCGAGCACCTATATACACTAACATAAACCCTCAAATCTTCAAATCTATTATGGATTGACTATCTGTCACCTACTAAAGCAGCTGCATGTAACATTGGCTTTTTGTACAGATCTAAGCAGTACTTTACCTCCCGACAACTTTTTTGCTGTGTAAGGCCCAAGTTGGACCTCATCTAGAATATAATTCTCGCCTCTCAATTGGTGCTTCCCAATGCGCTCTCCATGTCCTTAATTTCTTTGTATTACCGGTATTACAATAGCTATTGCGTTGCTGGATTACGTTATTGGGTCACCTTTGCTGGGAATACTCGGATCTCTAATTCACATCATCAATGCGCAGTACAAATCTCACCTTGTCGTACCAAACGACCGTAACTCACATTCGTATACACTACTTCTATACTCTGGAATGATGATCTCCATAGTTCCTGTTTTGCTCTCACTTAAGATATGAAAATATTTAAGGTAACCGTTCACAGACACCCCTTGGCAATTCAGTATTCCCCTATTCATCCTCCTTGAGCGTTTCTGAGCTTACGTTCGGACAACAACCACTCAACGAGTAGTATAATCACTATTTTTTGAACAGAAGAAATTAAAACAGAAATTTATACAAAAATTATACAATGACATTTGACGTTGCGCTTATTATATTTTGTATAAGATATGGTGTTGCGGTTTAATAACACAAAAAAATACTGGTTGTCAAAATGGCATTATACTATAATGACCTTATTTAATGTTAATGCCACATTAGTAGTACCTGATAAATCTTTCAACTTCAAGTTTTTCTACTCAGTCTTGCAAACTTATTTTAATACGAATTCAGCAACTATACATTAATGAGGAATAAAGGTCACTTAACAAGTATTTTAGACCATTTTTTCTATTTTTTTAATTAATTAAAATTTCCTACTTTTCGAGCTATTTATCTAATATGTTAAATCTGTCGCGAAAAAATCCCACTTTTTGTTGCATGCTTAGTGCATTTTGGACTTGCTTATTTATTAGATGTCGTTGGCACAACCGAAAATGTATGGGCGGCTAATGGCTTTACCTTAGTTTTAATATTAATGTTCTTCAAATCGTCTGTTAATAATTCTTTTTTATTTTTCGTAAACTCGATGAATGTGTACTTTCTATTCTATACGCTATGCTATAGTTATAGCAATAGTACTTTATTATAGTACATTTGGTTTATGAATTAATTAGAAGGGATCATTTTCATGTTCTCATTCATAGTGAACGTACTACTTATATTTTGTTTTATGATGTTAATTACTACAGTGGTCAAGGTAGCTTTTAAAACTAATACCAATGTTCTTAAATGTTTATTTATTTAATGCCAAAGATTCAAATAATGAAATTTTGGAATCGGGTATTTATAACACATTCTGTAATTCTGTTTATATTGGACAAACACTTAGGAACTTAGGATATTAGATATTTTAAATATAGAATTATAATTTACATCAAGTTTTCAATTTTCCCTTAATAACGTGTTACCATAACTAATTATTTTACTTATTTCTCGTGATAGTGATTGAAACGCGTAGAGAAATAAATAGTTATATAATAGAAATTGTATAACTATATATTGTATTATAACATTAGTTCTATTAAATATTGAATTGCATGAAGTAAGGTAGGAATATAAATTTGATAGTAATTGTATTTTGTGGAAAGTGTGAAGTCGTTCAACTTAACTTGTAAGAATCCACCCCGGGTTTTTCAAATTAAGGCATATTTTAACAATTACTGATTTTTTTATGCAGTTACAAGGATCACAAATACACAGCTCAACGGAGGATAAGGCAAAATAGGTAACTGCCTTAACACATGGAGTGCCATATGTATCCAACATGGATACACACTAGGCAATGTTTATCGTCCCCGTGTATCCATTGTGGATACACGTACATTTTATTATTTGTGGCCGCATGCATTCGTGTTGGACGCATAACTACTGTATTTTTTTATGGGAGCTTTTCGGTAATGGCCTGGTGTACCCAAAACTGTACAGGGTGTGGCGCGAAGAGTTTTGATTAAAAGTAATGGCGGATACAGTTATGTTAAATATCTTAAATTACGAAGTTGTAGGTTTTGGATGACGCTTAGTTCAAATATAATATTGTCCTGAATGTGGCACTTCCGGTTATACCGAAAGTAGACGTCAACTTTGTTATTTTAAATGGAACCTAATATTTTTATTTTATTTTCGAATTCTACATGAAATTCTAGATAAAATTTGTACACAATGTCCTATACCAAAAATGAAGTAGTTTCGAGATATTTCCATTTTTTTTTAAATTTTGAAAAAATCCTAGTCCACATTAAAAAACAATATCTCCATTAATAACGATGCTAGTGACGTGAAATTGTAACCAATAAACAACAAGCGCTTACCGGTTAACTCCATATATCCATCTCATTGATATTTCATACAGGGTGTTTTAAACTTAGCCGCCAGCATGCACAATTTAAATCATTTAGAAGTTGCTTACTTTAAATAGAACACCCTGTATTTTATTACATTTTCCGCTGTATTTTTTTAAGCCAATTCGTTTGGTATCAGTATTCCCTATAACTAAATCCAACCACTTTTGAGATATTTCATTATCTTAGTTAAAACATAACAACACTTAATTATTTTAACATTAGTAAAGGGTAGGCCATGATTTCCATTATTTAAGGTGATATTTTGTTATTTTTCATAAGTTATTAATTCTGAAAAGTAACCAATAGCCTGAAAGGATTATTAATTGTGGATATCTTTAAAAACGTTGACTAGGTATTTTGTATTAATTTAAATAGATAACTTACAAACAAAATTGTTTTAGAAGTACAGGGTGTTAAAGTTTCAAAATACCTTCTTTTCCATCTTCATTATTTTTGGTTTGAAAGCACTGATGTTCATTTTATCTTCTAAAAGAGATTTTTACATCTTTATAGGGTATGTAGCTGTACTCACAGGGTACCATTCAATCTTATTTATTGGGTGATACACATTTTAACATTATAGTTTAAAAAGAAATATTTTGTTTTATTACAGCCATATAATTGCTATTGTGAAAGACTCTTCATTGGATATGATATTGTGTTGGTTAAGTACATAGTTATAAATATATATTATACAAGGTGCTTCATCAGTTTTGTCCCAATCATCATTTCCTTTAAAATCAAATAACGGAACTTTTTGTATGTGGAAATTGATTTTGACATCATTTTATCCTTTAGTTAGACAGATTAGGTGCTACTTAAGATTATACAGGGCGAATCAATAATTTTGCAAAATACTAAATATAACAACAAGTCGAAAAACCTTTGAGATTTTTGCATCTTTATGGGATATGTAGATATAGACAAAGGGTATAATTGATTCTTAGTTACAGGGTAATATACAGTTTAACGTTATAGTTTTTAAAAAATATATTTTGTTTTATAACAGCCACATAATTGCTACTGTGGAAGACTTTTCATTGGGTGTCATATTGTGTTAGTTAAGTAAATAGTTAAAAATATATATAATACAGGGTAAAAATATATATTATACAGGGTGATACATAGGTTTTGTCCCAATCGTCAGCTCTTTTTAAAATCAAATAACAGAACCCTCTGTATACGGGAATTGATTTTGACTACATTTTATCTTTTAGTTATACGTATTATGTACTACGATTCAATAATTTTACAAAATACTAAATAAGGCAATTAGTCGAAAAACCTTTTTCGTTTTCATTACCCTGCATCTTAAAATTAGCTCTTTCAAGGTATGTATATAGATTTTAAAATCTTCGAGTACAGTTTATTATACTGATTTTGTTCCGAAAGTTTCGTTTCAATTGTAGATGAGCTGGCAAGTTTCAAAGACATATCAAATGAAAGTTAGTTTTAAAGGAACCATAGTATCGTCAGCATGTGCAATGCTGTTCAAAGTGAAAACCAGAAATATACACCACACATTAAAATTAATTAATATTTACCTTTGAACTTATTCGTTCATAACAAAAACTTATAATATTACCTACATTGTTTAACGTATAATGTACCAAAAGTCAGAAAACAGTCGTTTGATTTAGAAATGTGATTATAGTATATAGGGCTAACTAGATATAGATTGGAACAGTTTTAGTTGTCGTCACTTGGAATTCTTAATAACAATAATACATGTTCCAATCTATATTAGTTAGCCCTCTGCACTATAACTAACTATTTCGAACCAAACGACTGGTCGGTTTGACTTTACCACTACAGTCCTAGTATTGGTTTTGTGTAAATACTGTTTTATACCTTAATGTATCATAATCAATATAATAGGTACAGTACAAACACTAGACGTATTCTTTTTCCCTGTTAATTAACAGATTTACTGACTTTGGTACATTATTTAAACGCGAGTTAAACAATGTGTTTAGTATATATTTTGGTTCCACTTTGCACAGCATGTATAGCTGACTTGTGATCATAATTTAAAACTACTTCTGGACGTTACAAATTCAATCCAGCTTAAACAATAAACATAAAGATAACATATTGCGTTCCTTTAAAGGTAATAGTTCATTTGATATGTCTTGGTGAAACTTGACCAAAGCTCTATCTCAGGATTGAAACGAATGAATAAATCAGTATAATAACTGTTTTAGTTCGAAGAATTTTAAAATCTATACATAATTTGAAAGATCTAATTTTAAGTATAAACGTTAAATGAAACCAAAGAATAGGTTTTTCGACTATTGTCATAGTCTAGTATTTGTTATTTATGTAATCACCTTGTATACTATTGTAATACGTTACTAATAAATAATGTAAGTACAAAACTAATTCTTCCGTAATAACAGAGTGGTTCCGATTTAATTTGATTTAACAAGATTTGATGAGTTGGTGATCAAACTTTGATCACCCTGTATAGAATATATAATTTACTCCTATATAATATAATGTTTAACATTAACATTACAAAAAAATACAACCCTAATGTATATTAAGCCTCAAGTACCAATTATGGTGATACAAACAATAATAATTTTCATTTAAAAGTTTACTATTAAACTGTGATATCTATAAACAAAAAGTCGACTATTGTCATTTAGTATTGTCTTTTGAAACTTGCCAGATATCTAAAAAGATTTGATGATTGAATAACCTTCGTATCACCCTGTATAATGATATATTTTTACCCTATATAATATATATTTTGAACTATTAACTTAACTAACAAAATATGACCCCCAATGAAAAGCCTCCCACAGTAGCAATTATGTGGCTGTATAAAACAAAATATTTTTTTTTAAAGTATACCATTTAACTCAGTATCACCCTGTACATCTACATAAAGAAACGCTGATAATTTCATTTGACATGTATTGGTGAAACTTGCCAGACTCTATCTACAAATCTACTCATAGGATTGAAACGAAACTTTAGGAACGAAATCATTATAATACGTTGTATTCGAAGATTTTAAAATCAATGTACCTTGACCGAGTCAATTTTTAGATACAGTGTGATGAAAAAAAGAAAGGTTTTTCGACTTATTGTTATATTTAATATTTTGCAAAATTATTGAATCGCCATGTATAACCTTAAGCAGTACCTAATCTGTCTAACTAAAGGATAACATGAAGTCAAAATCAATTGCCACACACAGGGGGTTCCGTTATTTGATTTTAAAAAGAATTGATGATTGGAACAAAATTTATGAATTACTTTGTATAATATATATTTATAGCTATTTATTTAACTAACACAATATCATATCCTATGAAGAGTCTTTCACAGTAGCAATTATGTGGCTGTAATAACACAAAATAATTTTTTTTAAAAACTTTAATGTCAAAACGTGTATCACACTGTAAATAAGATTGAATGGTACCCTGTGTGTACAGCTACATATCCTATAGACATGTAAAAATCGCATTTGGAAGATAAAATGAAGATCAGTACTTTCAAACCAAAAATAATGAACATGGCAAGGTAGGTATATTGAAACTTTAACATCCTGTATTTCTAAAACTAGTCATAAAATGACTTTGTGTCTATGAACAATATTGATGAGTATGACAAGAACTAATACATATAAAAAAATTAGACATATTAGCCGAAGGCCACTTTCCATAAGAAAATGGCGTGGTGCTTTACTTTGAGTAGTTTGAGATACTGCAGCTCTTCTCCCAACTTCTTCAACATTGTTCTTATAACAGTTCACGCAACGGCCTCTTTTTCTGGCAGTCCCATGACTTTCTTCCAGATGATGTTGGACTGATGGGGGTGCTCCTGGGGTCGAACGGTCTTCAGCCAGGTCATCTGGCGCATGTAATGATTGGGTTATAAGAGTTTTACTTGAATTTCTTGATTGACATATTGTCATTTGTAAGCTCTTGATGTAATATGTAGGCATTAACCAGTGCAGTTCCCAATAACAACTCGATCGCCAATTTACGGTAACACTTTATACCTTTTCTTAGTGATGACGAATAGGCTTTCATTTGATATGAAAGATCATTGATGACTTACATTTATTGTAGTCCGAAATAATTTTTGGCTTTTGTATTTCGCTACCTCTTTGTCGTACTGATACAAGTTCATTATTGTGTTTAGCACTAAGCAGTAAAACGTCTCTTTTATACTTCCATTTCAGAACTGCAACACCTGTATTACTTTCAGCTGAGACAGTTTCTCCTTTTTTCAACTTTTTGAGTTGTAACCTCTTTGGGATTGCTTTCTATTTGTACGTAGAGTTCCTACTAAATACGTGTTCCTGTCCAATGAGCTAGAGCAACACCAGTGTAGTAGTTGTCAGTGTATAGTGTTCTTCCCTTATCAAGTAGATTATTTACGAGGGAAAATACTACCCCTGTTGCAACCGACTGGCCTTCAATTTTTTCCGTTCCACAATATACACTTAGATTGTAGGTATATCCTTTATTGACACATAACTTGAAAAGTTTAATCCCAGATTTGTGTCTTTTATTCTTGAGATATTGTATAAGGACACACGCACGCCCTCTAAAAGGGACCAGCGTTACATCAATGAAAATCTTCTCTTAAGGAATAACAGCAGCTTGAAATGCAATCAAAGATTTATCAATAATGGGTTTTATTTTGTGAAGACGATTTACAACAATGTCTTCATTGTTGAAATGAATAGTTTTTAGCAAGAGTTGGGATCTGTTTCTGCTCATTGGAGTTCTTATTTTACTATAGTATAAAAACGATTTTTACCAGTAGGCCTGGATGCTAGGTAAATGAAACAACCCCATCCAAATAATAATTCCAGGAAATCTCTGGGTTTCTTCGGAGTTTGTAACTATCCATTTTATTATTCGTGATTTTTTTCTTTGCATTGCTGTGCGTAAAGATTTGTGTCTATTACAATGTGATTTACAAATTCATCGGAAACCATAAGTTTATAAAAATCATATGGGGTTTTATTATAAAAATCTTTACATATTATGGCCTTTACGTCAGGATTTTGCTCCCTAAATAAAAAAATTCTTAGGTTACCCAAAGCTGGTCCCCATGTCGGGTTAGTCGTTAAATCTTCCTTAGCCTCTTAATCTGAAGATGATGAACCATTCAATACAAACTGTGAAATAACATCTTCTATTGTCTGCGGGGCAATACCATTAGTATTGCAAACTGAATTGTTATCATTATTTTGTTGTCCATGATTCACTCGTAGAAATCAAAGAAAAATCTGTAAAAAAAATCTATTAGAAAAGATCATGTAAAGTTGGACATTATACATACCAGAGAAACGGTCGACGGGATTATTCCTGTCAGTTTTTTGAAGCCGAAGTTCTACTCGTAGAAGGTAAAGAAAAATCTGTAAAAAAGTCTATCAGAAATAAATCATTTTCAGTCGGAGATTATGCGTACCAGTGTGGTTGCCAGTAGAGATATTATTACCAGTTTGCTTCAAAATCGATCCCGTACTCGTAGAAGGCATGAAAATATCTATAAATATATATATATATATATATATATACAGTGTGTCCGGAATTGGTCTATGCAGTAGTGCTATCTTGGAAACTATAAGAGATCGAAAGACGGTTAAATGGAGACTCTCAAATATTTTTCAAAATATTCCAAATAAACTGAAAATCGAAAATTTTTATTTTTAGATATATCTCTTTTATTTGAACAGATATAAAAAAATAAATTACACTTTGCCATTGCCACTTTTTATCCTCTATTGATTGGTTACAGAAAAAAATTAATCCGACGTTTCGTCGATTAAAGACCATCATTAACTTTATTTGTTCATATGGGGGGTAAATTAGCTAATGGTATAAAATGATTCCTTTTTTTATTCTAAATCCAACGATGTATAACACTTAATGATAATTCGACGTTTCGACCCTCATTCTTGACATTTTCAAATATTTATTTTTTTTATGAAACATTTTTGAAAAAAAAACTACCAAAACAAATTCTCCAGCAAATGTACATTTATTTCAACTCATAATTCATAATAGAACGTTTCAACTCATCAAAAGCATCATCAAGTAATCTCTTATGAACAGTATTAGTACATAACTACGATATCGAAAAAGCCTTTCCAAACCTTGTCTTAAACAATGACAGATAAATAACTCTTTTATTAAGTTTAAATTTAAGTAAACACCTAACAATACATTTACTTCGAATGAAAATATTTAGGAAAATGTGAAAAATCCTATTAAAACACTTAAAAGTTAATTACAGCTAAATAATGAATTCGATTATTGTAAATTTCTGGTAGTAGGCTTTGATGAGTTTAAACAATTATTGTATAACAATTATGTTATCTGTCAAAAGATTACAATGGTTTCTCACATTTTAATGAACATTGTTTGAAAACGGCGTTAAATTATTATAATGAAGAAAAGTTGTGCTATATCAAAAATGAAAGAAATGCTACCAGAGCTAGTGATGACTATTTTCAAATGTACCCCGAAAGAAAACAACCTGGCAGAAATCATTTTTATAATTCAGTAAGAAATTTAATAGTATTTGGAAGTTTTGAAAAACCACGTTCAAAAAAGTATGCGATCGATAATGATGTTGATAATATTTTGACGAAAATCCGAAATCTTCAGTACGAAATTGTGGCACGGAGTTTCATATTCCAAAATCCACTGTACAGAATGTTTTGAAAGTTGTTAAATATCATCCTTACAAGACAACAACTGTACAGCGCCTGCAAGAAGGTGACTTTGACAGGAGAATCGAATTATGTAATTGGTACCATCGTAAATGTCAAGAAAATCCTGATTTTTCTGATAAAGTTGTATGGACAGATGAGACACGTTTTACCAACTGTGGAGTCTTCAATAAAAAAATCATCATCACTGGGCCCGTGGAAATCCACATATTCGCGATTCACGCCGACTTCAAGTACGATTTGGTTTTAATGCGTGGTGAGGAATGATCGGTAAGTAATACATTTGTTTGAGTTAATTAAGTAACATTTAATCATTTAACTACGACCCATTTTTTTAATATTCCCAATTAATTTCAGAAAATCGTCTGATTGGTCCATTGATTTATGACCACACGTTAACAGGGCAAGGACACCTTTTAATATTGCAAAACCAAATCATTCCATCCATTCGTGAAGCTGCCCCCCCCTGATGAATTTAATAATTTGTGGTTCCAACACATAGTTCAGGGAAAGTCCGAACATTTTTACGGGAGATTTTTGGAGAAAGAATAATATCTAACGGTGGTCCTGTCCGTTGGCCTGCTAGGTCTCCGGACCTTACCCCATTAGACTTTTATTTAGGGGGATATGTCAAAAATGAGGGGTATGAATTTAATTCCCCAGACAATAGGCAAGTTTTGGAACATAGAATTATTAATATTATTGAAAATATGAATCGTAATGCAATACGTCGAGTAACCAGAACTATCGCAAAAAAATGTGAAAAGTGCATTGAAAAAAATGGCCGACATTTTGAATAATAGTATGTAGAACTAATGTCGCTTTTATAATTATCCTGTAAAATACATTTAATATTAATATAAAACACTATAAAAATTATTTGAGATTTTAGCGTTGTAAAATGTATGATTCAGTGCTAAAAATGGTTTTTAATTACTTTTTAGTCAGAATTTTATGGTTTAAATGAGTAACATTTAACATAATACCCTAATAACTACTATGTGTTTTTTGAATATTCCCCATTATTTTCACTCCTTTGCTTGAGCAATTTATTTATAAATGCAAGTAAACATTTGAATATTTTTAAGACAAGTTTTGGAAAGGCTTTTTCGATACCGTAATAAATAGTTATCTACCTACGAATAGGTAGCTACTGTTCATAAGAGATTACTTGATGATGCAATAATTGTTTTAAACTCATCAAAGCCTACTACCATAAATTTACAATAATCGAATTCAGTATTTAGCTGTAGTTAATTTTTAAGTGTTTTAATAGGATTTTTTTAAATATCTTCACTTGAAGTAAATGTATTGTTAGGTGTTTTAAATTTAGGCTGAAAAAAAGAGTTATTTATCTGTCATTGTTTAAGACAAGGTTTGGAAAGGCTTTTTCGTTACCGTAATCAACAGTTATCTATGAATAGGTAGTTACTGTTCATAAGAAATTACTTGATGATGCTTTTGATGAGTCGAAACGTCCTATTATGTATTATGAGTTGAAATAAATGTACATTTGCAGAAGAAATCGCTTTGGTGTTTCATAAAAAAAAGAAATATTTGAAGATGTCAAGAATGAAGGTCAAAACGTCGAATTATCATTAAGTTTTATACATCGTTGGATTTAGTATAAAAAAGGAATCATTTTATACCATTAGCTAATTTCCGCCCCATAAGAAAAAATAAAGTCGATGATGGTCTCTATTCGACGAAACGTGGGATTATTTTTTTTTCCTTTCACCAATCAATAGAAGATAAAAAGTGGCAATGGCAAAGTGTAATTTATTTTTTTATATCTGTTCAAATAAAAGAAATATAGCAAAAAATAAAAATTGTCGATTTTCGAATATTTTGAAAAATATTTGAGATACCCTTGATTTTAAAATGGCATTTTAGTGGGTTTAAAATTCTTTAAAAGTTTCACCATTTAACCGTCTCTCTTTTTTTTTATGTCGACATTGTCCATGTTTGAAATTTGACTGTTAGTTTGCACTAATAATAATAAAAAAAACACAGGAGTAAAAAAACACTCATCTTCGTGAAATTTGATGATAACATTGACAACACTGTTATTTTCAACTGACACAATCAATCTTACTTGTGCACAGTATCGATGCATGTTTGGTAACCAAATAAAATAAATGAACACCGGCCATTTTAACATTTCGTAACATAAAATTTATTTTGTCTAAAATTCGAATCAGATATTGAAAAGACGTAATCTTACCGGGACTAGACGATTTCTCGTCTCTTATTAGCTTGCCTTTTTAGGCGCTCTTTTACGCTTTCTAAAATTTTCAGAAGACGAGTCCCTATCATCACTACTATCGGTGTTATCGGCGTGGTGTTCACCCGATAAATAAACATCTCCAAATAAACAACCTTCTTCGTCGGACAAAATTTTTTGCACCAACTGTTCTAAACGGCCTTGGGCTTTTTGTAAGCGTGAGCCATATTTTAAATCTTCACAATAATAATAAGTGTTATAACACAACACAAAAACGCACAATCAACTGAACTCGATAAAACGAATGATCACAATAATTGAAACAAACATGCTCCAACAGGAATTGCGCGTATAGAACCTATTTGCAATGTTGCCAATGCATGTGGCCCCAATATCAAAAATACCAATTACGGCCACATGTATCCAACACGGATACATAATAAAAACCACGCGCTACAAAAGCAAAAAAATGTTTTTCATTTTTTGTTTGTACTTTCTACAAAAGTAATGTTCTTAAAACATTTTCTGTAACTAACTTACTTTGGCCAGAAATAACATTTTTTTTTTGCCATGGTGGCACTTAACGTGCTAACATTGTATATATTTAATGAAAAACAAAGCTTTTTACAAACGCAATATCCTCCACTGGTATAATACTTAAAAATACTATATAAAAAAGTTCAAAATGACAATCTTCATTAAAAATTCATTGGGTACGTCTTTCGATTTTCACAGACTTTATTTAGTAAAACATAACGATTAACGTTGAAAAAAAAGGAATGGGCCACGTATTTCATTGGACGATTGGAATATTGAAAATAAAAAGAAGAAAAGCGGCAGCCCTCCTCCCCCTCTTGTTCTTGTTTCCCATTCCAGGGATGATATCATTCACCACGCGGGCGTTGAAGTCTCTTAGTGTTACTTTCTTTTTGTATATCGCAATGAGATCATATGGTTTCCTTTCCTTTTCTCTGTTCACTAAAGAGGCATCAGCGTCAGTAATCCTTATAAAATAAATTAGCGGCTGGCCCCTGACAGGTCACTATTTGTGCCCACTGCGCGCGCAGGCTATTATTGTGGTTTCTGTCTATAAAATGGAAATAAAAAGGAAAATGAAAATCTACGGTAACCTAGGTTACCGTAGATTTTTTAATTTTCCTTATTTAGGTTACCGTGTACATTTTAAATTTCCGTTTTAAAATAAAATAATCATCAATACACAGAAAAGCTTCCTTTATAAATTACATACAATTTTAAGTAGTCTTGTATCTAATCAAGTGAAATTAGAACTACACAAATTATGTATAATGAGTAGAACTTGCCCTCCTTGTGTTACTTTAGAACTAAAAGGGTCCAAAGAGTAGTTTGCATTGACTTTAATTATTCTTGAAACAGAATTCTTAATTATAACTGGAAAAGTATAAACCACGTCACATACATTAATGAACCATTTTTAATTATTAGGCAATTAAAGAAAACTTAGTACACAACGATATGTAGCAATTTATGTAAAGTTCAATTGAAATAAAACATTTTGAATTAATGTACTTGTTGCATGTTTATTGCATATTCAATTCAAATTATACATAGAGTCTTTAATATTTTTGAATTACAAATCGTGATATCCTACAAGTTTACAATTCATATATGTATGTTATTCAAGTTTTTGCCATTGTCTATTGAGGGTTGGTAGTTCGTGAGAGTTCCGGTAGGGCGCCATTTCCGCCGAATTTTTCAACTTATTTTAATGTTAGTTTGTTATATGTTAATTTTCTTGACAGATTTTAAGAACAGTATTAACAAGAAAAAGAATGATAATGAGCGTTTCAACAATTTTTAATTGCTTGACTTACGGTTAATTACAGAAAAAAAAACGTGTTTCTAAAATGTATTAATTCCTATCGACCGTTTTGTGTATTTGCACGGGTGAGCATGGAATTCATTTGTATTAAAAAAAGTTTATACCGTTTTATTTTTATAACGAACGTTTGCCAAGTACATACCAGATATAGAAGAAAGTACACATCTGTAATTTCAAAGTCAAGAATAGTCTTAACGTTACATTATGTACAATACAATAAAAGGTGTTAATAAGTATATATGGTTAAATAATTTTCAATAGAAACTGATATTTTAATGATCTAATTAAAATCAAAGTATTTGAATGTTTCCGGTTATATGGTTATTTTAAATACAACATTCTATAAAGAAGGTACTGAGGAAACCATTAATATTTTAGAACCGGACTTCGCCTATAGTTTAAATTTAGCTTTTTTTAAAAAAAAATTACTGCTAAATGTAAATGTGTAAATTTCTGACGATTTAAATAAAATTTGAGTTTTGGTTAACATTATGTAATGGTACTTTATTCAATTAGATGCATTATAACTAGGTACCTTAGAATAAAGAATTTTTCAATTTGGATTTGTCTGTCTATAAAAGCTATATTTAGGTTTGGTTTGTTAACTTGGTATGATTTACTGACCTTTTAAACAAATTGTTTTTAAGTAAAAATAATTTACACCCTAAAAATCAATTATAATTAATACATAAACAATTGGAAATATGGATTTGCAGGGTAAATCAACGACAGAGTAAAGTAAACTGGTACTTTGCCAATAAAATGTATATATCATTTTATATGGCTAATAAGTGTGCGCATTAAAAAATTATTCTTGACTATACAGAGTGTTGTAAAAAATCAGGACCAGACAAATGCATGTAAAATTTGTAAATAATTCTAATTTTATCCAATTAATCGCATTTACAGGTATAACTTTATTATTATGTACCGCTTGTGTTTTGTTAGGAAACTTTTATATTTAGACCAAGGAAAGGCCAAGCTTAAGACTATGTTCTGAAAAAGAAATATTAGAGATAAATGCTACAGGTTGTTCAAAATATGTGTTCAAACCTGCGAAACTTCAAAAATATCAGTTTTCACAAATAGAACACCCTCTATATCTTTTACGCTGTGTTAAAGAGAATCAAAAACCACATACCGGTATCACACTGTTTTTAAGTAATGTTGATTTTCCTATATTATTCAATATTTCAATGGTTTTCTTGTGCTTATTCGCAGTAGCTATGAAATTTGAAAACAAGAGAGACAAAAAGTTGCATTAAATACTAAACACCAACATAGACATAAATTCAACAGAAAATACAGGGTGTCCACAAACTCTTTTCACAAAAGAAAACTGCAGAGTATAGACCTGATTTTATGTCGATTTAACGTAAATTACCTTAATACAAAAATACTTCCTAAGAGAGCTGGAGCTCTTGGAAGGTGGCGCCCTAACGTCGGTTTAATTCAAATATCTTCAAAATGGTTTCCCTTTAAATGACAGCGTTCTGTACATTTATTTAGTGGAATATGCCCAATAGTATGGTGTGAATACCATTTTTTAGTTGTACTCATAAGCGGCTCGTTTGGGCGAGGTATTGGACGTTGTTATTCATAAGTTTTTTGTTTTTCAAAATTTCGCAATTTTAACATAAACTTTAAAAAAAGTCGATTTCTCATAAAAGAATGGTACTCTTGGTTGAAGTCGCTACGACTCACCGTTTTCGAAATAAATGTTGCTGACATAATTAATAATAAAAAAAATTCAAAATGACCACTGAAAGCATGAAACACAAAACTGAATCTACAAAAGATGCTCCACATCACAGAAATCGCAAGGATTTAAATCTGGAGACCTTGCTGGCCTAGCAACCGGACCGATCCATCGCTCTCGGTAATTGTTATCTAAAAAAGTACGAACAGTTCCCCTCTAGTGAGCCAGACAACCATCATGTAAAAATCACCGCCGAATATTCAGATTAATATCATCTAATAAATCCGGTAAATTATTTTGTAGAAAGTTGAGATACTCTTCGCCGTTTAAACGATTCCGCAATTCTACAGGTCCAAACACACCTATCCATGCATTAATGCTAAATCTTGCCTGATGTTAACTTTCCCTTATCGCATGAGGGTTTTTATCAATATAGGAGTAATAGTGTGCATTGTGCATACTAAAAATTCCATCTTTTGTAAAAGCGGCTTCATCACAAAATCAAGTTAGAAAAAAATTTTGCTCTTGATTCTCTTTATTTTGCATCCAATTGGAAAAATCAACACCAGCAGGAAAATCACCTGCTTGCAAAGCCTGGACTTTTTTGAAATTAAAAGGAGACAAGCCTTCCTTATGTAGAATGTTCCACACAGAAGATTTTGACGCATTGGGATACAGCCAACCTTCTTACGCTTATTTCGGTATTGTAATCAATATGCATTAAAATATCATCCTGATATTCTTCCATTACATCAGCATGTCTTCCCGTTTCATTATTTTTAGGAACTACCGATCCTGTTTCCCTAATTATTTGATGAAGAAGCGTAAATGATTTAGGAGCAGGATGTCTTCTACCTGGAAATTTATCTGCATATCTACGTGCTGCTGCCCGAGTGTTGCATTGTATTTCGCCGTACACTAAATGCATATCGGCATATTCAGGTTTCCTGTATACACTTGTCGTGAAAGTGTTGTCATTCCTGTGTACAAGTACAGGAATGGCAGTTTTTGTTTCAACTCCAATTTTATGGAGAGTGCGCGGATATGTAGATGATTTAGGAATTCATCTAGCTTATGCTTGCCGTGTTGCCACACTACGAAAGTATCGTCCACGTATCTAAGCCACATTCCTGGTTTTTCTGTGAATTCGGATATCGATTGGTCTTCAAAGTTTTCCATATATATATATATATATATATATATATATATATATATATATATATATATATATATATATATATATATATATATATATATTGCTCACTATGAGTGATAGTGGGGAACCCACCGGCATCCCAAACTCTTGTTGGTAGAATTTGTCTTCTACCTGGAAATATGTAGTTCTAATGCATCTTATCAGAAGTTCCATTATTGTGTTTACCGAGAGTTGCGCGCGTTCGTCTAACGCTTCATCCTTTTCCAGTTTGTCCCTTATGATAGTTAGTACCTTTTCGGTAGGCACATTTGTGAATAGACTCACAATGTCAAAGCTTACCAGTATTTCTTCGTGATTTGGTTGGAAGTTTCTGATGGTTTCCACGAAGTGATGCGTATTCTTGACCATAGATTCGGTTTTTCCCGATAATGGTGTGATGATACCTAGCAGATAGTGTGCTAATGGGTGACAAGGTGAATTTCTCGAGTTCACAATTGGTCTCAGAGGAATTCCTTACTTATGAATCTTTGGTAGGCTGTACAGTGCGGAGATTTGCTGTAGTGTAAGTTTGTTTAGTTCTCTAATAATCGGAGAACTCATCCTTATGTTTTGCCAGCGTCACGTATATCCGTCATTCGATTAATGGTGTGGGGTCTTTTTTTTATTTGTATTCGCCCCCGTCTAGTAGTTCTTTGATCTTACTGTTGTAAGTGTCCATATTTATTACCACAGTCCCGTTTTCTTTGTCTACCGGGAGAATTTTGATCGTTGGGTCATTCTTAAGGGAAATGACCGCTCTCCTTTCTAGGTTAGAGAGGTTAGGTTTAGTTCGCCTGGATGAATCTAGGACTGATCTAACCTTGCTTCTGTATTCTTCGGCTTCTTCAGGATCTAATTTCATAGCTGTTTCTTCGACTGCGGTTATTAAATCTACTTTCGGACTATACCTCGGTGTTATCGCATAATTCAAGCTTTTGCCCATAACCTGAATTTCGTTTTCATTCAACTGTCGTTTAGAGATGTTTATGACAATGTTTTTTCGATTGATGTTGGTTGGTTCTTTCTTCTCCTTCATTAGCTTTTCGAGTATCTTCTGCTGAATTTTCTTGTGCATTGCCTTGGTCTTCGAATATTTATCTCTGGTAGCTGTATTTATCCTATCAAAGTCTTGTTCGTTCACTCAATATCGAATGGTTTCTTTAGTCCTGTTGGATTGGTGTTCAATCCCAATACATCTGGGCAAGAAGTTACGGCGCAACATGTGCAATAAACTTATGCGCAACCACGTATATATATATATATATATATATATATATATATATATATATATATATATATATATATATATATATATATATATATAATTACTCAGTGGCTCAGCGGTAAAGGTGTCAGACTAGTAAGTGAAAGGTGCCAAGTTGGAACCTGAGAGTAGTCAAGTGCTTGGAAAAAATTATATATAACATATGAATTCGACTCAAGTGCGAAAACAGCCCTTCTCAGGACTAAGCCTGATGGCGGAATCAGAGTCCGCTTCCGAAACGTCGCGCTCAAAAAGCAAAAACTGTGGAAATAGGCCGATCAACTCCACTAATTCAACTTTTTGTATTTACGGTAATGTAACTAAACAATAAAAAATATTTCACTTAAAACTTATTTGACACTTTAACCTCAACTAGTATCTGTAATACTGGTTATTTTTTCGTTCACGCAATTGTTATTTTGTTTATTTTCCATAGCCGTCTTTCACAATTGTAAATAAATTCGTTAGTTAAATTTATAAAAGTATGATCAACACATGAAAGCTTCAAATCGATTTATTTCGAAAACGGTGCGTCGCAGCGACTTCAGACAAGAGTATCATTCTTTTCTGAAAAACAAATAACTTTTATGAAAATAGCAAATTTTGCAAATGAATAACAATGTACAATGCCCCGCCCAAACGAGCCGCTTATGAGTACAACTAAAAAATCATACTTACACCATACGATTGGGCATATTCCACTAAATAAATGTACAGAACGCTATCATTTAATGGGAAACCATTCTGAAGATATTTGAATTAAACCGATGTTAGGCGCCATCTTCCAAGAGCTCCAACCCTCTTAGAAAGTATTTTGGATTAAGGCGATTTACGTTAAATAGACATAAAGTCAGCTCTAGAATCTGCAGTTTTCTTTTGTGAAAAGTTTGTCGACACCCTGTATATTACGTCATCATTAGAACTTGATATAAAATAAACGAACATTCTCAACTCATCGGATAATTTAACAGTCACTAATGTGTTCTTCTTAAAATATGTTTTTCCTCACGTTTCCCAGCGTCTATAGTGTTATCGTTCCACAAACATCTCGCATCCTATCTTCCATATCTTCTTTTGTACAAATACGCGTTCTTTAACATATACCCATAAGAAGAAATCCAATAGAGTAAGATGGCACGACCTTCAGTGCCACTGGCCAAAACCTCTACTCCCAATCCATTTTTGAGGATAATTATTATCTAAAAATGCACGTACCTCGCGGTGGTAGTGCGGAGGGGCACCGTCCTGTTGCAACCACATCTTCTGACGTTCATCATTACTAAGCAGATGAAGGAGGTTAGGCAAAATTTCTTGGAGGGGATGAAGGTGGATGCGACCAGTCAGTTTCTTCTATAAAATATTTTCAACAAAAAGCTGCGAATATTTAGAAAATATTGCATGTAGGTATAGGAAATGAGAAATACAAATGAAAGAGCGTCAATAGAATTGAATGTCGTTATAATATGTAGGTGAGAAATTGACAAAATGTGCCATCGCGGTTGGCCTACCCTGTGTATCAGAGTCAATTTAACAAAATGCAAGAACTAAATCCAATTCTCACAAAATTAAGAAAACTTTGATTGCCTTATCATGTGTTAATATCTGGCTAAATCAGCTACAGGGTTTCAAATTCATCAAAGATATTGTATGAAAATCACTCTAACTTCTATAACATTCAGTATATTATGGTATATTATGGCATTTTTTAATTCTGCCCATTTTTTCGATCCTCTAAAATTGAAATTTTTTCGCTTACGGTAGAATTTACACTCCGGAAGCGATATAGCGGAAAAATCGGAAATCGGTTTGGAGGTGGTTTTGAATTATCCAACGTGCCCTCCCTCCTATCTAACAGTATTTTATTGAAAATAGCTGTTTCCAAATGAGGCATTTTCACCTTCGTCAATAGAACTCTTAATTTTTTAGCCGCAAGTGTGTCTCGTTTCAGTTAAAGAACTTATTACGAACAAAAACAAACTAAAGCATTTATTAAAGCTTAACATTTTTCAACAGTTATGGCGAAAATGATGCTATTAAAATGGCAAAACTGTTAATAAAAAAAATAGTTATGCTGAATTACAATTTGCATTTAAATGAGATGCGCTAAAGATATATTTATATCCGAAGTTGGCATTTCTGTATTTCTTTTAATAATTCAAATTTTTCTAGCGACTTGCATATTTTTGTTTTTTATAATTTCAGGTCTTAATCGCTTTATCTTAAAAGTGAGATAAGGCATCTATATAGATTAGAAGAAACGGTATCGTTGATTTAATAACTCATATACTATGCTGTTTTGGAGATATTAACATAAATTGAAATTAAATATTGTGGATTTATTGTAATGCCAAACAATGAAGTAAAAAAATAAAAAACAAGAATAATGTTATCGTTTGTGGATAGAAACGTCAAACGTAATAATTTCGTCACGCCATTGATTTATTCAGATAAAGTTTTGTACCGTATTTACGAAGAGAAAATTAGTATATAACGAAGTATTAGTCCAACAATAGTAGTATTAAGTTTTAAACAAATGATTCTATAATAAATTCCCGGTTGAGTAAAATTTAGTTCCAGTTATACTTTATTGTATCAGTATTCTGATTGGATACTTTATATGGTATGTAGTAGTGTATTCGTTTCTATTATACGTGCAATGCATACATTTTAACATCTGCTCGAAAGTCAGCTGCAAAACTGTGAAAGAAAATGGGCAGATATTTCAATATCAATTGCAAACTTTATTATTATTTAAAAATCTTTTAAGACGTCAACACGTCAATCTAAATTTATTTGTAATTAAATTATTGTTTTGCTTTCATAAAAAAAAAATAATGAAGTTGCAGGATGTGGTTATTTGTATTGGTTTAAGAAAATATTCTTTGATTAATCTAATTGGAATTTTAGTACAGTTATGTACTAATGTGATTTAGAATATCTATGTTTATATCTACCGTAACTTTGTCAAAAATCAAATAAAATTTTAGATTTATCAGTATTACAGAAATTGATTGCATAATTTGTACAGTGTGATTCCATTTTTATGAGTAGATGATAAAATTTAGATTAAACGCACACACACAAACAGGTTCATGTGGGTACTTGAATCACCCTTTTATTTTATGCTTTGTAGCACATGACTTTATGCTTGGTAGAACTGTTAATGTACCCCTCTTCGGATTTTGCCACAACTTATATGTAAATGAATTATGCAAATATTAAAGTTTTTTCAAACGGAAGAATCAGTCTGTGTCATTTCATATATTTTTCAGTAATAACGTATCTAAAAGTATTACTACTTTTCTAATATACAAGGTGGCCAGATTTCGAGCAATTTGCTGCTAAACTGTATGCAAGAATAGTGATACATTAAAACTGATATAGATGTCGCTTATCAATTGTTTTCTATTTCCTTTCAATTTATCGCTATCCTTCAATTGCCAATATTTATTATTATTAAAAATTGTTATAACTCGACAAAATGGAGAAATGATGCTGAACGCATTATTTATATAATTTTTATCGTAAACAGTAGAGTCAAAAATGAAATATGCTAGAAGGTGTTGTGAGTTATGGCATAAACTTGTATTTTTTTTAAATAGGAACTATATGTCATTTTTCCACATTGTAAAGTCTTGTTTATTGGGCTTTTCAAAAATATTAACATACTATTATTTTTAACAACTAAAAAATTATATAATAAATACTGCAGTAGTTGATAGTACTTGATTATTACAACTTTAAAAGTTACAAATGATTTTCGAAAATGTAGATAAACATCACATTACATTGACCTTAATTTGTTTCTGGAAGGACAGGATCAAGATCACTAGAACATTTCCATAGCTCACTCAAAATTCGATTCATTTTAAACACTATATTATGATTTAGTACATACCATGCACAAGGTGGTTAAATTTCGAGCAGTATATGAAGGAATAGAGATACACAAAAACTAATATAGGTGTCATGGATCGAATTTAAAAGGATAATTTCTATGGGTTCGGGACTATTCGCCGTCGCCCGTTCGCCTTCGCTGATTCGCTGTTGCCAATCCGTCGTAGGGACAGTTTGCCGTTGGTCGAATTCGCCGTAGGGACGATTCGCCGTCGCGACATGTTTTAGTGTCAAAAACAATTTATTCAAAATAAAGGCTGGCAAAGAAAATCTATTTAAAGTAAAACCCTCATTATTAACTCATACAAAATGTATTTAAAGTCAAGACCCTCGTTACAATCTCATAAAAACACAATTTTAAGTAGACACTCATTATCAACCCGTAGAAAGTCTATATAAAGTAAAGACCTTCATTATCATATGAGAATTAGCATATCAAAAAGCACAATTTGTACGACGAATTAAGCACACGGCGAATTCGACCAACGGTCAACTGTCTTGACGACGAATCGGCGATGGCGTAACGGCGAGGGCGAGTTGTCTTAGACCCAATTTCTATGGTCTATCAATTGTTTACTATCTCTTCTGGTTTTATCGCTATCCTTCAACTGCTAATTTTTTCCTATGGATGAAAATTCTTGGCAAATCAAACAATATACAGTTGTACAACATAATTCAGGGACTAAATTGTACACTGAAAAATAATTGTAGTTATCCCATATTCCAATAATACCTCGTTAAGTGGGGTATGGTGAAAGGTTAAAATTGTGTAAGTACCCATTTTGCAATTTTTTTATTTTTTAGATTTTTTTCTTTTAATATGTGATTAGTAATATAATTGTGAGTATTTTTCGTTCCTATAATTTTTCTGTACAACAAACGGTTTACAAGATATTAACAAGAAACCGTCACTTTAAAAAACTTGTCTCTACTAAATATCTCCGGAACTAATTAACTTATTTAAAAAGTCAAAATACCATTTTTTTTGTAAAGTTAATTGTTTTCGAGTTATTTTCAAAAAACTGTTTGAGATATTTACATAAAATTTAATTGACCTTCCATCTCATCTACAGTCCGCGCGGCCAAAGAATGCCTGAACGTTGGATGCGCATTCGTCCAACTTCAAGTCTCTTAAGCGCGGCATGTCAGTGGCGTCGCCACCAAAAGCGCGTTCCGTTTATTATCATGTATTACACTAATTAATTATTTATTTCTGTTATTAATTTACATACGTACTTGTTAATTTAACTTTATTACAATTATTGCAACAAAGCGACAGTGAACCATTTTGTGTCCTATGTGAATTTTAAAGCTCATAATACTCAAACTTATTAGACAAATATGTATAAACAACAAAAACTTTCACAATACATAGTAAAATAAATAAGTAGTTTTGCGCGCATGTAATGCTAATGGCATTGGCTTAAATTCTCATTAAAGAAATCCTAATAAGTAGTTGACATTCCTTAGTATCATTAACCTATTCTGTTTCTGTAATTAAAAATCGAACTTATACTTTTTTGATTTTCATAAACGATTAAACTGTTGTGTTCATTTGTAATTCAAATATAAAATTATTACTTGTCAACATGGTTATTTTTTTATTTTATAAATGTTTAAACTATTACTGTTCATATGTAATTCAAATAAATAAAATATTTTAAAATTTCTTGTGGTTTGGTGACGAATAATTGAAAACGCGACACCGACGCCACTGGTAATGCCTATTATTAAAGAATATTATAGCCATTAAAAAATATCGTCCAATCAAACAGTTTTTTTTATTACAGTCGAGAACGAAGCGTCAAAGAAAAAAGAGTCTTGTGAGATTTTTCCTTCTAAATTAAACAGGAACTCCAAAAATAATTTTTATTTTGAGAAAAAAACACTGACAACTGTTTTTTCTTTAAAAATGTGTTGTGATGTGTTCGTACGAACGCCACTGGTAAAATTAAAAATAACATTTTTTACTTGAATAAATGCACCTATATTAATTGTCAAAACATGTAAAATTTTATTTAAATATCTCAAACAGTGAAGATATGAATAAAAATTGGGATATTTACTAAAACCTTAACACCATGTACCTTCTTAATCTTAACTTTAAAGACGGTTTGAATTGTGACAGTGACACGTGGATCAGTATAACGCCAACATTATTTGGACGGATGAGGCGAGGCACACGTCAGTAATGCCGGAATCTATAATAGGAGGAATTATAGATATAGGTGCAGACGAAATCCACATGCCCCAGTTACGACACCAAGCTAGGTTTGGATTCAGTGTTTCAGTGTTTGGTGTCGCGTACTTGATAAACATATTATTGGATTTTATATTTATGGGCAGACTCTTACTCCTAATTTATACGTCAACATTTCAAATACAATGCTAGAGGGCATTTTAGATTGTAGGGGTTTAGTAGGAGGGAGCGCCGGCGCATAATGCACTTATTTTTAGGCAATATTTGAATAATCATTTACGTACGTACCTAAGTCGTGGCCAGCTTGGTCACTCTGTGTCCCAAATTTGGCTTACATGTATTGCTATCTTGGAAATCGTTTTAATTACATGGTTAGTTAAATTAGGAAAGTTTTAGAGAACCTTTAAATCAGCCTTAAGATTTAATTTATCCTTTGTGATGTTGTGATGGAAAAAACCAAAATGGTGGATGCTTAGCTTTTGCATGCAGCTTGTAAATGAGTGATATTATGGTGTTTTGCTTAATACATTATTAGGGAATCTTTATATGAGGCATTTAATAAAGAAAAAAATCATTTTCTGGTGTCATTTGTTTTCAAGATATTTACATGAATTATTTATTTTGTTACGGACGCCATATTGGATTTTTACATTTTTGGAAAAACTTGTATATAAATCTAGGTTCATAGTTTCCTTAACTTTCAAAATTCGATATGATTGCTTTTTTTTATGGTTGAGTTTGATTACGTGTGGCCGCCAACATGAAACCAAAGGATGCCTCGCGCCATTATTCCACATCGCTGAGTTATCATTAGATGGCGTAATTTGTTCTTACAAAGAAAGGTTGTTTAAGTACTTGGTATAGTTGGTAATTATTCTAATAAAGAAAATTTAGGTATTTTAAACCAACAGGAATACGGAAGCTGCAACACAAGCATATGAAGAACAATTTACGGAGCAGCATCAATCTAACCAGAGACATTTACTGGTTTTTAGTTATGAATTTGTTAGCTTATGGGTATTTTCTGAAAGCAAAACCTAAATCTTATACCAAGAATAATTGAACAAGAAATATGACCATAGTGGAACACTTCAGGGACGAAAAGGCTACATTTAGCCTAAACGTGCTAGGTACTGCTACCTTAAATTTTTCGTATCATAAGTGAGAGGAAAACAGGAACTCCAGAGTGTAGGAGACGTGTAGAAAAATGTGTATTTGGTCCGTTTGATACAAGTGGAGAATTGCACTGCATGTTGATGGTGTGAATGAGCGAACCGAGTGTTCGGAGCAAAGATAGGCCGAGATGGTATCAAAAATGTAATTTAGTAGCATAATAGCCATTGTAATACCGATAATACACAGAAAGAATAGAAACAATTGATCTATACTCAAGGGACTGTATGTTAAAATTTGATGACCGGTCATTTATAAAGCTAACCGTTTTTGTTTGAATAGGATCAGCGATATTGGGAGCGTATTGGGGAGCACCAACATCAAGGTTAGAATTATATTATAGATTAGGACGAATTTGAGCCTTATACAGCAGTAAGAGTTGTCGGGAGATAAAGTAGGAGATAGAGTACTGCTTAGATCTGTACAAAAATGCCGATTTTACGAACAGCTGCGTTAGTTAAAATTGAAGAATGTACTGCGATTTCCAAATCAAATGTGCATCGAGTTCTAATACAACGTCGTTTTCATCCTTACATACCTTGTATTGCACAGGGTCTACACGGAGATGATTTTAACAGAAAAATTAGATTTAGTGGTTCTGTAATGGAATGCAACTAAATACCAAACTTTCAATCCAAAGTTTTTTGGACAGACGAATCACGTTTTATGAATTGTGGAGTATCATTACTGGGAAATATAAAATCCAAATAATTTAGACGAAATGCGTTTACAAACCATATTTGGGTGTAATGTGTGGTGTTGCGTTACAGATAGGTTTAAAATGGTCTTTATTTAATACCTATACTATTGTACTTTAGCCTACAAATTGATTGGGCCGTTGATTTTCGATGAAAATCTAATGGGTAATAGATATTTGCGACTATTTCAGGAAAAAATATTCCTGCTATTAGAAATGCTGTTCCCACAAACGAATAGCCCACCATTTGGTTCCAAACAAGATGGCCGCCCGACCCACAATACTCAGAAACACTTTTGGCGAAAATTTTATCTCCTACACTACCCCCATTTGTTGGCCGGCGAGGTCACCTGATTTTACACCTGCCGATTTTTATTTATGGAGATACGCCAAAAATGAGGTGTATGGATATTTTTCGCCTGAAAATTGTGAGGAATGGTAAGACAGGGTACAAAATGTTTTAATGAGCATAAGCAGAAATACGTTAAGAAGGTTAAGGTGTTGCAGATGTGTGAAAATTGTATTGAAGATGGAGGAAGGCGTATACTGTAAATTTCCTTATTAGACTTGTTTCTTAGCTTTTTTATATTAATTTGTTTATTAGATTCTTGTTCCATACTTAAATTAATCCTATTAAGTAAAGTAGTGGGGGTGCCGCCGTTGTTGTGAGCAGTAAGACAGTACGCTTCTAGCTATGCAAGGTGGAGCATCTTACTGTTGCGTGTTCGCTTGTTCTAACCTCAAAACATGAGACCCGCAATAGAAAATAGTATATGGATGACAATTCTTTCATCATCCAAGATTCATCGTAAATTGTATACAGTTTATGGTCCAAACATTGAGTGAAGCTCTTATTGGTAGACTTTCTTTGTGTTGACCTAATGAACAAGGTCGATGAAAAATTTCGTGAGAACCGTCAATTCACAATCTCGAAATTTTCTTGAAGTTTCCAGGAATCTTATGAATGAGATAGTGACCGCAAGTTTTCACTCGTTGCATACTGTTAACCGCCGTCCACAAAACCAAACGAATGAGTTTTCCCTAGATGTTCTTTTCCGGCATGACATTGAAAAAGAGTTTTTGAACAGGATTGTTACTGGTGACGAGACGCTGTCAATGCCATGGAGGACACACCGTCACCGTCAAGAAAGCCCGTCAAACTTTGTCAGCGAGGAAGTCATGATTACGGCTTTTTGAGATGCTAAGGATATCTTGCTCATTGATTTTATTGAATATGGTACTACAATCACATCTGCAGTTTACTGTGAAAAGATGAGAAGAGCTATCCAAAACTAGACTGGGGTATTCTGACATATGGTGTGTTTGTGCACGACGAGGCTCTCCCTCGCACAGCTTGAATACCAAATGAACTTTTGGCGAAGTTCAAATAGTATTTTTTGACCATGCCCCGTACAACCCGGACGTAGCTTTTAGTGACTTTCATCTGTTCCCATACATGAAACGGTGGCGGATAGCGAAGAGCTTCAAAACGCCGTGACAGGTTCACAGGCGGCAGGTCTTTATGTAAAAGGTATTTTAAAAACTGTGAAAACGTACATGAGTATTTGCATTTGTAGTGTTAAGACGTATGTAATAAAATGTTTGTATCTGCACTAGTTCTATTTCAAAACGGACGTGACTTTCTGGATTACCCTCGTAGATAATGTAAGCATAATAATAAATAGGAAGTTGTTAACTAGAGATCTAAAACGTCTCTTGTTGCCTTGATGTTTTTAAAACTTAAGGAAATGGAATAATGCCACGAGTCATTCATTTGTTCCATGATGACGATCACTCGTAAAAAAAGCCTACTATGAAGAAAACTATAATTTCGAATTTTGAAGCTTAAGGAAACTATTAACCTAGACTTGTAATATATCATTGAAAAGCTTTTGAAGAGATTTTCCTATAAATAAAAAATTTATTGTGACGTCGGTAAGAAGACAAAAAATTCATGTAAATATTTCGAAAACGAGAGAAGCTAGAAAATTATTTTTGTCTTTATTAAATTCCTCTTATAACAGTGCCCTAATACCATGAAGTGGGGGTGACTTTTATCAATTTCCAAATGTATTTTTGATTTGTACAGAAACGGCGCGCAGATCAGACGTAAAAAATGCAGCGTGGTGGAACTTTAATTCTTATGTTAAAATTAATAAAATAGAAAATCAATTGTTGCTGATCAAACTCATACTTCAAATGGGACTACTGTGATCGGCTGGCTTAAAATGCCTCAACTGTCTATCTGCTCATTCTCATCCCATTAGCAAATCGTCCAAGCCATTTTTATTTCAGACCAAGCTTTATGTCGTCAAATGCAAGAAAACCTGACTGTATGAGCACAACTTTAAAACGTTTATTACAAAAAAAAAGAACATTTGAACGTTAAACCTCAAAAACGTATACTCTGTTTGGAAACTAATATTGCAGACCACCAGTTACAACACTTACAACTGATGATTGTGGTAGAATGACCACAATATCTTTGACTGGCACTGTAGATATATGGTTCTTTACAAAATTTCTGCATAGCCGGATTTGTTTCGCTTGAGCAGGAAACACTTTAAAAATTAAAAAAAAGTTGTTTTTACAGTGACACGCCCTGTACATTATTAAAATAGAATTAAGATATTTCAAAATACTGCAGGACCACGAAAATTTTTTTGTCATTTTAAAATAAACAAAAGTCGCCTAACAAATCAGTTGCGGCGACCGCAAGTGGGATAATTTTTTCGAAAAACAATTAAATATCTCTAAAACCAAACGAGATAGACCCATACAATCTGGTATCAAATGAAAGCGTATTTTACGGGCTTCCCAAAAATGTAATACTATATAGGGTGTTCCATTTAAAAAAGTATAACATGAAACACCCTGTATGACCAAAAATATTTTTAAAATGTGGTGCCTATTGATATTTACCCCTGGTCCAACCAAAAATCATTTCTCTAACTTATTTCGTTTCTATAAAATCTTCCACCCCTCCTCTTTTGGACACCCCGTATGTAATATAAACTATGTAAGTCATATACATACCATAGTGTACGTTTTTCAGCGTTTGAAAGTCCACTAAAAATGCACTTCCAATCCCAATTTGTTTGATCACAGCGCTTTCCGGAGCAAAAATCAAAATACCCCACTTTACGGTAATGTATTAATCAAAAAACCGTAATATCACTCATTTACGAGCTGCCGGCAAAAAAATGCACTATTGTGATTTTTTCCACTATTTCAAAAACCACGAAGGATGTATCAAATCTTAAGGCGTATGTGAATTTGTAATAAGGTGCTCTAATTTGACCAACCCTGTAGATAAACGGTTTTCGAGAAAGCAATACATGTAAGCCAAGTTTGGGCTACAGTGCATAACTCGTTTTTCATGAAGCCACACAGAAAAAAGTCTAAAGGAGTTAGGTTCGAAGATCTATCTAGCTGACAATGATTAAGGTCCGTAGGTTCCCATCCTTCGATTGTACGCCGGCGTTCCATCCTGCTGAAACCAAAGATTACTACGTTTTACTAAAATCCTACAATTTAAATTGGGCTCTAATATTGTATTTAAAATGTTGACGTATAAATCAGTAAACAGTTTTCATGTATCTCTATTTTTTCATATATTTTATCTGCAAATTACCAGAAATATGGCCACCTGTGCAAGGAATATACCTAAATCATAATATGGTGTTTAAAATGAATCGAATTTTAAGTGGTCTATGGAAATGCTCTTTATCCTGACCTTCCACAAAAAATGAAGGTCAGTGCAATAGCATTTTTATCTAGATTTGCCTAAATTTGTCATTAACGCCATTGCAATATCATAAGTAGCAAGTAAAATGATTTGTTTATAGGCAAACAACTACGCAATTATTTTTATTTGCCTATTGTTTCCATTTTGAACAGAACAAAACAAAAATTATTACAATCAACGTTTAATTAAAGATTTGAATTAATGTTTGAAGCAACCTCGAACTTAATGTAAATACCTTATATAAATTCTGTAAAAATAAAAATTAATTACTATTGAGAAAATTCAAAATACCCACGAGTCTTTTTTGCACGTGATCTCTCATTAACATTTTGATCACGTTGTTTTTGGCTTAGATTATTACATATACGGCGGTGTCTTTAATATTTAAAACTAAGTATTACTCAAAAATTACGTAAGGTGCGTATGTTGGAATATACACAACTCTTTAAATGCGGTCTTCTATTACCCATTCTGATCTAAATTTAGAACTATTTGAATATGTACAGTGTGTCCCATTTTCGATGATATTCGGGTATCTCACTTACGAGTAAAGATACAAAGTAGTGGTTTTCACAACACCGTGCTACTTTTTTGTGAGAAGAACGCTGGTATAAACAAAACTTTCATAGCCCGCTAAATTTCGGAGATACAGGGCGAAATTGAAAATATTGCATTTTGGAACCCCCCTTGTATCTCCGTTATCCTTTAATGTATGGCAAAGGTAAAAATTGGTTCTTATACAGTTTTTACGTAGATCCAGTGGCGTAGTCGTATTTTGCAGTAAGCTGTCAATTTTAGCTATAAATAAAACTTATGGTTTTTTAACGGAATATCCTGTATATTTTTTTGCGTTTGATTGGAAATTTTGTAAGCTTTACAAAATATATAATAATGATGTGTATTTGAAATAATAAACCTAAAATCTATGATTTCACAAAATCTGCGTTATAACATGTGTGTATTATATACATTAGAATTAGTAGGCCGTGGTTATTGGAACAATTAAATGATCATTTGCTAAGCGCTTGTCAGTATATTCTCAGCGTAATATTGTATTCGTTACAATAGCTGAAAATGAAAATTATCAACATTTTGGAAAATATGACACGTTAGTCTGTTTTATAGAGAGTAATGAAAACTGCCGTATTTTAACAGGTTTGTTTGAATACTTATTTATTTTTTGACATATGTGGATTTATTTTTTATTTAAATATTTTGATGTATAGATATCCAGAGAGAAGGCAATCTTGTCTTAATGTTTTCTCGAATAAAAAATTTGGTAGAACATGGATCATTTATCCAACCCCGACCAAAAAGCATAATAGGAAAATCGCGATACGGATGAAGTCAACGTTTTAGAATTTATATAGGCAACGCCTTCACATCATGCAGAGTTCTACAGCAGGAGATTGGTGTTCCCAAGACTCGGGTTCAAAGAATATTCCAAATATAATTTAAGCCATACACGATTAAAATTGTTCACCATTTGCATCCTGGGGATGCAGAACGTCTTTACTGTTTTGCAACTGGTATTTGGAACAAATTCGTATTGGTAATAACTTTGCTAGAGTTATAAATGGTCCGACGAGCTTACTTTTCGAGTGCAGGTATTTTCAACAGGAATAATACTAGGCATTAGTCCCAAGAAAACCATCATGTGCTATTCGAAAGGGAGCAACAAGGTCGATTTGGATTTAACGAGCTTGTTTTGTTTTGGGGCAACAAACAGAATACAGAATTTATGAAGGCAGTGTTACAGGGAACAGATATCTTGAAATTTTGCAAGATGTTATCCCTATGTTACTAGACAATCCTTTAGCTCATCTTAACAGGATACATTTCTAACAGGGTGGCGCGCCGCACATAATGCTGTAATTGTTCGACCTTTTTAGTCAATTATTTCCCAAAAGTGGATCGGTACTCGTGGACCAATTAGATGACCTATCCATTTTTCTTATGGGACTACTTTCAGAATAAGGTTTATAGTACCCGTTATCGCACAACAGGTGAACTACTTAATGCCACCAATGCGCATTTCAAAACTTGCAAAGACGTTCCATAATTATTTTAAATGCTTTAAAGAATAACCACTGTATGTCAACATTACATTCGGATAATGGCAGCCATTTTGAGCAGTTCTTTAAGGTGAAAATCTATTAAGGGGTTACTATCGAGTTAATATTATGTTAAGTTTTCAGTTTTATTCTGCTTTAAAATTGATTTAGCTTTTTTAAAATTTCTATGTTTGTAATATCCTAATATAATTCACTCGCAACCTAGTAATTCTAATGCTATCTAATATACACTATGTTACTATGCAGACTTTGTGAACTGATAGATTTTAGGTTTATTATTTAAAATATATATCATATGTTATATATTTTTGTAAAGCTTACAAAATTTTCAATCAAACGCAAGAAAAATATACAGGGTGTTCCGTTAAAAACCCATAAGTTTTATTTGTAGCTAAAAATTGACAGCTTACCTACAGCAAAAATACGCCACTGGATTTTACGTAAAAAACTGTATAAGAACCAATTTTTAGCTTTGCCATACATAAAAGGATAACGGAGATACAAGAGGGGTCCCAAAATACAATATTTTCAATTTCGCCCTGTATCTCAGAAATGTAACGTGCTATGAAAGTTTTGTTTATACCAGCGTTCTTCTCACAAAAAGTAGCACCGTATTGTGAAAACCGCAACCTGTATCTTTACTCGTAAGTGAGACCCCGAAATATCATCGAAAATGGGACAACCTGTACATGATTTGCGTATTTGAGGACGCGAAAGATCTAAAAATTAGAAAGATGTTTGTTTTCTTCTTTTCTTCCAGCAAACACATTAGGAATTTACTTTTACCACTTATCGTTATTAGTAACATGGGTAAAGTAATATTGACAACTTTTTGGGAGTTGCATCTGTCAAGATGTTTGACATTAGACATTTCGAAAATTTCGTTTTGAATCCTAAGTCCATCATCACATCCTATCATGATTAATATGTCTATTCTCTGAGTTTTACTTAAGTTGCCATCTTCTAACGGCAATATTGAACCTTCAGTTCTTTACAGTAAGCCATGACTAAACGCTATTTGAGATCACTGGAATTACAACAATTCATTAATAAGTGCGACTTTGGGCTCTGACAGCATAATGTAATTATATAAACACACTGATTCGATTCTCGTTAACAAGAAATAATATGTGCGGGTATCAAACAATTAAACAAAATAGAGCACGTATTTATACGGTGTTTTCGGACGACAATCCAGGTGATCAAAGCCTTTCTTCAATTGGGAACCTAAACATACACTCTGGGAAGATCCGGATGATTTCCAAGGAGACGTCTGCACTCCATATATATAACGTACATATAACGATCTAGCTGCAGATAGGAAGGGAGGAACTGACGTAAACAACAAACAAATTCTATTTTATCAAACAAAAACTGAAATAAAGTCAAAATATCAACTAAATATTAATTCAAAAACAGAAAAAAAAATTGATTAGTCGGGCGGTAATAAAAGAATTAGGTAAAGTGAAAAGCAAATTATATAATTAAGGAACCAGAAACAATCAAAATAGCCTGACGGTACGTGAGTAAAGAAGATAATTAAAATACAGATATCCTCTGTCTTTAATTATATTCGAAACGCAATAAACTTTGAATATGTATTCAAATAGTAATAAAAATGAAATTTGTACGCAACAAATTTTAGGTAAAAAGGAATTTTTGATCATAAAAGGCAACAAAAACAATCATCCTAAGTTAAGTTATTAAAATTTCGAATTATGTGCGGGTATCAAATCATTCAGAAAAATAGAACGCGTATTTATACGGTATTCTCCCAGGTGACCGAAGCTTTTTTTCTATTGGCAATGGGTTCGATTCCCGTTACCGTCGACCATGTATGACGTTTTTCAGTAGGTTTCCCTCATACACTTGTAGCGGCATGGTCACTGCGTATATGCACACCATGTGCGGCTACTTAGGCGAATGCTGGGATAGTATTTTCCCCCTCAGAACCCTAACTCCGTTCCTTCCTATCCTATCCTGACCACATCCATCCTTAATCCCAGCGTGCATATATACGTAATGTATGTATGTATGCTGGGAATCTAGCATTGTGCCTGAAGCACCTCGGAAAGCTCGAGCAGCCCGCCCTCCCCCTTGGGCAGGGAATGAAATACGTGGTCCTTTCCTTTCCCTTTTCTATTGGTGACCTGAACGTACAATAGGAAGCAACTGTGGCACGGAAGATTGCGACGGAGACGTCTCTATTCAATGAGCCTCTTGAAGATATAACGATCGAGTGCAGGAAGAAAGCGCGGGGCTAATGTCAACAACAAACAAATTCTATTTTGTTAAACAAATAAATAAACAAACTCAAAATATCAACTAAATATTAATTCAGAGGCAGAAAAAAAAATTATTTAGTTGGACGGTAATAAAAGAATCAGGTATCAGTGAATAATTAAAGAGTTAGAAACCATCAAAATAGTCCAACGGTACGTATGTAAAAAAAATAATTAAAATACAAATATGCCCTAAAGATTTCTTAATTATGTTTGAGACCTGAAAAACTTTGAATATATGTTAATACACAGTGATAGTAGTGAAATTTATGCGCAACAAATCTCTTACGTAAAAAAGCATTTTAAACATAAAAATGAGAGACGGAAAAAATAATCATTTAGTAATTAAAATTATTTAAATTTAAATGGCTAATAAAAATGATCGTGATAACCACAGTGATTCAAATGTGTATAAAGTTTTGCATAAATAATCAACTGAATTGAAATGGTTATGTTGAACATTTGTCGCCAAATCCACTTCAAATTAAGCCCATCCATTTTTAGTGATTTGCGCTAAGTTAATCAATCACAGCGCATTTACACTGAAAACTACCCATGGATGATTATTACTTATCATTTCGGTTATGAAACAATACAACTTTGTTGTCCTCTCGGACATTGATATCACAACTTTCTCAAGCAATGTGCTTTCGAAAACTGTAATAATCTTATTTCGTATAATCAGAGCCCATGGGATATTAGCACTGATGATAAATAACAAAAACGGTAAATTATGAGATGGTGGTGGCAATAATTGGTCACGGTTTCTCTTTATTAATTCGCTTTAATTAATACGAAAATGATACATGTAGTAAATTACCTAATACTGTTTATGATACTGAAGCAAAGGGGGTAATTGAAAAATTAAAATTATTGAAGTTTGGTTTACCTTGCGTGGTAAAAGAAGTATATTTAATTTTGACACCTAGAAAGATTAGTTAATAAGAATTCCTTGACAAGCGCAGAAAATTAATATACCGATTTAGAGTTTCTTAAGTCTTCCTTGTTGTTTGATTTTTTAGTAGAATTTTGATGCAATATTGAACAACAAAGATCTTATTTTAAAAATAATGCTTCCAAGCCAAGGAAATTTGCGAAAACACAATATTTTAATTCTGCAAATATAATGGAAAAATTCAAAAATCACCATACCTAAGGCGTTTCTGTGAAAGAAAATCTATACCTATAACGCGCTCTGTTGCAATGGAGGTATTCAACGGTTAGCCGTTCCATTGAATCAGTAATAAAGTAGTTATTTTTTTTCAAATCTAGTGTTTTTCAGAAGCTAGGTCACACTTGTGGAAACAATCAAAGGCGTATGAGGCATAATAAACTCTTTTTTGGAAGAGAACTGGCGGACACACTAATATTTCACCACTTCTTCGGTGCTTCTTTATAGGAGGACAATCACATCAAGTGGCTGAATCAATAAAAGTGCTTTTTGTCGGTGGGCGTTTCATAGGATTCTGATTTTTTCGCAACTGTGAATAACAGCTGGTGATAAGAATCGATAGAATGTATGTCTTAAATGTTAGGCCACACAATCTTGAAATCCAAATCAAGTCATACAAATGGTTTTAAAATTTTTATAAAAATAACCATATTCATTACACATAAGTAGAGAGCGGATTTTATGCAAACTGCATATTGCTTATATTTTATAGTACCACCGACGCGTTTCGGTTTTTATACGAATCGCATTAATTATAATTATTTGTCACTAATTAGTTTTTGCATATTTTGCATATTTGGTCAAATACTGCATATTTGGCAACATACTGCATATTTTGATGTTTTACGCATATTTTGCACTTGTTTTGCATAATTTAACATTTTTTTTTTCAATTTTTGCGTTGAAACTCAGGTTATAAAATATTTTCGGGACTCTTGTTCAAAGTTAGAAATTTTTATGTCCTTTTAAAATAAGTATCTTTAAAAGGTGGTGTCTAACATCGGCATTAATTCAAGTGCTTGTATCAATAAAGCGCAATCGGTTTTAAAGAAATCAGAACTGCGCAATCAATCAGCATTTCTAAAAGCACATTATTATTATGTAAGCGGGACTATTTGTAAATTGGAAACGGAAGCATTGCCAATTAACGCATCGATAGAACTAGTAAATAATATTTAAAAATTAATTTATACCGCCCCAGGAAATACTGGCAAAATTATTTCAAATAAATTTAAAGAAATTTTACAAAAAAATAGTGGTTATCAGCTGTTAACTAAGATTAACAAAATTCTGGACGACAATCGGGAAGATCTGGATGTACAATTAGATTTGTCCATATTAACCGCATTAAAAAATGCACCTATAACGTCTGTAGACGTGGAAAGAAGTTTTTCCACCTACAAATATATACTTTCTGATAGACGTCAAAATTTTCTACCAGAAAATATAGAAAAGCATATAATTATAAATTGTTTTGCAAATCAACGCAATGAAGCATAGGAGTATTAAGTACCTATAATTTAAACTTTATAATACCATATGAACACAAATTATTTAGATAAGGGGTGGCCACGGTAAACAAAATCACTGTCTTTGATAGGTTCAGCTTGCTGTTGGTTCTACATGTCAATCAAATGTCCGTTTTGATTTGAATCAATCATGCAACGTACGTTCAGAATTCCAAAGCCACCCTTTATTTAAATAATTTTTGTTCATATGGTAAGTATATTATATTATTATTAATACGTATTATGTTAATTATGTATTATTTTTTAACTAATAGTTTCAATTTTTTATGTAAATACTTTCTTGTAAAAGTTTTTTGCATATTATGTATTAAATTTTTTTTATTAAAGATGTAAAAATCACATTTTTTATTGGTAGTTTATTTTGCATATTTCGAAAAAATAATGCATATTTTCTGCATATTTTACAATTTTTAAGTGCGTATTATATATGCACATATTTCGGCATTTTATAATGCATAAAATCCGCTCTCTACACATAAGAGTTGTCTGCAACTTCGCCACAAACCAATACTGATAACATCTTTCACATGTTGCTTGATTCACGTGGTTCCTCTTAAAAATGTGACCTTTTTAGCACTAACTTAATTTTGGATTTTTGGGCTATCATAGTCAAAAACAATATTGGGCCTTATACCTTAAAACATGTTCATTGTTGTAAGAAAAATTGTTAATGTCCGTTATTCTCCAATAAGTAATCATTTAGAGGTCGTTGACAGACGTAGAATAAGATCATTTTGGAGGTACTTATAAAGAGAATAAAAGAGTAGCTTCACTTATTGTATTGATATTTTGCTCAAAGTCGACCATGTTGACATATTTGTCTGTGCGTGAAATATTGAGGCAAACAAAAATAACAGAAGGTTTTTTAATCATGGCTACCTACCAAAGAAACATTCAGGTGGCAAAGTTTTATGGTGCATACTATTCGGTATACAAATTGTTATTTTTTTGAAACTGTATTTAACGATATGTAAACGTTTCGAGAACTGTCATTCTGTCCTCCACGATCAGCCAATGATCTAAAAAATACCACCAGTGTAAATACTATCTAAACAATCAAATAATAAATTCTGTTTCAATAGCTTTTTTAAATAAACATAACAGTGAAAATGTTAGGTTATGGTCTAATTATTTAAGGGACTACATATAATTTTTAAGTTGCTGCAATCTGCAAAATCGCATGTTTTTTTACGTCAAGTCGTCGTTAAGCTACGTTTTTTGGTTCTAATATATCTAATATAACCGTGGAACTAGGCGCTATGTTGGGTAGAGTGAAAAGGATAAAAAATATTTAAAGCAATTCTTCATATCTTAACGACTTCCTGGAAGTTCTTGAGGTTGTTTGAAATTGGCGATTAGTGTTTCTATTAAAAACTGTTGGTAACTGCTCTAGCTAAAGTGAAGGGTTTGATTCACTGGTTCACCTCTTCTTAGTATTTGTCCAGGTCGTATGTATTTTTGTTAATATGTAGTGCCCTACATCTATTTACCTCACCAGGTTAATAAATGTGATGAAAATCATCTTAATTTGATAAGCAGATATACATAACCTCTATTATATATATATATATATATATATATATATATATATATATATATATATATATATATATATATATATATATATATACAGGGTGTTCTAAAAGTCCATCAGAAAACTCCGGGAGGAGATTCTACGAGCTAAAATAATAGCAGTTTGTAAGGAAATTTTGTTTCAGATTATCATTTGTTTGCAAGTTATGGCTTTTCAAAGAGCGATTTTTTTAAATTTTCTTTTTAAATAACTTTTTTCTCTTGCCAAGCATCGCAAAAATATGAACATCATTATAAAGAGAAACAATATTAGAAAAAATTATGTGCTCTTTATTCAAGCCGAGCAACCGTTTAGTCAGCAATCGCTGTTAAAGTTTTATTCAAATAGCAAATGTTGATAATTCCATTCGTTAATTAACCGAGTTGGCATGCTTCAAATAACTGTTATTAACACTCCTGATACGAATAATAAAATGTATTATTATTATTATTATTATTATAAAATAGGAGAACCTGTCATACTTTGTTCGTGTAATTACACTATCTAATGCTATCTCTTTGTAAAACCAGAATCGTTAATAAATAAAATAAAAAAATTGGTCTTTGACAAGCCGTAACTTGCAAACAAATGACAATCCGAAACAAAATTTCCTTACAAACTGCTATTATTTTAGCTCGTAGAATCTCCTCCCGGAGTTTCCTGATGGACTTTTAGAACACCCTATATATATATATATATATATATATATATACAGGGTGGGTGTCTACTGCACGGCCGGAGGTCTTCTCCTTAACTATTAGAGATATTTAAAAACCAATTTTGGTGTGGTAATACACGATTATTGGACCTACATTTGAAAAATATTTAGATATATACAGGGTGATTGACAAAAATATGCCAACCCAAACCTGTTTTTTAATGGAACACCCAGTATATTTTTTACCATTTTTGGATTCACTGTTATATTTAGAATAAAAGTGTAGAAATTTGTATCCATATCAATAACCGTTCTGCAGATATCGTTACTTTAGTACCAAAATAGAGTTAACTTTGGAACCACGATGCGAGTGATGTCACCACAATTTTGTAAATCTGTTTATACCTCCGACTATTAAAAATAGTCTACTAACAAACAACAAAACGATAACATATAAAACTATACAGAATGATTAACTTCCGCGAAATGTAATTTTTCTCAATTTTTTCAAATGCAACACCCTGTATATTTTTTCACACTTCGATTCCCCGTGAAAAGTAGATACTAATTGATAATAGGTTTCATAGCCATAAGACGGACCCTTCTTGAGATATTAATGCTTTTACGTAAAAATATTCTAAAATACAAATTTTTCGAAAACATTTTTTCAAATGCAACACCCTGTATATTTTTCACATTTCGATTCCAGAGCACATAAGAAAATACCAATGGCAAATAAATTCTTTAACTGATAGGAAAATTTAATTAATAACTAAACAATATGATAATTCTCTTCAACTAAAATAAGTGGAATGAGTAAACATAAACGAATAAAACTATAAATTCAAATTAAATGTTCAAAATGCTGACCACGCCTAGCTAAGCACTTTGCAATTCACTCGGTAAACGAAAGATTCACTCTCACAACATTAGAGGCTAAATGGATTGAAATGCAACTCTAATTCTATTTTTCATATCTTGGGTTGTGGTGGGAGGATGTT
This sequence comes from Vesta saturnalis, assembly GCA_036346205.1. Lineage (NCBI taxonomy): Eukaryota > Metazoa > Arthropoda > Insecta > Coleoptera > Lampyridae > Vesta > Vesta saturnalis. Next base: position 2,579,628 of record JARFJB010000145.1, on the reverse strand, counting down.
GGTAAAGTTTTTCTTTAACGTATCCCCAAAGGAAGAAATGAAGGGGTTTAAGATCCGTTGATCTGACTGGCCAGTTTTGCACACCACCTCGTCCTATCCACCTCATCGTATAATTTCTATCGAGATATTTCCTAACGTTGATTGCATAGTGTGCAGGGGCGCCATCCAGTTGAAACCACATCATACGAATATTACCTACCTCGATATTTTCCAAAAGCTCGAGTAAATAATTTTCCAAAAACTGTAAATATCTTTCTCCAGTAAGACTCCCATCAAAGAAAAAAGGACCAACCATATTAAAATTGATTATACCACCCCACACGTTAACTGACCATCGATGCTGGTGATCAACAACTCTTAAGATGTGTGGATTAGTATCTGAATAGTGATGATAGTTATGTGTATTAATATTGCCTTTATGTTGCCTCATTCGTAAATGGAATGTTATTTAACAAAATTGGGTTCTTCATTAAAATCAGTAGTTACCCATTGGCAGGAAGATTCACGATTTTGAAAATCTATTTCACTTAAAGCTTGATGTTGCTCGATACGATAAGGATGCAATTTGTGTTTTTTTTTAATAAAGCTACGAACTGTATTTCTATTCAGGTCTAAGTGTGTACTTAGCTCGCTGGTACTAATTTGCGGATTTTCTATAAAAGATGCCACAACTTGAACCCAATTTCTTCATTTAGGCTTGTGTTTGTGCGCTTGGGATAACACACACTTCCAGAATTTATAAATCTCTCAGCTACATTTATAAACAATTTTTTCCCCGGCTGTCTTCTCTCTGGGTATCGTTCACGGTACAAACGGGTAGCCAGCAAAACATTTCTTTGAGCTTCGCCGTAAATAAAGGTCATATCGACCATTTCTTCTTTGGAAAAATTCATTTTATACAAAAATTGACAAAACGACAATCCAAAAACACACAAACTAATGGTACAATATCTTAATGATTAACAAACGTCAAAACATAGCCTACCTGATTTGTTTTATTGAATTCTACTGTCATAGCAAATTTGTATTTTAGAATATTTTTACGTAAAAGCGTCAATATCTCAAGAAGGGTCCGTCTTATGGCTATGAAACGTATTACCAATTAGTAACTACTTTTCACTTGGAATCGAAATGTGAAAAATATATAGGGTGTTGCATTTGAAAAAATTGAGAAAAATTACATTTCGCGTAAGTTAATCATTCCGTATAGTTTTACATGTTTCGAAAAATTTTCCAGTTTGTTAGTAGACTATTATTAATAGTTGGTGGTATAAACAGATTTACAAAATTGTGGTGATAACGCTCGCATCGTGGTTCCAAAGTTAAGTATATTTTGGTACTAAAGTAACGATATCTGTTAGTGATACAGATACAAATTTCTATACCTTTATTCTGAATGTAACAGTGAATCCAAAAATGCAAAAATATACAGGGTGTTCCATTAAAGAAACACGGGTTTGGGTTGGCATATTTTTGTCAATCACCCTGTATATACCTAAATATTTTTAGAATGTAGATCCAATGATCGTGTATTACCACGCCAAAATTGATTTTAAATACAGCATTATTGTATAAAATCAAAGTTCTAAATCGTGCAATAGTCAGTTCTGCCAAATACCGTTAGTGAACATCCTGGATCGTAGAAATACGTTTAAAATAGTTACCGTAATAGAGTTTAGTTTTGAATTGTTACTACAGATGAGTAAGTTACGTATCTGATTTGTTTGATTACAAATAAACAGGTCCATCAGAATTGTAATTATTATTGGATAGCACTACTAGTCTCAATTCAATCTAAAATTTTAATTGCCACTGTTCCAGAGTTACGAAAACGGTATTGAGTTCATAAAAGTACCGCTACCTTCTCTAGTTATACAAATAACTATTTCTGGTGTACTATCTTGTGCCTCTCGTATGCTCGATTATATTGAATTATATGTAAATGTCATTGAACTTTTTGAATGCCAGTTTGAAGGTTGGAACATACCAATGGTCGTCAAGCTCGTGGTTTAGAAGGGCCTCTCTGGATTTTCGAACCATGGCTCCGATTTGTTCAACATTTTATCTCTTTCTTTGTAGATACTTGATCATAAGAGAGTTGAAAGATTCACTTGCATTTGTCGTCTTGTTGAACAACAATGACGTTGAGTGTTTTGATACATCGTCTACAACCACTTGCACTTGCTTGAACAAAGCACAGTTTGATGATAATCTCATTGGTTTAGTTGGTAAAGGAACAGTGCCATTATCCCACAAACTACACGTCTGGCCAAAGGATGGTCTCACTAGAATTCCATCCTTACAAAAGTGCTTTTTACAGTTGGTGTGATTTCCAATGACATGATTCATAATGAGATTCAAGTATTGATCTAAAACTTTTCGATCACTAACTGGAAACCCGGTTTGAGCAAGTGTCCCGTAATTTGGTGTTCATTCTTCTTGCACTCTGAACAATTTTGTAGCCTTTGCCATCGTTGTTGTACAAATTACAAATATTGAAGTACACACTAGAATCACCATCACCAACGAACCGCTTGCATCGTAGTTGGTGCATTTCCATACTTTTGAAAAATTCTTCCTTCAGAATGTCGGGCTCCATTGCACTAGCAGATCCTTTGAAATTTTTGAAACAACAGTGATCATCTTTCGGAACCACATCTCCACATCTGACACAGATTACACAAAACTTATTTCTAACTCCTATAAAAAGCATTTTTTTGGAGAGGCAGCCAATTATAACCCCAGATCCAGAGCGAGAAGTCCCTTGGTTTCGATGAGAACGCTTGGCCCATTGTCCATCACCCTCAAGTTTCGTCCACACTACACCATCTGGATCGATTCGTCCAAGTTCAATGGCCAATCTTTGTTCTTCTCCGTTTTTCTGCAGTATTTGCGACTCTGCATCTGCCAAAGAGTCGTCAAACTTTTCATCTTTGCTTAGGAAAGTAGGCAGCGTCATGAACAGGACATCAAGAATGGTCATAGCATGATACATGTCAGTATACCGCATTCCGGTGGCATTTGCAGGCCAGACACTGGCTTCCTTCACTGGTAAGCTGCACTTTTCATCGTCCGTTGTAACAGTCAGCACTCTATCACACACTTGACACTTGAAACTTAGACTAGGATTCCGTCTTGACTCGTGGATAATCTTGAAGGTGGCCCTTTGACATTTCTTGGCATGTTTGACTCCTAGATCCATCATTTTCTCAAGCGAGCTAATTGCGACAAGTCTACGACCAACAGGGGTTTCGCCGCCGAGGGTTTAAACTTGAGGAACTTTCGCACTATCCAAATTTACATTTACGGTATCCAGATTCACATTCGCACTATGCAAATTCACACTTTCAACTAAATTGAAATTTTCACTCGTATCGTTACGTAGATTCAAGTCAGTAGATTCTCCTTTGAGTCTCTTGGCTTGGTTCAGAGCCTCTGAACGCTTCTTCCTTACGAAATATTTTCTTAGTGGTATGATTTTAGCGTACAACTGCAAAAAAATGATACGAATTAGTGGCTTACAACTCAATAATGACAACCAAAATGTTACAAAATTCCGAATGGCAGTTCGAAATTATTGAAAAAGAATAAAAAATAATAATTTTCATCAAAGACATCTCACGGTGAGTTTTTTGAGATTTGTCTTTCGTTTTCTCAGAAACTATGAAACATTAGGGTTATGATATTCAAAAAAATAATAATTTTCATTAGAGACTCTCAAAGACTTGAAGATTGTTCTGGAACCACTAGATGGAAAATTATTAATGTAGTGTGAAAATGACCCCAAAAGGTCAGAATAAAATCTCACGGTGAGTTTGTTTGAGATTTGTCTTTCGTTTTCTCGGAATCTATAAAACATTCTTATGGAAAATGACATGGAGAAAAAAAGAGAGTTATTAAAGATAAGGCTTAAGTAGGCTTGGGATGTTGACGAAACGAATTTTTTTCTATTCGCTTGTCACCTCATATAATTTTTTGCCAAATAAGACCGCCATTTTTTTAATTGTTGGGTAGCATTACGGGCTTCAAATCGACCTAATTGCCACGTCGCCTGAGTTGCGTTAACGGTATTGAATTGATAAAAGTACTTTCTCTAGTTACACAAATAACTATTGCTGGTATACTATCTTGCGTCTATTGTTTTGATTTCGTGCTCGTTTATATGAACCATTAAGCACACTTAGGCTGTTGATGTAACGAATTTTTTTGTGAATCCAATTATCACCTTATAACTTTTACGACCGCCATGTTAACGGCGCTCAGCATTATGTGAGTTGACACTCTGTTTTTAAGTTGTACGTACATTAAATAGGCGAACTTATTTTTTAAATAATCACAATTTTTGTGAAGGCTCTCTAATTGTTTAATATATATCGCTAGTGCTGTAAATGAAATGACCGCCTAAAGCACCTGCAATAAATTCTCGGTTATGCCACTAGATGGCAGCAGTAGTTGAAAGGTGCTCGACTAATTTTTAAACTATGTCATTGCATTCCTTTAATTGTATGTAATTTGTAATCAGATTTTTTAATTTAGAATAAAATGAACCCTGTTGATTACAAAATTTGTCATCATTTTCAGAGTGATATTAAATTATTTCATGCGTAACTATTTTGTGTACCGGATATAAAAAACAGAATAATTGAGTTTACTATAATTGACTTTGATATAAACACACTTTCATAAATGATCTGCTTAATACATGCTACACATTTAAACATTTTTTCATCATTTGGTTTGTTGCTACATTGTTATGTTATTTTTCAAATTATACAGGGTGTTTCATAATTTGTCGGAAAAATTTTAAGAATTTATCTCACGAGTTAACTATTTTCAGAGGTAAAGCTCGGACACGTGGATTTTTATTTTTGTTTCTTTATTTGTGTAAAAATTTATTTTTACCCCCACTACCTTATCAGATGTGACGTCATCAAGAATTTTTTTAAATAGAAACTGTATATTTTTATATCAAAAATTAACAGCCCATATTTTTTAGAGTTCAACCATACCAAATTTGTCACATAAAATATTTTAAGCTACAGTATACTGAGTATAATAAAAATCAAATATTTTTTTCACTATTTATTTAACAAATAAAAATTAGTAAAGTAATCACTGCTCAATGAAGATAAACAAATAACTTAATTACAACAACGCAAGAGTTCATTTTACGTCTTGGGTACTGTCAATTAACCCAAGGAGCTCAATTCGAGCATTTATTATAATTATGTTATTTGTTAATTTTTATTACTAATTTTCCTTGTTAAATAAATAGTGAATTAAATATTTAAAAATCCAAACATTGATTTTCATTATACTCAGTATACTTAGCTGAAATATATGTGACTTTGGTATGGTCGAACTCAGAAAATATGGGCTGTTAATTTTGAAATCAGTTATTTAAAAAATTCTCGATGACGTCACATCTGATAAGGTAGTGGGGATAAAAAATTTTTTTGAAAAAAAATAAAAAACCAAAATAAAAATCGACGTGTCCGAGCTTCACCTCTGAAAATAGTTAACTCGTGAGATAATTGGCCGTTTCCACACTTTATGAACGCACTGTATATCTGGAAACGCGTAATTTTGAAGTTACATAATATTTAATTAAAAACCCATTTTATTACCAACTTACACTAATTACTTAACAATCCAAATAATTATATTCTGTATTCGTATTTGTCAGCCTGTGATATTATCTGAGAGTGTTAACGGTCGTTACTTCTCACTGTTACTGTGATTTAGTTTCTTTTTAAGTTATTGTTTGCTTAAAAAGTCTTAATTCTTAATTAAGTCTGATATACAATTTTCTTCTTTTTCTTGTATCGGAAACACTCTCTTAAAAATATTATCATATATTATGAATCACCCCGTATGCTATACACAATATGTTATATAACGTATTTATCGTGACTAGGGCTGGGCCAAAATCGATTATTGGATTAATAGATTATTTAACTAACGTTTACGTTTTCATATTTAATTAATTGGTTATTTCAGTAATTGATTATTTCATTAATCATTATTTGTTCATGCATTAATTAAATGAATAGGTTATTTGCAATAGTCGATTATCGATTGTTCAAAGTTATAATCGTCCAACCCTAATCGTGGCTGAAAGAGTCAGATACGTAATTTTTCAGGTACAGCCTGAACTAATTAAATAAGTAAGGTAGTGATTTAATTGAACAATAAAATATACAGCCAACACGTCAAATAATTCTTTTATTGTGAACAACATAAGCAGTAAATTTCAATATTTTTTTGTCTACACGGTTTCACTTGTTAAAATCATATTAATTGAAATACCTTTATTTCATGGCATACATAAAGTGTTACAATATTACTTATATTGCGAGACAGAATACGCTATAACCATTTCTATTTAGTGTGAACAATCTCTTTAAATTAGCTAACGGCAACAACATTTAGAAGAAATACAAACCATTCAATTGTAATTGCTCTCGGGAAATTTAAAGAAATCGTTAAGAATTGTTTTACATATTTAATCTTAATCAATAAACCGTATTTTATTATTAGTATTGAGAAAATTGAATTTATTTAAATATATTTAAGTTAAATAAACGACAAGCAATTTAATACACGAACCGTATTATATTAAGGTAGATCAAACAAATTTAAATTTTTTTATGTAAATAAACGTTAACAGTAATTCCTGGAAACTATCTTTTTTAATAAACAAGAAAATTTTGGCGCGCAAATCTCCAAATAATATTTTCTTGTAATCTACACTTTCTTGCAATAAATGAACCATTTTATACTATTATTTTAAAAAATAAATTTAATCCTTGGATAAGTTTATGTAATTTTTAAAAAGCATTTTATCGTTATTCCTAAAAATAGTTAAATAAACATCAATCTGGACCAGGTAATTAAATTCATATTTATTAAGCTTAGTGAGATAATTCTATGCTGAGAAGTAAAATTCATTGCGTTAAGTATTTGTCATGCTAATAATACATTGTTTTTAATCTATCTCAAAACATATGTTCGCATCTAATCGAGGTATTGCTATTAACCCCGATTCATTTATTTAAGTCTGAATGAATACGGGGTGTCCTGAAAACGTATGTAATACCTTCGACCAGCTTAAGATCTAGTAGGGAAAAACGTAATTAAGATATTTTTTGTTGTTTTGTGTCGCTTCATTGTGGAAGTCAATGCACATTTATTACTGAAAATAGAGCTAATCATTCAACTCTTTTATTTGAATTTTATTTGAGGCTTAATTAAAGAGAAAAGCCAATTTAAGTATTACAAATTAATAATGGTTTATTAGATTTTTGGTGTTTAGTTATGCGTAAAATAAGATGAAAGATCGCGAACGTCTAGTATAATAAATCATTTGTTGCTTCTCGCTACATTTGTTAATGTTGGCTTGAGATTAGATTTCTTTTAAGCAAGTCAATTACAAAATGTAATTACTTTTATTCCGTTAATTGAATTTAATGTACAATATAGATCTTAGTTAGCGGTACATATTAATGATCAAATTTCAAGCAATATTTGGGAAAATATAATTTCAAAATTATGCACAGATCGTTACGTCTGTTTTATTTTAGGATACTGTTGTTCTTTAATATACTCCATTCAGAATTATACTTTTACAAATCAGTTCAAAAATTAATAGATTTATCCGGATTTTCTTTTCAAATTGGCTAATAATTATTTACTTATTTCGGATTATTGTCCGTAATTATAAATATTAATTCAATTAAGATTGATGTTTTGGACTTGTGGTTTCAAAAAGTACTTAACGGAATGTAAATTATACATGGTTTATACAGAAATTGAAAAGTTTATGAACCGAGTAAGCGAATATCTTGCGGTCTACAACCCCACAAGGTTAACATATGAGCTTAGAATCATTTTCCAGATAAATATAGATCGTGTGGTACTCACAGGACATTTATTCCCGAGTAAGTGTAAAGTGTTTCAAGTCAAATTTCAGCCATATTACCTCTTATCTCGAACACGCCTATCTCCACTGTAGTTACTCGGCACCCTATTCATTCTTATAAGCACTATACGACGATGCCAATATCATATTTATCATGTGAAACTTATACTAGCATTGTTTTCCGAAGAAAAAAGATTGCTTCATGAACAAGTATCAATCAACTAAATCCTTAATTCGTTATCTCGAACGGTACGTAACTTGCCTCTTTAATTTAACTGAATCAACTGCCAAATATTTTAGAACTTGCGCCTTTGACCCCACGTGTTTATTAAGGAGAAGGTTTATGCCAGCCCAATTAATAGTGGAAACGAATTGAGAAAACGTTTTAATAAAACCGCAGAGGAATTAAAACTCACTGGAAGTATAAGATAGATCAAAAGGGCTATTTAAAAAAATATCACGCTTATATTCAAACTGCGGTGGCAGATAGTACGGTTAGTCAACCATCGAAGGTATTACATACGTTTTCAGGACAGCCTGTATTCAAACAAACTTAAATAAACGAATCAGGATTAATAGAAATTCCTAGATTAGATGCGAACATATGTTTCGAAATAGATTAAAAACGATGTACTATTACCATGACAAATACATAACGCAATGGATTTTACTTTACGCATAAACACCAAAAATCTAATAAACCATTAATGATTTGTAACACTTAAATTGACTTTTCTCTTTAATTAAGCCTCAAATAAAATTCAAATAAAAGAAAGAGTTGAATGATTGGTTCTATTTTCGATGTGCATTGACTTCCACAATGAAGCAACATAAAAAAAAACAAAAAATATCTTGATTGCGGTTTCCCTACTAGATCTTAAGCTAGTCTTAAAGAAAAAGAAGGTAGTGATTAGTATTGATTACCCTTATAGTCCCTTTTTATAAGAATCAATCTTTGGCTATACAAAAATATACAAAATTGGTCTTACTTATACATTTCCTAATACTTTTACACGAGGTTGAACTCCTTTAATTAAACCTTGGAGTTGTACACACCTCTTAACGCAAACACCAGGTCGTTGCTCTGTAGGGGCTAACTTACGACCAATTACGTCTTTCAACGTTTGTGTCCGTTACTCAATTTGTTTACTAATTGCCTTCTTAAATGTGGCCGTTTATGTCTCAATCCTTAATTGTCTATACACGAAATTTATTTTCTGCCATTAACAAATTGTATCTCAATATTCCCATTCCAGTCGTTATCATTTGCTGTTTTCTTTTTCTTGTTCACCATACATCGTACAATGGGCAATAAATATCCCATTTCATAAGTTTCACATTCTTAATGATAAGGTTGATCAGCGTAGGGCTTATTCTGTGCCCTTGTATTATACCGCCTGCGGCGATTGTTGCTACTAATGGTTTTCGAATTTTATGGATCGCTTAATGCGGAATCCGTGCTGTTATTCGGAAAAGCCATGTTGTATTAGTTATTCGTAGTGATATTAATTTGGTTAGTAATTTAGTTGTACTGCACAATAGGCTAATTCTTTTATACTCCACTGGGTCTTCCTTGCTCCTTTTGTTAGGTGCGAGAATATAGGTTTGTATGGGATATTATGGATGTATAGCGTCATTATTAATGCCGTATACTCGTTGGGTATTTTATTTTTTGTATTCTTGATCATATTTCTTCTGCGTAGAAATTAGTGGGTGGTAGTTGATCTTCTTTTTCTTGTTTATTTGGTATTTGTGTTGGTTAGAATAGTTATTTGAGGTGTTGAACCCACCGCTTCCTGTCTATTGGACTTAGGTGTGTGAATTCTAAATGCCACCGAGTATCCATTTTGCCGTCTGATCTAAAGATTGTTAAGTCTAAAATATTTCCGGATTCACTATTTTCTATATTATTGTTTTGTTAATTTAATTTTAATTTGCTTTTATTTAGTTATATTTTTTTTGCTTTTTTAAAGTTATAGTTTAGTTAGTCCTTATTTAAATTTGTAGGTAAATTAGGTTAATGAATGTATTAAACCGTTGTTGTGTATCTGTCATTATAAAGAAAGGTAGCAAAATAATGAAACGTAGGTAAAGGGCTCGTTACTAATGCCTGTATGGGATTGAACCCCGATCTCCCGCGTAACAGACAGGGATTCTGACCACTATACTACCAACCCCACCTTGTGCACCACTTGTAAACCCTATCAGGTTTACGCCCAATGACTTACTTATTGGGCCACGACTTTTGATATAAGTCGAAGATTTGGGCGTGAGTTCTGTTATAACTTTCCTGTTTTTATTTACCATATTTTTAATTCTAAATAAATTGAAAAGGAACAACAAAAAATGTTACTATGTAAAAACTCTGTGCTAGTGGAGGACAGATTGCTGCGAAGGAAGAGACATAATAAAGTCTCAGAAGAAAACTGAAATTGAATCATGGGAAAATGTTAATTTCTGCATTCTTTTTATTATAGTGCTGTTTTATACAGAAGCGTTTAAATAACGGTATTTAAATATGAGAATGTCTCGCAAGATTCACACGCAGTATTCTGAAAAGTGAAACGTTTACGCTGGTATTAAATTGAGACTGTATCGTTGGGTCATTTTTTCTCTCTCAAACGTTAAATGGTGAAATGTACCTGAATTTGATGGAAAACGCAATTGAGTCTGCTTTGACTCCAATTTTAGAAAATGATCAAGGATATTCAGAAAATGTGTTACATTTTCAACTCTTCACTACTCTATACCAGTGCGCCGCTATTTATAGAATATATTTCCAAATCAGTAGTTTGGTAGAAGGTGAGCAATAGAATTACCGACAACATCACGTTATTATCGGGCGTGATATTTTTCACATACCCAACCTTGCTTGTAATTACCATGGCTCGTACGTAATTCGTCGCCAGGAGTTGTGCGACATAAACGATGCGTTCCAAAATGTACTTCGTGACTTCACAGGAATGATAGCCAGCATAAAAAATTGAGAGCAGTGGGGAATGTCGGCTTAAAAATTAGATTAGGAAAAAAGGTTATTGTTAACTGTCCTCCATACCCTTTGTTCGTGGAGCATTTAGGAAAACAAATATCTAGTGACGGTGTAAGAGCGCTATTACAAGTTAGGCAATTCACGGGACTAGCGGGGTACTTATGAAAGTTTGTACCCAAGTTTATCAGCAGAACCGCATCTATAACGAGGTTAACAAAGCAGGATGTTCCGTTTAAATCAGGCGCGGAGCAAGAAAACGCAACTCACTATGTAATAGGTCATTTGACATCCAAAACCCTATTTACGTATACAATCCAGAATTGCCGACAAAACTACATACTGAGCAAGTAATATTAGGTATGGGCCGATATGCTTGGTGGTCCCTAACCCGTTAGTGGTAGAGCCAAGAGGTGTTTGATGTCTCCCCATTAGATTTCTTTTTATATGTGGAAGTCATTTTAAACATTTGATTAATTAAACAGAATTTTAGTATAATTTAACCCATTAGTTACCAGCGATGGTGCCCCTATGAACTGCCGTCCTTGTCTCAAGACCAGTTCGCAGATCTGCTTACATGGCATTGTTAACGTTAACTGAAAGGTTATTCCAACACGTGTTTATAGTTCCACGTGACAGGCATAAATACATTTCGAATATGCCGATTGGCTGAGAAATATATTAGCGTAAGTACTCATAAACGTTATTTAAAAATATAATATTTGGTATTTTGTAATATAGATATATGTAAATTATTGTAAGTGTTGTTATGAACAAATAAGTTCAAAAGTAAATATGTAATTAAACATTATTATTAATTTTATTAAATACATAAATAAAAAGTTTACCTCGAGTAGGATTTGAACCTACGACTTGTACTTTGCTAGAGTACCGCTCTAACCAACTGCGCCATCGAGATTCAAGCCCCAATCGATGCAAACTTTGTCTTTATATATTATATCCTTGTGATATTGCAGGCTCACATTCCATTAATATAAGTAATTTGATTGTAATCTCATTATATTTAGAATTTACATCAGTTCTACATACATAAAGACAAAGTTTGCATCGATTGGGGCTTGAATCTCGATGGCGCAGTTGGTTAGCGCGGTACTCTAGCAAATTACAGGTAATAGGTTCAAATCCTACTCGAGGTAAACTTTTTATTTATGTATTTAATAAAATTAATAATAATTTTTAATAGATATATGCAATTTTATATAAGTAATATTTTGAACCAGAAAGCAGATTTATCTAGAGTGTGCCAAACTGTATCACTGGGAAGTAATGGTTGGGTGGATGGATACATTAGTTTGCTTTAAATAGCTACTTTTTTTTTATTTCTGGGCAGGATTTTCATTGTAAGATACAATGGATGCACTTTTATTTCAACGGATGACGATATTAATGTAAATATATTTATTGAATCACCACATCCAAAGGTTCAGAGAAGAGTCAGGAAATGTAGATGACATTTGTGACATGCGTCACTTATCAGGAAAACAGCTATTAGCTTCTGCTAAAATAGTAATTGGCAGCTAAAGAGTTGGGAAAAATGAGGATTTGGATGCTACTTTTATAGCACCAGCGCAGGAAATCGAACAATCAACATTCACACAATCTAATTTACCACAACCTATTACAGAGAGAATCGATAACAATGAATGTGTGAAGAAAAGGCTAGATTTAAAGATTCAAGGCTAATGCGTTGCAGATTTGATGGGAGGAGATTTTCTCCATGTAGAAGATAGACCAAATGGTAGATGTAAACAAATTCCGATAGTGATTATTCAAGGTTTAGTAACCCTTCAGTAGATGTTTTCGAGAAATGTTTTGATAATACTTTATGGGAACTTTTGAGTGAAGAAACGAACAAATACATGAGATTAAGAAATGATGCTGGGTGGTAGCAAATAACAACTGAGGAATTAAAATGACTTTATGGGAATACTAATTCTCAGTGGATGCAATATTGTACCAACAAACCGCCATTACTGGGATCAGAAATCAGATATGCATTAGTAATTAACGTATTAAGTGGGGTAACCGAGTCTTAACGTTTGAGCATATGCGAGATTTGTTAAGATGGTTACCCCTCGAAATGCGTTCAGTAGTTTATCGTTGATGCAATGATTTTGAATTAATAATGATTTACTAAAAATCTGCAAAATCGAAATCGTGCCATCATGAAAATGTGTGACGTTACTATAGTTTCTATTTTAAACAAAATAAAATCTTAAAATTAAAATGGCAAACGCAAAACGAATTTCTTGTTGTCCCGCCTCCGCCATGGAGGAAATTGTCCCATTGACATCCAAAGTAAGATACGATAGAGAATACTCCGCATTCAACGCTTGGAGAAACCAAAAAGGCGTTATAGGAGTAAATGAGGAAGTTACACTGGCATATGTCAAAGAGAAAGTAAAAGTTTCTATACCATTCCCCCTAATTAAATTATCTCATACAAATTAATTTTTTAGTCTGGGAAGTCGGCACCATCATCACTGTGGACGTATGTTGAAAAGAATGTTACAAACAAGAGAATATGTGTATATATATATATATATATATATATATATATATATATATATATATATATATATATATCGTATGTTGAGGTTTCGGATTTTGTGTAAGAGAGTATAGGAGAGTTGTTGGAGATATGATCTGCTATTGAGGCACCTAAATGTTCGAAATACGTTAGATATGTGTTGGCGGCAACTGTAACAGAGCGGAGGATAGCCTATTACCATTGCCATTAATTGCGGTGTCACCGAATTGGATGTGGCGGGCGTTGAAATCACCTAGGATAACTGCATTAGGGAGGCTAGAGGCGTAGATTAAAAGGTCATCGGATAGGCTGTTGTGGCCGGGCGGGTTGTAGTATGAAATAAATGCTATAGGATTGGGAAAATGCACCGTCGCAGCAACACATTCGAGATGCCGTAGGTGCGCAGGAAGTTGAAAAGGAGTGGATGGGAAGCAATTTTTAATTAGGAGGGCGGTTACGTGTTAACTATTGTTTACATAGGTGTGAAGTGTCTTGAAATTAAGTGTGCATCTGGGTGTGAGTTTTGTTCTCGTGATGGAAGGGATGGGTGTATTATGTGTGTGTGTGTAAAAAGTGTTTAAGTAAGGGGTGTTTCCGACCAACGCCTCTGACATTAACTGTCCCTGCTAGGATATCCTTTTAGTAAGGAGTTAAGGATTGCGTTGGCGGATTACGCCAACCATCATCCGCGTACCGGATACGCAGATGTTGATCCTCAGTTGGAATAAGTCGGGGAACATCTGGAAGAGGGAGTGGGTGAAGATTTGAAGGAAGTCTTTGATCGATGGGGATTCGATGTCGGGAGAGGAATAAAGACTTGGAAATCAGAGACCCAAATAGAAAAAGGAGGAAAATAAGTGTTAAAATAAAACATTAAATTAATTAAAAAATATGTTTTATTAAACGGTACCTATTGTCTTACCCGACATCGATCCTGTAGTTGGCGGTGGCGGTGTCCTGGATGCTTCTTTATGTACGTTCTTCGCTCCTGCTGTATTCCGGCAGCTCCTGCTTGCTGCTAGACTGTGGCTCCTCTACTGATGACGGCTTGTTCGTATTATCTTTATGCAAGCAGTGACAGATCTAACTCTGAAGCGGCGAAGATCACGATGCTGGAACGATGAGCGTAAAAAACGCTAAGTTCTTTTTTTGGAATTAAGAGATTTGTAATGAAATCACAAAAACTCTTACGCGTTCAATCCCGAGGTTCGGACTGCACTGTGTTACTTTACGTTTTCTATCCATTTTAAATCAAAATCACATCAATCACGTGTAACACGTAAAACACGAAACGCAAACGTTCTGCGCAATACGCAAATTTTACGCATGAACGTAGGTGCAACTTAACGTACAGATACGGCAGCCGGCACTCAGTCTTGACAGATTAGATGTATAACGTACCATTACGTCAAAAAACAGTCAGCGGTAGTTAAATCGAAAACGTATAGGTACGTTATGAGGCTATCAAAAAGCAAATTTTCTAATATCGCGTACGTCATCCGGTTAGGCCATATACTTCAAATAAAATAAGTACGTCACTCGGCCAGTGGTGACGTTTTCGGAAAACGTAAATCTACGTCACCCGTCGTGAAAAGGTTAATAACACTTGCAATTATTGACGTTAGATTTAACTGGATTACTTTATTCGATGTCATCTTTGTATTTGTGAATGCTTCTTTAATTTCGAATTGAAGTGTTTCCCAACTTTACACTTACATCATAACTTGGTTAAATTTTGTTAAATGTGTTTTTTGGCTGACATTTTTCATTGTTAGCCTTCGGCCGTTAGAGGGCATTCTGATTTGTCATCTTTAAGACAGTTTAACAATATTTAATTTTAAATGACCTAGTTATTGTTTACTAAAATTTAATTCTATAGGTGGCTTTATATGTTTCTCAAACTGTTATGTTAATAGCAGGCTAATGTTTATGTTTTAATTTTTCAACTTTGACAAAATTGTTTTCAACGTCTTTAACAATTTTAATAGACATTATTACTGACTGATTACTGTAAGTGTTATCGAAACGTTTAGGTTGTATAATTTAAAATAAACCATTAAAAAACTCAAAAAAGATAAGTATTTTATTATGTGTGATAATGGTGAAAGTTTACATTTTCATAGAATGAAATTATTTTTAATTTGTTATGCTAATCGACCGATGTTGCCATTTAAGAATTTTGAGGGGTCGTTACCTCGGTTAGGGGTTGAGGGTACCGCCATTCTTACTTCTATAATTAACGGCCCCCTTACAGTACTAATCGACGTGTTTTTGCGTTTTGGGAAAAAGACGCATATTTTCAAAATAATCGGGGTGAAAACTTTTCCTGCGCTACCCTGTAACAACATTCAACAACGTTCTTAAATATAATGTTATAATAAACATTTTACATCTACGTTCAGCCATTTTGTTTGTTTTTGAAGCATAAATCGCGATTATTTTGAAACTTGTATGTACCTATATTCGTTCAAGATGCAATCCAGACGTATACTAAAACAGGATTAAACGTCCCTGAAACCGAAATGGCACATTCCAATATTGAAACACCAGGACAAAGTAAACGTTTCCAATGTTGTAATACAGGGAAACAACAATATTCCTGTATGAAAAATATCGATAATCATAATGTTTTGATTATTTTAGTGTCTGACGCATTTTTTTCATTGCTTTGAATTGATTTATCCGTAATTAACAGCATTACCTGAAATATTATTGTCATGAAAGCAATTTGACCAAGCAATAATTTCCCTATTATATGAATATACGTGTCTGTATGTGATTATATGTGGCACGCAAGTCCATTTAGAGTATAAAGAAAACGCATTTGTTCATATCCGAAGATATCATCACTTCAAGTATTTTTACTTCACGGATAATTAGTCCTGGAAGTGGCATTATGGGACCTCCGGCATCATAATTAATGATAAACACAGGTATGTATATACGTTTATATATTTAAAATGAAAGAACTCTAAACAAAATGGCTGTTATCAAGCAAATGATAACCATTTAAAATACAATTTGAAAAACTGTCCTTAATCCATTATGGTATTTGATAAATTCTACAAGAAGAAAACCAGTATCATTATAAGAAAGTAAATAAAATATTTCCATGAACGTTGTTTCGTTATGGTTTTAGTTGACTGGTCAGGTATCAAACCTGGATATGATGTAGCTAGGACACAAGTGTCATTAACTTTTACTGTTATCTCTCTCATGCTTGAGGTAGTTACGTCAATTTTGTAATTATAAACATGTTTGGTGTCAAGTTTTTATATATATATCATTTTCGTAACATTACTTGTTATTGCAAAAACTTTTTTATAATCTATTCTTAAAGTGTGTAATTATTTTAAAATCCATTGAGTTCAGGTATACATCTAGTTATAATTAACGAAAGAAATTTAAATTATTTATTGAATTATAACTCTTCTGTTTTGGTTACCGTTAATTTTTCCACTTGACCTCGTTTGCGAAAACAACTTAAGAGGATGTTGATTTACATTTGTTGCATTAAGTGTTGGATTATAAATAACTACTGTAGTAATTAATATCATAAAGTAAAATATGGGTAGTACGTTCACTATGAATGAGAACATGAAAATGATCCCTTCTAATCTATCCATAAACTAAATTTAGTCTAATAAAGTACTATTGCTGTAATTTAAAGCGTATAGAATGGAAAGTACACATGATCGACTAAACCAAAAATACAAAAAAAACGCGATGGTCTAAAAAATTGTCAAGTTAGACTAAAAGCATTAGCCGCACATACATATTTTTGTGTCAACGACATCTAATAAATCAGCAAGTTTAAAAAATATGCACGAAGCATGCAATAAAAAGTGCATTTTTTCGTAAGATATGTAACTTACTAAATAAATAGCTCGAAACATAGCATATTTTACGTAATTTAAAAAATAAGAAAATATCTGGTGTGGAAAACCACACAACCTTCCAACCTACAGAATGGAGATTAAAAGAAATGAAATAATTTTAAATTTTTTTAGGATAATTATGCAACCTTTTTTTAAGAAGTTCATTACGAAAAACCGTGTAATTCGTATCCGTTATTAAAAGAGAATGATACGAATATATTTTGTCAGCCCTTTGCTACGTTTGGTTAATTTAATGAAGGTATGGATTTCATTGATACTCCTGGCTGTAGAATAGTCGAAAGGTCGGTGGTCTATTAATCACCAATGCCATACCTGTCACAAGTGTCCACATCACGAGCGTCACAAATCACCGGTCGCACATGTTTCAGATGGAACAATGTTATAAACGACACGAGTCACAAGTACAATGTTTTTGTTTGATGAAGAAAACGTAGTTGTTTCCCCAATTCGGTCAGAACCGAAAGAATGCATTTGTTCACATAAGCGAAGGTGTAAAACCATCATTTCTAACTATAAATTATTAGAGAATCAATACTTTCTATTATTTATGTAAAATTCCCCTTAAAAATCCAGTACGCATTTATACAGAGTGGGCCAAAAGTCTGGAAACGCCCAATTATCTCATAAATTGCTAGTCCGAATTGTACAAAATTTGGGATAAGCCTATTTTGGGATACGAAGATTCCAGATTTGACAATTTGCAATGTTGCCAAATTTGCCGTTTCTTTGATATTATTAGTCACTTTGGTTTTTTTTAAATACACCCTGTATATGCAGTCATTATTGGAATCTCCTCTTCAATACGAGTTCCACCATATGTAACATTTTATGTAGTCTAGAAGGTCTTAAATACATAAAACAGTGCAAAATATGTAGATTTGAAGAAATTTAAATGTTTAAATGTAGAATCCTGTGATTTTGACATTTGTTCACCAATTACATTATTAAATAAAACTAACAGTAGTTTGATGCGTTTTGAAAAGTTCTGCAAAGTAAATTGTTTCTCTAAACTGGTTGTTAATGAAAAAGAACGAATGATGAGAGGGCACGGCGACACAAAAAGATCTTATAATAAAGTAGCCAACTTGTTCAACGATACTAACCGTTCTCTTATCCATAAGGCGACGGTACAAAAATCTGTAAAGCGCTTTGAGGACTCTGGAGGAGCAAAAGATATATACCGGTCGGGTAGACCAAAAACAATTATAAATGACAAAACTTTAGATACAATGCAGAGTTTCATTGAAGATCACATACAACCTCACGCAGGGTTGCACAATTACATGATACAGGTCATTCTTCAGCCTTACGTGCATTACATAAGAATAAATGTTAACCATACAAAATTCCTTTATTGCAAGAATTAAGTGAAGATAACCTCGGCCGTAGATTAGAGTTTACTGAGGTAATGATAGATAAAATTGAAAATGGCAGAAATTTCGTCAACAACATATGTTTTCCCGACGAAGCAACCTTTACACTGTGTGGGAGTGTAAATCGACATAATTTAAGGTAATGGAGCGACGTAAATCCACACTGGATGAGTGAAAACCATACTCAAAGACGACAAAAATTAAATGTATGGTCAGGTATAGTGGATACTCAGTTAATTGGGCCGTTCTTTGTCGAAGGAAATTTAACGTCAGATAAGTACGAAATGCTACTTAGAACTGAAATTGTACCTACACTGAGAAACTTGTTTGAAGCCAATTTTAATCAGATATGGTTTCAGCAAGCTGGAGCTTCAGCTCATTTTGGTGTAAATGTTCGGCGTTATTTAGATGAGATATTTCCCGGACGATGGATTGGTAGACGAGATAGTATTGAATGGCCTCCACGTTCACCTAATTTCAATCCTAAAGATTATTTTTATTGGGGATACTTGAAAAATTCTGTTTACAAAACTAAACCAGAAAGTCTTTCAGAGCTAAGGCAACGAATTATCGTTGAATCTCGATTAATTTCTAGACAATCATGGTAGTCGTTTTCTGCCATCGATTAAGGTACAGTCAACTCACAAATGAAGCACATTTTGAACACTTAATTAAGTAATCATTATGTTAAAAATGTTGTAATATTTCAATTGTTACGATTTAATGTAGTTGAAAATAGTTTGTAGTAAAAAATTTATTGAGACAATTAGGCGTTGCCAGACTTCTGTTTTATGTATTTAAGACCTTCTAGACTGCATAAGATCTTAAGTGTTACATAAAGTTAAACTCGTATTGAAGAGGAGACTCCAATAATATACAGGGTGATGTATTAAAAAAACCAAAGTGACTAATATCAGAGAAACTGTAAATCTGGCAACATTGCAAATGTCAAATCTGGAATCTCCGTGTCCCAAAATATGCTTATCCCAAATTTTTTACAATTCGGAATAACAATTTACAAGATAATTGGGCGTTTCCAGAATTTCGGTTCACTCTGTATAGTGTAATGTGGTCAAACATTAAAATATCTGTTTTTTATTTTTAATGTGACAACGAAATGCTATGTTGCCAGTTGTATCGGACGCTACTTAATCCTACACATAAAAAGTGTTTATGAAGGTATACTCCGTGCGATCGTTCTGCCCTCTATTCGCAATTCCCTGCACTGAAATTTATACACGTATTAGTAAACAGGCAAGCTGAAGTCCGTCTAATTTTTACTTTTTTGGTTGCAAGGTCTCTCGTACCAGTGGAAGTCATCTCAACTTACACTGTGTATGTATATGATTTGATAGTATTGTTATAAAATTATTACGATACACGGGCGCTATCCTGGATCTATTTATACACCAGGCTAATATTATAGTTTAAAGTAAAAGATCTCTCGAAAAATTTAATATGACCATACAATGACTTTCTTATGCCTTTGTCACGTTGCTCCTTATAATACACTTTTATTCAGTCGGATTGCGGATGTTTTTAATTTATTCACATTTTTACATGTGTGGAATGTAAGTCTAAGCCTTTCTTCCTTATTCACCAATTACTTTAAAAATGGATATGCGTATTTTTTATTCATTGTTATTCCTGCTAGAAAGTTAACTAGTTCACTTGGTTATTAATTTATTTGTTGATTTATTAATTGATGAGTTGTTTAAAATTAACCCACGTTTCGGATGTTTATAAATAATTACGTATGCATGTGTATTACATCTATCTTCAAAGAAAAAAATATTTAAAGCACTCGTTTTTAAACGAAAATTGAAACGATTGATAAATAGAAAAAATATAAATATAAAAATCTGTGGAAAACCTTTTACCTTATTAATACTGACAAAATTGATTATATATATATATATATATATATATATATATATATATATATATATATATATATATATATATATATATATATATAACACACACACACATACAGGGTGCGGCATTAGTGCGTCGAAGTACGATGTATTATATATATTATTATATATACAAGGTGTTTCTAAATTCATGCGACAAAATTCAGGAGGTGATTGCTCGCATGAAAGTAAGATGGGTCTTTCCTATAACAAAATTTACTCAGCCCACCCCTTTCCGAGATATCACCCTTAAAAGGTGGTGACTAAAATTGAGTTTTTATTTTGTTTCTAAAATTTCAGTAAAACTAGAAACTTGAAATTCTGTAATTTTCGTGCAATCGCAAAGGACTAACCACGGGTATTTTTTCAATATTCCTGTTACATTATACGGAGGTGAAATTAGCAACCCTTACTTTATTTCATATCAAAACTTTTTTTCGAGATGAAGTTTTATTAAATAAAATTATAACTTAAAATCCTTGTTGTTTAAAAAATATTTTATTCTTAAATTTTTTTCCCAAAACCAATAGCTGCAGAGACAAAAATAAACACCATAATTTATAATTTTTTTATTAAATTGAAAGGAAAAGAGTAAAGATGTAAAATGTAATACGATTCATAATAAATGCTGGAAATGACCACCTCTAGCCAAAATACATGAATGTAGCCTACGTGTCATGGATTGCCGTACACGTTTAAAGATGAAAAAATACCTGTGCTTAGTCCTTTGCGTCTGCACGAAAATTACAGAATTTCAAGTTTCTAGCTTTACTGAAATTTTAAAAACAAAATAAAAACTCAATTTTAGTCACCACCTTTTAAGGGTGATATCTCGGAAAGGGGTGGGCTGAGTAAATTTTGTTATAGGAAAGACCCATCTTACTTTCATGCGAGCAATCACCTCCTGAATTTTGTCGCATGAATTTAGAAAACCTGTATATATATATATATATATATATATATATATATATATATATATATATATATATATATATAGGAGATATCAAAAAAGTTATTTACAAAAATTATAGGCAACTTCAAACTTCACATTATAAAATTGCATATTACCAGGGTGAACCAAACATCCTTTTTTTTAATGGGACACCCTATATATTATTTCAAATTTAGATTAAGCTCATCTCCCCGATAATTTCAATATAGGGTTTCATTACGTTATACAGGGCATTTCAAAAGTTATACGATAAAGTGCTATTTCTTTATTATTGCACCAATTGAATATAGAACGAGCCAAAAACTCGAATACATGATTTTATTAATTTTTTCAAATGAATCACCCTGTATTTTATTTTAAAAAGTGAAAATACACTTTATGTTTTTTCATTTTTATTAAGCACTCCATTAGCTAAAATCGTTAATTTCAATTTAATGACAGAAAGAGATTTTTTTAAAATTTCTATTATAATAAGTTAGCCGTGGACAAATAAAAGTGTGACAAATTATTATAAAAAATTAAAAAAACATCGGTTATTAAGACAAAATTTTTATAAAATTAATCACGGCTAACATAATAGAAATTAAAAAAAAAATCTCTTTCTGTTATTAAATTGAAAATATCTCAGAAATTAACGATTTTAGCTATAGGAAGTACTTAATAAAAATGAAAAAAACATAAAGAGTATTTTTCACTTTTTAAATAATATATAGGGTGATCCATTTAAAAAATTGACAAAATCATGCGTTCGAGTTTTGCCTCGCTCTATATTCTATTGGTGCAATAATAAAGAAATAGCACTTTCTCGTAATACTGTAGCAATGTCAAAAAGTTATGCCTGGAAAAAATTATTGTTAGGTTGTCCTGTCTAGGGTATACAGGACGTTGAAATGAGAATGATTTTCGTGTACAATTGACCATAATTTTTGAAATATCCTGTATAACGTATAAATCTAAATTTGAAATAAGATATAGGGTGTCCCATTGAAATAACGTATGTTTGGTTCACCCTGGTAATATGTAACATCCTGTAAATACCAAAATAATTTTATAATGGGAAGTTTTTTTTTGTAAATAACTTTTTTGATATCTCTTTTAATAAGGGATATATCGTACTTCGACGCACTAATGCCGCACCATGCATATATATATATATATATATATATATATATATATATATATATATATAAATATAGGAAGTAGTTGAGTACACTCTAGCGAAGGTTTAAATATCGGTCCCCCAGGTCCCTCCTAATCTTTCGACGCAGCAACGCGCACCGGTACGTCTAGTTTCTTTATAAAACGCTTAATTACTACATCTGTTATATTTGTAACTAACCTGATGGGATATATGATTGCAATTTTATAAGTGCTATGCGTAAAATTTTAATGAAATTTCTTGCATTCACCAATCATGTCAACCTTAACTTTTAAGAAACAAAAATTATAGTTTTTCCTCTGGAGATGAATGCCTTGTTCATAAACATCCGAAATATAAGTATCGGACTCTTTACAATTATGTAAAGATCATGAAACCCAATAAATATGTAGTTTTTAGTTTGGCTCAATTGATTTTTTTATACATGAACATTTTCTCAGTTGTCATAAAGATGTTTGGCACGTTAATGTTTAATGCTGTCAACATAGATTAAAATATGACATTATATTCGCAAAACTATCGTTTTTGTATTAGTGATACACATAACTAAATATAAACGTACCAAAGCCCATTTCCAATGTTTAGGCAGTAGTGATGTATGCTGAAAGGTAGATTTTGTTTTTTTTTTGTTTAAAATTTTTTACACAAATTTTTTTATAAAGGGTGTTCCAAGAATAGCTATGACTGTAATTTTTTGAATGTCACTCCGTCTGTTACGACACTCGTGGATTCTACGGAAAATTGTTATTATTTAATTTTTTACGGATTGCATTTTTTTATTTGTACTTTTAATAAAATTTCACTGAATTAAATTTAACAGTAAAAAGCTAAAACTCCTTCCGGTGCTTTAGACCATGTTTCGTCTCGAATTCGGTCTAGTCGATATTATTACGTTTGTCCACGTAAATTTTGCTTTTCAAGTAGTAGTCCAGCAGTGTCTTATCTGGGGATCTCGCAACTCACTCTATCCAACAGCTAGGAAGGAAATATTCTGCAGAGATAAGCACGAACAGCTGCTGCATAATGAGGGAGCGCACCATCCTGTTGGAAATACAATTGGTCACTTGGAAGATTTGCTTCTTCTTGATGAAGAACTATAAAAACTGGAATACTGAAGAAATTCAAGATACTTTTTACTAGTTAATGTATCTTCAAAGAAGTATGAGCCCAAAATTCTTCCATCAACTGTACAATACCACGCTTTAGCTTTTTGCGGATTCTTCTTTGGTTCAGTTCCGACAATTATGTCTGTTAACTGTACCATTCAAACAAAAGGTTGCTTGGTCTGAAAAAATAAGCTTTTTTATCAATTGCTTAATTCTTGTACAGAACAAAACATATGAATGATATTTTGCATTTCGAAGTATACGATGAGCAGTGAATTTACTCTTATTTAAAGTGAGGATGCTTGTGACAATTTTACACGGGTATTTTCTTCTATGAAAACCTGTAATTTATCATCCTTCGTTCTCTCTCAAGTCGTCGTGTTTCACTTAAATCTCTAACGTGGCCATATTCTCTAAACTTCCTCTTCGCCATACTTAATTTTGACATTGTCTGACAAGAAATTACCCAACAACTATTGCTAATGTTGTATTTACAAACAGATTCATACATATTTCCAGGTTTTATTTTCCATAAGTATAGTAACTAAAAGTGAAGATAAGAAAATGCAATCCCTAAAAAATAATTCAAAAACTGACGAGGATAGGTGTAGGACATTGTACATGAAATACGCCTAGAATTATCCGTAGAGATCCAAAAAGTCATAAGACAGGAGATGAAATTAAAAAAAAAAAAGTTATACTGGCACCCTGGAACACCCTGTATAAAAATTTAAAACAAAAAAAAAACGGATCCGAACGTTTTTTCGAACACAAATTATTGAATTTATACGTTACTTGTAGGTCTCACGGTATAATCAGTAACCTAGACTAAAATAAAGTTTAAAAAAACACCGAGAAAATCATTCAAAATAATATTACAAAAATGTATAAAATCTACAGGTCTTTTGTGAAATCGAAAGGTAGGTTTACAGATATTTGTTAATAGATTATCTAATTTTTAAAATAAAATAGAAGGCCCCCACGCGGCTTACACAATTATGTTCGGGCGGAAACAGTACACGTGTTGAACACCTTTGGAAAGGGTCACTGTAACAGGTGCATTAGTTAATTATGCAACAAAATATTATTTTGCTAAGTGTAGGTATGAGTCATCTGCCTTCTCCAACCATAAAATAAGAGAGATTGATTAATTCAGATTAAAAAGGAATACACATATTTAAACTGAATGCATCGTTGTTAAGTGGCTACTCTAAATAAACATTGTGTAAATAATCATTAATCAACATATGCAAATACTACTTTAATTAAACATTATTGAATTTAATGTTTAGTGAATTACTTAGTTTAATTAATTAAATATTGCATTTTAAGGAATGAGCTTACAAGATTTAGGTAATATAAAATTGAAAATTTTACATAGGGGAAGCCGAGGCAAAGCCCTCTAAAAGTATGTCCTGACTTTGTCGTTACTAACCTTTTATTTTCAAAACACAAAAATAACTCTTAAATTAAAAGTAATAATAAACTTTTAAATATTATTAAAAAAAAGTTATTGCAATAACCATTATGCCCCAGGTTATGTGGAAGATTGAGCAACCACCTGAGGCAAAATGAACATTTTCCATTTTATCACACAATTATACAGGTTGCTTACAAAATCCTCAGATATGGTAACATTCTTCCTCATCGTCTTCTTCCCTTGCATTTATTACAAGGTACCCATCCTTCGCTAGATTGAGAATTTCACTTTCTGACGATTCTTCATTTCATTGATGACCTTTGCTTCTTTTTTGGTTTACGCATTTTTTCTTTTTCTTACATACCTGTATGTATTGCACTGGAAGTTCCTAGGGGGCATTCTTCTTCTTGATTTAAAATACAGGGTGTCCCAGGATATTGTGACACATTTGAAGCGCTTATACTTATGCTCAGGTATACTTTATTTATCAAAACATTTTATTCTGACTTACAATCAATTTGTTTTCATTTATACAGAGGGTTGAAAAACAATTGTCAGTTTTAAATTTAAATTTTTGATTCTTTGTTTAATGGAACACACTGTGTGTTGTGCCATCTTTCGATAGAGGAATTCTTCCACTTTCTAAAAATGTATAGTTTGCTATGATTTAAAAAGAAAACTAACACAATTATTTAAACTTTTATGGTAACATGTTTGATACAAATAAAAATTCAACAAAACAGAAAACATTTTTAATTACCATAGAAAATACATACCAACGTTATTATCTTTTCAAATTAAATTGCTGAATGTGTCCCCCGTTATTATCGATGCATTTTTGAAATCTAAACTGCAAATTTTTGAAAGCATTTTCCATCATTTCCTGAGTAATGCTTTCAAAAACATTGATTATGTTATTTTTGAGTTGGTCGGGTGGAACGGGTGAGTAACAACGATCCTTAACATAACCCCATATAAAAAAATCAGGCACAGTTAGTTCAGCAGAATGTGCCGGCCATTCTATTGGTCCGGTTCTGCCTATCCACCTCTGACCAAACATTCTGTCTACAGATTCTCTGGCTATCTGAGAAAAATGGGGAGGGGCACCGTCTTGCTGAAAGTATACTTCTTGTATTATTCTATCTTGTTCCAACTGTGGGTAAAAGAGGTTTTCGAGCATATCCGTATAAATAATTCCAGTAATAGTTTTTTCGGAAAAAAAGAATGGTCCATACAATTTTTCTTTTGAAACAGTACACCATACATTCACTTTTGGTGTATCTCGCTCAAACTCATTGAATCGCCTAGGATTTTCGCTTCCCCAAATTCTACAATTATGCTTATTAATTTTTCCATCTATATGGAAAGCGGCTTCATCGGACATTATAACAGTGATACCAGGTTGGTGGTTAAACAAGTCCAATAAGGTCTCACACAACAATAATCTTTTTTCAATATCTCGCGGTTGAAGCTTTTGGAAGGTTTGGATTTTGTAAGGAGTAAGGTTAAGAATTTTTAAACATCTCTGAACTTCACTTTTAGAAAAGTTTACATTATCAAATATTTTTCTGATAGAAATCATGTAATTATTTTGTATTAACACATCACTTACTTGCAACAGGCGATTCAAATAATTTGGATGTTGGATTATAAATCTGCATTTTAAACTTCCTGATCCAATTTATAATGGCATTTCTGCATGGATGCGCTTTTTCAAACTTCAAACGAAACCTTCTTCTGATTATTGTTATAGAATTAGCTTTATTGTACAGAAGTACAGCTTCTGCTTTTTCTTGATCTGTGTATATCATTTTAATTAAAAGTGCACGAAAAAGACAACGAGTTAATAATATCAATAAATGATTTGACATAACGTAGCAAATAAAATAGTAATTCAATTGTCATTTTGACTTTTGACTTGCTTACTTGATCGTTCTTACTCGCCCGTTCCACACACTAAGGACCAACTCAAAATTAACATAATCAATATTTTTGAAAGCATTACTCAGGAAATGTTGGAAAATGATTTCAAAAATTTGGAGTTTAGATTTCCAAAATGCGACCAGCAGTACGGCAGAGTGGGAAATCATCTAGTACTGAGATATTGAAAGTTAAACAGCAGCTTCCTTGGTCGGAACTGGAATGGGTGTCCCACTCTGCGGCCCGGTGTTGGTCCTCAACACTGTAAAAGGTATAAGGGGATTAAGGAGAAAGGAAGAAAGAAGTTTTCAAAAATGCATTGATAATAGTGGGGGACACATCCAGCAATTTAGTTTGAAAAGATAACGTTGTTATGTATTTTGTATGGTAATTAAAAATGTTTTTTGTTTTGTTTAATTTTTATTTGTATCGAACATGTTCCCATAAAAATTTAAATAATTGTGCTAGTTTTTTTTATAAGCATTGCAAACTATACATTTTTAGAAATTGGAAGAATGCCTCTTTCGAAAGATGCCACAACACAGGGTGTTCCATTAAAAAAAGAATTGAACATTTAAATTGAAAACTGACAATTTTTTTCAACCCTCTGTATAAATGAAAAAAAAATTGAGTGTAAGTCAGAATAAAACTTTTTTATAAATAAAGCATACCTGAAAAAACTTCTTGTTTCCATCTCAATTGATTTAAAAGTTATAAGCGCTTCAAATGTGTCACAATACCCTGGGACACCCTGTATTTGAAGTTACCTATTGTTTGTTAAAACCCATAGTTCTGGCTGCTGAAATGGGTTCGAGTTTACGAAGTTACAAAGTTTTATTTCGTTTTCAAAAGTCGGTGGTTTTGTTGAAATTGTGTGGAAGTCCATTTTTTCAAGTAATTGGTATGCCAACTTTCGAAGATGTCGTGGAGATAGTCTAAAAAGTCCATATCTTTTATAAAGGTTCTTTTCTTGATCTAATGAAATCCTAGTAGTATTATTGCTGAGCAACAAAGAGTTGTTCAGCGGCAGTTGAGCAAGAGTCGCAATCTCTTGAATTGGGTTGTGATTTTTGGTAGCAGAATTTTCCGAAATAATAACCTCTTCGGAGATTATTTCACCCCACTTTAACAAACTAATCAATTCTTCCTCTCCTTTGTTATACCCCTGTAAATAACCTTATTTTGTGACTTCAAAACACCTTTCTTCTGGGATTTTGCATTAAGGAAATTTAGCTGTGTGAAAACTTCTTCAAATGCAGTTAACGTCTTTTCACCCCTTTAAAAACTAACGTGGACCATATTGACTAAATATGGTCGAAGAACAATCGTGTTGAGTTTATATTGAGACATATAATCTTCCATAAAATTGACTGATATTCATCTACACCACGTTGACATTACGACCTGATACCTTTTACTTCCTGTCCATAATCAATGAAGTCATACACTATTCTTTTCTTATTCAGGAGGCTTCTATGCGATGATGAAATGAATCTGCGGCCATAAATGTATGGCCGGGTTTGAAATATTTCATATACAGTAATTTGAGAGATGTTTCATCTGAATTCAGTATATATACAAGCGACCAGTTACCGTTAAAAAGTAAACACAAGATGTGCTTATAATATTTTTTTTGGATCGACTTGCTACAGCCCATACCAGACCACTGCAACTGGACGGTTTGTTTTTGTATCCGCTTGAACGAAACGTTCATTGACACTACCAGTCTCGGCGTAAAGAGGACTTTAAATGTATCTCACCTGGGCAGCATAATGACCTGAAAGAATACAATAATTGCTTTTAATTTAATGATGTTTACAATAACAACTCTTGCCTTTTGCAAATCGCCGCTGATGCTGACTATTACCTTTCTGATCATTAGAATCCTTGTTGATATTGTTCTCCAGCACCCGAGTATTTTCCTCGATACCAACTCTAGTTGTTACAATTATTACATTCCAAACTCATCTTGTCTCTCTCGTGAACACTACTTGCTTCATGTTGTACACATTTTTCACACGCCCAACGTTCCTCATGGCCTAATCTTGCGAAAAATATTTGAGAACCATATGACCCTATGTGTTCTATAATAACTTGCGATTACCAGCATTATGTTTAGTTTTCTTCCTTCCGTCGATTTTCGAATTTAGTTTTATGATTTCAGATAATACATTTCTGGCCACTTTATCGTTTTTTGCATCATAACCTATAGTTGCTAAAAAAACTGTCTTACGCACTTGTTGACTGCGAATTGTTGGTGGCAGTTTTTTTCTTTGTTGGGGACCTTGTTGTACAGTAATAAATAAAATTTTTTGGTCTTGTTTACTAATTGACCAAAACTGATCATTTATGCTAACACGCATATTTCATTTATCTTCAGTACATATTTTCTCGAACACACACTAGTACATCCTCAATTTATTTTATGGCCGTCCCGTCTGTAATTTCCGAGATCTTCGTTCCTTCGCAGATACTGCTTTGCACATGCGCGTGCGTGCGTGCGTGAGTGTGTGAATGTGTGTTTGTATTCACGATAACTCCAGAAGTATACTACGTACATATTTGCAATTTTGTATTTAAGCTTCATTTCATCTCTACTGGAGCTGATTAGATTTTGGGAGAAGTCCAGCGGCGGAGAGGGGGGGTTCACTAGGAGAAGTTTTTCAAAGATATAAAAACACCTACATGTACGGGGTGGCCGACCACAAACGACACGCTTTCTCCACGAAAAACGCTTGAACATTTTTAAAAGATTTTTTGTAGGTACGCCAGGGACCATTTGAAGTATAACTTTAAAATACTGCAAATGATACAGGGTTCATAAAAAAAAGAGCCATATCAAAGTTATATTTTTTTAATAAAACACTTTGTATTTTATGTCAGTTATGAAATCTAGAGGACAAATAAAGGTTATTGTTTTAGTTTCTCTACCTAACACCAAGAGGTTTTTCAGATATTTTTAGATTTATAAAATAGCAATATAAAATTTAAAAAGAAAACGCATCTGTTTTACCCTTGTTTCACAAATATTATTAAGTGAAGTATAAAGACCAGTAATTAGTTTTTAATTTCATATTGAATAAAAAAAACTTACAGGGTGAAACAATCGAAGTCAAATTTGGTCACCTTTAAACTAGATTATCTTAATAAATTTACATGGTACACCCTTTATGCAGTGCCTGGATGTGCTATAACATTTCTATTTGTATTAGGGCTTCCTATACCTATTTTCAACAATAGTACCCTTCTAACGAGTACCATACTAATAAATCTAAGTTACTTTGCGGTAGTGGATGCTGTAAGTAAATTTATATATCAACGTATTGGCTTTTAATGGAACACAGAATAATAATTGTTACCCTTACGAAATAATTTTAACTTACTAAAAACAAGTATCCAAATTTCCTTATTTCAATAAAACATCTCAGGAAATGTATATTTTAAAATTTAATTTACAAAAAGAAAAGCAAAAGAAAAACATGGATATTAGGTACAAAATTAAATGGAATAAACATTAAAGAATGTAAGAAATCCGACACATATTAAATGTAAGCCAAAAACTGTCAACCGTCTTCTGCGGCACATAATTTAACTCTTCTTAAGAATAAAACTTGTACTTTCCGTTACATTTGTGGTGTTACTGCTCTAAATGCAGCACGTATCCTCTCTTTCACATCCCCCGGGGTTGTTGGCCTGGTGTTGTAAACAATATTTTGAATGTAGGCCCACAGAAAAAATTAATACAAGTTAAATCTGGGGACATGACTGGCCAATTTTGAGGACCTCCTCTCCCAATCCATCTTTTTGGGCAGCGCACATTTAAATACGTGCGTTCGTTTGAAAGTGTGCTGGAGCACCATCTAGCTGTAACCACAAATTTCTTCAAATATTGAGAGGAACGTTCTGCAACAGTTCTTGTAATTCCTCCATTAAAAATCGCCGAAATTGTAGCCCGTTAAATAACCATAAAAAAAGTATGACCCTATTACTTGATCCCCAACAATCCCGCCCCATACGTTAACAGGCCATCTGTACTGGAGATCGACTGTATGGAAAAAATGGGGGTTTTCATCATTATAATAATGAAAATTGTGTCTGTTAACCAAGCCGTTATTATGAAACGTAGATCGTCAGAAAATAGCTCAACATTTAAAAAATCTTCTTCTTGTGCAAATGTATCCAAACCCATAAACAAAACTCCACTCGTTGTTAAAAATCCGAATCTAAAAGGGATTAATGCAGTTGGACATGGTATGGATGAAACTTGTGTTTTTCCAGTATCTTTTGAATGCTACTTCTACTAACTCCAGTTTAGAAACTTATTTTACATCGACTTACGTGCGGATATTCAATTACAGAGGCTAATATTTGAAATTCGTTCTGTTCGTTACTGGCAACGCGCTTTTCCTTAATACGTTTTTCATATGCCACGCTTCCGGTTTTGCGAAAATCTCGAATTAGTCGTTTAAAAAGACTTATTCGGACGATTTCGCTCAGGATATTTTTGTGCGTACACTCTGGATGCTAAAAATAATTTTCTTGGCATTCACCAATTACTAAAATCATGTCGATTCTTTGTCGGACTTAAGTTTCTGCAAAAAATCGCACAACTAATTAATATTACATTAAATGACAGTTATGATTGGCAGACATTACGTGAAAAACAGTCAAAGTCGCCTTGATTTATTAGAAAGGTACTCAGTATAGCGCCTAACTAAAAAAATTCAAAACATTGACGTTAGACGTTATTGTTGAAAATAGATATAGGAAACCCTAATATAAGTGGAAAGACACTAAAATGGTATATCATAAATAGGCATTACATACCGGGTGTACCATTTAAATTTATTAAGGTAATCTAGTTTAAAGGTGATCAAATTTGACCTCAATTTTTCTTCACCCTGTATGTTTTTTTTAATTCATAGTGCATAGCAATTTTATAAATATAAAATGTCTGAAAACCTGTGGATGTTAGGTATAGGAACCATAACAATAACTCACCTTTATTTGTCTTCTAGATTTCGGAAATGACATAAAATAAAGGGTGTTTCATTCAAAAAAATATAACTTTGATATAGCCCTTTTTTATCAACCCTGTTTAATCTGCAATATTTTAAAATTGTACTTCTAACTCTCCGCCTGTCATACTTACAAACAAACTTTTAAAAAGATTTAACCATTCTTCGTAGAGAAAACGTGTCGTCTGTGGTGGGCCACCCTGTAGATATTATACCTATCGATTAAATATGTTTCAAGCAATTTGTTTATATAAGGCCTAATTTGGCGGCAAAAAATTCCTAAGGTGGAATTTAACGTTTGTTTAAGTTTGTTCAATATCTGAATAACGATTAATTTTATAAGAAAATGTGAAAACAGATTTCTTAAAGATAACTTGATTTCACATAACTTTTTTTTATAAAATATTTTAATACGAAGCAAAAATGCATTAAAAATTAATTAAATAGGATTCAAAATTATTAAACTGTATTATCGATACTTTTATAGAAGCGGACGGGTTTGTACTTTTTTAAGTTAGTATCTAGATGTCTACTAACCTTTACCTGACATGAAGATTATTGTTTTTGTTTTTAAAATGTTGCCTATTGTAATTAGGGACAATGGAGTTGGGATCCAATAATTGGGGAGACGATGAACCAGAAGGACAAAGAAATACGTCTTTCAAAATATTGCCTTTGTTTTTCTGCAGAGCATTCGAACATTCTTGAGCCTCAACGTTATTAGCACTGAACCGTGCACTTTCATCGCTATCTTGAATGTCTCTGAATCGTGTTCGTTTGTTTTTTGACCTTTTGGGACAACTTGCAACTGGCCATTTTCCTTTTTAAATATTGGTTAAACCCAAACTAACGAGCCCTTTTCCTCTACTATAACTACGGTTACTGCAATAGCTATACGAAGTCATTTTTCCGGTCTGGAAACATAAATAATTTTTGGTTAGGTTAGGTCAAATGTTCGCAATTCTTGCCACTTCTTCAAAAAACTTTACCAAATACGGTTATGTAACTTACAAAGCACTTATTATAATACTAGCAGAGCAATAACATTATTGTGTAACAACTACATAAGAACATAGCTGATCGCAGCAAAGAAGTTAACTAACGGCGCAACCATCGGTCATAAGTGAAGTAAGGCAAGCTGATTATTAGAATAAATGGTCTTATCTGTAAAAAAATTAGATCAGGTATGACTTTTTAATATTGGTAGATACGCCTCATTTATCTAATAATTTAGGATAGTTTATAGATATGTCTTTCTATTTTTATAAATTTGTTGTCACGACTTACGCGTTTAACAAAACAATAGGACTGGCTCCCGACAAGCACTTAAGCCTTTTACTCAAGAATTGTTAAAAATTCACGTACTATTTTACCGATGACAACAAAAAAGGCGATATATACTGAAAACGTTTAAAGTCAAAACAGACTGGCGGGAAAACGATCCCACGCATTCCCGGCTGTCAGCTACAACAATCCTGCATAATGGCGCGCGCTTTTAAAAAGTGGTAATTCATTTGTAGGAAGTGTTCGCCATGCCCAATAGGTCGTTTTGCCCCGGTCTCCCCTACAAACAATTTCTATCTTTGGGATTCAAACCTCTGTCATCTTATTGGCTAAATAAGTACTCTACAGGGTGTGGCGCGAAGAGTTTTGATTAAGAGTACTGGCGGATACAGTTATGTTAAAAATCTGAAATTACGAAGATGTAGATTTTGGATGACGCTGAGTTCAAATGTAATATTGTCCTGAATGTGGCACTTCCATTTATACCGGAAGTAGACGTCAACTTTGTTATTTTAAATAGAACCTACTATTTTTTATTTTATTTTCGAATTCTACATGAAATTCTAGATTTGTGCGCAATGTTCTATACCAAAAATGAAGTATTTTCGAGATATTTCGATTTTTTTTAAATTTTGAAAAAATCCTAGTCCACATTAAATAACGATATCTCCATTAATAACGAAGCTGGTGACGTGAAATTGTACACAATAAACAAAAAGCGCTTACCCGTTAACTCCATAGATCCATCTCATTGACATTTCATACAGAGTGTTTTAAACTTAGCCGCCAACATGCACAATTTAAATAATTTATAAGTTGCTTACTCTAAATAGAACACCCTGTATTTTATTACATTTTGCGGTGTATTTTTTTAAGCCAATTCGTTTGGTATCAGTATTCCCTATAGCTAAATCCCACCACTTTTGAGATATTTCATTATCTTAGTTAAAACATAACAACACTTAATCATTTCAACATTAGTAAAGGGTAGGCCATGATTTCTATTATTTAAGGTGATATTTTGTTATTTTTTCATAAGTTATTAATTCTGAAAAGTAACCAATAGCCTGAAAGGATTATTAATTGTGGATATCATTAAAAACGTTGACTAGGTATTTTGTATTAATTTAATTAGATAACTTACAAACAAAAATAACTAAATGTAATGTTAAACAAATAAAGTTTTATAATAAGTGTTCAAAATTAGCACCATCTACTTCTAAACATTTATGAATCCTTTTCATTAAGTTATGTCTTGTAATTCTGGAAATATGGTCGGGTGTTAGAGAATTAAAAGCAAGTAAGACTTTCTGCATCATTTGGAAAATAACTGATTTTTAATGTAACCCCAAATACCAAAATCTCGAGGAGCCAAATCAGGAGAGCGAGTTGGCCAACGAAACGGACCCTGATTGGCAATCCATCTATCATCAGACATGTCGTAAAGGTGCTGAGCAACAGGCTCAAAGTTATGAGGAGGTGCTCCATCTTGCTGATACCAAGCTGAGGCCGCCTCTCTATTTCTTAAAGTATGTAACGCCGGTCGTATGGCTTCTTCTAAAATGTGGCAATATCTTGTACCATTTAAATTTTCATCATAAAATTTTTATGCTAAAATTTTATCGTCTTTCATTGCACAAAAAACATTAAAACTCCAACTATCTTGGAAATAACGTTCTCTACTAACATGTGGATTTTCATTAGACCAAAAATGGGAATTATGTCGATTAAATAATCCATCTTTGCTAAACTTTGCTTCATCACACCATATAACTTTTTTTATGAAGTTTTCATTCTCTTGAGTCTTCATTAAAAACCATTCACAGAATTCTACCCTTCGAGGAAGATCACCTAATTGTAAGTGTTGCACCAAATGATATGAAAATGGTTTCTATTTGTGTTTTTTTTAAATGCGATGAATTGTTCTCGTCGACAAAGTAAGATCTCTCTCACAATCTCTAATGGAGGCATTTGGAGAGGCCGTAAAATAACCCAAAACATTAATTTCGTTTATGTCACTGTCCACTAGTGGTTTATTTTTGTTAATTTTTGTCTTAAATTGACCAAACTGACGGCAGTTTTTAAGCAATCTTCTTACAATATCACCAGTTGCATTTGGTCGATTTGGATATCTTTCTGCAAAAACACGGCAAGTTCGTTCAACAATTCTATTACACTCGTCGATACCGGAAGTGCCACATTCAGGACAATATTATATTTGAAGTCAGCGTCATGCAAAACCTACATGTTCGTAATTTCAGATTTTTAACATAACTGTATTCGCCATTACTTTTAATCATAACTCTTCGCGCCACACCCTGTATACCAGCTGAACTACAAGGCTTATGTGAACAAAACATGGGTTCAAATCCCATTCGAGAGAATTTGTTTATGCATACAAGCTTTCAATTTACCATATCCAACAAGCGGTATTACAGAAAATGATTATGTAAATATAGCGCTTAAATCATTCTGTAAAGAGTAGAAAATTATAAAAATGTAGGTATCTAATTTTATTATTTTAATGAAATGTAGCATTAACAGTTAATACAACATAAACTTAAAACATGAACCATCTTTAAATTTTTATTGTGGCACATCTGTTCAAATTTTTAATGTATAATTTTAACAATAAGTTTACAATATTGAACGGTAAAAATAAATTAAAAATTAACTAATTTGTTGTGTTTGGTTATCAACTGTTTCTTACCAACTCACACTACGATTTACATTACATTGTGGGATAAAATCTTTAGTAATAGTAATTATATGCAATATAAACATTGGTTGCCTTAAAAAAGTTTGTTTCCTAAAAATATATAAATAATATCTAATTTCGTCAATGTCTATTATTCTTTTCAACTCTGTACATTTGTAGATAAATATCAAAATAGTCCACACACAAACTGCATTGTGGTTAATACGGAAGATAAGATATTCTAATGCATCATTGTATGTTGTTTTTCTAAAAAAAAAATGGTACACAGGAAACAACGTGAAAAGAAGAGGCTCAACAATACACATATCTAATAATTGCAGCCTCATCTATACATATGCAAATATGACCTACGGATATGTTTATATACTGTTCTTCATTGTTATTTATTACTTATTGTCTTTTTTTAACAGGCATATTTAATATTTCTCTTCATGTCTAACTGTTATCCATATTATTGCACAAGCCTTTTACTAAACGATACAAATGAGTGACCTTAACAAGATACCTGATTATACATATATGGTAAGAACTCTTGTTAATATTTAATAAGGATGTTTAACCTACTTGGACGATTTTTTTTAATATTTAAAATGCATTTTGATATTTTTGCACTATGCAAGTAGCTCATTATGGTAATTAACTGTGAGAAATGTATGTACAGTTGTGTTGCATTTTAACCGATATGACTTATCAAGCGAAAATAGTAATTTTTATACAATAATTATTTACTTATTTGGATTAAAAATTTTAGTAAAAACCATCAAATATGTCACAAATTTTATACGCCCAGCATATTTTAATAACGTTAGACTTGAAATTAAATCAATAGAAACACACATTTTGCCAGAAAATGATTATTGAGATAGCAGCTTCATTAAAGTGACCTAATTTTAAATAACGCACTATGTGTCCTTACTTTATTTTTTCACTCCAAACGTTTTATTTTTACGGACAAAACTGTTAAACAGTTGTAACGTTTACTTACCTCCTTCTAACAATAGTAGGGAATTAAGAAGCTACCTATGAGTAATCGTTTTACAAACAACATATGTATTAAATTATTATAAGTTTTGTTATGAACGAATAAGTTCAAAAGTAAATATGTAATTAAAAATTATTATTAATTTTAATAAATACATAAATAAAAAGTTTACCTCGAGTAGGATTTGAACCTACGACCTGTACTTTGCTAAAATGCCGCGCTAACCAACTGCGCTACCGAGACTTCAAGCCCCAATCGATGTAAATTTTGAGATTACAATCAAAACCTGTACTTTGCTAGAGTACCGCGCTAACCAACTGTTGGTTAGCGCGGTACTCTAGCAAAGTACAGGTCGTAGGTTCAAATCCTACTCGAGTTAAATTCTTTATTTATGTATTTAATAAAATTAATAATAATGTTTAATAACATGTATTTGAGTAGTAGTCCGATGTGCTATCGAATGCATATAGATACTTTAAGGATTTGACTCTAAAATAAAATTATTGGATGAAACAACACAAAACTTTCAAACAAGGAAATGGAAATATAAAGAAATGAAATAATGCTTGTAAATATCTTATTACTTCAAGCTATCCAAATGTTTAATTGTTATAAGCCAAATAATTATTGTATTGTTCTCGAGTTGAATCTGGAAATAGTATTATGTTTAATTCTACTACATATTGACTTTAGATAATGATTCGTAAATTTTTTAAGCAAGACTTTATAGGTTATTTCGTTTAAAAGTTGAATTATCGGGGATCATCGACATTAAAAAAACAAAAAACTTATATAAAATATATATGTATATATATATATATATATATATATATATATATATATATATATACAGGGTGTCCATTTAGTGTGTAATTTTCCGATTATGGGCTCCCAGGCTACTTGTCCGAAAAAGTGTGAGCAAATTTCCCAAATAAACTAAAAGTTGCAAATTTTAAAAATATTTTCGTATATACAGGGCGATTCGTAAAAACGTGGTCAACCAAACTTGATTTTGTTTAAATGGGGCACCCTGTATATTTTCGCACCATCGAATAACTCGTGAAATTTTCCGTGCATTTGACGCATTATTCATATCCCTAGCTTCAGCGGTTTTCGAGTTATTCGCATTATTTCGAAATTTTTGAAACGTACACGGTGTCAAAGAAATTAGTGTACCGTGGAAGTTATTGTAGAGATAAAAATACTCGAAACAGGGCGTCCGAAAAATTAGGTTCAAACTTTTACATCACAAATATCGGAAGATTCAATTTTTTCAAATGGAAACCACCATTTTTTATGTCACTAGTGAATTCTCCTTTGAAAATCAATAGGAAATTATCTGACATGCCATGTACCTAAAATAAGCAGATTTTGATTTATTCGATAAAAACCAATTTTTTTTTTTTACAAAAAGTCCCTTTTTTGGTAGAATAGGTTATGAGGATTGGGATAACAAGTTTCTTACGTTTGAATTGCTTCTGTGATCATCTAATGGGTGCTTTCGCAGCTGAATAAAAAAATACTCGCATGTAGTACATTATCATGAATTTTCTGGTTTTAAATGTGCATTTTAGCAGAGAAGGCTACGGAATGGTTGTTTTCCTAACATGACATTTTGTTTATTATTTACTTGTCATCCAAAATGGCTTTATTGTCATAAACTTCGTTAATTTAAATTGTTTGTGCGTGTTAGTAAAGCAATGAATCAAACAAATTATTCAACACAATAACTTTTGAGCAAGACGTATGCAATACGAGAAAGTGGTGGAAATTGTTTGTTAGCGTCACGACTCTACGCTCAAAAATATCCAGATAAAAAACATCCCCAGATAAAGTGTTTTGAAAAATTGAAAGACCGCTTTGAAAGAACAGCCAACGCAAACTATGAGAAAAAACAAGAAGTAAATCTGCTTTACATGAAGGAAATGAATTGGATATTACATTATCCGTGATCGAAGCTCTAGAAATAAGTGTACGAGAAGTTAGCAGGAATCTAGATATTTGAAAATCCTCCGTATCTAAATGTATCAAAAAGAATAAACTACGTCCCTATCAAGACCTCTCCGCTGATGACTACATTCAACGAGTTAACTTTTGTCGATTGATGCAAATTAAATTACAGTAAATTAATCAGTTTCCATTCTACATATTATTTACAAACTAATGTACATTCCATCGAAATAGATTTGTTAACCGACATAATTATCATTACTACGCCACCGAAAATCCACATTTAGTACATGTAAATCATTTTCAACAGCAATGGAGAATAAATGTCTGGGGAGGTATTGTTGGCAATTATGTTATAGGGCCGCATTTCCTTGAGGGCCGCGTAAACGGAGATGTTTTTACAATTTTTTGAATGAAGACTTTCCACTTCTTATGCAACATACTCCGGAGCGAATAAGAGAACAGCTGTGGTTTCAAATGGATGGTGCTACACCTCACTACCATAGACAAATCCGAGAGCACGTAACTGCTTTATTTCCAGAAAAATGGATCGGTAGAGGTGGTTCTATAGCTTGGGCCACTCCATCGCCACACCTTACGAGTTTAGATTTTTTCCTCTGGGGGTTTGTAAAATCTGCAGTTTATAAAACACCGGCTACCACGAGAGAACACATGAAAAATCGTAGCACGGTGGCCTTTCGAAGTGTTACACCTATAATGTTACAAAATGTCAGAACTTCATTTCGGAATAGACTTCAAGCTTGCCTGAGTCAAAATGGGCGACATTTTGAACATATGATATAATTTGCTTATTAGCCGGACGAATTAGTAGGGGAGCAAAAAAAGAGAATTATCCATAACACACTATACTAATTCCGACGCGGGTTAAGTTAACCGAGTTACCATCTTCAAAATAGGTGTGAACTCTCTGACTTTGTTTTCATTTTTGTCATCTTTCATATTACCTTGTTGTAGAATTTAACCTTAACTTTGTTACTGAATACTAGATACAAAATAAATTAATAATTATTTATATGCTCCTAATTATGTAGTGGACTGTAAAAGTATTTAGTGTCCAAATGCGAATGAAGCACCACCTTTGAGAGAGAAAATTCATGATGTCATAATAATGTACTGCATGCAAGTATTTTTTATTAAGCTGTGAAAGTACTCATTAGATGGTCACAGAAGCAATTCAAACGTAAGAAACTTGTTATCCTAAT
Organism: Vesta saturnalis; assembly: GCA_036346205.1. NCBI lineage: Eukaryota > Metazoa > Arthropoda > Insecta > Coleoptera > Lampyridae > Vesta > Vesta saturnalis. The sequence goes on along the minus strand of JARFJB010000145.1, from coordinate 2,539,249 downwards.
CCTCAGCAAAAAAGAGACTTCCTAACGCGTTTTGTAAAAAAAAAAAAACAATTGGTTTTTATCGAATAAATCAAAAACTGCTTGTTTTAGGTATAGGGCATATCCGATACTTTCCTATTAATTTTCCAAGGAGAGTTCACTAGTGACATAAAAAATGGTGGTTTCCATTTGAAAAAATTGAGTTTTCCGATATTTATGATGTCAAAGTTTGAACCAAATTTTTCGTACGCCCTGTACAATATTTTCGGGTATTGGTAATGGTTCTTAGTAGGGCCGTACTGAGACTTTAACACCTCAGAAAATCATTTTCATCTCTACAATAACTTCCACGGTACACTAATTTCTTTGACACCGTGTACCTTTCAAAAATTTTGAAATAATGCAACTCGAAAACCGCTGAAGCTAGAGATATGAATTACGCGCCAAATGTACGCAAAATTTCACGAGTTATTCGATGGTGCGAAAATATACAGGGTGTTTCCATTTAAACAATACCAAGTTTGGTTGATCACCTTTGCGGACAAGTAGTCTGGGAGCCCGTAATCGGACAATATATATAATATCGTGGAGATTCGCTCCGAGCTATGATCACAACACACCTCAATAACCGTTTACGATATTTATCTAAAAGTAACATTTTTCTTATAAAAAAATATAATAGCGGATGCCCTATTTAAAAATATAAATTTAAAAAATTTCAAAATTCGGATAAATAAAAATCATGAATGAATCCAATGTGCCTATTTTATTGGCCTAAAACCATATTCGCATTGTTGCCTTTCTAATGAAACCTTTTTTGAGCACATCGGTTGGATGGTTTCAAGGTCTATAACGGACATAGGTAGAAACAATTTTGTTAATAAAATTCTAATTATTTCAAAAACCGTAAATTTTACATGCATGAAAACCCATATAAATAATGTTTTATAATTGCAATTTTAATCGAAAAATTGAATGGTATACAGGGTGCCTGATTTTTTGAACACTCTGTATAGTCAAGAATAATTTTAAATTGCGCACACTTACTACCTATATAATATCATGAATACATTTTATTCGTAAGGTGTGCCCATAAAGCACCAGTTTACTTTACTCTATCGTTGACTCACCCTATATAATGAAAAATTGAAAATGGTGTCGTTACAATATTTACACGATTTTATTACTAATGCACTATCGCATATAGCGCTGCTCTAGCTTTATATATGAAATACAAAAGTGACTGAAAACGGTAGCTTTCCCAGCATAGTTAACTAATTTGATGAACAAAAAAACAAGGAAATTTAAACCTTTCGATATTCATTCACTGCATGCACAAGAATTAATAGCTAAACATATTTTACTTATATTCAGTAATCCTACTGTTTTAACTATTTCAGGCACTATACATACTTCCAAAAACGAAAAGTGCTACAGTAGTCCGTGGTGGTACTAAACGTGGCTTTTATTCTGTTTCAAAAGCCGCCACAAAAGGTTTGATTGCTAAATGTAGGTCAGTAATTATCAAAATCTGTACTTTCCCCACCAAAGCACTGTCATAATGCAGCACTCTCTCGATAAACTAAATTGTCTATTAGCACTGTCGACAAATACCTACCAATGACTATTAACCAAGAATAGACCTATTTGTATACAATTGTATGTGTCCCAACATAATCGCTAACTGCCTCCATAGTTAACATCTGATTCTGACGATTGTTTAATTATTCTTTCAGTGTTTTTTCGAACGTTATCTGCTTATTAACCTGAAGCGCAAATATTGTTTCACATTTTACAACAACCTTTTTATTGAAAAAAACGCGTTTTTTTTTACCAGAACGCTCCCTTCCCCTTTTCCCTTTGCCCTATCGTTACGTTGGAGCCAAACAATTCCTTATACAATGATTAGGAATGTTGGGTCTATTCTTGGTTAATAGTCATTGACAAATACTAATTGTTTTTTTTATTTGGTCGTGAATTAAAGTTTGTACGTCAAGCTCGTGTAAAAACCTTTATAGACTTAATTTACTCGCCTTTAAGAATGTTCTGCTAACTCAGTTGGTTATTTTACTTATTAAATCCTAAAGAAAGCATTTTTTCGTGTATATTTCATGTGAAATATTATACACGACACACGTAGATTGGTGTGTTACTTTCAAGTTTGTCAATGACATAAAATCTCTAAGATTGAAAATGAAAATGTTTTGTTATTGTAGAAGCCAGTTTCCGTCAGGAAATACTACAAAATTCATTCGTAATAGAAATATTATCCCATTCATGAAGCTGTAACTGATCATCTTTCAATTATAAGTAGCACCAAGTGATAATAAAAAATGGTTATAGATTTTGCCTCTAAATTTTAAATTAAATAGTGACGAAACCCGAAAACTTTAGAACGGCTTCGTCCTTCCTGCAGATGGAGAAAAAATCAGTACTCTTAAGAGCGTCAAATTTTAAATTTTTGTAAACGAACTCATCGCATCTTGAAAGAAAGCTTATTTCGTATTTCTCTAAATTCCAACGCACTACTCATACTGTAAAGTAAAGACTTATTTCGCCATAAAATACTATTCAATACTATTGATTAAATGTTTTAAAAACCTTAGAACGTTTACGCATTTTATATTACTCCTGCAAATCGGATTTATGTAACTTTGCAAAATATTGAAATTATTATCGTTCAAAAAATCCATTATACAATATGCATCTTATGTTTAGGAATGAAACCCCATTCATTAAGTTATTCTAAATCCGAACGTAAATGAATTCATCACTTTAAATAGTAACGCCATAGTTTCGCATTGTTACTTCACACATGCGGACGGCAAACAGACGCACACGTTGGCGTTTCTATAATTTTTATCTTTTAGAAATTTTTACATATTCAAATACCTTTACTCTACGTTTAAATAATATCATTAATGATATTATATGAAACAATACAAATTGTCAGTGGCGTAATAGAAGTTCCGCCTCGTAAAATTATAGTTTAAAAATCAATGAGTCATAAGAGAGTCATAGTCTCACACAATACGACAAAAATTAAATTAAATTTATAAGAATATGAGATTTATCTCAGAATTTTGAACTACGTCAGAATTTTGAGACACAACTCAGAATTCTCAGAACTTTGGCATACAATTCAGAGATAAAAGCAGAAACAGCGCATCCATTAGGCGAAGTAAAAAACGACGAAAAATTTAAGAAGTAACTTGTACTTTCACCAAAAAAAATTTTTTTAAATAATTGTGGTAATGAACAAGAAAGGTTTAGCCTAACGTGCTAAAAGAACACTTTTAGGAGGAAATTGAATTGCCAACAAATGCCTATGGAGGTACCTTAATTTTTTTTATATCATAAGTGAGAGGAAAACAAGAACTAGGAAAATTATTCCAGAGTTAGAATGTGAATTGCGCCCGTTTGGTGCTCCAAGTTGAAATTTGTGCTGCATATTAATGATGTGAACACAATCATTTAGTCTGAAAACTTAATATCTGAGCCACTCATACTTACAGAGGAAATAGTTCATCCTTTTTGGCGTACACAACAAAATGCTCAGTTGTGCTAGCATTCGATTTAACTAGATTGTTACCTCCCTGTTGAAGGGCATGATGAATGTCCTTCTTGATTGAAATGGCCTCTTTGGCTTTAATATTCCAATTTAACATTTAAGACGGTGGATTAGGATTATGAATGACTGAGATGAACTACGAAAAACGTGCTGTGGGAGTTACCACTAATCCCTGAGGCACGCCTGCGTTAATGCCAACTCATTTTGAAAAGAATTCAACTACGACACAATGTCTTTTGTCAAAGAAACTGGAAACCTAATTGATAAGCGAAATATCTAAAGTCACTACGATCGTTCCAATGTATTGTTCCAAACTTGGGTCGGATATGAAGGGCACCTGTTGAATGACTCTGGATGAAACATTATCGGTGGTTACTAAGGTGTTTGTTAGATTTAAGGAAAGAGGGTGATTGCCGATTGATGGTTTTTCCATGACTTTAACACAAGAGAGAGGTGATGGAAATTGATCGATGGTTTTGTTTTGTCACTTTTGCTAACTTCCATGACGATTGAGGTTTGCCAGAAAACACAGAGTTTGAGTAGAACCTAGATAGGACTGGTACTAGTTTCGGAGAACACTAGTTTGATGCCAATAAACCTATCTTTGTCTAAAGTGTAATATGTCATTGGGAGAAACTATGTACCACATTTTTTTTATTGATGACTTTAGCTAAACACTAACATTTACGACTACGTAAAGGACATTTAGCTAGTTCATTGCTTACTTTTTAGCCTCAGTGGTAACAGTTTTGCGGGAATTTCTAGCAGCAACGTAGTCCCAACCATTTTATTGGATTTCTATTTGGTATAAGATTTATTATTTAAAGATACTGCATTAGCACAAGCTTTATTGAACTCGGATTAGGTACAAGAATAACCTGTAGGATTTTTTTTTTGGAAATGTATAATTTCATACCCGTAAAGATGATCGATACTGAAGGAGCACTGTCCGAAGACGGGTACGTCTTAAAACAATATTCACGCCATGGGAATATTGCAAAGGAAGCACGAAAATCTCGATTTAGTTGACTTTAAACGTTACAAGGTTCTATCAGTGTTGTGAACAGACGAAATTGGGCCGCCTTACAAGCGATGTTGTCTTTTGTACGCAGACTGAAGTTCTATTGGAGAATTCAATAGACACGAAATGTCCGGTTGTAACTGCTCAAGGAGTTGGTGACCAGCATTAAGAATAAATCTGGTAGCGTGGGGTGTTACGCTAATGACTCAGAAAGCAAGTACTTTCGATTACCGAGGTGCCAACACGGAGATCCAAACGGGGTGGGATTTTTGTATGCGAAAACCATATCTTTTTGTTAATTTTGTAATTTCAATCTGATAAGAAGATTACAGTGAGGACGAGAGGAAGACCAGGAGAGAATGGATTAGGGATAAGGAAAAGGTAATACGTAGCGTTTGTCGAGCTCAGAAAGGCGCAGAACCAACATTAAAGCGGCTATCGTAAAGGTGGTTGTACCTCCGCGGCTGGGATGGAATACACAAGGCTACTATCTATTTTTATCGTTTACAGGAAAGAAAAAAAACGTATCACTTAACTGTTTCATTGCATATCAAACAATATGGATATACACAAATATGGTTCGTGACAAGTAATAGTTTTGGTTCTGAAGGAGGGCTTCCGGTATAGTGCAAGGTATTTTTCTTAGCGCGTCTGAATTGCTCGCGCCGGCCCTGGATAAAAACCAGAATTTTATCAATTTTGTAGCCCGTCAACGGATTCGTAAATCCTTTTGTTTACAAATTAGTGTATTAAACATTTTGGTGTATTTGACTGTACTCAAATCATATTCAGAGTATAATTATTGTCTAAATAAAATTGCTAAATTTTGTTTAAAGAACATTGTAGAGCCTTTAACAACTAAAACTAAATTTTTACAACGTCAATTTGTGCAAAGTGCTATAGAAACCGCAGTCATTAATGTGGTTTATGCATAGTGGAGCCTGACCACATTCTCAACTTCCTGATTAGCAGCATTTTCATAATTATTATAAATGTATGTTTACAAGCTATATAAATAAAATTCACCAAATTATGTTTTAATTATTAACACGGTTTATTTAAGTAAACGTACTTCCGACCTCCATTCTATTTGAATAATGTATGGGGAAGATGTATACTTTTCTTGTATATATTATAAGCAATTGTCGTCTAAAATAGTCTTCTTAGAATTTTAAATTTGACACACATTTAGAAGAAAAACAATAATTTGTGAAGTCAAGGGCACTTCTGACATGTTACACTTCAAGTATACCTACTTAGTTAAGTACATCTATTTTAGAACTGTACTCAGTTTTGTCATGTCAACTATGATTCGTTTGCATTTTTTCTTCAAGGTAATTGCAATTTGGAAGACTTAAGTATTACTTAAGTGAATAAAATAAATCTAGTTATTTACCTGCATATTATCATACACTATTACGCAAAATGGCTGACATACTACAATGTTAGTCAATTAACAAACAGTCTCATATCATTACTTAGCTGTGTAATTTTCTTCTACATTAATGCACATTGATGACATAAAAAGCAAATGCTAATTTAAAATTAGCCTTTGATCCATAAAAACACGAAATTAAAATTATGCAAGTAACTTCATCCGTCCACCATTTTGCATATGCATTATACATTCTATTGTACAGTTAGATCATAAAAATAATCGAGTTATTTTGTTACAGGTTGTTGGAATTCAGCAATATCCCGTACGACCCTTGGCCGCAGATGTAAACGAAAATATCTTATCCGAACAATTAACATCCGAATCTGTTTTAACCGACGAATTAATTAAATCTGCCGGAAGACTTTTAGAAAATGCTTTGACTGAATTCGAAATTTACTGTACTAGTATTCACATTGATCCACATAACCCGGGTTTCCAATTTGTCACAGATGGTCAATTACCTTTAAGACAGTGTTTACATCCAGAAGCGTGTAGAAAGGATATGGATTTACCTTATTATTATTCGACTTTCCATGACTTACGAAAAGAAGTTGCTAAGTTTACTGGAAAAAACGACGAATTACCTCAAAGCGTTGCTGACATGGTGAACTGTATCCTTTTTTTTTTAACCATTAATGCTTATTTGTGTGTAATTGTAACATTTAAATAATAATTAGCTAATGGCGGATGGAAGTGAGTAGCTAAAATTCACACAGTTTATGTCGAAAAAAATATATTCACAGTAGGTATAGCGTAATTGGTTGCGGGTATTTAATAATGGTAATAATTAAAAGAAGCCTAAATCTATTAATCAAATGGTTATATAAGGTAGATGTTATTTAATTTATAGAAAATTAAGTGAATACAATAATTATTGTTTTGTGTAAAAATAGTTCCTGCTTCTTTTACTAGTTATCCTTCAAAGGAAAGGTCTTACAAACACCTCTTACACTTTTTATACTTAGCATTTAATATATCAGACCCAGACAAATTTAATTTATAAAAAAGATGTTTTCATCTTTTGTTTATTAAAACCATTGACTCAAAGATCACGTACTATAATCGTTTTTGAAAAAATTATTTTACGCTTCTACTAATTCATTTAACGTTCAAAGCTATTTATGAAAAAGAAATAGTGATTTACCCAAAAAATGTTATAAATACGTTACTATCGTTTCTAATGATAGTTTGGTGAGAAGTAAAATAACACTAAGATAATGAGAATGGCGTTAAAATCTTTGTCAGCTAACAATTAGCAATGTAATAGAAGTAAATTCCGAACGTCAACAGTTACATCATAACGCCAAGTCGAAGGGCTCCATCAGTGATCAATTTGTCTATTAATATTCCAGAAGCAGCATGTTCACTTAAATGAACTGAAATATAACAATCTTTTTTAATAAAAAATATAAATACAAGCTCATTACAAAGATGTAGTATAACTCGAAAATTATTATAATTTCAATGATCCCTAAAATTCAAACACTAGATAAAATGTTCTTGGTTGGCTAATTATATACCATAACTTTTTCACTGAGTTATTTCGATGAAACTTGCTAAGAGGGTTTAGTTTGGCTCTGGGAATAAAAAAAAATAGTAAAAAAATTATACTTTTGGCCAATTTTCTAAAATTGGGTGATGCCGTATGGCATCATAGGGCGCTAATGGGCAGTGATCTGTACTAACGCAATTATGTGGTTAAAGGTACCGTTACTTGTACAGCGTGGCTAACTATGAATGCGAAGTACTGTATTTGGGAAACTATCCATCGTAGAGGCTTGCGCAAAAAAAAGTTATTACTAAAACGGCCAATACAAAAACCTGGAAAATATATTCAAGTTTCTAAAATGGTCGCTAGGGGGCGTAACTGCAATCTTGAATCTAAAAAAGTCATGGTTCTGTGAATTCTGCTATATTAACCTAATAAAAAAATAACTGATCTTTGAAGTCGAGGATAATCTGAACTTTTTTTGTTTGGCACTTTTTGACGTATCTATAAAAATAAAGTGGTGGGGGGTATTCAAAGGTTTCCTTAAATCACCCCCCGTAACTTCGAAACGGCTAATTCGATTTTAACAAACTTGGGCGCGTTCAAAAGAGCTTTTCTTGGGCTACAAATGTAAAAATAATTGAAGTTTTGTTATTTTCACATGTCGTCGCTAGAGGGCTTTGTTCGACATTCCGACAGAAACGGTTAATTTTGGCAAAAAAATTAAATGCATTGGTATGACTTTTTTTCATGAACAAGTAGCTAAATGATATCTAAACAAGGTCGCGAAAACCGCATCTCGATATCTTGTTCCTAACCTAAAATATCGGCTAAAGCAAATTTTATACGAAAATCCCTTAAATTTTAATTTTTTTTAACTATATTTTTCTGGATTTGTTTCTATTATGTAAGTTGTGGCCCTAAAAAGGACCGATTTAAAGGAGGGAGGTTTTTAATGCCCCCGTAAATGCTCGAAATGCTGACCATCACTCTGTACATTGCTGAGGCCTCTTATGGGTTGACAAAACTGCAGCTTCAATTTCGGCTCTGAATTGGTTACCCAGAAATTGCGATTTTAAATGTTTGTAAATTTATTCACCAGAATAAAATCACCCTTTTTGAAATTACTACGGGCAAGTAAGCAATGCTAAAAGTTTTACGAAAGGCCTATTTTTTGTTTGTTTAAATGCATATTCACTATAGATATATACGAAACATATAATTAATAGAAGCAGGCAATGAAAACAGATACCTAAACAAAACATACATAATCCTCAAATTATCAATAGTTACTTTCGCGTTACTTCGAGCAATTTTGTGCTTTCAAAATGCGTTTTAAGAATAATGAAGCTGTTGATATGCTTGCTGTTTATTTCGAATGTCTTCAGAATGCCGCAGTAGCTAAAAGAGTTTACGCGGCTCGATATCCAAATCGGCGTCCTTGCGATGTAAGAGTTTTTCCCCGATTAGTGGCGAGCTTACGAGCCAATGGTAGTTTTCGGCCTACGTTTCAACGCCAAAGAATTGGAAGAACACAAGAAAATATTAACCGTGTACTGGGCTATATTGAAGGAAATCATCATGTTAGCACAAGAGCATTATCCACTTAGTTGGGTATATCACGAACCACGGGTCAAAATATTTTGAAGGACCATAGGTAAGTTATAATGGCCATCAAAATATATAGGTATTCGTTTAAACTTTTTTTAATTACTTTAAGAATGCGTCCATGTCATGTCGTTTTGCATCAGGCCTTGAAAGAGGAAGATTTTGATCGAAGGTTAGACTATTGCCATTGAATGTTAGGCATGATACGCGAAAATAGAGAATTTTTATTTCAAATTCTTTGGACCGATGAAGCCACCTTCAGTAGTGACGGGAGAGTCAATCTGCACAATATGCATTATTGGTCTGCAGAAAATCCCCATTGGGCGCGTGAAGTTCAGCGCCAAGGATGTTGGAGTTTAAATGTATGGTGTAGCATACTGGGAGGCAGAATTATTGGGCCATATTTTTTCGAACAACCCCTAAATGGCAATGTATTTCTTGACTTTTTGGCCAATCAATTACCGTTGTTGTTGGAAGATGTGCCTCTGGAAACAAGGCAAAAATTGTTTTTGCAGTTGGATGGTTACCCAGCACCTTTGCTATTAATGTGCGAGAGCATATTAATGCAGTATTTCAACTGCGGTGGATTGGAAGGGGAAGTCTGTTTCCATGGCCTCCCTCGATCGCCAGACTTAACTTGCCTCGACTTTTATTTATGGAGGCGCTTAAAGGACATCGTTCTTCGGACTCAACCTGCTACTAGAGAAGATATCAAAAACCGGATTCGTAACGCAATACGTAACATACCGAGAGCCGAAATTGAAGCTGCAGTTTTGTCTAGTCATGAGAGGCTTCAGCAATGCACAGAGTGATGGTCAGCGTTTTGAGCATTTACGGTGGCCGTTTCGAGAATACGGGGGGGTGATTTAAGGAAACCTTTGAATACCCCCACCACTTTATTTTTATAGATACGTCAAAAAGTGCCAAACAAAGAAGTTCAGATTATCCTCGACTTCAAAAATCAGTTATTTTTATATTAGGTTAATGTAGTAGAATTCAAAGAAACATCACTTTTTTAGATTCAAGATTGCAGTTACGCCCCCTAGCGGCCATTTCAGAAACATGAAACTATTTTCCAGGTTTTTGTATTGGCCATTTTAGTAATAACTTTTTTTTTCGCAAGCCTCTACGATGCATAGTTTCCCAGATACAGTACCTCGCATTCTTAGTTGGCCACCCCGTACTATTGGTGCAAATAATAAGAAAGAAAAGGATACAAAATAATTACACCTGTTTTAAGTAAGTGCAGATATACTTCAACTTTTTTAACATTATTTTGTTACATTTTGGTATGAAATAAGGAAAAACAGTCAACACATAATCCAACTTTACATTTGCTACACATTGTTCGGGTGTGTGATTTACAATTAATTCCTGCGGGATATGCACGACGTAGTGATCCAGGTAATCAAAACGGATGTCATCTAAAACTTACGATGAAGATATGTATCTCCCTGAAGGTCCAGGGTTTCTTCTGGCTACTGCATATCGAGTGAGATGGATCACGACAATATAATGTTTTTTTTCTGTTCAGGTGAGTACCGTTGCATTGGTATGGTTGGTTTTATTCCGAACAGAGTTGAACCAACAGTAACAACACCATTATCTTTCCATTAGGCAAAAACTATTCCGTCATTTCACTCAATCGCACTAGCCACTGCTCCTAGGTTTTGAGGTTCTGACATCGTTTTGCTTCGAACATTACTATTCTTGTTTTTGTTACATTCTATGGTTTTGTTTTTTCTTTACATTCCGTTTTAGACATCCTGTTTTCTCTAAATGTTCCTGTTGCAGAATATCCTTTTCCTCTTATAAAACAGAAGAAACTTGGAGAACAAAACAAGTTATCCAGAAAAATATTGTAAGAGAGAAATTGTATATTATCGAGAAGTTCATCTAATAATGTCAGTAGTGGATCAGATGCTTTTCCAAAAAGATTAGCATGAACTGGGTCTATCTTTTGAGTTGGTATAGATTGAAGTTAACGAGGTATCATCAGATGAATTTGTGCACTTACATTTTAAACCCGAATCTTATTGGTTTCTCCTTTATAAACTGCTTCATCAGGTGTCTGCCAAAATACTTAGCCATTCTTTCATCGTAATTCAAGTCATCAGTAGGAATTAAATGTTTTAGACATCTTTATTTTATCAAATTCATACATTTTCGTAATTTTCATCACTTGTCACTTTTTGTCAAAATCGACATTGTTGTTAGTACAGCGTAAATACCCCAAGATAGCCTGAAATCTGTTTCGTCTCATCGCATTACTGACTCATTCATTATGCATATCTGGTTTTTGATCCCAGTAATGGCGGTTTGCTGGTAGAATATTGTATCCACTGAGAATTAGTATTCCCACTCAGTTGCGATTTTCTGACACCCATCATCATTTTTTAATCTCATGTACTTGTTCGTTTCTTCACTCAAAAGTTCCATACAGTATTATCAAAAAATTTTTCAGAAACATCTACTGAAGAATCACTAAACCTTGAATAATCACTATCGAAATACGTTTATATCTACCATTTGGTCTACCTTCTTCATGGATAAAATCTCCTGCCATCGAATCTGTAATACAATTGCCCTGACTCTTTAAATCTAACCTTTTCTTCATCCATTCATTGTTATCGATTCTCTCTGTATTAGGTTGTGGTAAATTAAATTGTGAGGATGTTGATGGTTCGATTTCCTGCGCTGGTGCCAAATCCTCATCTTCCCCAACTCTTTGGCTGCCAATTACTATTTCAGCTGAAGCTAATAGCTGCTTTCCTGATAAGTAACCATGTCACAAATGTCATCTTAATTTCCTGACTCTTCATCAGTCTGAACTTTTGGATCTGGTGGTTCAATAAATATATTTATATTAATATCGTCATCCATTGAAAGAGAACCATTACTTCCCAGTTATGCAATTTGTCACACTCTAGATAAATGTGCTTTCTTGAGAAACGCAAAAGCACTTTGTTAGTTTAAAATAATATTTATATGGAACTCCATATGTCTATATTACAAAATACCAAATATTATATTTTTAAATAATGTTTATGAATACTTACGCTAATTATTTCTCAGCTGATCGACATGTCCATATTCGAAATGTGTTATGACTGTCAGGTGAAATTATAAACACAACTAAAATAAACACGTGTTGGAATGACCTTTCAGTCAACGTAAACAATGGCAACTAAGCAAATTAGCGAATTGGTTTTGAGACAGGGATGGCAGTTTATAGGGGCACAAGACGATGCCGTACGGCATCGTTGGTTTAAAGGTTTTAAACCTTACTCAAATATTAAACATTATCGGAAATGCTTTAAATTACTGGAAAGAGAAAGTGTTAACCGGAGTACCATACGTACTTAAACTTTTCCTAAGCTTTTTATCGTATTAATATAACGGTCATTTAACGTTACGCATCCGTGTGAAGTTAGCAATAAAATTCCAGCGATAGCTTTAACATATTTATGAATTTAATCCTTATTTTTAAAAATCCTCACCACTTATGTCAATTCCATATGAAGTAAAGAGTAAATAACAATTTGATCGAAAATAATTGTTAATTTTCCAATTATTCTCAAATGCATGCGTATAAACCGGGGCTATTAGGATGCATAATTTTGGAGGTTTAGCCGGTAATATGGATCAGGAATTTTATCTTCTATTCTACATAAAATAAAGAGTCAATAAATGCGATAAAAAGGACACATATTATTCGTTTGTTATAAAAATAATTTTATATTGTACAATTATTCTCTTCTGTACGTGTATAAACTAGAGTTGCTAATTAACTTAGAGTGTTAAACCGATGATATAGATCAGAATTTTTATGTACAGCTATTCTAGATAAATTACACAAAAAAAATAAAAAGGCCACGTATTTCATTCCCTCCCCAACGGGAAGGGCGGGCTGCTCGAGCTTTCCGAGCTCCTTCAGTCACAACCATGGATTCCCAGCATACATACATACATTACGTATATATGCATGGTGGGATTAAGGATGGGTGTGGTCAGGATAGGATCGGAAGGAACGGAGTTAGGGTTCTGAGGAGGGAAATACTATCCCAGCATTCGCCTAAGCAGCCGCACATGGTGTGCATATACGTAGTGACCATGCCGCTACATGTGTATGAGGAAAACCCCCTGAAAAAAACCTCATACAAGGTAGACGGTAACGGGAATCAAACTCATTACCTCCCGAATGCTAAGCAGATCGTGTCATCACTACGCTACCAGTTCGGTAATAAATTACACAATAATTTGTTCTAAAGATTTTGTTTTACTTTCCAATTATTCTTATATGTGTTAGACTCAATACTCGAATTCGGACAATGCCCGAATAAAATGCGTAGAACTAGTTTTGAGCGACGAATTTTTCCCAAACCCGAAATTTCACATTTAATCGACTATTGAATGTAACAAAATAAGCATTTCTGAACGACCAATACTAGTTTTGATTGTTTTAATCTTTTATTTTTTTATTAATAAAAATATAACAAAAAAATCTGTATTGTTATAAAATAATATACAGGGCGCCGCGGAGTGCGATAACGGAGGATATCCCCTTACACAATAGGGATAGAAAAAAAGTTTAAATACGAAAGTTTTTCAGTAATCAAATCCACCTTTAAAAAAAATATTTTCGTTTATACAGGATGTCTCATATAAACTGGAGAGCATGCAACTTCATTTTGTTAAATGGGACCCCTGTATTCTAGGTATTACATTTTCTGATTTTTTTATAAATTCTGAATCGGTTTTATTAAGGTCTATTATCATCTAAAATTAATAGTTTTTGAGATACTTAATGTGTTTAATAAAAAAAATCGCGATTTTCACGTGTCTGACAAAGGGTATACTTTTTTTAAATGGAATGACATGTTTTTTTTTAGGGAAAAATGTTGATTCAGTGATAAGCTAACTTTTTTATAAAACATGTCCTACACCTATCTTTCATAGTTATTGAGTTATTTTAGTTTTTAAAATCTATTTTTTAAAATACACACCTCAGTTTCAAAAATTTGTATTAGTTGGCCATGGTTGTCATGGAAACATTAATACACAGATGTTTGTTTCACACTGGCAATTTAAAAATTCAATTTAAACAATATTGAAAAATGTGAAAAATAATTTTATTGGCGTAAAACTTCGTTAACTCTATCTAATAATACTAATAACAGGTAAACAAAAGATGCAAAAAACAATTTAAGTTAGATAGTTTTAAACAATACAACTAAAAATCATAAAATATCATACAATAACTAAAAATATTGTTCTATGTGTCTACCCTGATGTTCCTCACACAAACGAATTCTTTCAACAAAATAATTGCTTACTTTTTGAAGCACTTCTCTATTTATGCCTTGAAAAGCATTTCTTATTCTTTCTTTCATGTTTTCCTTTTGTTGTGGGAGGTATTTGGTAAACTTGATTTTTTACAAATCCCCACAAAAAAAATCAAGTTTTGTAAGATCCGGGGATCTTTTCTTCGACAAGAGCTCTGTTACACACCTTTTTTTGTACATCTATGAAATAAATTCTTGGTTAGATCCAGATATATCATAGCATGCAGTTCTTAGTGATATTTCGTTTTTGTTGCTAACATCTTTGTTGTCTATAAAACTATTATCATCAACCAACTGAAACTCATTTGTACAATACATTTTTTGTAAAACTCCAGCCTTTGTTGCTAATTTGTAAAATCCATCATCAACTGACTGTACAACAGCCATTACGTTTCGTGGTGCTTATCTTCCACGATCCACGTCTGGTATTCGCACAAGAACATTGTCGCCAACTAGGGTTGCTTTAAATTTCTTATTTGATTGTGCTAGCATCAAATTGGCTTGTACTTCTAAACCTCTTTTAGCGTTTTCACGATTTCTAGTTATATGGTAGGAACGTTGGCACAGAAAACAATGAAATTCTGATTCATTTTCATTCCCTACTTTTGAAACTGCAGGCAGTATGGATTTTCCCATTACATTGTGAGCAGATGCCCTTCTCTTTGAAGAGTTTCAGCTTCTATCTGTTCAGCTAAATTATTTTCTATTGTATGTTGAAATTCTGTAGTTTCATTCAGTTATTGTCAAGATCGTCTTCAGATTCTAATTAATCAACTACATTTTTAGGTAAGTGAGTGTCTTTTAAACCATTTTTCTGAGGACACCCAAACATAGCCTCATACGGCGTTCGCTTGATTGCGCTATGGAATAGATGGCGCCCCAAGTATACGAAAAATTTTTATTAGATTCCTAGCAGTTTCTGCGACAGTCTTACTCTGCAATGGACGTAATATACAAAATTTTGTTAAGTGATCTTGGTAATTTAATATGAATAACAGTTCCTTTTTCATGTACTGTTATAATCTTGTTGACAAGTTTCACCATCGTCAGAATGAAAATTTAGTATTGCTATGCAATTTTATTAGATTCTAGTTTCTAGCAAGTCCTAAATAACTGAAATAGGACGTCATCAAACATAAATTTAATTAAGTGATTCCAAAAACCTTTATATACCTGTAGTAACATGTGTCTGATGAATTATAGGAAACATGTACTGTTTTCAGTTGACAATACACAGTGTAATACATTAGTAATGCTTGCATGCTTTTATATTAACTTCTTCCAGCACCGATCTATATATATTAAAAGCGAAATAGAGTTCATTCAAACGTAAGTGTTAATTGCAGATATTCAAAAAAGGTCCTTATAGATGCTGAATTTGAACACACTAAATAAATTGGATCTTTTTTACTTTTAACCTCTTTAACAATTCTTTAATAGAGTTTACGTTAAATTGCTTTACTAATGATCGATCTTCCCATTACATTATGTTTTTGAGTACCAGAAGCCTCCAATAGGCGAGAAGGCATGTATTTCCTTTGTCATGAAAGTAATTTTAAACTTTCCAATTATTCTCATATGTATGTATATGAGCGGAGGCCAGTATCATTCTTCATATGGGGTGTTTAGTCGTCGATGTTGGTCAGCATTTTTACCTACGTGTATTCCACATAAAATAAAGAGTAGAATGGAAAGTTGCCACGGTAGTTCCCATTCTTAAACCAAACAAGCCTTCGGAACTACCAGAAAGGTACAGACCCATTTCATTAACGTGCTGTATGGGAAAAGTGTATGAGAAAATGGTCAACTCAAGATTTCTGTGAAAACGCCGGAGTGCAATAGATGGCCTAGTACTACTTGAAGATGCGATTCAAAAAGGTTACACGTATCGAGAACATAGCTTAACAGTCTTTATTGACATCGAAAAGGAAATAAAATATAATAAAAACCGTACATGAATGGATTATAAGGAGAGAACTGGCGAACTTCATAAAAGACTTTTTAAGCTCACGTGAAATCCAAATCAGATTAGGTAGCGCTATTTCCTCACGAGGACAGCAAGTTAATGGTATTCCACAAGGATGGAACTTCAGCGTGACTCTATTCTTAATAGCCATAAACGATTTAATTCCGAAAGAGGCAACAGAAGTTAAAGCACATCTGTATGTCGATGATCTGTGTCTGTACTATACCGCTGAGCCCTCAGAAGACGTCAATCAAATCATGAAAACCGAATTGGATAACGTAATTCAAAAAGCAAAATCGATTGGCTTTAGATTTTCTCCGACCAAAGCTATATCGGTGCACTTCTGTAGGCTAAGAAAATGTACTTTGCAACCAGTTTTACGAATGGGAAATAATGCTATAAATACACAGAGAGTAATAAAGTTTCTGGCTATACTGCTGGACAAGAAATTGCCAGTTTCTTGGCTATATGTAAACGGGCGCTGAACTTAATAATAGTGATAGACATTAGTTGTGGTAGTGATAGAGAAATGTTACTCACATTATACAATCTGTTAATCCTATCACGGTTAAAATATGGAGCAATTGTGTTCTATTCAGCACGTAAAACCACCCTCAGCAAGTTAAGAGTCTCTTTACTATGAAAGCATCAGACTGGCAATTGATGCATTCCGTACAAGTCCGCATACGTCCATAGGATACGAAACAGGGCATGAACCGCTCCCACTAAGAATGAGCCGTCGACTACTATGCTATGGTTCCCGAATCTATACGCAACCAGACCATCCTTTATACAACCTCATGTTTAATATACCAGTAGATACAATATTTATAAATAGACCAACTATTACACGACCGGCTACAATAAGGTACCATGAAGAACTAAAACGATATGGAAACAAGGCACCAAACTGCTTCCAATGTCGAATAATGGAAAGTCCACCATGGTTCAGAGCACAAAACATTACAATAGATTCTATGACACTATACCCCAAAGAACAAATCCGTCCAATGGTACACCACCAAAACTTTCTCAAAATTCAAGATTTGTATAGGAACTATCAATTCATATTCACAATAGTCAAACTAGTAGTAGAATGGGATCTATATTTGTCACTCACGAGATAGTATCGACGCTATCCTTACCCACTTGGGTAAGTGTGTATACAGCCGAACTCGTAGCAATTAAGCAAGCACCACTTTTTTGCGAATATAATAAGCAGCATAAAAACTACGTTACAGACTCTAGAAGCGCAGTGGAAGCAATTCATGGAAGAAAAGAAAACGACAACTTGGTAAACATTCTTATATCCCTAGTGGCCCAACTATCGGAAGAACAATACGATATCTTAATTACGTGGGTACCAAGTCACGGTGGTCTTAAAGAAAACGAACAAGCAGATCAAGCTGCACGATTGTCAGCTAACGCCACTGAACCAAATGTGACTCCTATACGTATCAGTGACCAAAGGAGATATTATAAACAACTAATAGATAAAACTTGGGGAAATGAATGGAAAGGATCTAACAACAAACTCCTAGAAACAAAAAGAGCAGTAGAAAAGGCGGTATACCCGACGTTCCTAAATCGACGCGAACAAGTAGTACTTACACGTCTACGAAATGGCCACTGTCATCTAACATCTGGATATCTGTTATCCCCACGAGGTGACAGAAGACTTCAACCCACCTGCGAAAACTGTAACACACTGCTCACTATTAAACATATATTACTAGAATGTTCGCTATATACATAACACAGAATAGAAAACAATCTACCCCACAGTCTAGCAAATATATTAGCCCCAACGGGAAATTGAATGAGTACATTAATAATATTCTTAAAACAAATACGTTTATATAAGGAAATATAAGTATACGTCAGTTCAACAATAGTAAGGGCTAATGATCGAAGCTATCGATCCACAAGAACAAAAAAAAATAAAAATAAAACTAACCGCATTAAAAAAGGGCACATATATTTTTCGTTTGTTATAAAAGTAATTTTAAACTTTATAATTATACTCATATGTATGTGTCTGGGTGAAGGCCACTACATTCCTCATGTGTGGTATTTAGTCGTCGATTGAGATCAGCATTTTTATCTATGTCTATTAAGTACATAAAATAAAGTAAACGAATGAAATAAAAAAGGGCACATATTTATCGCTTATTCTAAAAAAAATTATTTTTCCTATTACTCCCGTTAATCCGCGTTACTGAGATGCGTAATTTTAAACATTTAGCCGTCAATATAGATCAGGATTTTTATACACGTGTTGTGTACATAAAATACAGAGTAAATAAAGGCAACTAAAAGGGCATGCATTTTAAACTTTATTTTCATATACAGATACAGGTATTATAAATGAAAGTTATTGACATTTAACTTGTGGTATTAAGCCGTCGATGTAAGTCAGGATTTTTATCTACATCTATTCTACATAAAATATAGAGTAAATAAAAAAAAGCATTAAAAAGGCACATATTTTTCGTTTGTTATAAAAATAATTTAAAACTTTCCAATTATTCTCGCATGTATGTTTATGAACGTAGGCGACTAAGATGCCTCATATGGGGTGTAGTTGTCGATGCAGATAAGCTTTTTATCTACGTCTATTCTACATAAAATACAAAATGGGTCTAGGACATACCGCCGAACTCGAACAAAATGCCGACGATCATCTTGCCGATTACGCCCATTCTCCCGAAAATTATAGTTGGGCTAATACGCCGATAAAGACCAAACGCCGAAAGAGATTTAGGACATTTCGCCGGAATGGCCAAAACGTAGACACTATAAAAAGTCAAAAAGGCATAGCCAAAACTTCGACGACTATTTCGGCGATTGCACCCATTCCACCGAATTTCAATATTGGACCATTCCGCTGAATAAACACATTCCATCGTATCTTAATGTTTGACCATTATGCTTACAGTTCGACGAAAGCGCCGAATAATCAAAGCGCCGGTCTCAACATAATTTCAAATTTACGATCAGTGACAATAGCTCTTCCATCAGGTGGTAAAGTTAAAGATAATGGTGAATATTATCTACCGTTTCTTCACATTTTGCCTACTCGCACCCGCATATAATTATTATCATTATGCAGTGAAACACTTGCATATAACAAGGTGAAATATATTAAATCAATTGATATGTACCGGGTGGCCAGATAAGAATGCAAAGTGCTGTTTCTCGGAAACTATTCGTCGTAAAGAGTTGCGGAAAAAAAATTTATGACTAAAGTGGCCAAAAAAAGACCGTGGAAAATATTTTCAAATTTGCAAGATGACCGCCAGGGGGCGTAACCGCTATTCTGAACTTTTAAAGTGATTTTTTTACTGAAATTCACCTAGTAAATGTATCAAAAAATTATATGGTTTTTAAAGCTGAGCTTTATTCGAGTAATTTTTGTTTGACGTGTCTATTAAAATAAAGTGGTGGGGGTTGATTTAGTGATTTTTTAAATAAACAGCTGTAACTCCTAAACGATTGAACTTAGTCTCGTTGGAATGATTATTTATTGCTCCATCACATCCATTTTACCTGTAATATGTCAAATTTTTAGTGATGCCGCTAGAGCGCGTTTTTTGATATAATATCAGAAAATTGCAAAATTCTCTAAAAAATTAATTGCAACAATATGACTTTTTTTTCATAAACATGAGATGAAATCATCCCTAATAGGTTGGTGAAAACCGCATCTCGATTCTTATTCATACCCTAAAATATCGAAGAAAGAAAATTTAGTAACTATAAAATTTGAAAATGTCGATATTACACCGGTATTTATTCTTATTTATTTGTCTTTTTTCAAGATTCAATGAAACATTTCATCATTTTATAATTTTTAAATAATAAAAGTTTTCATAATTTCAAAAATTAAATGTAGTAATATGATAATATTTATTTTTGAAAGGTATTATTCCAAATTTGCGGAATTATTTTTATTAATTTTATTTATGGCCCTAAATAGGACCGATTGTCCAATAATGCCTACTTAAGTAGGTATTAAGTACTTACTTAATGCCTGCTTAAATGCTCGAATTATCTCTCATCGACCTCGATGCATTGTTGGAGCCGCTCATGCGTGGACATTACAAGAGCTTCAACGTCTGCTTTTGACAGGCTACGAATGGCCTCTGGAATTTGTACTTTTATGTCGTCTCTCGTTGTTGGTGGAGTTTCGTAAACAATATCTTTTAACCGACTCCATAGATAAAAGTCCAAACAGGTTAAGTCTTGCGATCGGGGTGGCCAAGGAAATAGACTTCCTCGTCCAATCTACCTCTGGTGATATATTAAATTTAAGTGTTCTCGCACATTTATTGAAAAATGTGCCGGGCAACCATCTAGTTGTAAAAACATATTTGGCCGTAATTGCAAGGGCACATCTTCTAATAAAATAGACAATTGGTTTACCAAAAAGTCAAGAAACACGGCACCATTTAGTGGTTCATCAAAGAAATAGGGACCTATAATAGTTCCGTTCAGGATGGCACACCACACATTAACACTCCAACGACCGCTATGTTGGACCTGGTGCAACCAGTTAGGATCGGTGTCAGACCAATAATGCATATTATGCAAATTAACGTTTCCATCACTTTTATAAGTGGCCTCATCCGTCCAAAGAATTTCGGATAACAAATCCTCTATTTTCCCTGATCATGCCCAACATCCAATGACAATAATCTATCCGTCGGTCAAAGTCTTCGTCATGTAAGGCTTGATGTAAAACCATATGATACGGGTGCATTCCATAAATTTGAAATTACAAACACATTGTGAAACATGTAAAGTAGTATTTTCAGTGACATAAGAACTTACCTATGACCCGTTAAAATGTTTTGAATAGTAGTTTCTGACATATCCAACGCGAGAGATATTGCTCTCGTACTAACGTGGGGATTCAATGACATGTATGCTAAGACAATAACATTATTGTCTTCCATTCTTCTAGCCGAGTCTCTTCGCAACTTTGGGCGAAAGCTTCCAGTATTACACAAAATTTGCACTAAACGCGAAAAAATTCTCGCTTCGAGTAGACGCCGACCCGAATATCGAACTGAGTATACTCTCTTAGCCAATGCCGCATTTTGAAGACATTCAAAATATACCGCAATCATATGAACAGCTTCATCATTTGTAAAAGTCATTATAGGTAGTTCCAAGGACTTACTTGTGCAACAAACATGAATTACACTATCTGTCAAATTTTAATATTTGTTTACAAGTTGATTTTAGGTATTTGTTTTTTGTCAATGGCCTACTCATAATATTCTGCCTATTCTGCACTTGCATATTCTGTGCATTGATTATTATGCCCCTACATGTTTTTTTTTAATTTTTGAAATTATGAAAACCTTTATCATTAAAAATTATAAAATGAAATTTCTCATTGAGTATTGAAAAAAGACAAATAAGTCAAAATAAATACCGGTGCAATATCTTGTTCAAATTTTATAATAACTAAATTTTCTTTCTTCGATATTTTAGGGCATGAATAATGATTAATAGTTTAGGATGGCGGTTACGCCCCCTGGCGGTCATCTTGAAAATTTGAAGATATTTTCCACGGTCATTTTTTGGCCACTTTAGGAATCAATTTTTTTACCGGAACTCTCTACGACGAATAGTTTCCGAGAAACAGCACTTTGTATTCTTATGTGGCCACCCGGTACATAAGTTAATGAAATACACCTACCTAAAGCACAATTCTAAACTGTTTATTTCAGTAGATTAATTTTATTACTATACAAAATTGGCGAGTGCATCTAGTCCTGCAGCTCTCGGCGCTTTGGATCTATGAAGTTATCGTGTCGGCGTTTTGGGAACCCAGCGCTTTGGTCATTGTCGACGTAATTATCCAACATTAAAATTCGGAATAATGGGCGCACTTGGCGGGATAGTCGTCGGCGTTTTGGTCACATTCGGCGTAATGGTTCAATTCTGGAATACGGCGGAATGGGCGCTGTCGGCGAAATGGCAGTCGGCGTTTTGGCCACGTGTGTCGTTTTGAAATTTTAAAATATACTGTCGGCATTTTGGGCATTAGACGGAATGTCCTACATCCCGTTCGGTGTTTTGGTCTTTGTAGGCGTAATGGCCCAACTCTAAAATTCGGTAGAATGGGCGTATTCAGTAAAATATTCGTCGACGTTTTGGTTACGTTCGGCGTCTTGCAATATATCATTAAAATATAGAGACGTTTGTTTTAAAAAAATGTTTAACTTTATAATTATTCTCGTATGGTACTAAGGTTTAACTTGGTGTGTTTAGCCGTAGATATAGATCAGGATTTAAATCTGCGCCTGTTCCTACAGAAAATAATAAGTTATTAAAAGCAATAGACAATGCACGTTTTTGGTTTGTTGTTAAAAAATAATTTAAACTTTCCAATTATTATCATAAGCACGTATATGAGTAAGGTGCTTCATTTAGGGTGTTTAGTCGTCGATCTAGGTCATCATTTTTATTTACGACTCTTCTAGGTGAAATTGGGGTTTTTAAGCGTCCATATAGATTGGGTTTTCTTTTTTAGACTGTTTTATATGAAGTATAGACAAGATAAAAGTAAAAAAGGGTGCCCGTATTTTTCGTTTAGTTTAAAAAAATTTAAGCTTCCCAATTATCTTTTTTAGTACCATTATTTACTCTATATCACGTGAATAACAAACGTAGATACAAATTTTGATCAACATTCACAGTTAAACACCCCATATTAAACACCCTAATCACCTCCCGCTCATACAGGTGCATATGATAAAATTTCGAAAGTTTAAAATTACTTTCCGAAAATACGCCCCTTTTTATTACTTCTATTTACCCCGTATTTCATGTAGAATAGGCATACATACAAATCCTGAACTATATTGACTTCTAAGCACCCTAAATTAGGTATTTTAGTCGATCTGTGCTTACAAGAATAATTGAAAACTTTAAAATTATTTTTAGAAAAAACAAAAACGTGTGCCCCTTTTTTATTTCTATTATTTACTTTGTATACTATTTCAAAAAGATGTAGATAAAGATCCTGGACTATATCGACGGCTAAACACCCAGAATTAGGCTTCTTAGTATCCCCTGTCTATACGCCAACATATGAGAGCATTTACAAAATTAAATTTTTCTTAGGACAAACGAAAAATATGTGCCCGTTTTTTTATTAATTACATTTACTCTCTATTTCAAGTAGAACGTAAAATATTCTAAACTATGCCAACGGCTAAACACCCCAAATTAGACATCTTAGTGATCCTTGTTCAATGCGCGAACATGTGAAAGTAATTGGAAATTTCAATTTTTTTTTGGCCCAACGAAAATTATGTGCCTCTTTTCCTGCCGGTATTTGCTTTATGGTTCATGTAGATAATAAAGAGAAAATAACCCAAATTAGGCATCTTATTTACCCCTGTTTATACACTTTGATACGAAAATAATTGGAAAATTAATTTTTTTTGGAGCTAACTACAAGTGTGCCACTTTTTATTGATTTTATTTACTGTTTATTCCATGTGGAATTATGTAACTAGCACAATTTCTTAATCTTAATCTTAAGAGCTAAATACACTTTGGATATTTATTGCTGGAAAGTAGTTTCTTTACGTACTTCACCAGAAATATGTAAAAGGTATTGATGAAATGCTATTGCTAACTTCATACCGGTCAGCAAGACCTAGTTTGGCGAAGATAACTTATTTAAACTAAATCACAGCTTAAGCTTCAACAATGTTAGTCAACAATCGGTAAACTGGTAATATGTACACTCAGGTGTGAAAAGAACGGCCGCTTTAAAATATGAACAAATAAATAACTTTTTTCATTTTCGCCCGATGTTTATGGTTCTTTTTTCTTTTAATTGAATGAAAATAATCCCAGACTAAGACACATCAATCAGATTTCCGAATAAGGATCGATTTATACACATTATACGAGGAAAAACAATATTTTGTTTCTATCATCAAGTTTAAGACACTCTGTGGTAAATTACAGCATTCGCAGGTTGTTCAGAACCATTCTGTATGGAAGCTTGGTTGATTATATGTTGTATTTTTATTCATTTTGATATCTCTTCTTTGTATGTTCTTTATTTTTGACAGTAATTATACTACGATTAATATTTAAATGTAAACACTGTTAAAAAAGACAATTCGTGCTGTCAGTGCTCCATCTTCAATAAAAACCAGCTCGGTACGAGCTTCTATTGATATTCCTCCTCCATGAGAAAAAATGGGGGCTAAAAGTACACTCCACAAATCTTTCACCCGTTCGCCTCCAAACGCGATGCCTGCCCACCCGGAATTCGTAAACATAACGTTTTACCACTGACCGTCATTCCAACTAAGATGTCGTGACTTCTGTGCCCCGAAATTCACGAAGTTAAAAACAATATAACAATAAAACAATAAAGCTGTTGTCATCATCGGAAGTTTCACGTTTTCGGCTACTGCCAGAGCTTCGTTCATTGCCGCCCGTTTGCTAAACCGTTGCTCGATTCTACGTATAGTACAACGACTGACATTTACGCTTCTGACGACATATTAATAACTTCGTCCCCCTTCTAAAAGAATTAAGGCTCTATTTAACGCAGTCTTCAATACTTCAACCATTTTGAGAAATTCATAACTTTGCAACGAATCGAGATATCAAAATGAATAAAAAAACATGTAGGGAATGGACCTAGCTTTATTTCACTACAGGGTGTCTTAAGCTTAGATGATAAAATCATAATTTTGTTTTTTCCTCGAATAATTTGCATAAATTCAGGCTTATTCGAAAATCTGATTGATGTATATTAATCTGGGATCATTTTCATTAAATTTTTCCAAAAAATCGTAAACATCGGGCCGAAAATAAAAAAGTTATTTAAGGTCAGAATTTATTAACGTTTTGAAGCAACCGTTTATTTTGCACCTGAGTTTATAAGAAATGTAAAATAGATGCTTTAATAATGAAAGACTAATCTAAATTTAAATGTTTACGTCAATTAGAATAACCAGATTCACCACGGGCCAGAAATATGCGCACTAAAATTGCTAAGCGCGCGCTAGAATCACATACTAATTGCCAGTTTTTTCTTTCTTATCTTTTTTCGCGTTTGTAACTTCTATAAAAAGGTTTTCTTTCCCTAGATGGCGATTGTCATTATTGTTGCTCCCTTTGGTAGGGGCAGTATGTCAGCAATGAAAACAAAGGCTTGGCCAGTTGCTTCTTGAGAAGTTTCTAAATGTGTAAATTCGCCCTTTGCAGATTGTTTCAAGTATGTTTTCATATTCAATGCCTCCTTCAGGGTGTTTTTAATTTGGATCCCAATTGTGAGATTCTTGTTTCTATTTGTGGTAGGTAGTGTCACTATATGAGTATCGCATCATCAGGTGCAATATCAGTTGATTATAAGGGCATTTCTGTGCTTTTCGGAATTCACTATGTTTTTACGCGTAACAGTCTTTATAAGTGCCTAAACTCCATTGTTTTCTTACCTGAGTGATTGATCATCCTTCTGAATTGAAGTAATTTTTGAGTAAACTAAAAGGACTCACGCCTAGAGGCTTCGTTTGATTAATAGTGTGTGGTGGCACAGTTAGCATAGGGATTCCTTGACTTCTGCACATTTCAATTGCTTTCAGCAATTTATTACTGGAACACCCATCAGAAATTAATAAAACACAATCATCTTTACTAGGATTTAATAAAATATTCAATAACCTTGTAAAAAAGGTAGTCCAAGAGTTTCTAGTTAACGTTAACCATCATACCCAGACAATAATTTGTCTTCAGACGTTTTACAACCGAATCCCCGGTTTTGGAATGAAAGTCCTGTCGGGTTTAAAGTGACATTTCTCTATTAATTGTTTGGAAAGATCCGAAAATCTGACAATTTGTGTTCAGAAAACTCTGAAATATAGACTTGGTAGATGCGTCTAGCTTACGAATTAATACGCTACCTAATTTAGTTAAAATACCCTGAAATACAAGCTAGAATAGTTGCCTCTGACGTACGGATTGATAAGCCACCCATTTTAGTTAAAAATCTTTAGGCTTATTGTTTCCCGACTGACATTCTCGTCTTACTAAAGTTGTTGCTTGCCTCTTCAAATTCGAATGCAATTTTCCGAAATTCTGTTCGAATTATGCCGAAAACCAGCCGCTCTGAGGTTAAGGCATGATTTCTAAATGGTCCTTCTTATTCTGCACTAACAATTGGCTTGAAATAACTCAGATTTACAATGTTCTTTTCATAGAGAGAAACTCTCTTATTAAAGGTTGCCAAAGGTGTTTGGTACGCTCTAGTAGCCTCAATTAATGACATTCTTTCCGATTTTATGTCGTTCATTGCTCGTATCAAATCTTCATTCAATCAAGAATGATATCCGCGCACTTTATATTGTTTTTTCAATGTGAGCTTAAGGTTTGTATTAAAACAGCCAGCGTACCATACGCTCTCTTTTTCTACGCTACAAAATCCGATACTTTTGACAAAAAACGTTTCTCACTAATTAAAATCCAATTATTTCAAAAAAGCAACAATTTAGATGCTCACTCGTTTGACCATAGGGGAGAGTGTTGTAACCAGGGACATTTTTCTATTCTTATTTTTTCTTCAACATTATTTAAAACGAATCAATTTAATGATGATCAGCATACTTATTGTTATTTTGAATTTTAATAACAAAAAAAAAGTAAAAAGACGTCCGAAATTTACAGAACATATTTATTAATCGGTACCTACATATGGTAAGAGATGAAATCTACTTGAAAGGTTAATTTGTTCCATTAGGCGTCCTGATCCTCCTACCAGTGTTGGTTTTGGCAATTTTCTTGAAATGTGCTATCTCGCTTTCCTGCTATATTTCCATACTTTCTTCGTCTCCTTCTTTCTTCTTCTTCTTCCATTCTTTCTTCTAGTTTTTCCAAATAACCATCTTTACCTCCCGTGGAATCCTACACAGGGTTTCCATTAATCTTCTAAACTTCTGTTCCTTTTTCCTCCTTTGTTATTTCTCGGCGCAGCCTTTAGATTCGCAATTATTATTTCAGGAAAAACAAAAATTCCCTGTCTTGGAGGAGACATATGTTGGGGTCGATGCAATGGTCCAGGTTCGTCAAAATTTTTCATCAGCTCTACAAGTTCTTTTCCATGGTCAGGTGCTGATCAATCTTTTACAGAGGCGCTTAAAAATTAATTTTCGCCAAATAGTTCCAAATAGAGGGCAAATACCTGTTACAGAAAATTCCGTTGTACTGTTCTCAACAATTTCGGCAATTTCGTACAAGGTTATTGGTTTTCCTAGATTTTGAAGCAACCATGCACTAGCAGCTTGATTGTAATAAGTCTAAGAGCCAAAAACAGTTGGGTTGTGTCGCAACACCAGTGGATGTTGCGAGATCAATTACGAGAATTGACTTATAGCTTTCATGATTATCAAACAATTATAAAACTGGGTTGTCCTTGAATAGCTTTACATTATCGATGATTATAAATGTTATTTGGTAGAAACTTGTACTTGAAGTTTGGTAAAAAATTCATCAACGTTCTTTCTGTTAAAACTGGTTGAACGCAACAGACTAGTCTGCTTTGCTTAATGATGTGTGTGCCGTTTAAAAAACCGTAGAAGCCAATCTCCATGCTCTTTTCTACACCCTTCCATTTATCTTCTTGTTTATTTAAACCATAGTGGAGTGGAGAGATCCGAACAGGAAATATTCCTCTATCTGCTTCTCTTCTTTCACTGTAAATAATTTTTTAAAGCATTTGCATTCGTAGTCATGGTTGCCGGATTTGCGATGTATCTTGATGTGGCGCGTTAGAGTTGATTTACTAATCTTACGTAACGCCACTGCATTATTATGCTACACAAAATTTATGGCTAGTTGAAGATTGGCAACATCAACGACTTCCTTTGCTTGCCTATTCTACTTCGAAGCAAAATAAGTAAATACGTAAGCTTACCAAAAATTATTATTGTATGTATCGATAAATTGTAAATACATGAATAATTTATAAAAAGTTGTATGCATGTACCTTTGGCTTTGTATTATTTCTACATTCAATGGATAAGAAGTACAATATCGCTAAAAAAATTTCATTTGTTCAATCGCTTTAAAAACGTCCAAAAATAAACTTTGAGCAAAAAAAATCTTGTCTGTGTGTCTGTGTGTCTGTGTGTGTGTGTGTGTGTGTGTACTCCATAACTTTCGAAGGACTTAACATATCAACCTGAAATTTGGCACACACATAGATGTCAACTACCCAAAGCGACCGATTGTTTTTAAGGTCAGTGCGTTATGGGAAAGGGGTAAAATTTGGGAGTAAGTACCCCTTTTGCAAATTTTTTTTCCACGGTTCGTGCAAATTTCTGTCCCTAGGTACATGCTACGTATCTGGACTGATTTTTGTCAATATTTTTTTTAGAAAATTCATTTTTTGTTAGATATTACCAGAAGAGTAAGATACTTCCGTTCTTTCGCCTTTAGGTCTTTCCGACCATTGTCTAATAAAAATCATTTCTACTGTACCTAATTCCACTGTTGTTCGCAAAACCGATAGAACCTTGTGGTGTTTTAAGTCAGCTCGATGGGGTGATTTACGGGATTTCTTTGCAACCTTTCCATGGCGTAAATATTGTTTTAAGTCGTCCTCTTCTTCGGACATCGCTCTTTCAGTATCTGAAGTCATCCTCATGGGAATGGAGTTATACATTCCGAAAAAACAGTACCGTGTAGGCCATTCACGTTCCCAATCCTGGTTCAATAAGGCTTGTTCTGATGCAATATCTTTAAAAAATAAATGTTACATTAAATGGAAATCTAATAAATCGGTTGACAGTCATGTAGAATACGTTGGTGCTAGAAATATCTGCAAAAGTGTCATCACTAAAACCAAAAAGTTGTTCGAACAACGAAAATGCAATGAACTAGCTACATCTCCTTTAGGCAGTCGTAAATTTTGGTCTTTAGCAAAAGCCATTAGTAAAAACTTTCGAACATCTTCATTTCCCCCCCTGACATCTATTGACGGATCGGTAGTTGCTGATTCTGTAGACAAAGCCAAGGTTTTTGTGGATTTGTTTGCATCAAACTCGTGTCTCAATGATTCCGGAAAAGATGTGCCCCTAGTCAACTCTTCTTCATACGTTATGAAACCAATTCATTTTCGGTACAAGCTCTTGGAATCGATCATCAGTAGGCTTGATCTCAATAAGGCGACTAGCCCAGACGGTATCCCAGCTATTGTCTTAAATAAATGTTCCCCCGAACTAGTACCAGTCCTATCTAAGCTCTATACGATCTCTATATCTTCTGGGAATTCCTTCATCATGGAAGTTAGCAAATGTTCAACCTATTCCCAAAAAGGTGATAAGACCGATCCTCAAATTACAGACCAATTGCCATCACTTCCATTTTGTCTAAAATCATGGAAAAAGCCATCAATCAGCAACTGCTCACGTTTCTTGAAACTAACAAACTCCTTAGTGACCATCAATATGGGTTTAGGCAAAGTCGTTCAACAGGCGATCTTCTTTCATATGTGACCCAAGTTTGGAACAATACAGTAGAGCAGTCCGGTGAAACAGTTGTAGTCGCTTTAGATATCTCAAAGGCATTTGACCAAGTTTGGCATAAGTGTTTACTTGCCAAACTCACCTCGTTTGGGTTAAATGATGCGCTCATCAACTGGGTTTCTAGTTTCCTTGATGAAAGACGAATACGTGTCGTAGTTGATGGCTTTTTTCAAAAGAAGTTAGCATTAACGCGGGCGTACCACAGGGATCCGTTATAGCGCCTACACTTTTTCTGCTGTACATAAACGACCTTATTTCTTCAACAACTAACCCCATCCATTGCTTTGCTGACGATAGCACTCTTCACTGTAGTTCATCTCAGTCTACTCATAGTGATAATCCACCTTCTATGTCAAATCAAGAAATTAAAGCTGAAATGGCAAATTCAATCAACAAAGACATTCAACGTATTCTCGAATGGGGAAGCAATAATCTAGTTAAATTTAATGCTAACAAAACTCAGTGTTGCCTTATGTCCGCCAAAAAAGGTCGATCATTTCCTGTTGTAAGTATGAATGGCTCAGTTCTTAAGTTTTCAGACTCTATTACTCTGTTGGGTATGACTGTATCTTCAAATCTCTCATGGGTTGACCATCTTCTGTCAGCTACCAAAACAGCTGCTCGTAAAATAGGCTTTTGTACAGATCTAAGCAGTACTTTACCTCTCGACAACTCCTTTTGCTGTATAAGGCCCAAATTCGGCCTCATCTGGAATATAATTCTCACCTTTGGATTAGTGCTCCCCAATACGCTCTCGATATCGTTGATCGTATTCAAAACAGAGCGATTAGGCTTATAAATGACCCGTCTTTAACTTCTCACATACAGTCCCTTGAGCATAGAAGGATGGTTTCAGTTCTTTCTTTGTATTACCGTTATTACAACGGCTATTGTGCTGGTGAATTACATTCTTTGATACCATCTCCGGCTATCTTTGCGAGAAACACTCGGTTCGCTCAATCACATCATCAGTATGCAGTACAAATCTCCACTTGTCGTACGCAATCCACATTTTTCTACACGGCTTCTAAACTCTGGAATGATCTCCCTAGTTCCTGTTTTCCTCTCACTTATGATATGAGAAAATTTAAGGTAGCTGTTCATAGGCATCTATTGGCAATTCATTATCCCTCTATCCATCCTCCTAAGTGTTCCTGAGTGCTTTAGCACGATAGGCCTTATTTAGCCTGTTCAGGTCCACAATCATATATATATATAAAAAAAAAAAAAAAGAAATACTAAAACATAAGCCTACATAATTCAAAAGTCTTCTTCCCATCCTCAACAAACACAGTCGTAAGTAAAAAAATAAAATGGATTTACTCGAAACACTAAATATTCACTATAATACGTATACGCTCTCGCATTATCGAAGCAACTGAGATGTGGAACTATCTGCACATAGAGTTCGTATTAGCCCTTCTGTCTCTAGGCACAACACTCTTCTCTATACGTGATAATTCACTAAGGAATTGACATATCGGAGGTAAATACTTAAGTGGTGAAATTCTTAATCAGAGAAATGAATTTTTAATACAAAATACCTTTGTTATCTCAATTCCATCGAGAATCACAGGAATGGAGAAATCACGAGAGCTTGCCCGAGGGATTTTTTCAATTTCCCTTGACTCGAGAGTAAATTGCGCAAATGACAAAGATATTCAGTGATCTTAAAAATGTATTTATCCTAATTAAAAAAAAATTATACGAGTATATTTTAGAAAGATTAATGAACTACGTAACACACACTAAACATTTAAGAGATGCGATACTAAACCTGGACATTTTACGTATTAATGAACTTAATAATCAGTATATTCCGCAATTAATTTAATTAAGCCTCCTCAGCCGATTTAACGTTAAAACCTTAGCTTTATTTTGACAATTTCATAGTGTTCAAAATTCGCCTATCATTATGACAGGCGAACTATTTTATCGCTTTACCCTATTATTTTAGATGGATCAATTAAGTTGAAATTTGGTTACCAGTATTATTTTGGAACCAATTTCGGGCGAACTCCGACCGCCTATTCTTTTATTTTGTAACAATCAATCACCATTTGATTTCTTTAATAAAAAATTAATATAATGATGTCAATTTTCATTAATCTAATCTAGCCATAGATATTGATGTAGAAAATAAGTTTTAAACTTCCATGGAAATTTAAGTAAAAACGTATTTAAAAGTAGAAAACTGATCAGGCTAAGCTTCGATATACTTTAAGCTTTGGTTTTATTTAAGACTTCCAATTCCGGATTATCGCCTGCAACTTGCATTTTAAAGCATGTAAAATATAAAATGGAATACTTTGTGTTTTATTTCAAACAAACAAAATGGTCGAACACATTTCTTATAGAATTTATAAAAATTCCAATTTGAACAATAAACAAATCTACCATATGCATTTCTTGTCTGTCTTGTCGAAATGCAACTTTCGTTTCGCTCGACCTGCAAATCCCTTAACCTACATCTACTTCCCTTCTAATTTAATCTTATCTTCTATTTCTATTGCTTATAAAGGTTTAATCCGAGTCATAAGCAGAGAAAGCAATACGATGTACTTGACTTGCATTGACCGTTTGAAAATTTTAGTATATTTACTCAAGTGTTTGACATAGAATTATTGTTTACTGTGCATTACATTTTTTTCCTGTATTTTCCACAATAGGTATCTTAAAGTACATACTTCA
The DNA here is from genome assembly GCA_036346205.1 of Vesta saturnalis. Lineage (NCBI taxonomy): Eukaryota > Metazoa > Arthropoda > Insecta > Coleoptera > Lampyridae > Vesta > Vesta saturnalis. Next base: position 2,506,573 of record JARFJB010000145.1, on the reverse strand, counting down.
GAATATTACATGTCATTACTTGAAAATAATTAGAAATGTAGGGTAATATGCTAGCGTAATTTATCAATCAGACTGTGAAATGTACACAATTATGCTATTTATCTAAACAAGTTAGGTAATGAGTATTTATGTTTACATAATTTATTTATGTAAAATAGTACAAGCCGTAGCGGGTATGCACATTATGTGCAGCAACTGAAGCAGTAACTTCTCCCTCAAACGCCCCTAAGTCTATTCTTGTACTAAAAACACCTATCCTCAAACTTAACACACACGCGCACACGCACGCACGCTGTTACAGGCAAACACTTACTACCGACATAGTTCAGCATACTCATCACTCCAGAAGCGCACTCCACACAACTGAACAACGTCAAAATCAGGAAAAATAAGTTACAAAGGCGTCACTTGTTAAATACATTTATCGCGCGAAAATCGTCATGAACTAGATCTTAAAATAATGTTCACTCGAAGAGAAAACACTCACTTGTACCTAAAATTCTGCTTCAAAAATACCTACGCAAGGCTCACAGTTACACTTAAATAAAATTTTAAGCTTCATTTAAAATCTAAAATAAATCAACTAAACTCGATATTCATTATACCTTTTCGGTGTAAACCTCAAGGTAAAATTACTTGCTCTATTAACAAAAAAGTAACTGGTCAACACGGTCATTAATTGTTCAATTTAAAATCAATATTTGTGAAAAATAGACAAAACGCGATCGGATATTTAAAAGTTCCTGTAATTTATTTGAACGTCACTTAATATTCATCAAAACAAATCAACAAAACTTACTTACATTTCTGAATGTTGATAGTTTTAATTTCGGTAACTTTTAAATTTTGTTGAACTAAAATCAACGTGCTTTTAATTTCGTGAAGGTAAAATAAATGCCCACAAAAATTTACTCTACAAATATCTATATTACTATTAAAAGACCGCACAAAAAAATGTATGCAAAGGGCAAGTACAATCAAGAAACCTTCCCCTAGCCGCGGGGCGTAAACTAACACCTAAAAAAAATAAAGCTGCGTCTCCTTTCAGCAGCTGTCGTTGATGTCAAGGAGAAGTAATATCAATTACTTCTTCTTGCGTAAGCATCACCAATACATATATACAAATGACAATGCAGACAAGTGAGAAATTCCGATTTATCGCAGTTCAATTTAAAACCAACAACTGACTATTACTACAATAAAAACAAGCAAAAACTTTCTACAAATCAAAAGCCTTAAATCTACAATGACATGCAATAATTTTTTTGAGTAGTATTTATCGCTAGCTGTCCTCAATCCGTGTCGTACACTATTTGAATAATGAGAAAGTGTTTACAGGATGAATACCTTCGTAATTTTTTTTGTTTACAGGACGTTCTCGTGTACTTTATCAACTTAAACGGTTGATAACGCTTTTAATAACCTTAGTTAGTGGGATGTTTTCGTAGCGAAAATTAACCAGGGGGTGGACGGTGTTCATAGCTCCTCTCGGGCCATCCCAGTTCATATAAGGTTGGCGTTAAGAAAAATTCACTTATATTTCTATCGTTTTAATTGACTGATCTTTGCTCATCGTCTTGCGAATGATGGATGTCTGCAAAATATATCTCTACGACTGCAATCAGATATGACCAGCTAGGCTGATATGGTCAGCTTTAGTGTCGCAAATAAAATGATCAACATTTTTGAACGTTTCAAACTGACATAAAATTTGAAGAAGCATGTGCTTAGGAATACATATGGTATTATTGACGCAGATATTTATCTCTGAAAATGAAACTACAACGTATGCGATAAAATGTATAATGTCGGAAACAGGGAACTTTTTTAGAATCCCCATCTCCTGCTGCTACATTTTTGATGTCACTGTCAAAATTGCATTAAACGGTTACTCCAATAGAATGGTATGGACATTCAACTATAGTAGATTACGTATCGCTTGTTATAAATGGCAACGCCAAGTTTTCGTTGTCATGATTAGTCGACACTTTTTTTGGAACCGCGAACATCATCTAGAAATAATTCTATCAAAAACAGTTTAAAGACTTGGAAGCTACTTGTCCTAGATTTCACTAATGAGAAAATTTGATTGAAGACAATTTCCTTCAAATGATGAGACTAAGATTTAAGTTTCTATAATAATTTTTGATAACAAAAGGGAGAACAATTCTTTCGAAGAGTAATTTATTGACGGTTGTAGTATTATGATAGCCATGTTCAACCTCCTTTAAGTATATCGGGAAGTGCGTCTTTCCTCCTCCGATAAGCAGACAAATACATCCAATAGCGCTATTTTTCAAGTGGTACGCGAATTATTAAGCAAAATAGTTTTGCAAAACAAAAGCGAAAAGTTATCCACCCTCAAACAATTAAAGCTAATTTTCAGACTGATTAAAGTAAAAGTTATTTCAGCATTCCGAACAAGTTTTGAATTATGCATTAATCCTTGTAATCTGGAATTTTAATTGATGGATATTACTAAAATTTCCGCATATTTTATCATTTTTTGTTAATATTGGTGCAGGATATACATCATTCTACTACTACAATAATAATAAATTAAACAAGCAGACTATTAGATGCTGCACGTACAATTGCATATATATATATATATATATATATATATATATATATATATATATATATAAAACCAAAAAATAGAAAATGTACCGGCCCTTCCGTAACGATTGTAAAAGATAACCTACAATAGGGTGACAAGCTATTGCTCCTTCTTACATGCGTCAATCACCGCCGCATCATGAAGAGGTTTTATCAGTTGTCAGTTCTCAGTGAATACAATCGTAATGCCAAATATTATCGTCATTTATAATTGAACTCATTCAAAAGAAGATTATATATTTTAAGAAATGTATTTTTTCAGCAAAAACAATCAATTAGGCAATTTTTACTAAATGCCTATTTACAGCAGCTTCAATAATATTTAACAGTCATAATTTTTATTTTATCTTTACTTAGTAATAAAGAATCATTTTAAAAGTTTCTTTTACTGTCGCGCGTATTTTTTATACACAATACTCCTTTAGCATAACGGTTACTATTTATTTCAAACGTATTTAAACACTTTATTCAAATTTTTGGAAAAGTTTCACAGTACAAAACTTTACTTGTAAACGTTTTTAATATTCCATCCTCAAAATGGAAAATGGCAGTAAACAAACAATGCTTTAACTTCACTAGTAAATTTTATAACATAAATTGTTACAGATCTTTATGCATTCTTTTTGAAATCACACGCGACCTAACCGCACTAACGAAAGGTTGGCTGACTATCTCCCTTTAATTCAGAGCACACCAACTCGCTGACTATCTCCCTTTAATTCAGAGCACACCAACTTTTTTATAGATAACACTACCATTTTGGAAACGTCATCAAATATCCCGCCAATCAACCAATCTTAAGGGTATCAAATGTCACATGATTTTGCCGGGAAGAAAATAAATAGATTTATTTTATTTACACACACAGTACTCATATTTCCCGACTTACATACGATGGATAACTCTCCTTCCGTCCTAATTTTCCGGAAAAGGTCGCTATTGACGCATTTTCCTAAATTTAATTAATAGGTGCTTTATTCCTTTTGAATTCAACTTCTTTTACATAGGTTCCATTACGTTTAAATATCTAGTATTTACTGTAGCTTCGATTTAATAATGGCTTATTAATTATATTAGGAAAATTTTCTGTCAGTTATGCTTATCACACCTGCGCTTAAATCCAATTTAAGAAAGCCTCACGGCTCTGGAAGTATTTTGAAACTAAGGCGGCTTTGACTTGTTTTGTGCTTTTTTGTGATCACTAGGAAGCATGTGTTTTATAATGAGAGATGAATAAAAATCTTGTGTGACCTAAACGGGTTGAAGAGCTTCTTCCGCAGCTAACTTCGTGTATACAAGAGATATTTGCAACTTAACAAATATATGTAAATGCGTACTCTTAGGCGCGACTGTAGTTAAGCGTACGCATTATCGGACCACAGAGTACCCGGCTAGATAATAGACAATTATAAACACAATTACCACCCACAAACACTTTTTATCCTATGCATGTTGTATGCCACCACTTTTTGCACGTGCAATACATTAGCCAGACACTTTATGACTGGCTAATATATTGCTAATGTGATTTGTGGTTTTTTCGTACTATTCCTCGCATCCGGGACAAATCGCTGCTTGATCTTTATCCCTTGCAGTAGTAAATTTTTAGTTTTTCTTTTTCGAAATCAGCTTCTCAGAAAATTCATTTTTCATAGATGTCTTTACTTTATGCTTCCCTTTCTCTTCTATCAGCTGATCTTTATATGGCGTTGATGTTAGAATTTCTGATTTCTCCGAATTTTTCTCTCTCACTTGCTCCTGCTTGGACTTTAGAAGCAGCACTATTATTTTCTGGGTTACAGAAGAAGTTGAAGCCTCTCCAACAATGCTTGAAAGGGACCTGTCATTTACTGTTATTCCACTTGGTGACTAACGGTTACCTGTTTTTGACGATGTACTAGCACATTGGAAAACATTTTGGTCACTTTTGGACATTTGTCTGCTTGGAAGGTTATGAAGGTTTGCTGTTCAGGGATCTGGGGTTTTGTTGTTAGCCTCTCGAGCTCTGATTACTGCAAGTGGTAAATCTTCGTCTTCCGATTCAGAATCCAATTTTTGAAGCGGCTCAGCTACTAACTGTCTATCTGCGTCAGCGTCCTGGGTAGACCACGGTCGATCGGTCACAAGAGTTGGTAGATAATCCATATCAGTGAAGATATCCGGATTGTAAGGATATAATGCGGTAGCCCTAAAAGATTTCTCGCAGATTTCTAACTCTGGAACATTCACCTTGAAACAAAGTAGCCAAAGTAGCCAAAGTCATTGCTTGGCCATTCATTTGAAAAGGCACTTCTTAAGGGAGCAAAAAATCCTTTCCCCAGGGGTTGGCATGTGGTGGTACCGGAGATCATAACAATGGATAGCTTGCAATATATAGCGTGATACATGGTTGTCCAAAATCAGAATAACCGGGTCGTCTTCCAACGATTAGATGTGGGTGAAAATGTTTTAACTCAGTCAATGCACAGATCCGAATTCATGTACCCTGAATTAGAGATCAGCTTTAAGGTCTCAGTAGGCGCACCATAAAACAGCTCTGACTTTATACGCTTCATTGGAAACATTAAGGTGGGTGGAACCCAATTGCCACAGCTGCGCTCATGCATCATACCGCAGTATCTAACTGCCCTCTTTGGCCTGATTCTACTTTCGAACAGATTTTTTTTGCCTTTTTCTGTCACAACTTTTGGTAATCTATTGGGGACGGTAGAAAGGCCGGTTTCGCCCATATTAAGTATGTGATTGGGCCCTGTTTTAAATTTCCAAAAAATCTTTGGCAGTATACTTTATTAAATACAATAGCTCGCGCTAAACTGCATATATCGTGTGATCTATGCGGAATATGGTTCATTTTAGTATATTTAAATACCGCGCACCTTACTAATATTCTGGTTCCCGAATTTCTATGCTGCGTGTATATTACCAAATGCTATTTGCTTAGATTGTTCAATTTACTTTAAACATTTTTTCTGTCTTTCAAAAGTATACAACCTGTGTGTTTCAATTAATTTTATACAGACAGTTGCCCACATAGTCGGTGTAATGTTCAGAAATGTGTAGCCGTATGCTGACTTAATTACCTACGAATACTTTGAGTTCTCAGTATACTGTAATTGCATACGCGTACAACCTAGAGACTTAATTAGGTACTAGGATCTGCTAAGTGCGCAACAGTTTTCTACAAATTTAAATTTTGTTTTGGGTTTAGCTTCACTTCGTTTAAATTGGCAGATTTTTATATTATCGTATAAAGATTTCTCTTGAGTTTGATTTATTTAATTTTAACAACTTTATGTTATATGATTCTTTATAACATTTTTGGGTTATTTATCAAATTTTACTACTGAGTAAATAAGGAATGTTACTTTGGTATTTACTTATTGTATCTTACTTGTGTCCAGGTTTATATAGTGTGTACTACTTAAGTTCGGCTTACCATTTCCTTTCATTTTTGGATTTTTAGGATTTGCTTTAGGAGAAACTGCTAGTTAATTAAAAAGCTAATTGACGCCATTAAAGGTAGCCTTTAAGTACATACAATAAATTCTACCCCCACTGGTACAAATGCTCTGTATCTTAATAATTACCTTTTGGACTACCCCGCTTTCTTATGCAGGGTTTTAATCCCCTAGTTACAAATTGTTGCAAACATTCAATGTTTGACGCAAAACGTGTGGCCCGTATAACGTTTCCTTCATGTTGTATCAACCACTTGGTTGTCGTAGTATTTTTTTCTATGTCCCAACACATGGAATGTTTTAGTAATGATTGTTGCCTTTAATAATTAACTTTGAAGTATCATTACTGTTTTGTTCTTGCTAGAATTAACTGCAACAGTATGCTTAAAAAACAAAATTTTATTTTATAAAGGAGTTACACGTTCTGTTCATAATCCCATTGCAACGTGCGTTAATAAATAATAAATTTGAAATATCAGCATTTGAATATGTATAATGTTCCATTTCTTATAAACACTAAATTAATCTGGCACTGTAAAAAAAATAACTGGTAACAGCTTAGTTGTTTATTTTGGACAGTAGGTAACTTAGTTGAAGAGATGGGTATAGGGAACCTTATATCGTTCGAAAGAGAATATTGAAAAACATACAGGGTGTTCTATTTGAACAAACCGACCTTTGTGGGTTTAAATCTAACTAAATTCGGCATAAATTTTCACCACCCTGTACGCAATTAAGCCACTCTGAACGTGTAAATAGGAAGCTTAGGGATTTAGCTAGTACCCTGTGAATATTGCCGTTTTATGTTTTTTACTGGTTTTAGGCTAGTTACTGTTTCTTCTCCTACCAAAAACGTTATATAGTATCCAAAATTGGAATAATATACGGGGCATTCCATTTAAAAAAGGAATATGAGGTCAACTTCCAATATAAACGGAAGTTGTACGTGGACGCCGTTATTTTATTCGAGTAGGGCATACCCGAAAACACTGTTGCTCAAATTTTCAAAATTCCAATCGAAGTAGTCTCTGAAATAATTCTAATCGGTCGCCACCGTGAGACACCCTGTATAGGTAATGATTTAGCACTACGAAGTGCTGTACGAAACGTGCAAAATAAATCGAAAGGCAGGAACAGGGTTTAAAACAAACTTGACAAAAGGTAAAATATTATTTAGCTCGTCGTATAGACGGAAGATGCCGTTCAAGCCGTTTTACAGTATTTCTGTTTTAACCATGAAGTGATGTCATATAACGTGCACTATAGTTTGGTGGCCTCTACATAGGAAAAAGCTGGTTGTATACATGTATACTATGTATAGTGAGATTGAGGTGGGCGTGGTGAGGATAGGATAGGTTTGGAAGGAATGACGTTAGGGTTTTGAGGAGGAAATTATTGCCCTTGCATTTGAATACTTGCGTGTATTGTGCGCAAATAGTCAGGAATAAACTTGATCAGTTTATACAGAGCTGGCAATGACCCAAATAGAGCTGGTTTCATAATGATTTAATACCATCTGATTCACCTATAAGGTCGGTGGTGCGTAATAGTAAAATATTTCAATCTTTAAAAACCATGTGCAGCAATAAAATTGCCTAAATGCAACTGATTCAATGAATAAAAAGTAAACTTGGAAGTGGCTAAATTGATTTCATGGATCCTTTGGGCCTTGCACATCCAATACAATGCGATGTTGGCCAATAAAGCTGTCAAATTGCTAATTCGACAACTATAGAAGCAAAAGTATATAAAAAAAGTTGATGAGTACAGTAATTGTATCTCACAACTCTTTTCCCTTCTAATGTAAGTGCTACTAATTTTTGCAAATACCAAAAAACTTATTTTATTAAATGTCTTTTTTGGCTGACATTTTTCATTTTTAGCTTTCGCCGTTAGAGAGTGTTCTGATCTGTAAACAATTAACCAAAAATTTTTAAATTATTTGATATATCTTCTAAAAAATCAAGGGTTCGTTATAATGCCATTCGAATGGTCATCTTATTTTTAATTTACGCCTCGATTTCCTGTTTTACAGATTTTATCCATTTTAATGCCTTCAAGATAAGTTCTGTTACTTTAATTTTCTTCAGTGATGACATCCTCAGGGGTAATTATCAAACCCACCGTATGATTTAATTTGACTTAAGTTGAAATTATATCAATTACCTTTTACTACTACTCGTTAAAAGAATTATAACGGTATTATATCTACTTCTGCGTTACAATAACCACATCTTTGTCCTGTTTATAGGTTAATATAAAAAGATTGAAATATCACCTTTTTCTTGTTTTTCTTCTCATGGTTTAGAGGTCGATTAACATATTTAGACTAAAGCACACATTATCATTTACACTGCAAAACAAACAGATAATTTAAAAAATAATTATTATGTAAAGTACAGAGTCTAGAATAATTGTAAGTATAGGATTTATTACATCATAAAATTACATAAGTTAATTTCTGATGAATGACTAAGAAATATTTTCAAAAAGAAAATCCTGTTTCGTCACTTTTTTTGTATGTTTCAGTTGAAGTACCATTAATCTGTGTATATGAATTAAAATACTTAAAACAAAAATTAACATAAATTTTCCATTGCAATTCGTTTGTTGTGAATAATTAATTATACATCGATCATCAAAAAAATTATTACAAAAGAAAATGATTCAATTGGGTGTGGCGAGGTGGTTACTTTTTCTAATTTCCAATCCTTTTCCGGGATCTTTTGTCTTTAAATTCACATCGCTGTTATTGGGATCTCTAATTCTGACTCTGTTTGAGTGGGGATAGTTTGGTTCAATCTCACCTAGAAACGGCACATTCCTAATTAAATTAATAAGTTTCATGTTAAACACCATCACGTTCTAGTGTTTGCAAAGCTGTCAGAGCGCGTTCTCTGAATTTAACCCATTAAGTGCCAAATTTTTAATTTTGTAATTTTTATAATTAATGTTTCATGTGTTTGGAATGTTATCATACAGAAAAAGATGTTTTATTTTAAAAACGAGATATGATTACGGGACATAGAAAATATAATATATTAGGGAATCAAGGGCATGGAATTTATTTTCTCTGTTTCAGGATTAGAATGCACAATCTTAGCACGCATTTTGATGAACTCAATTCTTAAACGATTGTTAGTGACTGTTTTCAAGAGTTTGTGTTATTTTGACAGATTGATATTTGAAGAAAGTCAATTTACTAACATTAAATTAGGATACAAGGTTACAATTGTTATAAATTGTAATTGACAGAGATGCATTTGAAGCTGCAATAATTGAAATTGCAGGAACATTCTACTGAGAGTTCAACACATTCATGTTGATTCCTTACGGTTTGTATTAGCACCAACACTAGAGAGTTCAGCTGCAGAAATTGCTGCACGCGCTGAAAGAATCCCTGCGACTTCACTTTTCTTATTTGTGGACGCTTCTATACGGCCTTCTGCTACAGTGAAACTTCTCTATCCGCCATGTTGCTTCAATGTAATTAAATCACCGTCACTGTTCGCCAAATGTGACACTAACGACCGTCGAAAACATTGTCCAGAGAAGAGAATGAGTTTCGGTGGGTGGATGTATTTAGTAATAATGGCCCATTTTATTTATACCAATTGGTTGTTGTGTGCAACGGCCATTTTTGTAATATTTATAAAATCGTTGGTGTTGGCTTAAGCTATAATATTTTTGATTAGATTTATGCAATGGTCGTTTCTTATTACAATCTTGGGTGATTGGTTTTAGTTTTTTGAATTGTGTCAAAAAATGTTTCAGTTTTTTATTCAATATCATCAGTTTAGATCAGCTTTTGACGTCTGCAGGCACCCGAGTAACCCATAATTAAAATCACCAAAAACTGCATTATTCTATTGTAGGTCACAAAATATCATTAACTCGCCGTTAGATAATCATATGTCAGGTGCATCATTAATACATTTTTCTATTTTGTTATATTCTAGTGTTTTTGATTTCTTGGGGACAAACCCTACCGACGATCGTTTAAGAAATGCTTAAAGTTTTAGGCATTTTGATATATCCACGTTTTGTCGAATATTTACCACTGATCGTAGCATGGAGTAAGCCTTCCATAAAGTGGAACTTTTGTTCCATTTTACTTTTTTACATTTTCTGTAATGGATTGTGCGTTTTTTCCTTGAGCACGATAGATACTTATTACGTTCTTTTTCATATGTGGTTTTCGATTTCGGGGGCACCAATTTGTTTATGGCACTGACCACAATTTCGCGCAGTTCAGGTGCCGTTAATCTTATTTCCGACGTTGACATTGTGCTCTTCTATTCATTGAAATTTAATTGATTAAATGTGAATGCTTAAAGGTTGTGATACTTACGTCTCAAATCTAACATTAATACCGTAGACAATTAGTAACACGTTATTAGGGAATTAAATACAAAAGTTGTTTATTAGTTGCTACGGAAACTATCAAATTAAGTCGCTATTGCTAAACTAATTATTTTATAACCAGATTTTTTAAGTCGTCTGTAATTACTAAATAAGATGAAATAAGCCCGAAACAGAGAAAATAGTATAAAACATTCGTTGTAAAAGGCCTTCTTAATATGCGTACATACGAACCCTCGGCGCATCACGGCTCAGGTTCGGATCTTCAACTCGTGTTAGAATCGTTGGCCTTTTGCAACTTATGTCTTAATATACGAACCTTTCATTTTTGAACTCAATTTTATTAAATAAAAGATAATTTATGTAGTTAATATACAGGGTGATTCAGTAGGAAATGTCCAGGAGGCCAAAATAAGCGCATATGTTCTAGTCCGATTTTTGTTTTTTCAGAGATACTTTGGTTAATTGTAATTTAAAAACTGAAGACATATTTATTACAAAATTAAAAAAAGAAAACAACATAAAAAAAACTTTAATTCATCACAAATTTTCGAAAACATCACCTCCCACTTCGATGCACTTATTTGCACATTATAGAAATTGATTTAGTACCAACTTTAAGCGAACAATGATTCGCTCTAATAAACGCTGCAGAGTTAAGAATGCGATCTAGGAACTCATCCCTTGTGTCCACTTTCGTAGCATAAACCAACGACTTCATCCATCCCCAAAAACAAAAATCTAGAGAAGCGAGATCCGTGATCACGGTGACCAAGGGTTCGGGTCTGCCAATCCAGCGATCGCCGAATTGGCAAATTAATAATAATAATAAATGTGTTTATTAGCCATCTAAAGATACGAGCATTTGCTTGCAGATACAAGCATTTTGATGAAATTGTAACTGGCTAATGGGCGCACAATCAAAAGTACATAGTATAATCCTTCTGCCCTTCCTCGTGAACCCAATCAAAGAGAAAAAAAAAGAAAAAAAACAAAAACCTAATAATAAAATAAATAAATAAATAAAATAGTATCATCGCACAGTTATAGATAATAATTAAATAATAAATAAACATATCACCGCAATACATTAACACTGCAAAATATCCTAAAAATAGAGAGAAAGTGTGTGTATTGATTTGTATTTGCCTTATCCTAACTGTTTTAGCTGTAATCTACGTTTTAATTTATTTTTAAAAGCATTTCAAATATTTTTACTGGTGTCTTGTCGTCTAAAACAATTTGTAACCTTTATTTCCTTGATTTTCAGTTAATAATTTCATGTCTGTCTCCTGTTGAAAATGAAGAATACGTCTTTCCCTATTGCGTAACACTATTCGGTTTTTGTTCGTTTTTCTTTGTTCTTCTTTAATTGATTTGAAAATGAATTTCGACTCTACCAAGAGCGTCTCCTGATAATGTATTTTTTCGAAATATCCACATTAAAATCCTCTTCGTTGGTTACAGTGTCCAGTCTATCTGGAAGTAATTCAACAATATCTGTGGATCAGAGTTTCTCGTCTGACAGAAAATTTGGGTCCTCCCAGATTTCCGCAAGGTCTCTAATAGAGAGAAATGGCCGTGAAGCCATAATCACTAAAAACCTTCAATCTGAATATCTACATCTTCACATAACCACGTATTTCACAATTATTAATAATCGGAAACAGAGAAATAGTAGATTATTATGTAAGACGTGTAAGTTGATCATGCAAAATTGAGCGAAATATTGATCAATGTCGAACGCAATATACTATTTTATCATCAAGCCTCAAATGTCTCTTCGGAGTGATGACTGATGACAAGTGTGGTCATTTTGACATATTGTTTCAATCTAAAATTTTCTATCAAAATCACATTGTCCTAGCCCCATTATTAGCTTCAACTTCAGTTTCATTATTAGGTTGAAATTAACAATGGTGCAAGGCGTATGTGACTTGAAATACACAAATAAAATCAAAATTGACAGGGAGTTTATTAGTCTCTTGAAGATATAGTTATTTGTATTACAAGGCCAGAAAATGGGTGTTAGCGAGTACGAGTAAACTTTACCAATTTATGAGAACTCGCAAACCATTTTATGGCAAAGTGATATACAAGATTTTTTGTCCCGACGCGACGTCTACAATTGTTATTAAAATCAATAAACAACACTATTCTACTTTTTAAAATTTCATACCTGTTTAAATTAAGTTGGCAATACTAACAACTGACAGTAACTAATATAACCTAAAAAAAATATGATCGATTGCGAAATTATTCATTACTCGAATTATGTCGGTACCTTACATTTTGGTTAAGACAGCCAAGTATTTCGGTTGTTGTTGTAGGTGGAACCTTGTGGTTTCCGCGGTCCTGTGCCACTTTTTTGTGAAACTCAAGATGGCCTGAACGGATTTTGCCTGACTTCTTTCGTTTATAAATTACAGGGTGTTTTTGAAAATCCACACTTTTTGGATCCCCTCCATATCTAAGAAGTTTCTCAGCGATAATGTCAAATTGAAAACTTGTCCCATAGAGAGTTTTGCGTAGAATCCAGGGGCGGACTCAATTTTTTTTTCGGGGTATCGTTATGGAGATAAGACTCAAACTTATGATTTTTTCAATGCAACACCCTGTATTTTATTATCTCATTAAATTACTTTTTTTTTCCTTCGAAATGGTATATAATATATAAACATGAAGTTTTAAAAAATGCTCCAAAATTAATAAAACATTGAATTTTAATAGAGTGCCATGGATTTTACTACAGGGATTATTATTTGTGATTTTTTTATGGTAGTTCATGGATGCTACAAACACTGTTGTTGACTTTTGGAGCATTGTTTTATCAAGTGACTGTGGAGAAATCAACACATCTGCTGTCATGATGATAAATTTTGATGCGTTTTATTGTGATTGTGTTTGGCGATTTTGTTATTTTGTGAAATTTTATAATGGCTGAAAGATTTTTTCAGAACAACGAAAAGTATGATATCATGCAATGTTTCAATCAATGCCATGAAAATGTTGACGAAGCATTAGAATTATATTTAAACAGGTAAACTAGTAATTTACAATAAGACATTATATGATATATTGTTTTTAAAACGTTAGATATCCAGAGAGGCGTCAACCTAGTCGAGCAACGATATTTCGACTAAAGAATAATATACTAAATTATGGTGCGTATTCCAAACCCCGACCCAAGAAGTATAACAAGGAAAATAATGAAGTGGATGAAATAAATGTCTTAACCAGCGTCCGTGTCTCTTCTCAGACTTCTTGTACGAAGTTAGAAAATGACACTGGGTTTCCCCGATCACGGGTACAAAGGATTTAAAAAAAACGCAAATTGAAACCCTACAAAGTGAATATTGTCCAGCATTTATACCCTGGTGCTGCAGCGAGGCGTGTGAATTTCTCTAATTGGTTTTTGAACCAAACTCGAAGGGACAATAATTTTGCGAGTAAAGTCATATGGTCAGACGAAGCCCATATTAGCAGTGCCGGTTTATTTAACAGGCAAAATACAAGGCACTGGTATGATGAAAACCAATACCTAATTTTTGAGCAACAACAACAGGGTCGATTTGGTTTTAATGTAGCCTGTTTCTTATTGGGGACATCAATAAAATACGGCATTTTTGAAGGGGCTCTCAACACGAATAGGTACTTGGCAATTTTAGAAGAAGTAATACCAGAATTCCTGGAGAATGTTCCCCTCGCCTATCTTAATGTCATTTACTTCCAACAAGACGGCGCCCCTGCCCACAATTCGAGGTTGATTGTGCCATTTTTAGAAGAAACTTTCCAGGATCATTGGATTGGAACAAATGGACCCATTAGGTGGCCTGCAAGGTCACCTGATTTGTCAGTGTTGAACTTTTTTTGTGGGGTTTTTTGAAAAATAAAATATACGGTAAGAGGCGCAATAATATTCGTGCAACAACAGAGGCAGTTTTCCAGAATTTACAAAATCGACCTTTCATAATTTTAAATGTATTAAATTTGAACTTTTTTTGTATGAAAAATCCATAGCCTACTATTAAAAATCAATGATTTAGTGATTTTGGAGCATTTTTGAAGAATTTATGTTTATATATTATATATAATTTTGAAGGAAAAAAAATAAGGAATTTAATGAGGTAATAAAATACAGGGTGTTCCATTGAAAAAATCATAAGTTTTAGTCGTATCTCCATAACCATACCACGAAAAGAAAATTGAGTACGCCACTGAATTCTACATAAAATTCTCTATGGGATAAGTTTTCAATTTGACATTATCGCTGAGAAACTTCGTAGATATGGAGGGGATCCAAAAAGTGTGAATTTTCAAAAACACCCTGTAACTTATGAACGAAAGAAGTTAGGAAAAATCCGTTCAGGACATCTTGAGTTTCACAAAAAAGTGGCACAGGACCGCAAAAACCGCAAGGTTCTATCTTCAACAACAACCGAGATACTTGGCTGTTTCAACCAAAATGGGATGCACTGTATATTGTACCTAGTTTATAAGGAACTAACACGGATACGTACACGGTAACGCGATTAGGATTTGTGTTATGTCAAATGTCGATTATATCGCATACTCTATCAGTTCAGTCGAACGAATACCAACTATAATTTAGGATTACTCTTGTCGGCCTAGACCGGAAAACGCACAGTTTCCGGGCGCATTCAAGTCTACATATGCCCTATTTCACAACGAAGGCACAAAAAAGTATTTTTTTTGTTAAATTTGTATTATTTAGCCTTACTTCGTAGAATTCCATATTTAATAGCACTAATGTCTTAAATGCAATTTAATTCAACAATTTCTTTTATATAATTATTATACAGGGGGTGTTACAGAATGTAGTGAAGAAAACTTAATTCTACATATAAAAATATGAAAAAAAGTTTATACAAACATGAGCCCGAAAATGTTCCATTTTCATACGGGACGTTTAGCGTTTCTTTCTTTAATAGTTCATTTTACATTTATCGAAAACCTGTTGAGATATTGAGGTAACTTTTGGTACACGCAAATGTAACATTAACGGTCGCATTTACATATACAAATTTAAAAATTAAAACCTATAATAATATACTAAATTGTTTTCGCAAGCAATTGTGCTTAAAAAGTTCATCTCGGACTTTTTTGTTTTGACGCACCATTTTCGAAATAAAAATTGTTATTAATTAGTAGTTGTAGTAGTAAGTAAATAAGCCATCCTCTAAATAATTTATTTTAATTTTATTCTTTTATTTGTAATAATTCTTGAGGAAACAGTGTATTAAATTCTAAGTTTAAATTAAATGCTGGGAATGACTGCCCTGTTCTTTAATACATCGTCTAAATCGCCTTAGCAGATTTCTTCTGACTTCGGAATATTTGAGGTCTTTGGCATTGGTAACGCGTTCCACTAATGTGGCTTTATTCGCTATGGGAATGGAATGTACCAGTTACTTTAATGCGCCCAGAGGTAGAAATCGCAGGAATTTAACTCAGGTTAACAGGGTGGTCAAGAAATATACCCACCCCGACTAATCTCTTGCAGTTCGACTAAAATGCGCAGGCGCTCCGCATAAACCATGTATGCCGACTAATATTAAGAGAGATAGCTAGTTGGGTAATTATTCTGTAAAAAAAAGGCAGGTATGTTTGTCCGTCTAATCTTCTAGATAAA
Source organism: Vesta saturnalis (assembly GCA_036346205.1). Lineage (NCBI taxonomy): Eukaryota > Metazoa > Arthropoda > Insecta > Coleoptera > Lampyridae > Vesta > Vesta saturnalis. The sequence goes on along the minus strand of JARFJB010000145.1, from coordinate 2,490,481 downwards.
ATAAAGGGTCCAACTAAATAATTTTAAACTATTCTTACCAACACGTTGATTGAAACTGCCGCTAGTGTTGCAATTAATGAATAATATGTGGATTTTCATCCGCACAATAATGTTCATTGTGAAAATTAAACATTCCATTTAAGGTGAATCAAATGCACAAAATAAACGATATAAATTGCCGAATTGCATTTCTTTCTCTTAACCAGTGGCAATATTGCAGTCTGGCTGGAAAGTCTACTTCAGAAAGATCTTGTACTCTCTGTACTCTCATGGAGTATTCGCCATACATTAACGTGGTTGGTATTCCCCAACTCGTTTGCTAAACCCCTTGTACTTCTTTTAGGATTTTGTTCAACCATTTTTAAAACATTTTCCTCATTTTCCGCTGTTTGAGTAATTCCTGGTGCCCCACAATCAACAAAATTACCTGTTAGTTTTCTTGCTTCTCTTAAACGTCTATGAACGCTTACAAAAGTGTGTAGACAAGGTAACTCACGGCCAGGAAATGCATCTTCATAGAGACGCGTTGCTTCATACGAATTTCCACATACATAAACTGAATTTCTGCCAATTACTCATCAGAATAATTCACCACATTAAATACTTATTTTGTAGAGAACGTATTAACAATTAGCGGAAACATTACAAATTCAAATCACTATGCATTTTATGTCATTCCTTTTTGTTTTAGTTTACCAACAATGCCAAATCACTGTTTTTTAATTACGATTCCGAAAACAGCTTATTGTACTGATAAATAAAATAATTTTTATTTCGAAAACGGTGCAATAGTTCAGAGTTCAAGAGGTACTTTTTAAGAAGAATTAATCTGGCTTTAAGAAGGCGACATTAGTTTTTGCAAAAATCAGTCTCGTACAGTTTTTTCGCTAAACATAAATACTTGACGGCACGAACGCCACTGATGTAACAAACAAACTCATCTCAATATCTCAACGGGTTTTTGATAAAGGTAATATAAACTATTAAAGACGGAAAGATAATTAGTTATATATGTTCTCTTGTAATAATATTCCAATTACACAAGTATTTTATTATATAGTACGGCCATCCTTTCCCTGGACATTTTTAAATAATGGGCCAATAGGGATCATAGCAACGGTGACGTGGCGGAGACGCTCGCTACGCTCGTGTGTCACACTTGGAACTCGAGTTGAAAAAACACCACTTTCTTCTAGTTGTACAAACAAGCATTGATTTATATTTGACATACTGTACCACCTAACTGTTTGCACCAAAAATGCAGCTTAGGGTAATAGTTCTGTGTTCTCGCTCTTTCTCGTCCGTTATAACTCAACAACTAGATTATCAAATTCGTTTAATTATTACTTAATTATGCCAAACTTAAATGCGGCCGAAAGGATACCAGTGAATTTTACTGAAAATTGATCGTGGGGCTACGGTTCAACATAAATAAAATTTAAACCACGTGGAACTAAAGGCAAATGAAAGTTATAAATATAACAATTTATAAACTACCTTTTATGGGACCTGACACCAATAGTTTACTTTAACTATATCTGACAAGGTGGTGCGAAGCGCACTATTCTAGTTCTAGTTGGTGAGAATAAATGTCGGCAGTGATGCTTACGGTTTGGAGAAGCGTTTCGTAGTAAAGCACACCTTCTTTTTTCAACCACACCCATAACATTATATTTTGCGCATTGCCACTTATACGGGGAATTCCTGTTTTGATAGGGCTCAACTATTCCTTTCCTTTTCTTTGCCAATCAACTGATGACAAGCAAGCTAAGATGTACATATGACCACACATTAATGTTTGGCTTATACCAGTAACCGTATATCTGATTTTTTAACCTTGCTCATTGAATGCAAATGCCGCACGATTGTTGTATGGTAATTCTCCGATACAATGACGAGGATCATTGTGGATCTAATGTATTTACACGGTTTTTAATCAAGTTGCCATTCTCAAATTGCATTATTTTTTTTTTACTGATCGCGTTGCTAATCAATTCGAAACGTTGCGACTCATATAGAAAAATTCTATTTTTCTTTACCATAATACCATAATATATTATATAACTAAAAATAAAGAAAAACACCCGCTGCAAATTGTATCAATACTTCCACATCAAAAAATCAGTTTTTTGTAAATAACTCCAAAACGATTACCTTTACAAAAAAATTACAAGAATGCTTTTCGATCAGAAATTTGCTTTTCTATCTAATACCAAAATTATAAATCGTGTAGACGTGTTCCAAAATCAAGTTTTTTGGAAATATTTCGAAAATGACAAAATTTTCGAAAAAATTGCGAAAAAACTTTTTATTTCCTATCTAATCGCATTTTCACTTTTTGAATATGTTAAGCAGTTCGGGAGATATTTAGGAAAAACCGTTTTTTTAAAGTGACGGTTTTTGCTAATATCTTTTAACCATTTGTTGTACAGAAAAATTATAAGGACAAAAAATACTCACAATCATATTGCTAATCACATATTAAAAGGAAAAAATCTAAAAAAATAAAAATTTGCAAAAGGGGTACCACACACCACACACACCACACGCACCACACACACCACACACCACACACACCACACACACCACACACACCACACACACCACACACTCACACACAGACAAGATTTTTTTTGCTCAAATTCTGTTTTTGGATGTTTTCGAACATTTTAAAGCGATTGAAAAAATACAAATTTTTGGAAATTTTTTTAGCGACAGATTTTATTTTTGTACCATAGTTTTTTCCCAAGTAGCCTTTGAAAACAGTATTTTTGTGACAAAATGAGCTATAATAAATTACCCAAAACATTAAATTAAGTAAAATTTACAATAAATGTTCAAACAGGTTATCGTCACTATGTATACATAGATATGCCCTTCTTACTGTTGAATCCAAAACACATGGTAGCATATCTGGACTAATTTTCTTCGTCTGAGTAGCTGCCAACGTCCATGGTGAATAAAAAAATAAATTACTAAACAGGAAACAAGATAAATATTGAACAAAAGATTGGTAAAAATACACTCTGAACATTCGAAATTAATTAATGCCATTAAATTGCAAAACTGTATTGTTAACACTGTTTTCAAAGGCTACTTGATCATGCGGCAATTGTTTTGGATTCAACTATAAAATGGGGGTTATTAATGTTGGAAAATATGGTATATTTTTGAATATTTATTATAAAAACGTAACACATAACTTTGTTTTGGGAGGTTATAATTAATTCTATTATAAAAATACTGGTTTCAATGACTACTTGATCTATAAAACGTGGATACTAATAAAATGGCTTTTTTTTTGTAAAACTTGCAGATATACGTATGGATAATATGTAATACAAAATACTACAAGAAAATATCACAATTCTTTTCATCTATTTAAGGTTGCTGATGGTTGCTTAGAAGCGATACGTCGCACAAAATTTTAGTTACAGTCGTCTAATAGATCAGAAAAAGTAGCAATGGAAAACAGCTTTCCGTTTTTTAATGTCTCCTATAATAATCCCAGATAAAGAGATTAAAAATTTTCAAAATTCAGTTTTTTCAAATATCTTTAAAACTATTAAATGTAATTGGAATTTGTACACGCTATAAAAATAACCTGTATTAACTAACTTTTCTCTCATTTAACCGAACTTCTAACCCTTACCGTTACAGATATGCATATGCTGTTCATTATTATCTTAGACCCGCTATATACAAGATATATAAGTTGGGATATCCATTACACACTACAAGGATATATAAAAACAGCATTATAATACATGGCACACAATTATTGCAATTTTTGAAGTTAGCGTAAGCTGTAAAATATTTTTAATACTTTCACCCAATAGAGAATTCACTTCTTAAAGAAAAGTTCCTTTAGAGTTTTTACCTAAAATAATTAGGAAGCAGGAAATCGTGAGTTTATGATTTCCCATTGGATTTCCTATGGTGTGTTCGATCATTCACCACCCGGTATACATTTATCAGACTTATTACACATTTTATGTATCCTGACAATGTCTTGCATGTAGGTATTGTTCAAAGCTTACACACCTTTTTAGTTCATTAACTTTTATTGAGGAATTACTGAGCAATAATGTTCTTGTTGTATATTGCAAACAACAGAGTAATAAGTGTAGTAATTAGAGTTATATAACCTACACAGAACTTTGAAAGTTTCAAGTTCTTTTTGTTTGGTTGGATTTATGCAAACTACCAACCTAGTTACTACAGTTCCTAAACAAAACCATTTAAGAATTAAATAAAATATATACTAACTTAGTAAATTTGCTCCCACTTGATCACTGATTAGTGAAAGTAATAAGTTAAGATAGAAGCAGAACAAAAAGACACACATTGAGGTTCTTACGATCTATTAGGAAGTTGATATTGACGTTACGACGAGGTACACATAGTATGTATGTTCTATGGATATACAAAAACCGCTGCCAAATTTTCTGCCATAATGCTTCCTCATATATGTAAATAAATAACTTCAAAGGCCACAATACCTGGATTTGAGTCATATCGGTTTTTAAACACAATTCCCCATTTTTGATCCGCTATTTTGAATTTTTTAATTTTGACAAATGATTTATTCTTAGCGAGCTTAAAACCCCAACCCAACTTTCAAAAAAATTTTACACTCTAAAAACGGTGCTCTACTGGTAGCTTTTAAAACTTTTTATTTAAATAATGTTTTACAAATTAACAAAATTACAAAATTGATCATTAGCCCACACTACCTGAATTTTAATCATATCGAATTTTAAATACAACAATCTCCCACTTTTGATCCTCCATTTTGAATGTTTTAATTTTGACAAATGATTTATTCTTAGGTATCTTAAAACCCCAATGCTCGACTGCTCGACTTTCAAAAAAATCAGTTGATAAATTAAAAAATGTACAATTTTGCACCCTAAAAACGGTGCGCCACTGGTTATTATAATTTTTTTTATTTTGAAATTATATAAAAATAAGTATTAATTTGTTATTTTAATTATGTAACTTTTTTAAATTTGAAGCAATGAATTTTTTTAGTTCTCTAATGCCCTAAAAATGCCCCGCCACTGGTTGGATTTTGCTCATTAACGAATTTGGCCTAAATTTTATGGCAAAGAATTTTTTTTACCAAATTTCATATCGATAGCTTTAATGGTTCAAAAGGTATCCCGCACATACACACAGACTCTAAATTTTTTTTCTAAAAATGGCATTTCATTTCGATAGCTTTAACGATTGAAAGATATCGCGCACACTCACACAGACACACAATCAGACACGAAATTGTTTTTTCTAAAAATATGTTTTTCGGTTTGTTTAGGCCACAAAACCTCGAGATATGTAAAAAATAAATTGTTATATTCAAAGAATATACAGGCATTATTTTGAATATACATGGTATATTGTTCCGGGTATCTACAATGGATATGCACAATACAACGTACAAGATATATTTCAGATAACCAATGCATATTCTGAACCTAAAATAGATAGGGGAGGGCGGGGCTCTTTCCGACGTTTTTTTTTCAAACGGCATCTCGGCATACCAAGTATAACATTTAATAAAGTACACTGGGTCGCACAAAATTATCAAAAGTAACATTAAATTGTATGTAAGATTGAACTCGTGATATCCCTTTACCTTCCAATGGTTGCGGTAGTTTACTGATAATGTACTCCTTGATTACAGATGAAGAGTCTTCTACATCAGGAAGACTGATTCTGGTTTATCTGGCTGAGTACTGCTGCTCTCATGTAAATAATCTAACTGCGGTTTTGGCCTACCAGTTAGACATGCAGTCGCAAAATCTTCGTTTGCAAAGGACAGCCTGTTGATTGGTCACATACCTGTCTTCTTAAAGTAATTTATGATATTTGACGGTGTAAAGATAACAAGTATGGTGTGGTAGATAGGTGCGGAATTAAAAGCAGTTTTTAATCTGCTCCAAACACACCTACGTCTAGGGGCTGCATTGGGGTGGGAAACTTAATAACACGATGCCATTCTAGCGGGAATAATTTATAACAGCCAGAGTACTATGTGTTTCTTGATTATCCATTAATAACAAAGTGAAGTATTCTTTAGTGCAACATGCTTTAATAGATTCATGTAAATTTCAGCTGTGATCCAGCCGTTTTTAGATCCGTACGAAACACTGCCTGGTACACTCCCCTAAAATATATGAATGTCACCAGCGTGCTTCTTTCTTGTCATAATTTGACCCACCTATTTTTTCCCTGACGGCGCACTCACTTTTGGTGTTTGTAAAACCGTTGTAATTCCAGTTTCATCGGTATTTAATATCCTGTCCTGACTAAAGTTGAATTTCTGCTGTACTTCAATACAGTTTTGAAAAAATCGCTCAAGGTTGTTTTTATTAAAAGCAGTAGCTCTGGCATTGTCGGGCTTTCTATGGGTTAAATTCGGGTGTCTTTTCATGAACGTGCTCATCCTGCCTTCTGATTAATATCCCAAGCCCAAGGATAAGACAATAATTTTAAAGCAGAGGCATATTGGTATGCTTATGATCTACAGGCAATAAACGTTACCCCATACTGTATATCAGAAGACATCTTCAAATAATCAACCAATTGTTCTTCATGTTCCATGGTAAATTCTTATATGCAGCGGTACTTAGAAAAACGTTTCATGTTTTCAACTTCTTCCTCCTCATTAATAGAATCATCATGAAAAATCTGGTATACTGGAACTGTGGCAGGATCTGTAACAAACAAAATACACCCACGTACCACACATCACTTGTGGCAGCGTTCGGGACAAGTCTGCCGTATCCCTACATATGTTTGATAAAAATCATGTAGTAGATAAGATATCATTAATCAAACATGTTAGTATTAAGCAGGAACTTGGTTGTTATGAAAGTTTACAGATCTTCAAAAACAAACTAATTATAATGAATAATGAATATCAAGGACCTTTATGTTACTCAGAACTCATTAAACTTTCATAACTTTCACTTTCACTTTCACCAGATAAGCTGATGGTATACATGTTAGAAATTTTATTTAGTTCTCCCTAGTCGGCCGCTGATGATTATAGCGTAGCTATCGAAACGCGTTCCGTGTTTTTTAATTTTGTGTGGGACGTGGGTGTTTTTTTTTTGTTTGTTGCACAACCATCATGAGTTCTTTGCTAATTTTAATTTTATACTGTCATGTAAGGTGGACTTTTTCACATCAAACCGTATAGCACCTGAACGTGTGAGCATTTTATTCTGAATTATCTCTTTTACAGCTTCGGTAATTTGCTCTTCATTTATAATGGCTTTATTCGTCTTTCTAACATAATTTTGTACCACTGCAAGTAAATTTCGATTTTTTTAGCCACCTAGTTTTTTTTACAAGTGGGGACAATCGGACGACGTTGAGGACATCGGAATTTACGCCATATCCGAATGTGCCGCTTGCGTTAATATTTCAGTTAAATTATGACACTATAATTTATTATGAGTTTTGTTATGAACGAATAAGTTCAACGGTAAATATGCAATTAATAATTATTATTAATTTTATTAAATACATAAATAAAAAGTTTACCTCGAGTAGGATTTGAACCTACGACGTGTACTTTGCTAGAGTACCGCACTAAGCAACTGCGCTATCGAAGTACAAGCCCCATCGATATAAATTTTGTCTTTATGTACTTAGAACTGATGTAAATTCTAAATATAATGAGATTAAAATCAAATTACTTATATTAATGGAATGTGAACCTGCAATATCGCAAGGATTCACAAATACTAAAGTAACTTGACTAATATTAATTTATTATAAGTTTTGTTATGAACGAATAAGTTCAAAGGGAAATATGTAATTAAAAATTATTATTAATTTTATTAAATACATAAATAAAAAGTTTACCTCGGGTAGGATTTGAACCTACGACCTATACTTTGCTAGAATATCGCGCTTACCATCTGCGCCATCGAGATTCAAGCCCCGGTCGATGCAAAACTTATAATAAATTAATACTAGCCAAGTTACTTTGGCATGTGTGAATCCTTGCGATATTGCTGGCTCACATTCCATTAATATAAGTAATTTGATTGTAATCTCATTATATTTAGAATTTACATCAGTTCTACATACATAAAGACAAAACTTGCATCGATTGGGGGTTGAATCTCGATGGCGCAGATGGGTAACGCGGTACTCCAGCAAAGTACAGGTCGTAGGTTCAAATCCTACTCGAGGTGAACTTTTTATTTATGTATTTAATACTATTAATAATAATTCTTAATTATGATACTATAAATTCGAGGTTCCTTTGCGAACGCTTTTGTACGTCAAATTATTTGCCAATAAGTGTAGATTCTAGGGAGTATGTGGGGAATGATATTAAGTCCATAATAAAGGGTGTACACGCTTATGAATCAAATGTGGAAATACTTACGTTATAATTTTTTCACTACTACACAAAATCAAGCACGTGGGACTAGTTGTAAATTGGTGGTGCCGCCTTCGACATTGTTACGGAACCTGCAATTTAAAATCAGTTCCGAAGGTGGTAAATTTAAACTGTCCGGAAGTGCCACGTGTCTGAGTTAACCCCGCCTACCCTTATACAGTGGTTATCGAATGTTATGTGGGACGTATTCTAACGGAAAATTATCGAGAGCTATTTCGCCGGTGGGTATTTATTGGCGAACTGGTTATATTACTTGCATCGTCCATTAAACACGATTAGAATTGGCATGATCAAGTTCTTTGGTACCGTGCAAGGCTTTCTGCATTTCTGTAAAGAATCGGGTCTCTTGTAAGAAAATATTTTCTAAAAATTTTATGGTTTTGGGTAAAAAAAATGCTGTTTTTAATAAATACACCATGTATCAACCATCGTTGTGAAGACACATGCAAGAATTAATAGTTTAGTGTATCTATATTTGTTATATCTACTATGAGATAAAAATGCGGAAAATACAGTTCAAGGAAAATACTACAATCTAAAATAAACTTTGCTTTGACAAAATAACGGTTCAACTTCCGTTCCTTCGAATGTTAATTTACAAGTTCTCAACATCATTAATTGTTTTATTTAATCATTTTGATTTATTACTGTAATCTAATCGCTCCTCACGTATTCATTCATTGATAAATGTGAGCTAGATAACGAGAAATTGATGAGAACGTTATCTCTCATAATTTTTTATGTAATATTGTAATAAAACAGTAATCCTTGATATATGAGCAGTCAATATTGGTAAAAAACTAGATTGCCATCTAACAAAAGTATACTAAAACGGAAATAGAAATCTTTGCTTGAAAATGATTCATACTCTAAAAGTCGTATAGATGGTTCTGAAAGTCTGGGAAATATAAATTTGCATAATCGCATTTTTCAGATTATGTTTCAAGCCAAAAGTAAGAATTGACGTACGTTGTGCAAGAACACTACAGAAATAATGTCATTAAACGAATAACGTACGCTAATTATTAGAAAGCTTGACTTTGTTTTGTTTCAGTGGCACCTGTAAGAATGCGGTATTTGTGAAATTTTGTGCTTTTTTATAGTTTACTAATTAAATCTGGTGGGTTTTTAAGTAATTGTATTCTTAAGCTTAATCATTAACACCCGACTTTACCGTACACTCATTAGCTAATAGTAATATAAACAATTATGTGTTTTTAATAATATTCCAGTGGCGTTTCATAACGTTTCCTTAATTATACAATAGATCTAGATTTAAAGCCCGAATCTGAAAATGAATTTTATAAGAAAGAAGCTAAAGATATGATAAATATCGTTCAAAGGTTACTGAGAGATGGTAAGTACATACCTATATACATCTACATAAAATTTTACTTTTAATTATTGTAAAATTTACATTAGCCGATTTCAAAATTGTTTTTTATATTTATGATGAAATAATTTTCTGCAATATAGATTGTGTAAATGCAAGGTGTTTCCTGTTGCAAATATTCGTATTGTCAGCGTTTTTTTATAAACGTAATAAAAATTTTCAGTCCACTTAATTATTGTTTATTTACAGGACATAGATTTGAAATTCCCGAAACGATTAGTCTGATATTGGAACCTGGAATATGGTGAGTAATTATATCTTTGATTATAATAATTATAAGTACTGAAGCGTAAACATGTTACGGTTGATGGATTTTGCTTAAATATTTGTTTTGATTGCAATTATGATTAAATTAAAAATTTCTCTTCTACAGTTGGGTTTTTGTATTAGATTTCTATTTTGCGATAGTTATAGACAATGATACGTCTGAAAAGTTCAATGTTCATCTGTAATTCTTGTTTTTAAATCACTGCTTTGTACAGGGTGTTCAATTGTTAACACTTTTGTGGGGCATGTCCTTTATTATTAAAGACAAAAGGTAGTTTTCTCAACACTGCGCTACTTTTTCGTGAAATGTATCATGTTGTTTATAAAAGTTCGATAGCCGCTTAGTTTTTAAGTTACCGAATAATTTCGTGAATTTCAGACACCTCTCGTTTCGCAGTTTTATAAAAATATATAGTGGTTTCAATATAGTTTTTTTTTTGCGTAGAATTTAATGACGTCTTATAGCAACTTCTTGTAATGATTAAAAAATAAAGTTGGTTGTGTTCTTTTTAATGGAACACTCTGTATATTTATCAACTGTTTAATTCGTCTTGTTTTACATTTTCAAAAATATATGTGTGCACTTATTTTTTTAAACACCCGAATAAATGACTACCTTCTTTATATAAATATTTAATAATTGAATAATAGGCCAAGTATGGAACCACTAAAACAAAAGAAAATGTGTTACTGGCGAATAGTCACATTGTTTTATATTATTTTTCTTTAATATTTTTTTTGTACATTGTTACTAAATTTGTATAGTTTATAGGGAAAAAAATGTTTATACTATCTTTTGCTTACATCTAATTTTGTTTATTATAGTTTTACTACATTAATAACACAAATTAATACAATTTCTAAATTTAATTATTCAATAGATAAGTATGAAAAATTAACGATAAATGAAATAAACCAATTAGTTCATTAAACATTTGTACTCCTCCTTATTTTATACCAGATGCTCAAAATCTTTAGCATTTTTACCTTCAACCTACCTATACATACAGGGTGATCAACTTATACTCCGGAGTTTGATAACTCCGTTACCTTGAGAGTTACGAGAAAAAGTTTTAAATAAAAGTTATTCATAAAATCAAGCTGCACATTTTAAAATTATTTAATAGTATACATGGTATTTCATAAAGTCACAGCATATCAGATGTATGTTTTTTAATGGAACACTCTGTATATTATGCTAAATTTCAATTAGGCTAATTTTTCTTATTCCAATGATAAAGGTTTTTACTAGGTTCTACAGGGTACTTTTAAAAATATGGCCATTTTTAGGTGAAAATTGTAATGAAATCGTCACCCTAAATTATTTAAAATAAACAGTTGAGGACTAATCTCTCATGGGCAAAATAATTTCATGATAGTCCGGTTTTGTTAAAACTTATCAGTTTTTGTACATGGTGATCCAAAACTCACACCCATGATTATCTCGGTTTAATAGAACATCCTCTATTTTATATTATCTCTGTAAAGTACTTAAGAAATACTTGTACTTTAATCATAAAAGCGACATTTTTGGCATAACTTCAAATTTTTATTTTTTTTGACTGCAATGTATTATTTGAAAATACTGTAAGTTTAATCAGCTCTGTACCAATACTATTATTGTCAGGCGAAAAAGACATGCATCAAGTATAAACTGTTGCAAATAAAACCACAAATTGTTTAACAAAACTAGGTATAATAGAAACTAAGAGTAATAAATGACACGAAATTCTAAAAAATGAGTAACAAAATTATATTTAGGTAAGAAAGTTTTGATCTGGACATTAAAACATTGTAGATTGAGCGAAATACCTACCTGCACTTTACCGAAACACTGTGTTTCATCGTCCGACAATCGTTTTGTTCACCACATACATGTCATCAGGTAGGGTGAACCTAAACTTTTTAACTAGTATTTCATCACTCGACGATCGTTTCATTGACATCACATCGTCATCAGGAGGTTGAACTTAAATGAGTTTAATCATAGTGACGAAATACAGTGTTTCGATGAAGTGGTATTTATACTAACTGTTCAAACTGGCCACCCATTATATTTAAACAATGTTGTACCAGATCTTCAAATTCTCTACTTACATTTCTGGCTATTGGGATACTAATTCTATTTTTCATGTCCTCTAAAGTAATTACAGGTAATTTTTACACCGTGTCCAAGATAAGGATGCCCACTATGGGGATCTCGGAAACGGTAAGAGATGGAAGGTCGGTTAAATGGAACAAAAGTTACGCATTTGAGAGGATGTATTTATGGTCTTTGTAGAACTCGAATATCTCTTTTAGTTTCTGAGATATTTGAAAAAAATTGAATTTTCTAATTTTCGTTTTTATTTTTTTCTGACCTTATTTGAAGAGCTATCAAGAAAAGAAGAGCACATTTTCATTGCCACTTTTCTAGCTCTACTTAATGCTGTTATTCAATTTTTGATACAACGTTTCGTTTGTTAGCAACCATCATCAACTTTATTTTTTTAAATACACGAAAAAATATATTTAAATTCTCTCCTTGATTCTGAATTCAACGATATATCACAATTTATATTTTTGATACGTTTCGGATGAGAAAATTCATATTCAATGTAAAACATCGAAAAAGTACAGTTAAAACTAATACTAGAAAATTAGAAAACCGTAAAATTATTATAAAATTATGTTTTATAATTTTAAATGATAGACAAATAAAAAACAAATTTATTTTAAAAGTTAATAAACTCACAAATGATGTTCAAAAAGATTCCCGTTATTATCTAAAAGTAAATGGCATCTAAACATTCTTCAGCAATTGAGGAGTAATACTAGCAAACGCTTCGAGAACTAATCTTTGTAAAATTTCTTCGTTTTCAATATCGTTTCCATAAATGTAATTTTTAATGTATCCCCAAAGAAAAAAATCCAAAGGTGTTACATCTGGAGAACGGGCTGGCCACAGTATATTTGCATGAGTGCCAATACATCTTTCTGGAAATCTAACTGACAGGTATTCTCTGACAACTCTGGAATTATATGCTGGTGCACCGTCCTGCATAAAACAACAACCTTCAACTTCTTGGAAAGGCAAATCATTCAAAGCTATCTAATTAATTTTGGAGTAAAATTTGGTAACGTTCAGAATTTAAGGACTCGTAAATGAAAGGACCTATAATTTGAGTACCGAATATAGCAACCAGTTTTGTACAGACGTGGATTTACTCTTGCCCAATAATGAACATTTCTACGATTAAAAATTCCATTATTATTAACCATACTTTCATCGTACCATATTATTTTATTCGGAAAATAGTCATTGTCTTGAGATTGACGTGTATACCATTCGCAAAATATTCTATGCCTTTCTGGGTCACCTTTATATGGATGTACTTTCTCCTTCTTTAGAACATAATGAGCTGTGGAATGGGCTATGCCAGTTGCCTCTTCAATTTTCCTAGTAGAAACCTCTGGATTTTCCGTTACAGCTAATAAAACAATATTGGCTTTTTCTTCATTGCAAGGTTTTTTGCGACATTTTACAGGTTTTTTGAACGCACATATTCTTTTAGATTAACTGCTAATGTGCGAAAAGTTCTTTTGTGAGGTTGACGCCTTTCTGGATATTTGTTTAAATACATTATTTCGGCTTCAGAACAATTACGTTGATACAAAATGTAACGTGAGTATATCGAATTTTTCATTATTTGAAAAATGTATTGCTATCATATTGTTTTTAGGTAAACACAAAATGTAATTAACTCAAAGACCACCAAACAAACGTAATACGGACAACAATCAATTATGACAGGTAGGTAAACAAAATGCAAAGCCAACTTATTTTTATCAAATGCATTAGTACGGCGGAAGATGTATTTTAACTGTTTAATTAATAGTAATTTCACTAAATACATACTTGTGAATTATTTTATTCGCAACAGGCATTAGAAAATGAAAAAACATTATTTTATAATAATTTTACAGTTTTCTAATGGTTCTAGTATTCGTTTTAACTGTACGTTTTCGTTGTTTTACATTGAATATGAATTTTCTCATCCGAAACGTATCAAAAATATAAAGTGTGATATATCGTTGAATTCAGAATCAAGGAGAGAATTTAAATATGGCAAAAATAATTTTTCGTGTATTTAAAAAAATAAAGTTGATGATGGTTGCTAACAAACGAAACGTTGTATCAAAAATTGAATAACAGCATTAAGTAGAGCTAGAAAAGTGGCAATGAAAATGTGCTCTTTTCTTGATAGCTCTTCAAATAAGGTCAGAAAAAAATAAAAACGAAAATCAGAAAATTCAATTTTTTTCAAATATCTCAAAAACTAAAAGAGATAGAGATACATCCTCTCAAATACGTAACTTTTGTTCCATTTAACCGACCTTCCATCTGTTACCGTTTCCGAGATCCCCATAGTGGGCATCCTTATCTTGGACACGGTGTATACTTCACATACCACCACAGAAAAAGATCTACTTTTGTTAGATCAGGCGATCTTGCAGGACACGGAGTTGACGCTCCTCTACCTATCCATCGTCCTGGAAACTGACGGTGTAGTTGACCGTGATTCAGTGCGTTATTATGCATGGGAGCCCCATCATGTAAATACCACATGCACTGACCTATACGCAGGGGAACGTTTTCAAGAAGCACAGGCAACCGATTTTCCAGAAAATCTAAATAAACTTCACCGTTTAACGTTTCCTCGAAAAAATATGGTCCAATGACGAAATCGCCAAGAATACCACTCCAAACATTTAAAAACCATCTTGTTTGTGAAGTAGTAACTATTACATGAGGATTTTCTCATGAATAGTAATGAGTAAATACAGTTTATTTGTTAAGGGTTTCGTAGGCCTATTTTTAATACTTTCCGAGTAATTTACATTAGATAATTAAAATTAGTGCATTTTATTATTTTAATACAAAATTTATAATAAATGTTCAATATGATGTCCATTTTCATGAATGCACATTATTATCCTTTTTTCAAATGATCTTCTCACATTCCTTAGCATGCCAGGAGTTATCGTGGCGAATGCATTTTGAATACGTATTTTCATGTCTTCGATGGTTGTAAAAAAAATCCATTGGTGTTAGATCAGGTGATCTCGAATGATAAGGACCGCCTCTGCCGATCCATTTTCCTGGGAAATGTTCATTTAAATATTGTCTTACATTACGCGAAAAATGTGCTGAAGCGCCGTCTAGTTGCAACCACATTTATCTTCTGACATCTAATGGAACGTCTTGTGAAAGAATCCAAAAATCACTTCTTAAAAATCTAATGAAATTTCTTTCGTTTAAATAACCATAAAAAAATGTGGCCCTATTACGTAGTCTCCTATTATCCCCCCATAAACATTCAGAGACCATCGATTTTGATGATTTGTTGTTCTGTACTGGTGGTTATTTTCAGTACTGTAATAGTGAAAATTATGTCCATTGTTATCGAAAGTAGCTTCATCGGTAAATAGGATTTTGTTCAAAAAGTGTTCTTCTTTACCTTCTTTTTCAAGAAATCGTAAACAAAATTCAAGCCTGTTTTCAAATAGGGTTCGTATAAATTATGGTGCATTTCAATGTGATATGGATGATAACAATGTTTTCTAAGAATTCTTTTAACGCTTGATTGACTTAGACCTACTTCTTTAGATACACATCCTGTACTAACGTTAGGATTTTCGATTACTGATTGCCAATAATTCCGTATTTTCGTTTCCCGTTTTAGGTTTCTCCAATTGTCGTTTTTTATATGCCACGCTACCTGTTTCGCGAAATCTTGCCAATATTCTTTCAAATACTTCCTTGCGAGGATGATTTTCTAAAGGAAATCTTTTTGCATACACTCGTGCTGCCAGCAAACAATTTTCCAAACGTTGCCCAAGAATTAAAATCATATTGGCACGATCTTCTAACTTCTACTTCTTCATTTTATAGTCAATGACAAAAAACTGGATATGAAATTAGCAATGCTTTATTAACATTAAGCACATTTGACAGATACTAATTTAAAGCCACAGCCTCCGTTGTGAATAAAATACAAATTTTATGTATCTTTAGTAAACTAATACAAATTACTCGGAATGTATTAAAAATAGACATACGAAACTTTTAACAACCATCGAAGACATCAAAATACATATTCAAAATGCATTGGTCACGATAACTCCTGACATGCTAAGGAATGTGAGAAGATCATTTGAAAAAAGGATAATAATGTACATTCGTGAAAATGGACATCATATTGAACATTTATTATAAACTTTGTATTAAAATAATAAAATGCACTAATTTTAGTAATCTAATGCAAATTACTCAAAAAGTATCAAAAATAGGCATCTGAAACCCTTAATAAATAAACTGTATTTTTGTATGGTAAATTCAAAAATGTAATAAAATACAGGGTGTTCAATTTAAAATAACAAAGAAATTGCACAAAAAAGATGATGAAAATTAAACCAATTGTCAGGAACACCCTGTATTATAACAATTTATTATTGTAATTATACCGATAGAAAACCTGAAGAGTGTAGAATAAATAAGCAAAAATATTACTGCTTGAAATTGACATGATAAGCTGCTATTAATTATTTTCAAAAAGACCGTATTTTCACAAAATGTCAAATAAATCGAAAGCTATTAAACTTAGCTGTAAGGTACCTTTAATAAACTAACATTATTTTTTAAAACGTAACTGAAAAATTTAATAAAATACTGGGCGGTCCATTAAAAAAACCTAACTTTGATATGTTACTCGAATTTGAAACACCCTGTATATGTGAGATTAATTTTAAATTGACTCACCTTACTATCTTTAAGTAATGCTTCAGTTGCTAGTGAAAGATTAGTCTGTTTTGTTAGTCATAGAGTAGTTTTTGTACCATAGCAAACTTTGTTGATTAAAATTTTTTTCTTTGCTAAACAGTATATTTCAATTGTTTCAATTGTTGGGTTTTCCCTTCATTTGGAAAAACTCAGGGCAATAACGCATGAAACATTATCCGAAACGTAGTAGTACGATTTGTATCCGCAAATTAATTTTTTTCCATTGTTCATCATATTACTAATTACGATTTGCAAGTGTCAATCATCAACGGCGTTCATGCTTACCATACTAATAATTGTGGAATTAAACCGAAAAAAAATCTTTATCCATTTAACTGCTTTTCTATCTGCTGTAGTTTCCGAAATCCCCATAGTAGACATAAAAAAAACTCACCCTGTATAGAGTAATTTGTTAAAATATGAAATAGCTGCTTATTTAGACATTTTCAAGAATATTATATTTATTATATTATGGAAAAAATAAAAAATGATGCGAATCAAATAATTTATTTCTGCAAATACAATCATCACAATTAATCTAATCAGATTTACTTTTACTATTAAACGTTGTTAGGTTTAAAAAATATTAATGTTGAATATCTTAAAATGTTTTCTTCATTTGTTGCCAATTTGTTAATATAATGTAGTGTTTATTGGATAATTAAAGTTAAAAATCTTATTTATTTGTGTGTTTAATGCATTAACGGTCTATTAAAAAACAAAAGTACAAAACATTTTTTTTCTATTATCAGACATTTAGTTAAATATAATAGTTATTTGTTTTACTAAGGAGGAAAGTATAATATTCCCTCCCGCTGATGAAGGTTAATGCCCGAGCGTAGTGTAGCGAGGCGAGGGCAGTAATCATCTAAGGGAGGGAATGTTACTTTACTCCAGAGGGGAACAATATGATTTTTTCACCAACTGCAGATTTTTATCGTTCGGCTTTATCTCTCAAATGCTGCTGATTGATGTTAACACAGTAATATTGAGTGGTTTATCGAAACGTGCATTAAATGTTAGTAATTTAACAAACTGTACTATTAGTATCAATCATTATAAAAACCCACTCTTCTATTTTTTCATCTTCTGAAACTCCTTTGTAGTGTAAAGTATTTCCCGAATTTAGTGTTATACACTGCTCTCCTTTCCTTTTGACTTCGGAAATTCCAAAAATATCCCAATTTATTTGCTTTAATTCCTCTTCTAACTCATATAGTTTTTCATCCTTATTCATGTTGTAAATAGCAATCGCCAATTTCGTTTTCGATCGTATGTTTTTGGTAGCAGTATTTATTTCCATAGTTCGCCTTTTTTGTTGTCTGAGGTGGTTTGTGTTTGGGCTTATTTCCGAATGTTTGCCTTCCCCAGATTCCGTGAGGCAGCCCTCCTTAGAGGGACGGGACTTTGGTTTACCCACCTGGGGTCCATATCCTTTTGTTTTCAATTTCGCTATTTCTGAAGGGGGGTTGTTGCCATAAAACGCCATGCTGGCTTGCGGGTTGGTGAGTTTAGTTCAGTCGCTCCTAACATGGAGTACAGACGCTGTCGGGTAGCCGTTCTTCTGGAAACAGACGCTCCTCTTGCTAGGTTCTGCCCGCCCCGGGTATTTGATTTCCCCGGTACCCCCCATGTCTGGCAGGCATTCCCCTATCCGCCACCTTGGGAGGCGCCGGATGGGGACTGGCAACCCCACACGGGAATATCAATCATGCTGAATAATAAATTACTTAAAATATTCTGCTTTGGTTTATATATTTCTCATGCAAGATATATTGGCTCTCGTAGCTATATGGTAACGAGAGGGAATGTACATTGTCTCCCGCTGCGTTTGGAGACCAATTACTGGTAGGCAAGTGCATATTTTAGCCCCTAAAAATTACCGTAAGAATAGTCAGCAATTGACACTTCCGAATCTAGGTGGTGAAAAAATATATTAAATAACATAACATTGCAAAGCAATGTGGTTATAAATCAGTAACACGGTCTATTATTAAATAATGCACTTAAAAAAAATGTTGCGTATTTGTAAGAATAAGTTAGGTTTTTGAAAAAGTAAAAATAAGACGAATTAAACCATTTATAAATATACAGGTTGTTCCAAAAAACAACTTTAGTTCTTCTACGAGAAGCTACAATAAAATAGATGACTTGATTTAATTCTAGACTATATTAACACCACTTTCTATTTTTTTAATAATTTGTATACCAACTGGGGGGACACAACTGGTGTCTGAAAATTGAACATGTTTAAAATCGCCCTGTAATTTAGCTATCGACATTTTGTTAACGCCGTGTTACTTTTCTCGAGAAAGTGGCACAGTGTTGCAAAAACCGCATAACTTGATCTTCAATAATAACGAAAATTGGACGAAAATTGGGCATCCTGTAGATTATAGTAGCTTAGAAAAGAGTGATTAAATGAAAATTTGCTTTATAACGACTCGATCACAAAAAAAAACTGCTAACGTTTTGTTTGAAAAAAATGGTGTAATAATTTACATATTTGCTTATTCGCAAACTTTCAGACAGATACTCTGTCCTTCGTGGTATGAAACTGACAAGTATTGACAAGTTAACATCAAAATGTCAAATTAATAAGGTAACTATAGAATTAAAATTATATCACTGTTGTAGACAGTAAAACTTTCAATTCTTGAAAATAAACAGCCAGGTATCGGACAGTTCATATCCATTATCCTTGTTCAATTGTGGGCTGTTTCAGACTTTCAATAGCTTTTAGAATCTTCCTTGTATACCAATTCGTATCGTTAGTCAGATATGAGGTACGAAAGGTTCATCACACATACACATACACTCATGTACGCACATACAGACATCTTTCAAAAAGCACTTTTTTGAACTCAAAAGGATATTTGTTGTCCTAAAATGATATTTGTTCTGAGTAAATATAAAATATGGGAGTGAGGTTATATTAGATGTGTGGTTGGACTACTCCCAAAGTTATTTTGACGATTTCATGTTCCAAAACACTAATTTCAATACTGATTCTGACCAAATATCAACGCAAGTGGTTTACAAAATTTAAACCAAAAAAGAAGAATCTTCATGAATTACCGTGTACAACATCGACAGCTTTTTTAGAATCTCGGTGTTTTAAACGTGTGCAAAACAAAAAAAAATTTCTCATGTATTGCAATGAAAATATGGTATACAAGGTTAACGCGATGGGTGTCGTTAGTAAAAATTAGCAGTTAGTGACAGCAATGGATCAATGGTCAAGGCAGTCAATTGAATCTATAAAATTTCTTGGCACACGTACAAAAAATTAATTTTGGTATTATCTCTATTATTTGTGTTTTCTAACTGTGATCTCATATTAGTCATGTTGATCGACCTATCTCCACAGTTTTTGGTTTTGTAGCACGCTGTTTCGGAAGCGGACTTCTTTCATAAGGCTTAGTCCTAAGGAGGACTGATTTCGCACTTGAGTCGAATTCATTTACTCTGAATTTTTTCAACCACTGGACTACTCTCCGATTTGATCTTGATACCTTTCACCTACTCTATGACAAACAAAAAGATCTACTTCTTCTCGGATGCCAACTTAAACAAAGAGCTTAAATAGAAAAGGTACGTTTGCACCATGGTCTAGGTCAGCGTTACTAATTTTACTGTAGATAGTGAGATATCAGGTCGCAAGGGAGGCAGAGGTAAATGAATGTCTTGTCAGTTGAGCATGTCGAGATTTTTTATTATGTTAAATAATTAAAATACAACAAAAAATGAGAAAGTTGCACTTTAATACTACATGTAAACTTAGTAAATAACACAACAGCTTATTTATTTGTAAAATTAATAAATCAAAATAATTATTACTTTCAGCATAACTGCAAATAAAACGGTACTAAACTTTTCGTAAAGTTTTACGATTGTAAACTAATTCTTAATTGACAAATAAACTATACATATAATCTATCTTTACGTAGAATTATTTCAAAATGAAAGATGGTTGACATTATATAATTTTAATGTAATAACAAAGTTTAGTTTGACCTTTGTCAACACAATATAACTGAAGTAAGGTTATGCACTCAAATGTATTTATCTTAGAAAACATTAACAAGTCACCGGTTTTCTTTTGATTACAACAGTATTAAAACTTCCGAAACAATATTAGAGTAGCTTTATTTTAACGTTCGTAAATCAGTTCATCTAATTTGTCCACTTAACAAACGTAATTTGTACCAACAGTCCCTACTTACTTGTGATACATTCAAAATAAAGTTAATGCATTATATCGAAATGAATTGCGGTCGAGAACTTAATTTCTTGACGATACCACAAGGCAGGTAACATAAGCAAATTTCCAGCTCTGTTCAATAATGTAAAGGTATGTGTAATGTATGCTCGAACCAGGAAAACCAGCACAGATGTTGCGGCTACTAAAGGGGGCGTAACTAACAGCATAGGTAACTAAAAGCAGGCGTAACATTGCCTCTTTCCATATTTAATGACACAAAACAAAAGGTATCCCCAACTCAAGCTTTTCTTTACGATAATGAAATTGCATCATCATGCACTTCAATTACCCGCGATACGAAACTTTCTTGATGACAGGGGAGGAAGTTTCTTAACTCAAGGAAGGGTTTTCTTTATTAGATATAATAAATTAATACAAAAATGTAAGTAATATAAATATATTTACAAATAATACAAATTCACAATTAAGGTAACGATGGTATCACGACAAAATGTCGCTGCGAAAAAGTCGCCTCGACAAAATGTCGCGGTGATAAAGGTCGCCGCACAAACACATCACGTCTTAAAATGTCGCACCAAAAAGTCGCCGAACTTGAAGGTCGCGGAGCAAAAATGTCGCCGTAAGTGCAGACACATGGAAAAAAACTACTTAAAATAACGTTTAAAAATGATTTAATTATTGTTTCAAGGGATTAAAGGAATGACAATTTTCTTACACAAACAATTTCAAAAAAATTTTTAGTTTACAGTAGTTTTGTTTATCTAATCTAAACTAGTTTGAACTTTCACAAATACAGTAAACTTTCGTTGAAATTTTAAATATCTTATATTTTTCAATGTGTTTCGGCCGTTACGACGACATTTTTGATGGCGACATTTTAGAAAGTGACGTTTTGAGAAGAACGTTTTATCATGGAATCGGTAACGAGCCGAACACACACACACACGCACGCACGCACGCACGCATATATATATATATATATATATATATATATATATATATATATATATATATATTATATATATATATATATATATTAAAACAATTTAAATCCCGAAAGATATCTATCTACCTTTTTTACGAAACGAATTTGAAGAAATTTTGGACGACCTTCCTTTGAACGTAATTCAAAGTTTGAATTATTTTCAACACGACGAGGCACCAGCACACAATGGATTACTTGTGTGTGACTATTTACAGGAACGTTTTAATAATTGGATAGGAAATCGAGGTCCAATAGCTTGGCCGCCGCCATCTCCAGACTTAACCCCCCTGGCCTTTTCGTGTGGGGTGAAATTAAAGACAAAGTGTACCGAGTAAAACCTGTTAATCTAGACGATTTAAAAAATAAATTCGTGTTGCTATACAACAAATTAGAACCCAAAGTTTATTAAGAGTTCAAAACGAAAATTTAAAACGATGTCAAATGTGTGTTCAAAATAATGGAGGGCATTTTGAAGCACTTCTATGATTGTGTTATCTGTTTATATTTTTTGCTGTTACTCTTCGTTGTAAGTTAAATTTATTTAGAACTTTTTTATTTTGATAATGTCGTACATTATTTCTTGTTGTTTCCACAAACTTATTTTGTTATTCAAATGTTCACGGCACACTTTAATTTGTTTAATAAATATTATAATTACGTTTTTTTTTTAAAATTGTGAGTTAACTAATAATACTAACATACAAAGCTATACATTTTTTAAATAAGAAAAAAATAAGCCGTCGAATGAGTCCATAGGCACCTATAGTTTAAAAACTTTAAAAAATAATTACTAAAAAAAATTTTTATTCACATTTTCCCATTTTGCGTAAAAATAGCTATCAAAGGTCTCTCTCATAACTTAGAAAGTTGGCAACAATGTTGAATTTTCTTATCGGTATTTGAATTATCATGTAATTCTACCCAACTTTGCTAATTTAATCGACTCTGTATTTCTTGTAATAACAAAGATAGCCATAGAACGAGAGTAGATTCTAGACATCCCATATATATATATATATATATATATATATATATATATATATATATATATATATGGGTGCGTGTGCGTGAGTGCGTGAGTGCGTGAGTGAGTGAGTGAGTGAGTCAGTTAGTGAGTGAGTGCGTGCGTGCGTGCGCGCGTACGTGCGTGTGTGTATGGCGTTCAAGGTGTCAGATCAGTAAGTTGAAAGTTCAAATTGGAGAGTAGTCAAGTGCTTGAAAAAAATCAGAGTAGATGAATTCGATTTAAGTGTAAAATCAGCCTTTTTGAGGACTAAGCCTGATAACGCTTCCGAAACGTCGCGCTACAAAAACAAGAACTGTTGAAGTAGGCCGATCAACTCAGCTAATTTTGGCATTACCTGTACGTCTTCCATAGTGAGAAACCCTTCTTCAAAAAAATAAAAATATTGGTTTTAAATTGTAATATAGTTATTTACACCAATAGTCATGAAAGTGATTGTTTACATGATGTGGAGGCTGATTGAAGAGTACGAGGACGCGTAGCGTCCGAGTGCCTCTTTAAAGCCTCCAAGCCATGTGGACACACTTTCATGACCTGAAACCTCACATTTAATATATTTATTAAAAACAAAATATATATATATAATAAAATAATTTCTTGTTGAGAAGGTACACTATAATTGTATAAATTTTCCCCTTGCTAGGTTTACCTTATTGTAGGTTGCTTTGATCATGGGGTTATCTTAAGCAATGCGTTGGTGAAGTTAACTCTGGACGACGTAGATGAAAAAGAAAATATTTGAATAATGAAAATTCGGGACACCAAAACATATAAACCAACGAGTTTCGTAGTAATTGAAGGAAGCAATAAAATGAACAGTTCTTTATACAAAAAATGTGTGACTCTGTGGCCCTCACGTACACTCCATCGACGTGGTGTGTGTCTGTTGTATAGACGTGGAAAGTGTACTGTACAGCCAGTGGGCCTACACACATTTGGAAAAATGCCATCTAAAATTCCGAAGTTTCTTCAACTAACCCTACCTAAATTATATACAGAGCATTGTTTGAGGCGCAGTCAGCAACTTTATTAGTAAATGGTGTCGGTGACCTAATTGCCTTGAAAAGACACGGGGGTTGGCGATCTCCAGTGTTGCCGAAAGCTACATAGATGAGCCTCTGCAAAGTAGTCTTTCCAGATCCATATTCAGCAAACATTAAGAAAAACCGAAACAGGTAACAATGAAAGTTGGTCAGTGTTTACTACCGGAGGAAACTAATTCAAATGTTTTAGTGGTTTCCACTATCTACATATCGTGTTGCTGTTTCGAAAACTTCCTTAAGAAGTGTTCGGCATTCCAAAACTGTTTCGAATGTTCAACATACTACCACATACTAATTCTTAGTAAATTAAATAAATTTTGTCTTTGTGTATCTGATATATTACTATTGTAATAGAAGAAATATTACAGTACTAGTCAGCTAAAGACCAACTTTTTAACGTCAAAGTACCCTTGAAATTTTCTTGACTGTTTCAGGTAAAAAAATAAATAACGGAATGCAGTTTAATTCCGTTGCCGGTATTACAGGCCAACTACTTTATTGATCTAGTGAGATTTTTTTGGTTAAAAATTCTGCAGTAATTGATCTATCCTTAAAGATTATGTAGTAAGTTAATTAAACAATATCCGCACAGACAGTTTTCACACACTTTCCGTAATACAAACCGCGGTGGCGCATGAAAACTTCACTAATTATATTATTCTTGTTACTATGTGTATTTAATTAAAAACAAGGTTAATATCTACTTCCTGTATAATAATAAGAATTGAGGAGTTTTTTATTAGATAAAGCGTGCTGAGGAATATGTAAAATTTTTCATATTTCAATGGCGAACTGTCGTTCCTCGCGTTCTTTCTCAATTTTAATGAGATAAAATTCCAAAATAACGACAATTTATACTTTGCCATATCATGCAGCGATGATTATATTACATATTGTCAATATTTAAAATGCTAAAAATAAATGCAAGCGTGAGAATGTGTGCACTGATATTTTATTATTTATAAAGCACAAATGTTAATATTAAAATAGTGATATTATAGGAGGTTGTAATATATAGATAGCTACCAAACTGGATCCTAATTTACTCCTTTAACCCAACCTAAGGTATGTGACCGGAAATGCAGTTTTATGGAATGTAAAAAAGTAGGTTTTAGAAAAAAAATAACATTTTCGCAAGAAATAAAATCTTTCAGTCAAATAATTAATTACCTATTCATATTATAATTATTATATAAAAACAGGTAATTAAATGATTTCTTAATAATTTGGGAAAAACCATGAAATAATACAAATCTGGGAAAATATTAAGTATGTAAATGGTTAATTATTTAAAAAAAAACACTAACTCACTAATGTAGTTACCTACTTAAAGTTTTATGGGACCAACTGTAATTAAATTATTTCATAATAGTTTCAAGAGGCATGCAATTATATATTGTCTTTAATGAAAGTGCGACACTTTTAGGTTTGTATCTTATGAAACTATTTTATTTAAATTCATTAATGCAATGTTAATTAACTTAATTAATGAAAAAAATCCTCATTTACAAGAAAAATAGGTTGTATTGTGTAATTCACCACTTTTTAAAAATTAAGATTTAAACAGAAGCACACACGTTAAGGAGGTAAATGGGACAGTTTTAACTAGTAACATTACAGACGAACTCATAAAATGATGATTTTAATAGCCATGTCAAAATATACAGGGTGTTATTAATTGCACGTACATATTTTGCAGGAGTGACAAATTCCGGTGTGACACGTATCCGAACACGAGAAGTAAATAAATAGCATTTATGGACGTGTAACGAACGACACATAACTTTTTTTTTTAATAATTGTGGACCTGAACAGGCTAAATTTGGTCAACCGTACTAAAGAACTCAGGGACACTTAGGAGGATGGTTAGGGGGAAATTGAATTGCCAAGAGATGTCTGTGAACAGCTACCTAAAATTGTTTCATATAATAGGTGAAAGGAAAACAGGAACTAGGGAGATCATTCCAAAGTGCAGAAGCCGTGTAGGAGAATGTGGATTGCGCCCGTTTGGTACGACAAGTGGAGATTTGTACAGCACATTGATGGTGTGAATGAGCGAACTGATTATTCCTAGCAAAGGTGGCCCGAGATGGTACCAAAGAATATAATTCAGCAGCGCAATAGCCATTGTACTACCGATAGGACAAAGAAAGAACTGAAACGATTCTTTATGCTCAAGAGAGTGTATGTCAGAAGTTGAGGACGGGTCATTTATAGGTCTAATCGCCCTTATTTTACTATGATTAACGCGTATTGGGGAGCACCAACCCAGATGTGAGAATTATATTCTAAATGAGGTCGAATTTGGGTCTTAGTAGCTGCTTTGGTAGCTGACAGAAGATGATCAACTAATGACAGATTTGAAGATACAGTCATTCCCAACATAGTAATACAGTCTGAAAACTTAAGATCTGAGCCATTCGTATTTACAACAGGAAATCAGAAAACAAAAAATCGGCAAAAAATCTACATGATGTTAGAAACCTTTATTTTTAAACATAAACGAATAAGAACCTATAAACTATAAGTATTACAGAATGAAATATTTATTTTACAATATTTGTCTAATACATAATTTTTGTTAAACATATATAGGGCTACGACAAACTTGTCCCAACGTTTGTATTTTATATGAGCTAAATGTTCTTTAAAGCGAATCTTGATAGGTCGTTTAGTTTGCCCTACATGATTTATTCACAATTTTTATAATTAATTTTATAAATTCCGGACCTATTCTGCTTATACACTTGACCTTTTGAATGCCTAGAAGAGTTTGCAAACTATTATCTGAAGTAGTGACTTTTAAAATTAATTTTGGAAAAGACTTTAGATAGACCGTTTGTATAAGGTAGTTTGGTACCTTGTTAACCCTCATTCTCTACTATACAGAGTGTCCACAAACTCTTTTCACAAAAGAAAACTGCAGATTCTAGAGCTGATTTTATGTCGTAAATTACCTTAATACAAAAATACTTCCTAAGAGAGCTGGAACTCTTGGAAGATGGCGCCCTAACATCGGTTTAATTCAAATATCTTCAAAATGGTTTTCCTTTAAATGATAGCGTTCTGTACATTTATTTAGTGGAATATGCCCAATCGTATGACGTGAATTTGATTTTTTAGTTGTACTCATAAGTTTTTTGTTTTTCAAAATTTTGGAATTTTAACATAAAATTTAAAAAAATTCAATTTTTTCATTAAAAAATGATACTGTTTTCTGAAGTCGCTACAGCGCACCGTTTTCGAAATAAATAGATTTGAACTTTTCATGTGTTAGTCATACTTTTATCAAATTAACTTACGAATTAATTTACAATTATATAAGATGGGAAAGTAAACAAAATAACAATTGCGTGAACGTCAAACTGCTCTCATGTCATAAATTAATTTTGCTTTAGAAGGTAAAAAATAAACGCGGGTAAAAAATAATCGTTTTAAATACAAAAAAATGTTGCTGACACAATTAATAATGAAAAAAATTCAAAATGACAACTGAAAGCATGACACACAAAACTGAATCTACAAAAGACGACCATCCGTTTCTATGCACAAATTTATTCGTTTATGTAAAGATTGCCGAATTTTTGCAAAAATTCCCCTATTGTTCCTAAATTCGTCGTAGGTGTCCTGAATTCTTCTCCAAAGCGGTTCGCGTGTTTCTATTAGTTGGGGATAAACCATTGATTTTAGATATCCCTAAACACAAAAATCGCAAGGATTTAAATCTGGAGACCTTGCTGGTCAAGCAACCGGACCGCCTCTTCTGATCCATCGCTCTCGGTAATTGTTATCTAAAAAAGTACGAACAGTTCTGCTATAGTGAGTCGGACAACCATCATGTAAAAATCACAAGTTCCGCCGCATATTCAGATTAATATCATCTAATAAATCCGCTAAAGTATTTTGTGATTGTGATTAGGCAATTCTACAGGTCCAAGCAAATTATCACCAAGAACACCTTTCCATACATAAATGCTAAACCTTTCCTGATGTTTACTTTCCCTTATCACACGAGGGTTTTCATCAACATAGGAGTAATAGTGTGTATTATGCATATTAAAAATTTCATCTTGGTCTTAATTCTTTTTATATTGCATCCAATTGGAAAAATCAACACGAGCAGGAAAATCACCTGCTTGCAAGGTCTGGACATTTTTGAAATGAAAAGGATACAAGCCTTCCTTATGTAGAATGTTCCACACAGAAGATTTTGACACATTGGGATACAGTGCAGCCAACCCTCTTACGCTTATTTAGGGATTGTACTCAATTTGCATTAAAATATCATCCTGATATTCTTCCATTACATCAGCATGTCTTCCCATTTCATTATTTTTAGGAATTACCGATCCTGTTTCCCTAATTCTTTGATGAAGAAGCGTAAATGATTTAGGAGCAGGATGTCTTTTACCTGGAAATTTATCTGCATATCTACGTGCCGCTGCCTGAGCATTGCGTTGCATTTCGCCGTACACTAAATGCATATCGGCATATTTTTCGTTACTAAACGAAACCAATCTAACAATATTCAACTTTTTGTATTTACGATAATGTAACTAAACAATAAAAAATCTTTCACTTAAGACTTATTTGACACTTTAACCTCAACTAGTATCTGTAATACTAGTTATTTTGATGTTCACGCAATTGTTATTTTGTTTATTTTCCATAACCATCTTTCATAATTGTAAATGAATTCGTTAGTTAATTTTATAAAAGTATGATTAACACATGAAAAGTTCAAATCGATTTATTTCGAAAACCGTGCATCGTAGCGACTTCAGACAAGAGTATCATTCTTTTATGAAAACATTGAAATTTTTTAAATTTCATGTTAAAATTGCGAAATTTTGAAAAACAATGTCCAATTCCCCCCCACCCCCCAAACGAGCCGCTTATGAGTACAACTAAAAAATCATATTCACGCCATACGATTGGGCATATTCCACTAAATAAATGTACAGAACGCTATCATTTAAAGGGAAACCATTTTGAAGATATTTGAATTAAACCGATGTTGGGCGCCATCTTCCAACAGCTCCAGCTTTCTTAGGAAGTATTTTTGTATTAAGGTAATTTACGTTAAATCGATATAAAATCAGCTCTAGAATTTGCAGATTTCTTTTGTGAAAAGAGTTTGTGGACACCTTGTATAATCATAACCACCTCATCTGAAAACCCATTGTAAAAATTGTGAACAAATATATGTAGGGCAAAATAAACGACCTATCAAGATTCTCTTTAAAGAACATTTAGCTCATACAAAATACAAACGTTGCGAGAAATCTGCCGTAGCTCTACGTATGTTGGATAAAAACAATATAGTAGATAAGGTAACATGTCACCACATGTGATCACCCTATAACCTGATAACGAATAAAGATATTTGAATAAAACAAAAACTATTCTTTGCAGCTGCCAATGTACAGGGTGGCCAACTAAGAATGCGAGGTACTGTATCTAGAAACTATCCATCGTATAGGCTTGCGCAAAAAAAACTACCTTAGAAAATACAACCCTCTCCCTTAAAATTTTAAATAGCACCCCCTATATTTTTTTATAAATTATGATGCATCTTATGTCCACGAATGTGACAATTTTTACACAATTAAAATCACTAATTACGGAAGAAAATGCAATTTTTATTTATATATTTATTTATATGTTTCACTCAAATTGGTCATGGTGGACGACGTGAACAACCATAACTCTCTTAAACGGGTAACATATTTCAGTTTGATTTGCTTTATTATGGTTGTTCACGTCGTCCATCACGACCGACTTGACTGAAACATAAATAAATGTATAAATAAAAATTGCATTTTCTTCCGTAATTAGTGATCGATTTTAATTCTGTAAAAATTGTCACATTCGTGGACATAACATGCGTCATAATTTATAAAAAAAATATAGGGGGTTGTCTTTTCAAGGGTAGTTCAAGTGGGGGTAATTGTAAGGGCCAATATTAAAGTACATTGGCAGCTGTAAAGAATAGTTTTTGTTTTATTCAAATATCTTTATTCGTTATCAAGTTATAGGGGGTCAAATCTGTTTGGGACACCCTGTATATCCGACTATACCCTTTTCCGGAATATCAGAATTTGCCAGGGTATTATGGATTCCAAGTAATCGATTGTATTTCTAAAACTTTTTTGAGTTGTGCAGTGACATTTTTAAAGAATACTCAATAAATGCTCGCTTGTTTTCTCTAATTGATGCAGTTACACCTTATAATTCAATTTTTAGCAATGAATATGCCATATTTTTGTTAACGTTTTAATTTTCACGTTGGTCATTTACCCAAAGTAGGCCTATTAAAATAAAAATTCTTAAACAAAATCTCAATATAAATTGTTACTATTTTTTTCTGCAAAATGTGAGATTTAATATTTATGGAGTATATCCTGTTGGCATAAAGATTATTATCTCAGGGTTATGCGGTGTTTGAGAGAGTAAGTTCGTCGAAAAAGACCAGATTTGTGGAAAGAAAACTCATGAATTCTGCACCACAAGGCTATCATTGTAAACGAATTTTTGGCCAAAACTCAGGCCGACCTTTTTCTCTTTCCAAAACTCAAATTACCACTCCGAGGCACCCGTTTTTAGTCGATATTAGACATAAAAGAGAATTCTCAGTGAGAACTGAAGTCGATTCCTGAAAATGCGTGTAAAAAATGTTTTGGTTATTGGATTATTCGTTGGCATAAGTGTGTTATTTTGGAGGGGCTTAGTTTGAAGCCGATACAATAAATTTGGATGAATAATACATATTCTTTGTTTCACTGACCAACTCCCGGTACTTTTTTGACGGAATACATATATTATAGATAAATTAGTTACGTGCAAATTTTTGACATTTTTTTTTAATCTTTCTAAAAAAATAAATTGTTTTTATTGTTTAAAAAATATGAGGGTTTTCTAGAATAGCAACGACGAAATTAGCGATTTAAAAAAAAAGCTTATTTCAATTCCTAACCGTATTAAGGACTTCAGAGTCTCATAATGTTGATTTGATGAAATTCCTAACAAAATGTATTAAACTTGGCGCTTTTCGAACAAACAAATTACAAAACGGAGAATTCGTATGGGTACTATATCTCGGAAACTAAACAGTGTTGTTGGTATATTACCCTTTTAATCAACCTGAGTATAAGTATTCTTGAGTAATTATCGCACTCAAAATACGTTAAAACAGTCGTATTCTGCAAAATATCGATTTTATTTTCGGAATACATTTTTGGCCTAGGTAAGAGAAAATAAAATGCTTAGCCCACATATAACATAGAATACAAAAATGTATTAAGTAAAATTTATAATTTTGCAAGGTAACGCATTTTGATTAAAAAGTTGGTAAATCTTTATTTGCCATTTCTAATAGTTTTGCGTCGAGGGGCCCCTCAGTCATGTGCAAATACTGTATAGTAATGTACACATATTTGTGTGGCGGATTTACTCTCTGAGGCGAGAAGCAATTGCGAGGGCAATTTATCAAAAAATTTCGTACACCCAATTTGAATGTGATTTCAGGTGACGTTAGTATACCAGTCGTAGGAAAACTTCGGGCGCAATTCTATTGTATGGTTAATAAAAGTAGGTTGCACTCATTGGGTCTTCTTAAATTTAAGATACATATATAGAATCAAAACATTGCTTGGTAATTCACTAATTTTGACACATCACTTATTTATCTGTCTGTGGCCCTTAGCTTCCCACTAAAAAATCTAGAAGAGTGTGTATGGTTCTGAATGGACGTCTGCACTTATAAATTCACTTATAAATGATGTTTCATAACTTGATATGGATAAAGGCGGTTTTTGTTTTCATCTATTGTATTCTTTATTTAGTTAAAAAACTATGTGCATACTAAAATATCGTTTCGCACATTGTGTCTGTAACATTAATATTCGGCATAATGACCTCATAGCTATATTATTTCATCAAACCAAAGTGTCTCAATGTCTTTCCTCATATAAAGTACTGTCTGGTACAATATAGAATATACAACAAGAACTAAAATTGTTGTTACTGCATTTATTTTAATTAATTTTAACTATATACATAAAATCAGTACACTGCTGTGATGATTATACAAATTTGAGAGAGAAGTTTTGTGGTTCCTATGCCCACTCTTCAGTATCAATAAAATACTGATATACTCTTGAAGCTGACAGTTGATTTGTACCACCTTTAGGGGATCGTGAATGTTGTTTAACCTTGTTTCTACGAAAATTGTAATTGTGCCTGATTGTATTACTTCGTAGAATTTTAATTTGGGTGAATTAAAAAAATTCTATGATTTTTTTATATAGTTTGCGAATTTCGTTTACAATTTGCTAGTTGTTAGATTACTTTGAAGTGAATTATTGATTTTATGTGTTTGAATAAACATAAACATTTAGTTGAAAGGGATATTGGTTGTTTCTTACAGATGCGTACAGTAATTGGTATAAAATACAAACCTACGATATATTAAAATTTTGAGATAACAGTTTCGAAAATATCAAGTACCCAATTTTAAATAAACACTTCTGGGTTGTCAACAAAAAGATGATGAGTTATTAAATATTTGGGGTACCATAGGTAGTGTTTACATTAAAAATTTAAATGCGATTTGTTAAAAAGTGTGTGTGGGAGATTTTAAGGTGATGAGATAAACTATAAACTGCCAGCAATGAATGAGTAGTCGAATAGAGTTGTAAGACTCGTAAGCCCCGGTATGCAGGCAACAGTGTAGTGTAATACTGTAGCGAGTTGAATTTTTGAATACAATGGTTTTTTTTATGGAATAATTGAATTTTAATAAATCGTTGGTTGCTCGCGAAAATTTATTAACCGTAGCAAGGCGTAATCGTAATATTTGAAGTTAAACTTGTACAATTAAATGGAATTTTCATTTAAATAGCAATTATTTAGCCATTATTAGTACCTATTAGAGTTGACAATCATATAAAGTTTCGTATTCGTGCTTAAATATTTTTGTGAAAATGTAAATATGAGCCTTTTGAGTTTATATTTAGAAAAGAAAAATGAGGGGATTAAACCAAATTAGTCGTCCAAATAGCTGTCTTAAAAGCACCTTGTTGAGTAAGCATCGAACTTCATGCTTGATTATTTGTTTATTTGAATTAAACAATATTAACATGGCATTTTAAATTTGATTGATTATAATTTTGATGCTAGATCAAAGTAGTAAATAGTAGCGTATTCATGATAATGATTGAATGCCTGAATTAACAGAATTATGTATTTTATGGTTTCTTCATTTTAGTACCCTTAATATTTTTTTTATTTAATATTTTAATATTTTTGTCTAATCATGAATTTTGAAATTACTCAATTTTGGCGTGATTTGAATTTAAGAATATTTGAAAAAATGTTAGTAGTGATTAAGAAATAAATTTGGTGGCTTAGACGTCATCGTTTTAGAAATTTATGTACAGGTGGCGCCTTAGTGAGATTTTCACTCAACAGGTAGCTAAATTATACAACATCGAACCATAGCATCTCCTAAATTTGAGCAAAAGCTGTAGCAATATAATCATTAAAAGAACTAAACAAGTTAATGTAGCCATTTATAATAAGAAGTTAGCCTGTAGCATTCGGAGTTACTTCATAATCCTAGATTATTAGAATAAAATGGATAATTAGATTAAAATGACACTAAATAAACTCGATAATTTATTGTCCGATTGCGAATTATCACTAAATTTACATAAATAAAATTTTCAATTTTTATAACCTCAGTGAGCGGCGTAGCGGATGGCTTATTATCACTTTATTTTGAAACACAATACATCGAAAAATTCTCATTTCGGTTTTGAGAATGCCTATTGTTACATTGCGTTAATCATGTATAATCCAATACACATATAGATTATGGTTGTTGCTGTGTTTACCCAAATCATAGAATTATTCTTGCATTCCATCAATTGTAAAGTTCTAAGCTGTTCCCAAGACATTTTTTCCTTTTGTGTAACGTTCGGGGTTCGTTGAATATGATTTTTTTTAGAGGAAACGATAAACAAAAAATTTCTCCGATTGGTACTTGTACATAAATTTTATTTTTTTTTTACTTTATTAAGAATTCACGTTGCAAATTTATGTAAAAAGAATTATTATTTTTAATTAAATACATTTCCGATAAGAACCGGTTTGGCCTCGTTTTATGTTTACATATCAACACAAAAAAATTTGATTTATTAATGTCGAACTTTATTAAACGGTTTGAGTTTCATAATATACCGAGAGAGTCATTATTAGAGGTCAGCCGTAATTCAGAAACGGTTACTGTTACAACTTTGCAGTAAAAAATTGCTGTAAATCATTTTGAAGTTTCTGCGATGACCGTGACAGTGCTCAATATGAACACAAATTCATAAAATCAAGTTTTTCTCTGAAATGTACAACAAAGATAACCGGACTGAAATTTCCAAGAACTTTACCATACTTTTTTCCTAAGACCTTTTTGTCTACTTTCTCAAATAAAGTGGCGGGTGAAATAGAAAACTATTTTTGAAAAATAGTTAGCGTTAACGGATTTTAACAAGCTTAGTATCTTGCGATAGTCTATTTGTTCCTGTTTGATCTGCGACATGATCAAACCGCACTAAGCGTCGTGAAGGCTTACCAAGTAAGCAGGTTACCAAGCTAACTGCAGTGGAAATGGGCCGGTTCGATATAAGTCGTAGAATGGTTGAAATTTAGATTCAAATGTCCTACACTTTCCATAAAACAACAAATAACATTCCATCCGAGAAAATCTGTCTCTGGGCGCCACCACAATCTGAAATTTCTCTGAAATAAATAGTCCTAAGCGAGTTGTTAAGTTAATCGTACCTGACTGTGGAAGAATTGTAGCCTGTCCGATATGTTATCGTACACAATTTAAGTTCAAACATTGCATTCGTACAACACCCTTTGACTTGAAAAGAGCAAGCTAAATTTCGTCTTAATAATCTTAGTCAATCTATCTTAATCGCAAAATAACAAACATACACATCAATTCAATTTTGAAAATCTTTAAGTTCGATTAAAATATAAAATAAATTTATCCAAAGCTTAACTTGATCTTCAAACATACACGTTGTCCTAAACTTATTGATCACACCCTGTATACTCATAAAATTAAAGCAAAAAGACATCAGGATACTTTCTAATTTACCCTGGTATACGCATAAACTATTTATAATTGTTAATAAAAATTCTGAAATAAATAAATGTGACCCAATTTTGAAAAATAATAATTCGGTCTATTAATTCTTAACCACAAAAACATTTAATTCGTATCTTAAAAATTGAAAAATGTATCGATCAGTGCGTCGTTTATGAATCATATATTTTCTCAAATACTATTTGCAATTCTTTATCTTTAAAATATATCTGAACGTTACAAGTAGGAATGAATCGCTGCGATTCAAATATGAAATTTCTGCTTAATAAATGAATCGTGACCAGTATTGTATACTCAGTGACTTTTAATGAATGCAAAGTAATTAAATTTGTGATCAATCATTTAGCCAAAATGTCAAAAGTTTTTATTATTTTTAAACGGTGTAATCCTTTGTCACTTCACACGTAAAAGAGAACAATGAAATCTAATAATATAATATTGGTTCTCTTTACCTTAAACTCTATGGAAGGTCAATCACAATTTAAACAAAAGAATAAGTTAACTAATCAAACTCTATTTACCAATTTTGCGAAAACATTTACTTACATTGCTTCCGAGAAGCAACACAAAAAAAAACAATTCTTATAGATTAAGGTTCTTAAATCTTATGATCTAAACGTACAATAACAGGTAATGCAGATTGATTATCCTTAATGTCTGACTGAAATTTACAATATACACAAACACATCTCTAAAGGTATTCAAACTTCCACCATTCAAATATCTAAAATTATTCTTACATATATAATTTCCGTAGTTCCTTATTCGGTGTAATGTCCTATCCAATGGGATTGATTTAATTAATCCTGAGTATGTATGTACACTCATTACTAATGACTGGCCTTCAACGGGGTTTCCAGTGGCCATGGCACTATATGCTAACTTAAATGTTCGTATGCATTCACGCCTTTAAACGCTTGAAAAAATTGGGCAATTTGATTTATCGAATGCCTTTCTAAAAAAATTTTTTATCACATAATATTTTAATTACACTTGATATATATATATATATATATATATATATATATATATATCTTACGGCACTAATTATTTACAATTAAAAACTCTGCATAGATCGTTACAAAAATACTCGCGTGTGACCGCCCTCTTTAAGTATAACTCTGAGCCCGAGTGCCCCCGTGTTCTACCCTGTCTTCCTTATATACCTTCAGGCATCTACCCTTCAAAACGTCATCAT
This sequence comes from Vesta saturnalis, assembly GCA_036346205.1. NCBI lineage: Eukaryota > Metazoa > Arthropoda > Insecta > Coleoptera > Lampyridae > Vesta > Vesta saturnalis. The sequence goes on along the minus strand of JARFJB010000145.1, from coordinate 2,453,928 downwards.
TTTTATCCTGCTCAAACCAAACGATCCTATGCCAGAGCAGTTTCTAAGGCGTGCCTTTGCCGCGCTCCAAAGCGGGAAACGGTACAACCTCCGCTCGGAACTAATCTATTAGCCATTTTGAAATTTTTATAAAAATCTTAACAATTCTTCGAGACTTCCCAATTTCGCATTCATACTCACTCCTCCCGATTTAGAATAAACTTTCCCCCCACATATGCGCGAACTTTCCTTCCATTTGTCCTTGAGCATACATAAATTTTTGTATTGTGCAATGTTGAGTCATTTACCCAAGCAAAAATTTGCATACATATATTTCCTTTACACTGTAATACAATATTAACATATCATACATTCACACGCCACACATTTACAGCAATTTTAAATTCACATTTCATAAATACAGTAGCCAAATACAGTAGTCTTTGTTTATTATCGTCTCATTAGGGGTGTTACATGCATATACCCAGTGCGTCAAAATAATCACACAGACCATTTTTTTTTAGTTTTTAATATGGAAACTTTCAAGGACTTTGGATACGTCAAAATAGCACAGCATTTTAAAAAGAAAATAACTGAAATTATGTGTTGAGGTAATAAAAAAAGTTGGTCTGAAAAAAAGATAACTTTTTTAATAACTGTTCAAACTGGCGCTCTTGAACTTCCAAACATTTTTCGCATCTAGGCAGTACTTGTTCATGGGTTGCTTTTCTTATTGACTCGGGATTTAAATTCGTAAATTCATTCCTTACTCGCTGTATGCAAATCTTCCAAGGGAGAGTAATATACTCGATCCTTAATTGTACCCCAAATAAAAAATCGAACACTGAAAGATTGGTTGAGCGGGGTGACCAAAGGAAAGGACCATTGTTGGGTATCAACCGATCGTCAAAAGTATTTTGTAAAAAATTATCGATCAGATATCCACCATGTGAAGGTGCGCCATCATGTTGGTAAAAGAGGTTTCTATGAACATTTACTGGCAAATTGTCTAAGCAAAATATTAAAATAGCCTTCACCTATAATTTTATATCTAGAATGATGCAAAATCTCTCAATTGTAACTTACCATTTAAGTTTTCTTGATCAAAATGTAGTGCCACGATGCTACCATATTTTATCGCACAATATTATGGCGATTAAATTCTTTATTTTTTGTAAATTTGGCTTCGTCTGTCCAAATGATGTTGTCAAAAAAAATTATTCCCGTCCACCCAGGTTATCATAAAATCACAAAATGCCAGTCGTCTGGGGAAATCAATTTCTTTTAAATGTTGTACAATGGAAATATCGATTAATTCTATAAGAAAATGTGTCGATATTTTTTAAAGAAAATTGTACAAGCGGGCCGCTTTGGAATTTTTTTTAAGTTAGCATTTATATTCTATTAACGTCTATCTGACATGAAGTTTTAAACGTCCATAGATTATTGTTTTTGTTTTTACTATATTGCCTATTTTCGTTATTAACGTATTAAAATACTGGTGTAGAACAACACACGACCTTCCAACCTGCAAAGTGAAAATTAAAAGAAATTAAATAATTGTATTAATAATTTTTGTAGGATAATTACGCAAGCTAGTTTTTAATACGTTCATAACGAGAATGGGCAACATTGTAAGAACTAAAACAATAATTTACATCAGTTGGACGTTTAAAACTTCGTGTCACAAAGACGATAATGAACATATAGATGCTAACTTATACAAAATTTTCCGCCTGCTTCTGTAAAAGTCCGATAATGCAGTTTAAGCATTTTCAATCCTATTTAATTAATTTTTAGACTTAGTTTGACTTATATTAAGAAACTTTGTAAAGGAAAAAAATTAAATTTGCTTTGAAAATATATTTACACATTGTCATATAAAACTAGTCGTTGTTCAGATACTCATTAAACTTGAACTAACACTTAAATTCTACCCTAGGAATTTTATTTTCTTTTAATAATTGTAGACCTGAACAGTCTAAATATGGTCTATCGTACTAAAGCACTCAGGAACACTTAGGAGGATAGATTGAATTGCCAAAAGATGAAAAGATTGAATGTCTGTGTTGATTGAATTTGCCATTTCAGCTTTAATGTCTTGAGACATAGAAGGTAGATTACTATTATGAGTAGACTGAAATGAACTACAACGAAGAGTGCTGTCTTCAGCAAAGCAATGGATCGGATTAGTTGTTGAAGAAATAAGGTCATTTATATACAATGTGTCCCAAATTCGCTTCTCTATAAATGGATCTCGGCTTCTGTTATACTTACGGCAAAGGTTAAATGGGGAAAGTTTTAGAGGAAGGTTAGAGCATTCGATATCCGGTTTCAGATTTACGATCGGTCAATTGCTTTTGAAAATCTCGGCGAAAAACCGAAAATGGCGGATTTCGTTTTTCGCCAGTAAATCCGAAATGGTTAATTTGACAGCTGTCACAATGTGAGATTATTCGGACACTTTTTTAAGACGAATAAGATGGCGTGTATGACATGTCACAATTTGTTATCCCACAATCTGTCTCAACTTTCATTTTTCTTATGGCCGCCATATTGGATTTTTCGATTTTTGGAAAGAGCGCTGAACGACTCTGCCTAAACCCATATTGGTTGTCAATAAGGAGTTTGTTAGTTTCAAGAAACGAGAGCAGTTGCTGATTAATGGCTTTTTTCATGATTTTAGACAAAGTGGAATTGATGGCAATCGGTCGGTAATTCGAGGGATCGGTCTTATCGCCTTTTTTCGGAATAGATTGAACATTTGCTAACTTCCATGATGAAGTAAATTCCCCAGAAGACATACAGATCGAATAGAGCTTAGATCGGGGCAACATTTTTTAAGACAATAGCTGAGACCGTCTGGGCCATTCGCCTTATTGAAGAAGAGTTGACTAGGGGCACATCTTTTCCAGAATCATTGCGACACGAGTTTGATATAAATAAATCCACAAAGACATTGGCTTTGTCTACAGAATCAGCAACTACAGATCCGCCAAAAGATGTCAGGGGAGGGAAACGAAGATGTACCAAAATTTTTACTAATGGCTTTAGCTAAAGACCAATATTTACCACTGCCCAAAGGAGATGTAGCTAGTTTATTGCATTTTCGTTGTTCAAACAATTTTTTTAGCTTTAGTGATGACGTTTTTGCAGATATTTCTAGCACCAACGTATTCTGCATGACTATCGTCCATTTTATTAGATTTCCATGTACTTTTCAAAGATATTGCATCAGCACAAGCCTTATTGAATCAGGGTTGGGAACGTGAATGACCTATACGATTCTACTTTTTTTTTGGAAATGTATAACCCCATGCCCTTGAGGATGACTTCAGGTACTTAAATAGCAATGTCCGAAGAAGAGGACGACTTAAAATATTCACGCTATGGAAAGGTTGCTAAGAAGTGCCGTAAATCACTCCATTTACTTGGCTTAAAATACCACAAGGGTTTTTTAGTGGTGTGAACCACACCGGAATTAGGGACAGTAGAAATGATTTCTATTAGATACTGTTCAGATAGACCTAGAGAGGAAGGAACGGAAGTTTTATACACAAGTGGGTTTGATGTAAGAAAGAGATCTAGAAGATGTGGAGTACGGCTAGGGTTATCAGAGGTTCTTGTGGATTCAGAAATCATTTGTGTTAGATCACAAGCAATAGCAAATGTTTCCGCAGTATGACCAGCTGGATTAGTAGTAGGTGTAAATTGAACCCAATTACAATATCCTACATTTGAAAGTGACTGTTATTAGGAGACCTGTAAATGCAACAGTACAATTTCACAAATTTGGGATCAGAATATTTAAACCAAATCACGTCGAAATTTTTATTTTCCAAGGAAGAAATCCTCTTGCAAGCAATGCTGTTTTTGACACATATTATATAGAAAGTAAGAGTGAAGGCTGTATTGGGAATATTGCATCTCGGGTGAATCGGTGTTTTCATAGGAGACTTCTGTTTCAGATGGAAACAAAATATCAGGTTGTAATCTTTCAATATGTTGGTGAATAGTGGATTAGAAAGTTAGAACTTTCGATGACCGAGGTCGCTTGGGCCCTGCCCTCCCGGATATCCGAATGGGATTTTACGTCCGGTATTTATTACTCTAGAAACCACATCCATCTTTTTTGTAGCTTTTAATTTTGGACTTTCAATCCGATAGGAAGACAGCGAGGTGACAAGAAAAAAAGGATGAGAATAAATTAAGGATGAAGAAAAGGTGACCGGAAGCTCTTACCGAGATCAGAAAATCGAAGACCTAATATTAAGGATGCTCTTAGTAAATCCCTCACTGCCGCACCGAATTTCTCCTAAAATCTAATCAGCTCCAGGAGAAATGAGAAGTATGTGCGTCGTGTCGCTCTGGAGTTATCGTGGATATTAACATACATCTACACAAACATCCAAACACGCACACATCGACATCACGGTCGATCTTTGCGCCAAACGTTGTAAAGTGAGCTAATAAGTCGATTTAGTGTTAGTAAAAAAAGTCGATTTGATAACCTTCTGTATATGTCGACTGGAAGGTATTATAATGGGTGTTATGTAAGTACGTGGCCAAACTCTAAGGGGTGATTCTTTGAGTGATTCTAAGACGAAAAGTTTATGTAACCAAAGGTCTGGTAATGCTTCGTTTTCAAGATACAGGGTGTCAACATTTTTAAAAGAAATAGTTTTTTCGTAAATATCTTAATAATCCTTTAGTCGATTTTGTTGAAATTTGCCAGTGTTATTTGGGGTAGTAAGGTGCTAATTTAGCACTAACTAGATTGAAATTATCATGTTCAGTGGCGTCCCGAAAGGCACCTTAACCAATATTTTTGACCAAAAAAATGTGCGCCACTTATTTTTTGCAATTTTTGTATTTTTTTCGCATTAAGCAATTGAAACTACAACTTTTTTATTTTTTGTATTTTTTTCGTATCTTGCTTTGTTTTTGAGAAAAAAACATAAAAATCACTTTATTGCATGTCCCTGGGACAAAATAGTGAAAATTGTTTTTTACACGGTGTTGAAATAATATAAAAAATCCTAAAGAACAAGAAGACGTATACTAATTAAAAAAAACATGAATCAAGAAGAACCTATTACAGCCACACTTAAACAAATGGTATGCAATTTTTTTCAGTAAGAAAACATTTAACAATAAGTAACACAAAACTTACAATAGTTGCTCAAAATGTCCTCCTTCAACTTCAATGCCTCGTCTTAACATCGATTGCCGAACACGTTGAAATATTTCCGGTGTAGGTCTTATTTGATCACATGAATCCCGTATCCGTTGGATTAATTCTTCTTCAGTGTTGACTGGAGTTTTATAAACGAGGGACTTTAAATCTCCCCAAAGGAAGAAATCTAAGGGATTTAAATTCGGTGACCTGGGTGGCCATGACTGTGGACCTACGCGACCGATCCAGTTTTCTCCATAAGTTGCATCCAGAAATTGACGTGCTACTATGCTAAAGTGAGGTGGAGCCCCATCGCGCATGAACCACGTTGCTCCTCTTACTGCTAGTGGGACATTTTGTAATAGTACAGGTAACACAAATTCCAAAAAAGGCCGATACTCTTGGCCATTTAATATCGGGGCTAAAAAATGAGGTCCAGGCGGATAATCACCCACAATACCAACCCAAACATTCACGGAAAACTGTTGTTGATAATGATGTTCTATAACCGCATGATATGGTTGTTATGAAAGTTCATAATTAAATTTCGGGAAAACACGCTTCATCGGTAAATAATATACGTGCTAGAAATGTCGGAGATGTTGTCTGTTGTTGCAAAAGCCCAGTAGAATAAACAATTCGCTGGGGAAAATCCGCAGCGTAGTAACGCTTGAACACGCTGTATGTGGTAGGGATGCAGTTGATATTCCCTTAAAATCTTCCATACAGTAAAGTGAGAAATGTTTAATTGTTGTGCAGTTTGGCGTGTACTTGTATCGGGGCTACGCTCAACTTCACGCAAAACTGTTACCTCCAGCTCCACTGTTCTTATCGTTGCAGGTCTCCGAATAAGAGCAGCCGGCCGGAAGGTGAAGATTTGGGTGTATTCTTACAAATGTTTGTCTATTTGGTACAATGCGATGAGGATATCTTTCTTGATAAATGCGTCTAGCCGCTCTGGAATTGCCTTGTGCCATTCCATAGACAAAATGCATATCGGCCATTTCTGAGTTTGTAAACCGAACCATTTTCTAATATCAGTAACGAATTTTATAGCCTAAAACTCTTAAAAACACTTCAAATGATTACTATCAAATGCACTGTTTCAAGTTATGTCAAAGTCAAATTCATTTGAACAATTGTTTTTCCTTCCATGGCACTCTAACTTTACTTTCAAAACACTGCAGTAATAACGTTTTTTGTTTCACCGAAAACTGTTAACCTAAAAATTCAAAAGATGGGTTTCGTGAAATTTTAATTGTTTAATCATAAATAAAAATCTCGTTATTGCATGTCCATGGACAACAATAAAACCATTTTTTAATAATTAATCATTTTTTTTATTGCTTGCATTACTTTTGATAACAATTTCTAAGACTAGAATAGACTATTGATATGGAAAAAAATAACAAGTACACCCAAGTTTTTGATGGTTTGGTAGTTGAAATTTGTTTATTATGTTGTCCCTGGGACATGCATAAAGTGATTTTTATGTTTTTTTCTCAAAAACAAAGCAAAGCGAAAAAAATACAAAAAATAAAAAAGTTGTAGTTTCAGTTGCTTAATGCGAAAAAATACAAAATTGCAAAAAATAAGTGGCGCACATTTTTTTGGTCAAAAATATTGGTTAAGGTGCCTTCCGGGACGCCACTGGACATGATGATTTCAATCTAGTTAGGGCCAAATTAGCCCCTTACTACCCCAAATAACACTGCCAAATTTCAACTAAATGGCTAAAGGATTATTAAGATATTTACGAAAAAACTATTTCTTTTAAAAATGTTGACACCCCGTATCTTGAAAACGAAGCATTACCGAACCTTTGGTTATATAAACTTTTCGTTTTAGAATCACTCAAAGAATCACTCCTTCGAGTTTGGCTACGTACAGGGTGTTCCACGTAAGATGTCCTATGTCTTATCAGAATCTGTAACATGTACAAAAAGTTTTATTTACTTTTTATATATGCAGAGTCGATCTCCAGTAATTGAAATAGAACACTCTGTATTTTATTAAAAATTTGGATTTTCCTCAAGAAAGTGAGATACTTTTATTTAAAACTTTTTTATAATTTCGCATAATTTCGGAGTAAAATGAGGTTATGTCATTTTTACAAAATTGCTCTATTAAAAAACTTATTGCTATATTCAAAAAAAAAATGAAAAATTAGGTAAATTATATATATTTCACATCACAAAGGTTGTGATAAATGATCCAAATCATTAAAAACTTCTATATTAATACTGGGTGTTTTTTATACGCGGGTCAATCGAAAATATTTTGAATGAAAAAAAACTTGGATTTTTTAAATGGAACACCCTATATATATTTCATATTTAGATTCTATATTAGAAAATAAAAAATTATTTGTAATTACACTTTTTAAAATTTGCATTAGTTTTGGAGTAAATTTAGGTTTTGTAATTTTATCATAATTTTTGCTAATTAATATGCTATTTAAAAATAATAATTGTCATAAATTTAACCGTTAAATTATACTGTTACGTTTACGAGATTAGTATAAAAAGTTGTAAAGAAAAGTAGAATCTTTACTATACCTAGTTTGTTAAAATTAATATTTAAAATAATAATATATTTCTCTCTTTAGTATTTGCGTTTGCAACATGTTTTCAGTTTAAGATTTAGAGTAGACCTAGGATCAGGTAATGGCAGTTTTATTAGTAATAATTAAAATCAAGGCGGCTGTGTTTAGCAAAGTAAACAATTTGACAGTTAAGAGAGCTGTGATAGTATATTACCCGTTTAATTCTTTTGATTTTGTGATAAGTTGTGTTAAAAACATATTATTATTGTAAAATGGTAAAATATTCCGAACAAGTAGATTTATTCGAATGCTCCATTAGAAACAATAGAAGTCCAGGACTGGCTTTCAAAGAATATCACACCTCTTTTCCTCACCGAAGAATACCAAATAAAAAATATTTAGGAGAATAATTTTGGATCTACATGATAAGTCTGATGTTATTAATAAAAACGAAACAGACCAAATACTATTTTAACACAAGATCGTCAGATTGCGGTTTTATTATATTTTACTGAAAATCCTGAAAGTTCATTGAATCGTCTACCGTGATTTAGAAATAAAGAAAACTAGTATTCATAGAAGCTTATATTAAATAAATATAAGCCATATAAGTTTCTCCCTGTTCAGCAATTAACAGAAGCTGATTGCAATGAAATGAAGAAAATTTTAGAATAACATGATGAACATGCAATTTGAAAGAAATATATTTCTCAACGTGTTTCTACCGACGAAGCTACCTTTAGCACAAGCGGTATGTTTAACAGGCGTTATTGTCACTACTGGTCTAAAAATAATTTATTGTAAGTAAAAGAAGTAAAAACAAGGCAGAAAAAGCGTTAACGTCTGGTGTGCTATTATAAATAATGTAATATTGGGTCCTATTTTTTTAATGGGTATATGAATAGTAGGAGATATAAGAAAATGTTGAAACCAAAATACCAGAATTGCTGGAAATTTGGGCCGAGCGTTCGAGCAAACCTGGTTTACCAGCATGATAACGTATCACTGCACGGACGAAGTTATACATTTTTTAACTGAAAACTTCGACACCTTCGACACAACTATATGCAAAAATGGCACGATCTCCTGGCCTCCAAGGATCTATCCCCACTTGACTTTTTTTTGTGGGGTACATTAAAAGCAAGAGTTTACAAAAATAGGATGAACAGTATTGAGGAATTGAAGCAAAAAATTAGGAGAGAAATTGAAGCATTAAATAATTCCCATGCAATGAAAATGCCATTCAACCTTTCGAAACTAGGTATACACATGTATAGCGGTTAATGGGGGAGAAATTGAAAACTTGTTGTAAATTTCTGTTGTTTATTTGTTTGTTAGTTGTTTTATTATGTTCTGAAAATGTTGTTGGTGCATCATTTTATAATAAAATATTTAGTAACCATCTTACAATTAATGATAATAATTATACATGAATTTAATTTAGTTAGTATTTGGTATTTTTGTTTTAACAAGCCTACTTAAAATATTATTTTACCAGAAACAATGCAAAAGGTTAGAAAAGGGTGTCGAAATATTTTATTTTTAACATACAAAATCAAAAGAAATATACGAGTAACGCACTATCACAGGCTTCTTAACTGTCAAATGGTTTACTTTGCTAAAGACAGCCGCCTTGATTTTTAATTATTACTAATAAAAACTGCCATTACCCTGATCCTATGCCTACTCTAAATCTTAAACTTAAAACATGTTGCAACCGCAAACACTAAAGAGAGAGGATATATTATTTTGAATATTAATTTTTAACAAACTGAGTATAATAAGGATTCTACTTTTCTTTTACAACTTTTTTAAACTAATCTCGTAAACTTAACAGTATAATTTAACGGTTAACATTAATTATTATTATAAAATTATTTTTAAATAGCATATTAATGAGCAAAAATTGTGATAAAAATTACAAAACATAAATTTACACCAAAACTAATGAAAATTTAAAAAAAAGTGTAATTACAAAATGTTTTTTATTTTTAATATAGAATCTAAATATGCAATAAAATATAGGGTGTTCCATTTAAAGAATCCAAGTTTTTTTCCTTAAAAATATTTTCGTGTATCAAAAACACCCAGTAATAAAATAGAAGTTTCTAATGATTTGGATCATTTATCACAACCTTTGAGATTTGAAATATATATAATTAACCTAATTTTTCATTTTTTTTTGTATATAGCAGTAAATTTTTTAATAGGTTAATTTTGTGATAAAAATAACATAACCTCATTTTACTCCGAAACTATGCAACATTAAGAAAAAATTTTTTTCTTGAGGAAAATATGTAATAAAATACAAGAGTGTTCCATTTAAATGTTTCGAATTGAAATCGATTCCGACTTACTGGGGCACCCTGTATATATAAAAAGTAAATAATTTAAATATTTTAATAAATCTAAACAACTTTTATACAACACTTTTTTGTATATGTTATGGATTCTGAGATAAGACATAGGAATATCTTACGTGGAACACCATGTACATAACACCCGGTATGACGGATTACAATTGTTCTCATAATGATTAAGTTATATTAGGTCTATTATATTTTCTGTAGGTTTTTATGTGTGGTTTTTCAGAACTATTTTGGAAATTTTGGAACTATGAGAAAAGTGCCATAAAATTTTCATTCTTTCAGAAATAAAGACGTGTAGTGGAATTTTCTAAAATAGAAATTAAATTTCACATAATTTTGTATTCCGGGCGTATATACAGAATGATAGTTTATGTTAAGCATTTGCATGAGTTACTGTAAATTCAGTCGTTTTACAATTATAGCTGACAATAGTAAATAGTGCAATTTATAAGCAGTAAAATTTAACAAGGTATTGTTTTCAAGTAAAACACAATTATTTATTTATTTTTTTTTTTATAAATACAAAACGTTTTTACAGTTTTTTATATTGTTATCTATTTCATTTTACAAAACATGCACGCTTTTTGATAAGCAAAACCCACCTGTTTAAAATATATCAAACGTATAAAAATGGAAGTTTCAACAGGTTTTTAGATAAGTTGGAACGGTAGTAGTATAGAATATGTAAAACTCGTTTGAAAATTTATCACCTTACATTGCATAACTAACATCTAAACTTTATCATTTCTTATCAGTTATTGGTCATAACCAATAGCCTTTCTATATTTCTCATTCCCCACTTATTTCAAATACGCCATTAAATTGTAACTTGAAATATTACATTTCATTTTCCGTACGTCAACACGTAAGTTATTCACGTATGCTGATAAGAAGTGCATCACATTTCTAACTTAAGTAAGTTTTGAAGAATTACCAAAAATTTGTGTTTATAATAGTGCTGTGTGTGCGTTCTCATTTCCACAATAATAATTATGGGTAATTGGTGTTATATGTGTAAAATTGAATGATTTATGTTACTAAGCGATAAGACGATACGATTCGAATTTGTATATCAAAATCATATCTACGGTTCAATGTGATTCTCATGTCACCCTTTTAAAAGGAGATTAAGAAATCGCTTTAAGATGGTATTTTTTTTAAATACTGTAATTTTCAAATGTGACGTGGCATAGAGTTAATGACCATAATAAAACAAAACGACGTCTCGTTTTTAAGTATCTCTACTCAATTTTAATCACTTTTGTCTATTTGCCTTATTTCCAGAAAGTTTTTAAACGTTGGGCTTTCTAAAATGGTACTCTAATTAGTTACCTAATATATTAAAATCTAATTATCGAAAATGACAAACAAAACAAAAATTAGACGAAAATGCGTTCTTCCATATGCTTATTGAATTGTTATTATCGCAAAATTAATTGTAGTGTTTTGTTGCAGCTCAAAAGACGATGAAATTGATGGTAATTGTGTAGTAAGAGCAAGAGGATTACCTTGGCAAAGTAGTGATCAAGATATAGCCAAATTTTTTCGTGGACTTAATGTTGCCAAGTAAGTATATTGTTTTTATTCACAATGTGACTTTACCGTACAGATTTTTTTTATTCTGATTTTTGGCATTCGAACAGTACGACCTTTATTATTTATATTCATTTTGGACGTGAACGTATATAAAGTTAATTCACAAAAAATGTATTGGTGAATACACCACATGATTAACATTTTGAAAGTGTGTGAAGATAACCGGGTCTTTTTTGAATAATGGGTTTTAAACTTGTGTATAATTAGCCGCTAATATTACGTCCCAATACAAAATAAGTTGTAGCAAAAAATCTATAAACACGGCTACCTTCACGGAGCCGCAAACTTTTGTATAAATCATCCTTTTCTTATGTAGTAATTAAACAAAATTTTACGCCCTTATAGGAAAGAAATGACACTAACACGGGTAACCTCACAGCCTTGAATTTCTGGATAAATCACTTTTTGTTATGCACTAATTAGACCCCAATTATGCGCCACTTTGCGCCGCTATAATAAAATTTTTACCTGCACAGGAAATAAATTATTCAAAAAATTACATCGACAAGGTTAACTTCATAATCTTAAGCACAATAATTAGACACTCATGTGCTATTTTGTGCCCTTAAAATAAAATTCTGCGCCTTTATAGGAAAAAGTTTTTGTAAAATTATGTCGACACGGCTGGCTTCACTACCGTGTACTTCTACATAAATCAATTTTTCCTTTTGCAGTAATTAGGGGTAAAATATGCGTCATTATGTGCCGTTAAAATAAACTTTTGCGCCCTTATAGGAAAGAAGTTATTGTAAAATGAGATTAACACGAATAACTTTACAGCCGTTAACTTCCGCATAAGTCCATCGTTTTTTTAATTAGGCAACAATTATACGCTGTTTTGCGCCTCCATAAGTTATTGCGCACGCTTAACATAGCCTTAGGAATAAATTAATCCTTTTTTGTGGTTTTTTTGGCATTTGAAGTTAAATTTTGCGTTCCCGGCACGGTATGGTTAACTTCACAGTCATGAACTTCTGCATATATCATTTTTTTTTTGTGCAGTAATTAGAAGCCAACTATGCGCTGTTCTGCGCCGCTAAAATAAAATTTCGCACTCCCATAGAATATTATTGCAAAAGTGACATGAATAAGGCCAACTTCATATACTTATATACAGGGTGGGCGTCCACTGCGTGGAAGGAGGATATATCCTTAACTATTACAGATATCAAAACCAATTTTGGTGTTGTAATACACGATCATTGGCCTTACATTCTAAAAATATTTAGGTATATACAGGGTGATTGACAAAAATATGCCAACCAAACCTGTTTTTTTAAATGGAACGCTCTGTATATTGTTGCATTTTTGGATTCACTGTTACATTTAGAATAAAAGTATAGAAATTTGTATCTGTATCATTGCAGATACCGTCACCTTAGTACCAAAATAAAGTTAACTTTGGAACCACGATGCGAGCGTTGTCACCACGATTTTGTAAATCTGTTTAAACCACCGACTATTAATAATAGTCTACTAACAAACAAACTGGGAAATTTTTCGAAAAAATGTAAAAACTGTACGCGAAATATATTTTTTCACAATTTTTTTAAATGCATCACCCGGTATATTTTTTCACATTTCGATTCCCCGTGAAAACTAGATACTAATTGATAATAGGTTTCATTGTCATAAGACGGAATCCTCTTGAGATATTGACGCTTTATTCGAAAATATTGACATACCGAAGAACAAAATCCATAACAAATAAGAAAATACGAATGGCAAATAAATTCTTAACTGATAGAACAACTTAATTAATAACTAAACAATAAAATATTTGTCTACACCTAAAAATAAGTTGAAGAAGTAAACAAACGAATAAAACCATAAATTTAAAATGCTGACCACGCCTTGCTAAACACTTTACAATTCGCTCGGTAAACGAAAGATTCACTCGCAACAACATGAGAGGCGAAATGGATTAAAACACAGCTCTAATTCTGTTTTTCATATCTTCGCTTGTGGTGGGAAGATGTTAGTAAACTTTTTCTTTAACGTAGCGGGCGTAAGATCCGGAGATCTGGTTTGCTAGTTTTGCACACCACCTCGTCCTATCTACCTCATCGGATAATTTCTATCGAGATATTGCCTAACGTTGATTGCATAGTGTGGAGAGGCGCCATCCAATTGAAACCACATCGTACGAATATTATCTACCTCAATATTTTCCAAAAGCTCGGGAAAATAATTTTCCAAAAACTGTAAATGTCTTTCTCCAGTAACACTCCCATCAAAGAAAAAAGGGCCAACCACATAAAAATTGATTATACCACCCCACACATTAACTGACCATCGATGCTGGTGATCAACAACTCTAAGATGTGTGGATTAGTATCTGAATAGTGATGATACTTACGTGTATTAATATTGTCATTATTGCGAAAAGTTTCCTCATCCGTAAATAGAATGTTATTAACAAAATTGGATTCTTCAATGGCTTTAGTAGTCACCCATTGGCAGAAAGATTCACGAATCTATTTCACTTAAAACTTGATGTTGCTCGATATGATAAGGATGCCATTTGTTTTTTTTTTAATAAAGCTGCGAACTGTATTTCTATTTAGGTCTAGGTGTGTACTTTGCTCTCTGGTACTAATTTGCGGATTTTCTATAAGAGCTTGTTTTTGCGCGCTTGGGATAACACACACTTCCAGAATTTATAAATCTGTCAGCTACATTCATAAACGATTCTTTCCGCGGCTGTCTTCTCTCTGGGTATCGTTCACAGTACAAACGGGTAGCCGGCAAACCATTTCTTTGAGCTTCACCATAAATAAAGATCATATCGACCATATCTTCTTTGGAAAAAATCATTTTATACAAAAATTGTACCTCTTTATTACGAGCAGCTAGCCTACCTGATTTGTTTTCTTGAATTCTATCGTCATAGTAAATATGTATTTTAGACGTAAAACCGTCAATATCTCAAGCACGGTCCGTCTTATGGCTATGAAACCTTTATCAATTAGTATCTACTTTTCACGGGGAATCGAAATGTGAAAAAATATACAGGGTGTTGGATTTGAAAAAATTGAGAAAAATTACATTTCGCGTAAGTTAATCATTATGTATAGTTTTACATGTTTTCCCAATTTGTTCGTTAGTAGACTAGCAGAACGGTTAGTGATACAGATACAAATTTCTATACTTTTATTCTGAATGTAACAGTGAATACAAAAATGCAACAATATACAGGACGTTCCATTTAAAAAAACACAGGTTTGGTTGGCATATGTTTGTCAATCACCCTGTATATACCTAAATATTTTTAGAATGTAGGTCCAATGATCGCGTATAGCTACACCAAAATTGGTTTTGATATCTCTAATAGTTAAGGAGAAATCCTCCGTCCACGCAGTAGACACCTACCCTGTATATAAATTAAATTTTTCTTGCCATACAATTAAGCACCTATTATGCACAGTTTTGCACCGTTAAAGCTAATTTTGCGCAAATAAGTTATTGAAAAATTACATTAACACAACTAACGTCGCAGCCGTGGTGAATAAACTAATCTTTTCTTGCGCGATAATTAGGTTATTAGGTGATTAGGTTATGCACCGCTAAAGTAAAGTTTTGCGCTTTTGAAGGAGACTACTTATTGCAAAAAATTTACACTTTACAGCCGTAGCCTGCATAAATCAATTTGTTGAAATTTCGGGTCCCTATACGAAATAAATTATTAAAAGGATTACATCGACAAGACTAACTTTTTAGCCTTAGGAATACTTTTCTTGCGCGATAATTGGACACCCGGCATGCGCAGCTTTGCGCCGTTAAAGTTAAATTTTGCTGTCGTGTAGGAAACTAGTTATAAAAATTAAATAAATCCAGCCGTGAACTTATGCATAAATAATTTTTTTCTTATTTAGTAATTAGGCACATATTATGGGCCGATTTGCGCCGCTAAAATGAAATTTTGCGTCCCTATAGGAATTAAGTTACTTCAAAAATTGCATAGGCAAGGCTAACTTCATGATTAAACTATAACGGCCCGTAATGGGTGCCTAATTGTAGCGTAAGAAAATATTCATTTATTTATAGGGTTATTAAGTTAGTCTTATGGATGTATTGTTTGTAATAACTTATTTCCTGTAGCGACGCAAAATTTTACTTTAGCGGCGCAAACCGGCATATAATTACAGCAAAATTGATTTATGAAGATCAGTACTGAGAAGTTAGCCGCGTTGTATAATAACTTGTTTTTATAGGGTCGCAAAATTTAACGTTGACCACGTTAAACAACGCATAATGGGTGCCTAATTATCGCGCAAGAAAAGATTAAGGATCACAAAATTTTATTTTAGCGGCAAAAAATAGTGCACAATTGGCGCCTAATTGCAGTGTAAGAAAAAAATTGATTTATGCGAAAATTCACGGCTGTGAAGTTAGCCGTATCAATGTAATTTTACAATAACTTTCCGGTAAGGATTGGATGCCTTAGTAATATTTTCAAACAAGATTTATTTATTCATATTGGCATGAAGTTAACCTTGTCGCTGTAATTTTTGGAATAACTTATATCCTGTGGGGCGCAAAATTTTATTTTAGCAGCGCGTAATCGGCGCCTAATTTCTATGTAATAACATATTGATTCATACAGAAGTTAACGACTGTGGAGTTAGCCGTGTCAGTGTAATTTTATAATAACTCCTGTCCTATAAGGCGTCTAATTACTGAATAAAAAACAAATTTATCCAAAAGTTAGCCGTGATTATAGAATTTGTGTCACAAATTATTCATGATAGGGGCGCATAATTTAATTTCAACGGTGAAAAATTATGCATAACCAGTCACAAAATCAAAATACTTAACTTTTACTTAATTATCCGTGTATTTTTTATTTCTCTTTTATGTAAATTTAAATATTTTGATGACAATACAGTTATAAAAGACCAGACACATACTTGCTTAATGAGACTCATTCAATACTTAAAGGGATACACATTTTATCGTTTAAAACATGACTAATAAGAGTGTGCATACGTTAACGTAATCATAGCTGACGCAACGAGACGTAAACAATTGTGTTACTTTTCTTTGCGGTTGACGACAAGGAGAAAAAAATTACGGTAGGTTAGGAACATCAACCTCCGATTTATTCCAAAGTACAACAAAAAAGGCTGTAAATCAACTCAATAATAATAAATCCCTAAAATCAAAATCTTAGTGTTAGTAAAATGTCAGAATTTCACATCTAAATACATTTGAGTACTAAACATTATTATTTCCTAATACAGGGGCAAGCAGGCGTTCACAAACAATAATTGTTTAAGGCGCCCTAGCTGAATTTCTTTTAGTGATCAACATTTCATAGCTGGGTTTCTCCAGACACCATCTTCTACTTTAGGAACACTTACTCGTTATTTTAAACTCCTTAACTAATACTTTTAATTAGCTAT
Organism: Vesta saturnalis; assembly: GCA_036346205.1. Taxonomy (NCBI): domain Eukaryota; kingdom Metazoa; phylum Arthropoda; class Insecta; order Coleoptera; family Lampyridae; genus Vesta; species Vesta saturnalis. The sequence goes on along the minus strand of JARFJB010000145.1, from coordinate 2,436,858 downwards.
CAATAATCACACATCACCGATCGATTATCCACTTTCTGCCGCAGCGGCATTCTCCAATATTTTGGGCATATAACACGAAGAGACCAAAATAACCTGGAAAAAGTAGTAGTCCAAGGTAAAGTCGAGGGCAAACGAACACGAGGCCGATCACCATTGCGCTGGCTGAAACAAATCAAAGAATTCACCGGAGAACCACAGCGCATTAATGTCCGTTTAGCAGATCGATGTCGATGGAAATTCACCATTACGCTATGCGTTAATGTCACGATTCCTTAGACATGAGGATACAACGAAGAAGAGTCACTAATAATAAAAAGAAAGCTGATTTTACACGTTTCATGAAAACGCACGTCTCTTAATCTAAACTGCAAGTAGTGTTACTAATTAAACTACATTCTAGAGTAACCAACACGTTATAACAATTTGAATTGTTTTCCTTTAAACTCATTGGTCTAACACACAAAACAGAAGTTTATAAATTTTAACTTAGACGTCTGAAAGTGAACTCACTCGCAACTTTTCTAACACGATTCTTCACTCACGGTAACATATTTTCCCGGCAATTAGAACCGCTGAGCTTACCATGACGGTTCTTCCTTGGGCGGTATCTCTTTAAAACCAAACTAGAATCTTCATAAATCATCTTATCGCTAGGAGTTCCATAATGATAAACAATGTGTTGTTAAAAAGTAAATTTTTAATTATTTATCCCTTACTGTTACTTTTCTAACAAACGACGCTACACAACATACTAACACGCGAACAACGTGTGGCATCTCGGCCTACACTGTTCCTTCTCTTTAGTCCAAACTGCATATTTTCATCCTGAGATCTACAAATCAACCGATTAAAACTCGCTTTCTGCCTCACTTCAATAAGATCTCTCTATCTCATAACTTAATTCGATATTTTTTTAATTGGGTAGAATTTGAAAACCAACGATTACAGTGGAGTATAAATATTATTACCTGTAAACTCAAGGGAATCTCACTACCATCTGTGCAGAAAATATCAAGTCTAGCAGTAGAAAAACAACTTTAAGAACATAAGACACGGGTAAGGCTGAATAAAAAAGGTCCTCGGCAATCCAAATAATATAATGCGCTACCGCATGCCATATAATGACTTAACTAATTAAGTTAGCACGGAAACGGAAATCTTACAACCTTATCAATATTCCATCAAAATAAATCTTAAACAATTTCTTTACGTGGTACAGGATGCACATTTAGGAGGCACGGCTTTGGACGTGTGGAGTTTTATGAAAAACTGTTGATGAAGATTCCAGAATATTTCAACTTTTTAATGAAAATTGTATGCATGGAGGAGGAGAAAAAGGTGGGCAAAATTTACAGTAGTGGGTATCTGAAAATCCTCATTTCATACGATGCTCGTACATTTCAAAACCTGTTTAGTTTTGATGTTGTTTTGTTTGGTATGGTTACGAATAAAATCTAAATAGCAATAATTTAATATATACATGGGTTTAAATTAAAATCTATCAATGAGCTTTGGTATTCCACAAGCTAAAAATTTTGAGCTGGATTCACTTTAAAACTAGTAGAACTTTCGCAAGGTTGGTGTAAAAGAGAAGTAAAAAATTTAATTATACCTAGAAGTTGTAATGCTAAACATAATTGAGGAAATGCGTCTTCTTCAATTTAAGTTTACATAAAATAAATATCAACATTTTTTTTTTCGTTTCTTTTTGTAACAGTGCGATTTTAAATAGAAATATTTTTTATCGCTAGGCCAGAAAAAATCATTTTCCGAGTATGAACAGAATTGCGGGCCAAGGCGTTAGCCGAGGCCTGCAACCACGAATACTCGCAAAAATAGTTTCTGGACGTGTCATACACAACAGGTTTTGTGCTGCAGCTATTAATCCATTAAAAATATTTTCGAACATTTGTTTGGTGGCGCCATCATATCTTAAGGTATGTTGGCAGCACGAAACATGCAGCAAATGTTCGTGAATAAAATCTCAGTGGTACCAATCTAAACATTTTTACAGGCCTAGGCCAGAAACAACGAGTTTCTGGGCGATTTTGAGGATTGAAAAACCAGTGTCCGAATGGGAGCACAAAAAGAACTATTACGTCCACATTAGTCTAACTTCGTGTATTTACCACCCTTTTCAAATTTGGGAAGGTTAAAACTTTCAAATTACTTACAATTGTCCAAATAAATTATTTTGTTTTACACTCGAATGTGTTGGTTCTCAATTGAAACAACAAAAAAAAATTTTGCCGATTACGGCGCGAATTGAAAAAATTACAAATTTGTGACGTGCTTTCAAAATCAGTAAGTAATGAAGATTTTCCACCTTGAGGTTAAAAGTTGTGATAACTTCTATTTAAGATTAAATTATTGTACTTCAGTTTCCTTCACGATTATATTAAGCTTTATTTTGAACACATTGTGTAAGGTGTTTCATTCTGGGATACTTAAAGGTTCGTGTTAATAAAATCATCTGGTATATTTGAGCTATACGCATTATGAACTACGTATGTATAGTTAGGGATGTCAAATAAATTTATTTACTAGAAGAGAAGGAAAATTATATACTAATCATTGCTATTAGTAAAATGAAATAGTAATTGTAAAATTTTAATTCATGATTTTTTGTGTGGTATGCGGTTAGGCGCGGATACAAACCTTCCTTGGAACCGAAATATTATTATGGATTTAGATGAAATTTTAGCATTATGTTATTGTACTAAAATCTTTATTAATTAGAAATTAACGTTTTCTTTTTAAATTAAAAGTTGGAATAATCCTCAATTCCTTCCATGAGATGTTTCGTGAAAATAACTACTTTGATCCATTTGTAGACATTGCTTACTGTCACACCACTTTTAAAAGGGCACCTTTCGACACTCAACGTTTGTCCAATGGTTTGATCTGTGGCAGCGCCAGAAAAAAATTGATTTGTAGAAGTTGAAGAACAATTTTGCAACAAGACTTTGGGATGGCGATGGGTTCCCTGCTATCACCCATAGTAAGCAACGTATACGTGGAAGAACAAACCGGTGTGAAAAGAGCGGCAGTTCTAGCGGACAGTTTTTCCGATCATTTGCGAAGTCACAGTAACGTACCAGTGAAGTAATTTGTAGCTCACACATGTCCCGCGCATAGTATCAACTTGAAATTTTCAGATTATATTACTATCTAATTAATAATGAAGATAAAAAAAATAATATGCGAAACTGCGGTCTAAATGGGTGAAAATTGCGACCAACCCCTTATTCTCGATCTCGAAAACTGTGCATAGTATTAAGTTGACATTTCCAGATTATATTACTATTTAATTAATAATGAAGACAAAAAAATAATATGTGATGGAGCTGCCTTCTAAGGGGGAAAGTAATCCCTTATTCTCGATCTCGAAAACCGTACATAGTGCCAAGTTGACATTTTCGGATTATATTACTTAATTAATAATGAAGATAAAAAATAATATCTGATGGTACTACCATCTATATATTTATACCGGGTGCCCCAAGCGTCACGCGACGGAAGATTGCGGCTTCGCTGTTGATTTTTCATTAAAATCATTTATACAAAAGTTATATGGTTCCAATACGTGCACAACTTAAAAATATTTTCGCACCTACAGGGTGATTCGTAAAAATAGGGGAGTATCAACTTTTTTATTTTAAATGGAACACCCTGTATATCACTACATTTTTGGATAGCCTAATGAATAAGCTTTTCAACGATGTATACATTTGTGCATATAAAATGTAACGTTGCCAAGTTATTTAACAAAAATGTATTTTTTTTCTGAATGTAAGGTTAGCAATATAAATTAATTCTTGATTTATTATCTAAGTTGAGACAAATTAGTTCAGGGATATAATTAAGCTGGGTATAGGCTTTGAAAAGATGTAAACGTTTTATAGATGTATTGAATAGGGGAGCGAAGTATCCGTGTGAAACTTTAGCATGTTCAACGTACATCTATTCTCTTATTTCAAATGGAACACCCTGTATATTTTGATATGGGCGAATAGTACTCTTAAAGGCCTAACTTTTATCTGAATACATTTATACCGCTAAAATTTATAGTTTTTAAAATATTTCCATTTTTTAATTTTTCTATAATTATTTTATAACATAATGATTTAAAAAAATTGCCATGATTTAAAAAGAATAAACCAAACTTTAATATCTCAATTAGGTGTATTTTAACTTGGTTTCTTTCAAAACTACTTTTTCGCTACATTTGTATTTAGAAGAAAACTTTCATTAAGAGAAGTCAACTCTAAATTTTAAAATGAAATATACGAAGAACGAATTAATTCAAATGATTTACATAACAGGAGAAGCCTAAGGTAATTGTTTAATTGGTTCTAGAATTTATAAACGACAATTTCCCGATGCCCGTTGTTCAGATGAACGAGTTCTTCAAAATTTAAAAAGTAGATTTGAGGAAACAGGATCGATTGCATATAAAAAGAACAATTCTTCAAAACCTGTAAACAACGAGAAAACTCAGCTAGTGGTGCTTCAAGCTATACAAGAAACTTCAAATCAGTATTAGAAAAATTGCAGTGGAACATGATTTACAGAAATCAACACTGCACAATATAATTAATGAATATAAATACCATCCATACAATATTCAACTCCACCAGGCATTGGATGAACATGATTTTGAAAATGGATTAAATTACTGTGGTTGGGGATTGCAACAACCGCATAATGTTTTTAATACAGTTATGATGACAGACGGATCTACTTTTCATAACAATTATTTTGTAAATAGACATAATTGTCATTATTACACCATGGAAAATCCACATATAATTAGACGCAGAAACAATCAGCATCGATGGAGTCTCAATGTTTGGGCTGGTATTATTGGCAACAGATTATTAGGACCCTATTTTTTGGAAAACAATTTAAATGCAGTAAATTGTTTAAATTTATTGCGAACCAACGTGCTACCATAGATCGAAGCGAACATACCATTCGCTGAGGAAATATGGTTCCAACATGATGGCGCTCCTGCACATTCGGATCGTGATGTTCCGGAGTTTTTAAATCAGCAATTTCCTGATCGTTGGATAGGTCGTTATGGGCCTATCAGGTGGCCAGTTAGGTCAGCTGATCTGTGTTTCATGGACTATTTTTTATGGGGCTACATTAAAAATGAGGTTTATAGAACATCGCCGACTACTGCGTAAATTATGAGGGAAAGAACTCAACAAGCGTTTTGTAATGTAACCCAACAAATGTTGCATAATTTACAACGTTCCTACAGGCAACGATGTTTGAAACTTATTTATATTTTTTTTAAGCACACATTTGCATATGTATCACTTACCTACTTCTTGTTCTTGTTAATTGTTTGTTTATTATTTCAATATTACATTGTTTAGTTTATTGTTAAAAATATTTAACAAAATTAATTAATTAAATATTAAATCATGGCAGTCTATTAAATTGCGTTATAAAATAATTATAGAAAAATTAAAAAATGGAGATATTTTAAAAACTATACATTTTAGCAGTATCAATGTAAGTAGATAAAAGTTAGGTCTTTAAGAGTACTATTATTCGCCCATATCAAAATATACAGAGTGTTCCATTTGAAATAAGAGAATTGATGTACGTTGAACATGCTAAAGTTTTACTCGGAGCCTTCTCTCCCCTATTCAATATATCAATAAAATCTTTTCAAAGTCTATACCTAGCTTAATTACATCCCTAAACTAATTTGTCTCAACTTAGATAATAAACCAAGAATTAATTTTTATTGCTAACCTTACATTCAGGAAAAAATATATTTTAGTTAAATAACGTGGCAACGTTGCATTTAATATGTACAAATGTATACATCGTTGAAAAGTTTATTCATTAGGTTATCCAAAAATCTAATGATATACAGGATGTTCCATTTAAAATAAAAATTTGATACCCTATTTAAATACTGTATATATATATATATATATATATATATATATATATATATATATCCTATTAAATGACTTACATGTTTGAGCAATATCAGAATCGCTCCCTTCCAAAAAGGGCTTTAAGGGTTGAAACACCAATGTGTTGAAAAAATCCAAAATTTTACCAAAAATACTTTTAGATGCTGAGGCATTTTCAAGAATCATCCTTAGGTGAAAGGAAACAATGAATGTAGCGGATGTAAATAAAAGAAAGTGGATGAAAATGTGAAAAGGGGGATGCAAACTGGAAATACAGGGTATAAAAATAAAAAAAGGGGATAAAAATAACGGGAAGAAAATAGAAAAATACGAGATGAACATGGAAATAAAATAGGCGTCCTGTAAACGTCTTGGCAGCAAACCGTTTTGGCTCCAAAAGGTCATGGCGCCGAAATGATTTGTAGCCGAAAGGGCGGAGCCGAAACTGTCTATTGCGCTATTAAAAGTAGTTGGCAATGTTTATTTTTCCAGGGACCTTTTTTTATTCAGACAACTAAACATATCACACGTTTCTAGATTTTAGATTTACCGTAACTCCTGAAGTAAATTAATGAAAGACATTTAATTATATAGGGACTTGTATAATGTATACCAAAATCATACAATTATATTTAAATATACTAGCTCAACATACAAAAGTATTTGTAGTCCTCATGCAAATGTAAACTTTCACGATTAACACACACAATTAAGATATTTATCTTGCAGGTATTTTTATCTTTACACAAATTGTACGTTTCGATAACAATTACAGTTATGGTCCGCAGTAAATGGTGATATCTTTTAGAATTATTTAAGGTGTAATAAATTTATAAAATATGAAAATTGAAAATGGAAGTATAAAAATAACTGTAGTTATTATCGAAAGATGTACATTTATGTAAAGGTAAATAAAACATACACGATTTAATACCTACAAGATAAATATTTTAATTTTGTAATCCTTATTTAGATATGCAGGGTGTCCTGGACTAAGTGTAACAAACTGCGGCAGCAGATTGTATTAATGAAAATAAAGAGATAATGTATAAACATGAGTGCAAACTCCTTCATTCTAGACATATAGGGTGTCCTAGTTGAGAAAAAATTACTCCTTTTACAATAATTCAATAACAGCGGAAGATGTAACGATGCGACTCAGAAAAGAGAAATTGCAGGATGAACGCTAAATTTTGATCCAACTGTAATATATCAAAAATATTAAAGTGCCGTAGTTTGTAGAATGGTCTGTGACTCTAACTTGAACACTATTGACGTTATGTGAATCAACTTTGAACGTATCTAGATTAAATCTTCATACGAACAGGGATGCCTTTAAAAATAACGGGACTTTTATTGAAAGAATTAACCAAAATGATGAAAAAATGCATACATATAAAATTGTTGGAGCCGTTCTTCTTGAAATCGGTAAGATTTAGAGTTTCAGAATAAGAGTACCTTTTTTTCAAGAAAATAATTGAAAAAATCTCAGTTAATCCACAAATTTGAGAAAATGCTGGTGACGTTCAACTTACGGTCGTTGAAGTATCACACCATGCTACAAACTATGACACTGGAATATTTTTGAGATATAATAGTGCATCAAAATTTACCTTTCATCATGCAATTTCACTTTTTGAGTCGCATTATGTCTTTAGCCGATTACCAAAAATGTAGTTTGTAACTCGTACGCTGTCATATTTGTGGTGCTATGTCTTTCTGTTAGCTCTAAGTTGATCTATATCTGGTTATATACTTTCTGAAATCAAGCAGTTTGACATATTACAGTAAGTTTTTTACATTTCTTTTGTTAGAAATCGCAGATGTGTGTTGATATGTTAAGAATTGCTCTATAATGCATTGCCATAATGAAATCATCAAATAATAAACATATTCATACTGATGCGTTTGATGTGCAAATTAACCTATACTTAAGAATAACTGGGTGATCTCAATTTCGCCTTCTTGTACGGGAATGCCATTAGATATACTTTTTTTAATCTTTATTAATAATTAGATAGTAATATAATCTGAAAATATCAACTTAATACTATGAACGGTTTTCGAGATCGGGTACAAGGGTCGGTCTCAATGTTCACCCCTTAGACGGCAACTCCATCACATATTATTTTTTGTCTTCATTACTAATTAGATAGTAATATAATCTGAAAATGTCAACTTAATACTATGCACGGGATATGTGCGAGCTACAAATTACCTCATTGGTACGTTACTGTGACTTCGGTACTCATCGGGAAAACTGACCGCTAGAACTGGTCGCTCTTTTCACACCAGTGAGGAGCAAGCGATATCCGAATTCACGGAAAAACCATGGACGTGTCTTAGATGCGTGGACGGTACCATCGTAGTTTGGCAACACGGCAAGCAAATCTCGAATCTGAACTTTAAATAAGATGCCATTAGAATACGACAATTATCCAAGTATCCCAAAAAGGGATAACTTGCCGGACTGGTTTATAAAACTAAGAAATACGAATATAATAATTCTCAAAAAAAGGGGAATATATGAAAAAAAATTATTAAAAATAAGTTCTTACCACCCACCAGTATGGATTTTCCTTTTTAGAGTTAAAAAATGAGTTCGTCACGCAGAATAACCTTCCGGCCGCTTTCGTCATTATTGTGACTCATCAAGAGCGGGTAGATCAGTCATGGCATATTTTCGAATCTGAATTTAAATAGTGCCATTAGAAGACGTCAACTAGTGATCGTCAACGCCATCTACCCCAAGAAATGGAAAACTCTCAAGATTGGTTTATAAAACTATTAAATAGAAATACAAAATTCTGAACAAAGGCCCACCCGTATGGCTTTGTCTTCTTAGAGTTTGGAAAACGAGAATGTCACGACCAACCACCACTCGACCGGTTTCGTTACTATTGTGATTCAGCAGGAGCGAGTCATACCACAGCTCGAATCTGGAATGTGAACTTAATAAGATGCCAACAGAAAACAACTATTGTGTGCCCTTAAACCACTTTTCACGAACCGCGTTTGCTAATATCTGGGTAACTGGACCTAAGTTTCCCAGGAACACGCTCTCAAAAACAGAATTGTTTATTATACCACACATAGAACACTAAGAGAATTTTCACGTGTTTTTCGCGCTAGAGTAACAAACCGACTTTCTCGTCACCCCAATATCAACAAGTTTCCATTAAAAACTCGACACGATCGAGTCAATCGCAGTAGTCCGAAATTCAAAGTTGCACCGTTGTCTCGTACGACCTACGGTGTGCTAAATCAAACCTAGAACAATTCCCTCGTTGGCCCTTTTCAGCGGAAAACGATATTCAACACTTATGACGTAACACGCATGCTAATCTAATCCATCCTAAATACACTATATCTTATTTAATATATTTTGAGCCTAAATTCGCTATCCTCTCCCCTGCTGTGATAGTAGTTTGCACGTTGCCACAGAAATAATCCTCAACACTGTAAAACTACAGTCTACGCTAGCAATAATTTTCGAATTACATTGTATAACTTTCCATAATTCATACTACAATTAATGTGTCACTACCCCAAAAGGATCCAATTTTCTCAAAGTTGTAAATTAAGCTTTCAAATTTAAGAAGTTGTCAAACGCTTAAGTATTTATTTGTCAAAATCTTCGAAACGATGTAAACTAAATTATGCTACAAAGCTGATTCATGAAAACTTATCTTGGTATTTAAATACGCATGTCGTTTCTTATCATTTAAACTATTAACTTATTTTTTTTGTCAACTGACAAATCTCAAGCTTAAACCTATGGAATTCTCTTCGAACACAGGCCTTTGGCCTCTCTCACTTGAAAACCTTTTAAATTCAGGCCATTCGAAACTTACTATCACTCTATGACACAACAAAGCTACACGTAACAACTAAGTAAACAGCCATATTAGTTATTATGAACATTTTCTCATAATAAAATGAATTTCGAAGAAAGTCCTCACGTATTTCAAGAAACTGTTTATTGCTTAACAGTACTATTTCGTATAAAATTGATATCTGCTTGGGACGCTTTCCAACTGAGCAAAAGTTTTTACCATAACTTTGAATTATGAATCACCAGTGCGCAGACTTATGAAAAAGTACAAGGAAACAGGATCAAAAGTCAGCATTAAAAAATCTGGGCATCCTCGCTTAGGCCGGTCTGTTGAAAACAATTGACCATAGGGAGAATTCTTGTTCACGATCTCCGTTAGCACCCCTTCAAAATTCAGTCACTGAAAGAGTGCAATCAACGGAAGAGACAAGGCTTTGTTGGCTGGGTTCTGAGCAGGAAACAGAAGGACGACGGCTTTGCGAGGAAAATTACCATCAGCAACACTTTCAATTAAAACAATTTTCGTATTTGGGAATAAAAACATCCTCATTCGAATCATAAAAGTGAAATCCGCAGCGAGTGACGGTTTTTCTGTAGGTGAGGCAGGACCAGCTGTAACAGTAATTGGAGACCGATACCGTACAAAGATAAGAAATATTTTGTGGCCTCATGTCAATGCTATGGATATTTAGGCTTATCTCGTTTCATGATGACGAGCAATGGTCATCAAGGCTGTGTGATTTTTTCTTTGGGAATATGTGAAATCATTGGTTTACGCCAATAAACCTTGAAATATCAGCCAGTTAAAGAAAGAAATTCAACGAGTTATAGGCGAAATCGAAATGCAAGTTTTTGGGACCGTAATCAAGAACTTCAGGAAGAAAGTTTTGGTATGCCAGCAAAGTAGAAAGGACCATATGTCCAATGTCATTTTCGATACCTGAATTGGGTTTCTGTTCTTTGTAAATGTATTTTTTTAAATTAAAGTTTCTTTTTTGTATATCAAAACCGTTGTGCGTCCATTTTGAATCTCTCTTTACAAAATGTTGTAGAGCAGGTGAATTAAACACCTTGGCAACGGTCGGTGTTAAAGGTACTGACTCAATTCGGGTAGTCTTATTGATAGGAGACGAAAACAAAGAAAAAGCGGTTGCTAGGATCCAATTGCATGGAAAACCAAAGCATGTTGCTATGCTGTGTTCAAACCTCCAAGTGCAGTTATGGTTTCTTATAAATTAAATGTCTTTATACTTCTACAAATAACGCTATCCTCGTCTTTCGTGGCTATTTTGTCAAAAGTAAAATGTAGTTTAATAACACCTCATTGTACTGTGAAATTATTGCTCATTTATTCTGCAATATTTCTCGAATCGTCCTTTTCAGAACGCCTCATTCTAATACTAGCGTCATTCTTTCATATGGAGGTGGAAGAGCAACCTGGCCCTGCAAATGCAAATATCAAATGACCACGAGATATATCCACCGTACCGAGAAATGCCGAATTCTTAAAAAAGAAGACCAAACTGAAGCAGTAACTAGTCTCAAACATCGCAAACTTTGCACAATACACTGATCGTCTTTAAGCATGTGGCCAGAATATACATCAATTAGTCGATGCCACAATTTTTTGTTTGCAAACACTTCCAAGTTCAACGATGAGTGGTATCCTTTGTGCTTTTAATGGCGATGTTGAACTACCGAACTTTAACCGCAGTACACTATTCAACCTTTTGAGTCTTAAAAGATGGGACGCAAGAGTATACTTATTAATGCGTATTATGAGATGGGGACATAAATACTTGCGATGCATCAAAAAGTTCACAGGAGGAGGTACTTTCATGTAATGAAAAAATGTTAGTTTTAGGTAAAAATATTATACTCACTGTTGAGTTATGGGTTAACGTAGAGCAGCATCCAGTAAGATGTGGCAAAGCAGTGAGAAGGCAATCGTCCAAAGGTTTAAAGGGTTTACAAACACTTAAGGAAATATTTTCATACTGATTACAAAATCGATGGTCAGTAGCACTATTCTATTAGGATTATTTGACTGACTTTCAACAGAAATACCAGTGCAGTTTACGATACTTTAACCCGTGAAAGAAAAAGCGTTCTAAGAAAAAAATGGTGGTATTCGTCCTAGGAAAAGAACTGTAGACACCGTAGCAAATGTATAACAGATTGTTGAAAATACACCAACGTTTTTTTTTACTACTTTCCAACGAAAACAAGACTTGCATTTGCATCCTTACCTCCTGACCTTAGTTCAGGCGGTTTTGTCCACCGATTATTAACCAGGGAACACTTTTGCCAGTGGTTTCTTGTCAATATCAATAATGACCTTTTGGATCACACTTTTTTTTTATGCATATGGTTTCATGTTTTCGGATGAGTCAAATCTCAAAGTATGAGAATGTGGAAGTTCAATAACCATCACCTTTTTTTACAAACTCCACTCCGTCCCCATAAAATAGGCATTCTTTGTTAATGACGACCCATTTTTTTTAATGATACAGACCGAAAAAAGAGATGAAATTATTAACAATTTTGTTATTTAATTCGACAATAATGAAGGATATTTTCAACAAAACGGCGCAAGAGCTCACGCCGCACCAGGAATTGATGAATATTTGTTTTATGATGATCGTTTAATACACCATTTCTTACATGACCTCCGAAATCTTGGTACCTAACTGCTGTTGTTTTATTCTTGTTGCTCATCTTAAAGCTGTTTAAAAGATTCTTAAAACTTTTATTAATAAATTGGATTAAATTATTGCACAAATAACAAATAAATACGAAGAAATAAATAACTCACCGGCTCTCTTGCAGCGGGCAATCGACAGTGTTAAACATCGAACCGAGTTATGTGTACAAGGAAGTGGACACTGCTATCATTTTCTTGGTTGTACATAAAGTTTATACCAAAATTGTGCAACACTTACTAAAGACTGCTGAAAATATGTGGATAACAGATAACCTTCAAGGTGATATCACGCCGCACTAGATCCTGCATCTTTGATGTAACTCCAAATCAACTTTCAATTTTTTTGCAACTTCTATGTCAGCTTCATTACCATTTTTGTATTAGTTGAATCGCACACTTTACAGGTATCGCCTTTAGGTAATTTAAAACCCATATTATACTCGGAACAGAATATTCTTCTATATTTATCTTGGGTTACTACCACAAAATTTTCTTGGCGGCACCAATCGAGACAATAATCATGATAGAAGCTGGAAATGAAAGATCTGAATTAAGGTAGACCTTCGTTGGGTTTTTTGCGTACTGTAATGACTTGTGTATTTGGGTACTAAATTAATATGCTGTCTGGCATTTTCATAGTGACCTTCCGGTATCTACTTGTTGTTGTTGTCATGCCTCTTTGATCTGACTTTGGAGTAGAATCGCCTGGTTTAGTTTGGTTAACCAATCTTTCAATCCCTTTTTGTAAACGTCGTGTATAGTACAAATTTCAACTTCATTTCCCTTTACTAGACCCTATATTGAACCGATGTATTTTTGGATTAATTAACTCGTTTTGTTTTCTTTTGTGTAATCGCCTTGATTCTTGAGAACAAGTAAATATTTTGTTTACTATAAGTATCCAGGTTCCAAAATGCATTAAGTATGCCGTTTTCCTTATCTTGCTGTCTACACTGTTTTGGGCAACTGCAAGGTGCACGAATTTTTTTTGGCTCTATTTCCTTCCCTTTTGTATTTACATAACTGTGGCCTAGATTTCTTTTAGTCTTGCGCTTAATTTTTTTATGACGTTGAATACGAAAAGTCAAAAGTGACGTTTTAAATAGAGATGTCAAAATTTTTTGTTCTTGTTGTTGTGAAATATAGTACCGATATATAATTTTACGTTGGTAAATCTCATGTGTAATTTATTTTCTGCAATGCATACAATGTTTTTTCGGAACCATTTAGTCTTCAAAACGTTTGTTAAAATTTGATTTATAAGCAGTACAGTTAGATTGTATTGACATCACATCACTTTTACGCTTTTTTACAGATTTTTTAGATATTATGATTGGTAAATAATTGAAATCCCTAGTAGAACACAAAAATGGCACTTTTTTCTATTAATTTTTTGATTTTAGTGCCGGGTTCGGAAAAAGTTTTTTTATATAACGGGCCCTTATTTCTAAAGGCTTTGAACATACTTATTAACTATAGGTTGTTCGCCGAGGGTTGTATCAACAAATTAGATATGGTGCGCCATTCAATAATCATGCAACAACGTATGGTTCAGCAGATATAGTGATTTTTTGGCCAACCATATAACAAAATAATGTGGGTCACAAATTTGAGGGAACAGATGGTCAACATATATATATATATATATATATATATATATATATATATATATATATATATATATATATATATATATATATATATGTACAGGGTTAGTCAAACCTCCGTCGTAGTTAAATATCTTATTTATACTAAGAGATACCAAAAACTTTTATGAAGATAAAAGTTGAAGACTAGTCAGGAGCATATTTTAAAAATATTTTCGAATATACAGGGTCATCCATATTGAATGGGTGATCCAAAATTACTTTTTTTCTAGTGGAATACCCTGTATATTATTTTGAAATTGAACATGGCTTAACTTGACCATTACTGCAATATACGGTTTTACTATGTTATACGGGGTATTTTAGGAGTTAGGGCCAATTTTAAGTAAAAATTGTACCGTATTCGAGAACTTATAGCCTCCAAACTTAACAAAAGAAAAATTATTTTTAATTTGTGTGAGTTATCAAAGGTGGTCTAGTTTTTATCCAAAATAGTATTTTTTGAAAAAGCTTATTGTTTTACACATTATGGTCCATAACTCGACCACGTCATTATTATAGTTTTCTTAAATGGAACACCCTGTATATTAATTTGAAGTTGAACAGGGCTTAACCTGACCATTATTCCAATATACTGTTTTACTATGTTATACGGGGTATTTAGGGATTAGGGCCAATTTTAAGTAAAAATCGTGCCGTATTCGAGAGCTTATAGCCTCCAAACTTAACACCCTGTAAATTTTTTCATCCATCGATGGTGAGATTCATCCCCTTCAACTTTACTATTTAAATGGGCTACACTCAGCATAGAAAACTACAAAACTTCTAGAACATTTTTTTATCCAAGAAACAAAACACTAGTTGAAAATGAAAGTAACTAATTTATTAGATATATTAAATGTAAATTTAAATGTTATAAAAGTTGTTCAAAATGTCGACCGTTCTCTCTGATGCACAGGTCTATTTTTTCGTTGAAGCTTCGTGAAACGTTTCAGAGCATATTGGGTGTCATGGATCTAAAAGCTTCTGTTATTCTCTCTCTTATATTTTCAACTGTCGTAGGAGCTGTTTTGTAAACCCTGTCACCCACAAAAAATAATCAGGTTTTGCCAAATTTGGCGACCGTGCAGGCCACCCAATAAGACCATTCCTACCAACTCATCTATTAGGAAATATTTCGTGCAATACATTTGTAACCTCCCTTGAATAATGGACACATGCCCCGTCGTGTTGGTACCACATTGCTTGCCTGATATTCAGAGGGACATTTTCTAGTAGAACAGGAAGATCGTTTCGTAAGAAATTAACATACATTTGTGCATTTAGATACCTTCAAATAAATGGGGTCCAATAACCTGATCTCCCAGTACACTCCCCCAAACATTGAAACTCCAAATGTAAATAATAAAGTTGAAAGAGATGAATCTCTCCATCGATGGATGAAAAAATGTGGAGGCTACAAGTTCTCGAATACCGCACGATTTTTACTTAAAATTGGCCCTAATTCTAAAATACCCCGTATGACATAGTAAAACCGTATATTGGAGTAATGGCCAGGTTAAGCCGTGTTCAACTTCAAAATAATATACAGGGTGTTCTATTTAAGAAAACTATAATAATGATGTGGTCGAGTTATGGACCATAATGTGTAAAATGAGCTTTTCCAAAAACACTATTCTGGGTAAAAACTAGACCATATTTGAAAACTCATACAAATTAAAAATAGTTTTTCTTTCGTTAAGTTTGGAGGCTATAAGCTCTCGAATACGGTACGATTTTTACTTAAAATTGGCCGTAACTCCTAAAATACCCCGTATAACATAGTAAAACCGTATATTGGGGTAATGGTCAAGTTAAGCTATGTTCAATTTCAAAATAATATACAAGGTATTACATTAGAAAAAAAGTAAATTTGGTTCAGCCATTCAATATGGGTGACCCTGTATATTCGAAAATATTTTCAAAATATGCTCCTGACTACTCTTCAACTTTTATCTTTATAAAATTTATTGGATTACGACTAACCCTATATATATATATATATATATATATATATATATATATATATATATATATATATATATATATATATATATATATATATAAGGTGGTGACCAACCGAGGAGGGGTGGAAGAGTTTACACAGACGAAATAAGTTAGAGAAATGATTTTTGGATCACGGGTACTATAGGTACTAAAATTGAAAAATATTTTTGATCATACAGGGTGTTTCATGTTGTTAGAGTAAACTAAACATATATTTTAATGAAACACCCTTAGAAAACCCATAAAAGACGCTTTCATTTGATACCAAATTGTATCGGTCTATCTTCTTTGGTTTTAGAGATATTCAATTGTTTTTCGAAAAAGTTATCCCACTTACGGTCGCCGTCACTAATTTGTTAGGCGACTTTTGTGCATTTTAAGATGATAAAAAAATTTTTGAGTACTTCAGAAATTTTACCAAGGACTGGTTTAAATTTGCCTAGAAGCAAGAGTGTTTTATGCATTAATTGTGTTCAGAAAGTCTGTTAAATTTAAAATAATTCATTAAATCAATTTGTAATTTTTATATTAACTCTTGTTTTTACTGACATTTTTTTAGTAAGAAACTACAATTTCGCAATGTCACAAATAAACTGAAAATATTTTGAAAATTATTAATTTTAGGTATAAATTACATGCTTGATGAAAAAGAAAGAATACCAAACAAAGCATCGAATGAAACGAATATTATGAGGGGGGTCCTTAATAAAATTGTTTTACAAACAGTGACACGCCCTGTACATTATTAAAAAAAATCTGAAAATTAAGATATTTCAAAATACTACAAGACCACAAAATTTTTTTAGTCATTTTAAAATCAACAAAAGTCGCCTAACAAATCGGTGGCGGCGACCGCAAGTGGGATATTTTTTCTAAAAACATTTGAATATGTCTGAAACCAAAGGAGATAGACCCATGCAATTTAGTATCAAATGAAAGCATATTCTATGGACTTTCCAAAAATGTAATAATATACAGGGTGTTTCATTAAAAAATATATAAGTTTATTTTGCTTCAACAAGATGAAACACCAACATCAAAAATATTTTTAAGATGTAGTATATATATATATATATATATATATATACAGGGTGAGTCGTTAAGAATGGGAAATCTGGAAACTGGCAATAGTAGAGCCTAAAATATGAGGATTAAGCGCAACATGCCTTGTACAAATGTTGCTCGTTTAAGAGATAAAGGGTGTTCAAGTTAATAATTTTACTTCTAAATTTTCCATTAACTTAGTAAGTTTTTATAGTATCAACTTGAAAATTAGTATTAGCATGATTTTCAGCATGACGAATAAGAATTTGTCACCAATTTTAACGTTGCTCATAGAGGGCGCTGATTACACACTGCTGAATAGATAAATCGATGCTTATCTTTTTTGTGTGTGGAGAATCACATAAACTGAATCGAAAATTTGAAAGAGCAACCTGTTTTACGGGAAAAATACATACTTGTTAGATTTTGATATCTTGATCCGTTTTCGAGATATTTGCCTCCTAAAGTTTCAATGCAGTTCGGCCTATTAATACAACTTTTAGTCCTTCAAATACAAAGTTGGCTTATTGCTCTGAAAAAAATAAGTTGGCTTAAATGCATCTGACAGCTATCATTATTTATGCTTGTTAAGCTTGTGTGAAAGAGTGCTAAGTAAGTAGCCTTATCTTTTTCTTTCTGCTTTATTTGTACAAGAATAAGTAGTAAAAAAAATGCCACGGCATAATGAGTTTTCTAACAGTGAAATGCGAGATGCGGTTTGTATTTTTGCTCAAACAGATTTTAATGGACTTGCTGCAACCCGAAGATATTTAGAATTATATCCTAATCGAAGACAACCAAATCATAAACTTTTTAGAAATATTTATTATCGCCTAGGAGAAACTGGGTGTTTTCGTCCAAAGCGTCATAATGGTGCTCCAAAAACAATTTCGGTAGAACAAGAGGATGAAGTTCTAGTTCGTGTTACCGAAAACCAAGGCGTAAGTACTCGCCGTTTAAGTGTAGCGACAGGAATAAGTCAAACGTTTATCAATAGAATCTTCAGTCCCGTGCAAAATTTATTACCACAGGATCCTGCGGCACGTCTACGATTTTCGCAATTTTTACATACAAAACAGAACGAAGACCGAAGTTTTCGTGACAAAATTCTCTTCACCCATGAAGCAACATTTAGTAGACGGGGAGTTATCAACTGGAGGACTAATCATTTGTGGGATTCTGAGAATCCACATGCCATAAGAGAAAGACGTTTCCAGCAGGAGTTCAAGATGGACATTTGGTGTGGGATGATATCTGATTTTTTTATTGGCCCCTTTGTACTTCCGCCGAATCTGAACGGTCAACTTTACTTAGATTTTCTTGAACAAAATTTACATGAACTGCTAGAAGATGTACCGCTTGAACTAAGACAAAACATGTGGTTTATGCACGATGGAGCGCCACCACATTTCCCTCTGCCTGTGCGCGATTATCTGAACGAACAGTTTCCATATCGATGGTTTGCTCGTGGAAGTGAATTTCCTTGGCCACCTAGAAGTCCAGATTTTAACCCCCTAGATTTCTCTGTTTGGTCTAGTTTAAAGGAAATCGTCTAAAAGGAAAGAACTGATTCCCGTGAAGAATTGCTTCAAACAATTCAAGAAGCTGCCAATGTCATCAGAAATATGGCAGGATTGTTTTTTAACATTAGAAGATCTCTAAGAAAACGAATAGAAAAGTGCATTGAAGTGGGTGGTGGACATTTCGGGCAGTTGCTCTAAATAAGTTATTCACCGGCATAATACGTGGGCGCTTGCATTACATATGACAGTTGTATGAACTTGCTACTCTTTTGAAAAATCAATTTTAGAAGGCATTATTTTCATGTTTGTTATTTTTTTACTATGACCACTTTAGAGACGTTATAACTTCCGAACACTACGTGGCCGTACTCTGTGTGTACCTATGCATTATTTTTTGTTATTATTTATTATTTACTGAGTTTCGTGTTTAAAAATTAAAAATTGTGTCAATAGGACGAACTGTATTGAAACTTTAGAAGTCAAATATCTCGAAAACGGATCAAGATATCAAAATCAAATAAGTACCATGTAAAAAAGGTTGCTCTTTCAAATTTTCAAGTTGATTCTATAAAAAACTTGCAGAGTTATTGGAAAATTTAGAAATAAAATTATTAACTTGAACACTGTATCTTAAACGAGCAATATTTGTATAAGGCATGTTGCTCAATCCTCATATTTTAGGCTCTACTATTCAGTTTCCAGATTTCCCATTCTTAACGACTCACCCTATATATATATATATATATATATATATATATATATATATATATATATATATATATATATATATATATATATATATATATATATATATATATATATATATATATATATATATTGTATTTTATTTAAAATTAACTTTTAGTACATACAGTAAAGATTAACTCGAGTGGACTTGAACCACGACCATCTTCCATCTGTGCTATCGAAGAGGCAAGTCACAATCGATTCAATCTTAAACTGTAACTAGGGAAGTACATACAGTTTAAGTTTGAATTGATTGTAACTTGTCTCCTCGATAGCACAGATGGAAGATGATTGTGGGTTCAAGTCCCACTCGGTTAATCTTTTACTGTATGTACTTTAAAGTTAATTTTAAATAAATACAATTAATGATTATTAAACTGAACTTCTGTGCGTTCATTAAAAAATAATTAGTATTCCATTAGTGTAAAAACCTGCTTTCCGTTACTATCAAACATAAGGGGCAGTTACACAGTTCATATGCAGTAATTAGGTGTCAATAATGCGCCATTTTGCGCTATTAAAATAAGAATTATTGCAAAAATTACATCGATTCAGTTAAGTTCACAACCACGAATTTCTGAATAAATCATTTCTTTTCTTATGTAGTAATTAGGCGTCTACTATGCGCTGTTTGTGCCCTTAGAATTTATTTTTCATGCCCTATAGGAATCTAGTTATTGTAAGAACTACATACACACCGCTAACTTCACACCGTCGTTAGCTTTTGCATAAATAAATTCTTATTTACGCAGTACTTAGGCACCAATCAAGCACCGTTAAAACAAAATCTTGCGCTTTTTAAGAAATAAGTTACTGCAAAGGTAACATCGACAAGGCTATGTTCTCATCCGTGAACTTGTGGATAAAATAATCTTTTCTTTCACAATAATTAGGCACCCATTATGCTCCGTTAAAATTAAATTTTGCGCCCCTATGAGAAACGACTTATTACAAAAATTGCATTGACACGGCTGTCTTTACCGAACCGTAAACTTCTAGGTAAATTAATTTTTTTGTTATGCTTTAAAGGATTTATTTAAATGTGTTGTTGTTTACCTGTTTATTTGTTTAATATGTATTTTTCTTATTTTTATTAATTAAACTCCACTTCTTGCATTATAGATATATTTAGCTGAGGCTTAATCCATTTGCTATATTATTATGGCCATACTAATTTTTGTCTGACACTAACTTAATTTGATTCTGCACTATTCTTACTAATCTTAACCCCAAGTGAACTCCAATTCTTGTGTTCGGATTTAAATATAATTATCGTTATAGTTTACTTATGAAATATTATAATGCACAAATTATATACACATACCGGCAAATTTAAAGGAACAGACAAAATCTAATTATTTTCTCTACAGTATACATACTGTTAATATTTCTCAGGTAATCTCCTAATACGAAGTTAGGTGGAGTAATTAAACATTGTTTTACAAGGGTTGTACCATGTGAAAACTTTTGAAGAAGAAAAAAAAAACTCAGAAATGTCAGACTCGAATAAAATAGCAATCTGTCCCATTCCTCAATCAATGCATGCCTAGCATGTCCCACACATGTTCAATCGGGTTCAGGTCAGGGGAACACGCTGACCAATTCACTGTTCTTATACCCACTTGGTTTAAAAAGTCAGTTACACAGTGGGCGACGTGTGGACGCGCATTATAATGCATTAGGCTGAAATTTTCTCGTACAGATTGGGCAAAAGGTAACACATGGTCTTTGAGAATACCTGTGATGTACCTATCTGCAGTTAACACTCCACCATCAATCACCACTAAATCTGTGCGTGCCCCCAAACATATGCCGCCCCACACCATAATTGAACCTCCACCAAAGGATACAGTAGTAGTAAAATTAAATGGTGCATTTTGTTGTACTTGGCGTCGATACAATCTTTCCCTACCGTCAATTGAATTTATACAGAAACGGCTCTCGTCCGTGTACAATACTTGCCCCCCTGTTCATCATTCCAAATTCGATGTTCTCGACCAAATTCTAGTCGTGGTACGCGATAAATGTCTCTGGAGTCTTGAGGCTTTTATTGGCACATATGACTTGAGACCAACTTCTTTAAGTCTTCTTCTTACTGTGCGCTCACTTGTATTGGTTCCACGAACATCTTCCAGTAGGTTTCTTGTTTGACATCTGCTTCACAGTGTTTGCAATGTTATAAAACAATAATCTGCAGCCGTAGTGGAGCCTTTTCTGCCTTGTCCTCTTCTTCTCACATACTCCACGGTTTGTCTCCAACGACTTACATTACGATGAATAGTTGATTGTGATTTACCAATCGTTCGGGTAACTTTACGGCATGTTCGACCATGTTCGATCATTGCTACAGTCCTAGCAATATCAGTCGGTTCTAAATCACCCATTACTATCTGGTTTTTACAATACAAACAAACTGACGACAACAAATCAAAAGAAAAATAAATTCCAACAAAGCCGAACAAATTAAACACACGTTTGAAGTTTTGACATTAAGAACTTCAATTGTTTAGTGGAGCATTGAAAACTTATCTAGATATAGGCTATAAAACAATAAAATTAAAAAATAAACTAATTTAAAATCTGTTCCTTTAAGTTTGCCGGTGTGTGTATAATTTTAAAGGTACTTACGTCCCTTTCAATCAAGTTGTTTATCCACTGCAATGCAGTAAATAGACACCAATTATGCGCTGTTTCACTCAAAGTGCCCATAATTATCACCACTGCTGTGAAGTTCGTCCTGTCGGTGTAATTTTTGCAATAACTTGCTTCATGTGGGGACTCAAAATGTAACTTTAGAGGTGCAAAACGGCACATAATGGGTACCTAATTATCGTGCAAGAAAAAATTAGTTTTTGTTCATAAGGCTATATAGTTAGCCTTGTTGATGTAATTTTTGCAATAACTTATTTCCTACAGGGATACAACATTTCATTTTGGCGGTACCAAACAGCACATAATTGTCGCCTAATTACTAAATAAGAAAAAAAAAAGGATTTGGATAGAAGTTCACGGCTGCGTTGATGTAATTACTGTATAAAAAAAATGTTACTTTTGCGACGGTTCAGGGCTGTGAAGTTAGCCGTGTGAATCTGATTTTACAATAACTACTTTCCTATAAGGGGGCAAAATTTTATTTTAACGGCGCAATTTGGGGCATAATTGGCGGCGTAACACTGCATAAGAAAAACTTCACGGCTGTGAAGTTAGTCGTGTCAATATTATTTTACAATAACACCATAAAGCCGTTCTATACATTAGCATTTACCTTAGAAAACCGTTTATTATAGTATATCACGAAATTGGTCGAGCAATATTAAAATAAACTTATTCTGTATTATAAGTGTTTTGTAACTGTGGTTTCCTATTAGTGGAGTTGATCGGCCCATTTCCACAGTTTTTGCTTTCTGAGCGCGACGTTTCGGAAACGGACACTGCTTCCGTCATCAGGCTTAGTCCTGAGAAGGACTGTTTTCGCACTTGAGTCGAATTCATATGTTATATATATTTTTTTCTCAAGCACTTGACTACTCTCAGATTCGAACTTGTACCTTTCACTTACTAGTCTGACACCTTTACCGCTGAGCCACTGAGTAATCCAATATATATTTTTTAGAAGTTACACACACACACACACACACACACACACACACACACACACACACACATATATATATATATATATATATATATATATATATATATATATATATAAAACTTTTTCGTGGTTGCGCAGAAATTTATTGCGCATGGTGCGCCGTAACTTCTTGCGCAGGTGTATTGTACTTCAGCTCTTCGCGCATTATTGGAATCCATATGGGTTTCATTTCTACACTAGCTTGGCTTATTGGATTTTCTGCTAGTGCGATGTATGTGGCTTCTTTGAGTTTCCGACGAGTTGTGTTGTCGTCCTTTGCCACTATCTCTATGTTATCCCATTGGATGCGGTGGGCTTCGTTCCAGACATGTTCGGCGATTCTTGATCTTTCTGTTTCGCCCTTGCGGACGTTGTTCTTATGTTCCTGCGTTCTCACTTTGAGTGGTCTATTGCTTTCTCCTATGTATGCTCTGCCGCATTCGCATGGTAGGTTGTATACACCATTCTTGGAATTCTGATCTTCATTGTATGGTTTGGTTTTGGTTAATACTCCCCTGAGCGCTCTAGTAGATTTGAAGGCGGTGCTTATCTTGTATTTGCTGCGTATCCTTCGTATTTTGTCTGAGGTACCTTGTATATATGGTATCGCTGTATATTTACGTTCTGCTTTTTCGGTTATCCTTTCCCTGTTTAGGTTAGTTGTTAGATCGGGGTAGCCGTTTTCTTTGAGTGTTCTAGCGATATTTTCTATTTCTTTGTTCAAGTCCTCTTGTTTTGAGCATATTGTTTTTGCTCTATCGTACAAGCATTTTGCCACGCCTAACTTCACGTTTTTGTGCTAATTGGAGTTGTAGTGTAGGTACCTTCCCGGAACATGATACATCATTTTAATTGTCTATCAGAATATTCGATAATATACAGGGTGCCCTATTTGAAATAATGAACTTTTCTGCATTTTTGTACCTTGCGGAAACGTAACGAATTTCGAACGACCCTGTACAATATGGAACCAATTTCGTTACGCAGAACTGATGAACAGCTTATTCATAGAGTGCATCCAGAATTTCAACTTTCTACAAATTCAAACACCACAATAATGAACATTCGGTTGGAACCATGTTTTGGCTAAAAAATAAGGAAATTAATTAATTACCCAAAAACGGTTGAAGATAGGCAGGGATGTGTGATGCAAAAATAATTTAAAAGTAATAGCGAACCCAACAATGTAATAATGTACAGGGCGTCTCATTAAAAATATCAAAGGTGATGCCACTTTTCCACATAAGAGACAACGTCGTAACGCTGAAATTATTTTAGATCGATAGATCCGAGCCAGCCATGCAAGTGACCAAATTTTCAAAAAGATACCATGTCTCGTTTTCCGTAAACGTCTAAGGTACCATCGATGTGAATCACCCGGTATACTTGTTCACATATTATAGGTCTAGAGAAAGTCGTTTAATTTAAACAAAAGTAATTTATGTATCAAAGCAATCAAGTAGATTTTTTAAGACACATGTGGAGTTTATTTTCCAATGCCTTCTTGGCGGAATAAATAAACTACAAAATCTCCAAAAATATCTTTATTGCCGAAATCCATACAATATTTTTTCCGCAACCGGAATCATTTAGTCAAAACGTTTGCTAAAATTTGATTTGTTAACGCCACATTTAGATTGCACTGATATCACTTCACTTTTACGGGTTGTTATGGATTTTTTACAGAATGTAAGGCACCTCGAGAAGTCTATGGTGTATTAGAATCTTCATTTTCCTAAAATAAACATATTTTACTAAAAGGGGATAAACCACGAAAAAGTCTATATCTTTTGAATCATTGCTACTTTCGGACATTGTATAGTCTATCATCTTCGCTCTCATTTTAAAATGGATCTTGGTCATTGTCTTCCAAATCAAACTGAGAAAAATCTATTTTCCGTTTACACTCACGTGCAATTTCAGTCCCATGCTGGTTACTACTTGTCCCCATTTGATGCAATATAAAGTAATGGTGTCAAAACTAGATTTCCTATAGTACAGTCATATATAAGAGAATAGCTAAACTTTCCTTTTTGGAAAAAAATGTGACTTGTCCCCTTCTGGTAAAGCGACCATTCGTCCCGTATTATACGGTAAACTTCCTTTTTTAAAAACATCATTTCGTATATGTAGTGATTTTAATAAATCATGTAAATGTTTCATGTTTATACAGAAGTTCCATTTTTGTCCCATTTCTGATGTTTCATTGTTTAGAAGGAATTATTCAAAGTTTAGAAATTACGAAAATCGTAGCGCAATCTTTAAATAAACCACTATAGGATGACATCACAAGTTCTACAATTTACGAAACTTTTCTAGCACTTTTGTCGATTTAACTAATTAGTGTGCGAACCCGCTTATGATGCAGTATTAAGTGTCTAGTCTAGCGCGAAATTAATTTATTTACGACGGTGTCTTGTACGTGCGGAAAATAAATATACCGATGCGTGTAAATAAATATAGTGCAAATAGTTCGT
Source organism: Vesta saturnalis (assembly GCA_036346205.1). Classification (NCBI taxonomy): domain Eukaryota; kingdom Metazoa; phylum Arthropoda; class Insecta; order Coleoptera; family Lampyridae; genus Vesta; species Vesta saturnalis. The sequence continues at coordinate 2,411,299 of JARFJB010000145.1, read as the reverse complement.
TAGTTAAGGTTAAGTGTTTATAAATATCTGTTTTTAAATAAATAACCGTTATAGTGTAGTGTGTAACTTGGACGGTATAAAATCAGAAAATACCAAAAAGAGAGTTATAATGTGAAAATCCATTTATTAAAAAGATAACCGCAAATAGTGATGTAAAGTGCTTAAAATGTTGTGCAAAGTTTTCACTTTTACATTGTGGAAAGGCGAATATTGTTCAACACATATCGCCACTTATGCAGAAAAAGGCAGATATCGTTGCTTCTAGTAGTAGCAAAGTGTCGTCTTTTTTCCTAAAGACACATTTGGAAAAGAAGAACAAAAGCTAGCTGTGATTGAATGTATTTGGCCATACCGTAACGTGATTCACAATCAGTCCTTTCGTTCTAATAAGCTAATAAAAAGTTGCTTCGTACAAAAATTTTGTAACATTCAAGTCAAACTTCTCGAAGTTCAACATCTTCCAGCTGAAACTTCAGACTTGACGTTCAAATAAATTATTCAAACTGTTCACAAATACGAATTAACAACAAAAGTAATGGCAATGTGCGCTCACAACGCAATTCTGGAGGAGCAGCAAGATATGGCCAAAATAACGTCTTTCATAAAGATCAACAGTTACTTAAAAAAACCGGCGCTACTATTGTGAAAATCTACGACTATTTCTATATTTATACTGTTCGAGTTGAACAATTAAAAGAAATTAGTGAGTTTGTTAATGTTGAATACCAAAAGTTGTTGGGATGTAGTAAAACCAGATGGTTAGCGTTCTTGCCTTCGATAGAAAGAAAATTAAAAATGATCAAACCGTTACAGAGCTACTTTCTCTCTCAAGAAAAATGCCCCACATTGATTCTTAATAGTTTTAGAAACATTTTTTTTGAAGTTTGGCTATGTCTTCTTCACTTGCAAGCTTCTACATTTCATAGATATGTGCAGAAAGTCGAATCTGAAGTATACATGGTTCTATCAAATTTAAAGCAACAATTAACAGACTGCAAAATTAAGTATTTTTGCCATGTCAATTAACACTATGCTAGCAGCTTTGGTAAAAGAAGGAGAATACCGAGCTGTAACTCAATTTAAAACATCAGTGACCATGATTTATACTACATGTATAGTCTATTTGGATAAATTGATGCAACACTTTGAAGGTTCGCAAACGTTTAATTGGGAATTGCTAAAAAAAAACCTCTGTGGCCCGATGTTGGAAATTTATTAACTGTCAAAAAAAACCAGCATGTGTGTTGTATTAAAAAATATACAACCAGTCAAACAATACAAGAGTGGAAAGAAGTTACTGTTTCTATTGACTAAGAATGGGTCGAGCTTTTTAACCACTTCAAGCGTGAAGATACACCACACAACAACATATTAAAAATTGTTGAAATGTGCATGTGTTTACCGGGGTCCAACGCCGTCACGAAAAGGATTCGCTCTATTATGAACATTTGGACCAGCTAAAAAGTAGCCTTACTGTAAGGGTTTTAATGACAAGACATAATTTTGAAATGGAAGTATCTCCAAGATGGCGAAGATATCTTACGAATGGTGCATTCAATGGAAAAATATACAAATGAGTAACGTTTCGCTCACCATTTAAAAACCGAAGTAAAATACAGAAATAGCTTTTTTTTAATTGTTTGACACTATTCTTTATGACATGAGACGCCTAAGAATTTATCATAAACAACCACTACATTTGTCACTTCCCTTAGTGTAAGGTGACCATTTGTGTAAAAAGGAAATACACCCGAAAAGTATGAGGGGTATCAAATACTCCTCAGTAAGGGGAAGAAGAGGGGGAGGAATTTTTGTTTAATTAGATACAAAATTATCAGTTATTCCCACTAGTGTTAAATGACAAATGTATTGGTTGTTTATGGTAAGTTTTTAGACTTCTCATGTCATAATGCAATAGAGTTAGAAAATAGAAATAATTAAAAAAAATCTATTTAATTCTGAGTTTTACTTCGGTCTTTAACAGTACATCGTTAATAGAATGGCAAGCGAAACGTTAGTACATTTGTATATTTTTCCATTGAATGCACCGCACCATTCGTAAAATATCTTGGAGATACTTAAAAAATTCAAGGCAATTCATTTCAAAGTTACGTTTTGTCATTAAAAACTCTTACGGTAAGGCTACTTTTTTAGCTGGTTCAAATTTTATTCATATCAGAAAAAATCATTTTCGTGGCGGCGTTGGATCCCGCTCGCATAATTACGAACTCTTATCAAGTTCAGCGCACATGCCGAGTGGAAGTCGTCTGAACAAGAAGTATACCAACCCTGTACGAGTTCAGCGAGATTTTAGTCGATTGGGCTTATCTCGCAAAGGGTGAGGACCACTATAATAAAAGCAACAGAAATATAATTTCTCTCTTGGATATAAATTCAGTTATACAGGGTGAATCTTATCTAATCCGCCAAAATTAAAGTACTACATCGCGTCCGGAAATGTTCGTTTACGAGATACAGTGTCAAAGTTGAAAAAGAAATCGCGTTTTCTTCAATATCTTTCGACTGTTTCGAAATAATTTCATGAAATTTCGTATACGATGGTTTTTGAAATGAAATATTCAAATTTGTGGTCCATTTAGTTGTGGTCTGTAGCCAGACACATTTCGACCCCTTTAAATCGTTGCAATTTTTTGTGCTACACTGTATACCATTTTGGACTAGAAACATCGATTCTCCTATCTTTTCTGCTAAAAGGTATATTTTAGTGATGTCGCTAGAGCAACCGTTTCTGGAAAAACACATTTAAAACTCACAATGTTTATTTATTTAAAACTTGTAAGGAGCACTAAAATATCCAATATTAAAAACAAGAAAAGAAATTAATATTAAGTAAACATGTTCTTTTGATAACAACTGTTCAAACAACTGTCCCAAAAAAAACCTCGTATACGAAATTTCATGAAATTATTTCGAAACAGTAAAAAAATATTGAATAAATCGCGATTTCTTTTTTCAACTTTGACACCCTGTATCTCGGAAACGAAGCATTTCCGGACCTATGTATATATGAACTTTTTTGCTTATAATGATGAGTTCTAGTGCTCCTTTAGTTTTGGCGGATTAGATAAGATTCACCCTGTATTTTGTATGCTACTACCATTTGTTCTTTTACCCCAAAATTACAACCTTGCGTTGTATAATTTATGAACAATTTAATTTAATTTTTTTTAGTTTTAGTTATTTTTACAACTATTTCTTTCTACTAATAATTTCACGCTTGGACGAAGACCGACATAATTAATTATTCTTTTGCATATGAACTCAATAAATTTATATGCTACTATTTTTTTCTGACCTAAAACTTATTCAGGGATATGAAAACACAGTTGTTGTTTTTAAAGATAGAAATAGAACTTGTTTACATACATGTACAAAAAAGAAATAGATTGCTTCATTTTCAATGCCGTTTAGCGTTTGCCACATTTGCTGCAATCGCGGTACTGGGATTATGCTGTCTTTTTGATGCTTCAAACAAGGACGTAATACAGTGCGCCACCAGCTCTGCTATTCTTCATCTTTTTATATACTAAGCTGGTAGCGTAGTGGTGACACGACCTTATTAGCATTCGGGAGGTAATGGGTTCGATTCCTGTTACCGTCTACCTAGTATGAGGTTTTTTCATGGGGCTTTCCTCCTACACATGTAGCGGCATGGTCACTGCATATATGCACATCATGTGCGGCTCCCCCTCGGAACCCTAACTCCGTTCCTTTCGATCCTATCCTGACCACACCCATCCTTAATCCCACCATGCATATATACGTAATGTATGTATGCATTCTGGGAATCCATGATTGTAGCTGAAGGAGCTCGGAAAGCTCGAGCAGCCCGCCCTTCCCCTTGGGGAGGGAATGAAATACGTGGCCCTTTCCCCTTCCTTTCCTTGATGCTTCTATTTCAAAGTTTTTCTTTACGCTGTGTATTGCTTCTAATTTTGAAGAACTACCAGCTTGAGTGCGTGTGTTGCTTTTAACCCATGGTCTGTCATCTTGATGCAGACGTGGGTTGTGCTCTATACATCTAAATTGATACCTAGAAACATATTTCGAACATAAGTCTAAAAGTCTTTTTCACTTCTGGAACCGAAACTGAAGCGAATCTAAGAGATTACCTAGAAACAAAGTTGCCGAAGAATGAACTCATCTGTGACGTGTTTTTCAAAGATTATAGCCTATCATTTATTTCCTCAGAACCTATCAAATGCTATCATCTTCTTCATTAATTAGGTAATTCTCTTATGAAAATCAGCGTGCTTACTTTTTATATTTTTCACCTATAATGAGTTTTAAAACGTGTTGAATATTAAATGTTGTTTGTAACGACTAAGAGTTTATCTACATCTACGATATTAGTACCGCGGACGATATCACTTCATTTCTATCTTCCCCATCACAAACGTTTAATCGCTCACCAACATGATTGCTCGATTGGCGTGAGGGCCCTACTTGCATTGATGCAAGTTGACAAACAACTCTGTTAAATCCTCCTAATTCAATATTTGCGAACGACACCCGGTTATTGTTACTTAGTTGTGGTGTCATAGAGATGTTTCCATGCAATTCCTGAAATGCGCAAAGATGCTTGCGGAACTTGCCTCTTTGATTTGCAATACACTCGCATAACTGAAAATCAATGAGGACTTTCTATTTTGTTTCTTCATCCACCGCCGAAGATACATAAAAGGTATTTGTATCTATAGCATCTACGTTTAATTGGTTCGATTTCTGTAGCAATTTTCCATATGCAATATTACTCGAAGTGTCCCTGCTACTCGCAAAATTAAGTAGTCGTTTCTAGAACAGTGGTTACGAAATCTGCTAGAGCACAAATACTAAATGCTTTACACCTTTCTAAGGCAATATCTTTAAAATTCGAATCAATACTTCAACATGGTTTCTATCATTTCCTCTAGTGAGCTCTCTTATACAAACACCATTCGTCGCGTCTTCCTAGAAGCTTTTCATGTGATTAAGATAGATCGTGTATTTGTTACAAATACTATTGTCATGAAGGTTTTTTTATAGCTAATTCTTCTGTATGGACATATAATATTTGTTTGAACATGTGCATTAAATGCTGTTTGTCAGATTTATGGATTCCATTACTGGATGGTGACAACCATCGTCAAAATGCTTGAGTTATATGAAAAATACACAAAAGTAATGTGCTCTCTGGAAAAATAGTATTGAGCGCTTTGCTTTCAGCGGTGCTGTCGTCATTCATAAATATATGAAGGTAACCATTCTCATTAAATCCAGTTGGGCCTTTTAATTTTTTCAGGTTTTTCAGTGTTTTTCTGTAGTTCTCTTCAGTTTGGTGCGTGTGCAAAATGCATCCCAAACGAAGTCTCCCAACCTAAAGGATTCATTTTATTTCTTATAAGGATGAGTGAGATATTAGACATACAGGAGCTATCTACCGAATACGCACTATTGGGACACCCTGTATACAGGGTGCGGCATTAGTGCGTCGAAGTATGATATATCCGTTATTAAAGGAGATATCAAAAAAGCTATTTACAAAAATTATGGGCAACTTCAAACTTCACATTATAAAATTATTTTCGTATTTACAGGATGTTACATATTACCAAGGTGAACCAAACATACGATATTTCAATGGGACACCTTATATCTTATTTCAAATTTAGATTTATACGTTATACAGGGTATTTCAAAATTTATGGTCAATTGTACACGAAAATCATTCTCATTTCAACGTCCTGTATACCCTAGACAGAACAACCTAACAATAATTTTTTCCAGGCATAACTTTTTGACATTGCTACAGTGTTACGAGAAAGTTACATATAAAATTATTTTCGTATTTACAGGGTGTTACATATTACCAGGGTGAACCAAACATACTTTTGTTAAAGTGGGACACCCTATATATTATTTCAAATTTAGATTAAACTCATCTCCCCCATACTTCCAATATAGGGTTTCATTACGTTATACAGGGTATTTCAAAGTTATGTTTTACGAAAATCATTCTCATTAACGTCAGCATACCTACAGAACAACCTAACAATATTTTCAGGCATAACTTTGACATTGTACATGTACGAAATGCTATTTCATTATCTTAATATAGACAGAAACGAATGATTTTGTCAATTTTCAAATGAATCACCCTGTATTTTATTTTAAAGTGAAAATACATTTATGTTCTTTCATTTTTATTAAGCACTCCCTATAGCTAAAATCGTTAATTTCTGAGAAATATTCAATTTAATAACAGAAAGAGATTTTTTTTTAATTCTTAGCCGTGATTAATTTTATAAGAATTTTGTCTTAATAACCGATGTTTTTGAATTAGAAATTAAAAAAAAAATTTCTTTCTGTTATTAAATTGAAAATATCTCAGAAATTAACGATTTTAGGTATAAGGAGTGCTTAATAAATATGAAAGAACATAAAGTGTATTTTCACTTTTTAAAATAAAATACAGGGTGATTCATTTGAAAAAATTGACAAAATCATATGTTCGAGTTTTAGCTCGCTCTATATTCAATTGGTGCAATAATAAAGACTTTCTCGTAACACTGTACCAATGTCAAAAAGTTATGCCTGGAAAAGATTATTGTTAGGTTGTTCTATCTAGGGTATACAGGACGTTGAAATGAGAATGGTTTTCGTGTACAACTGAACTTTTGAAATACTCTGTATAACGTAATGAAGCTATATTTGATTCATCCTGTTAATATGTAACACCCTGTATATACGAAAATAATTTTATAATGTGAAGTTTGAAGTTGCCTATAAAGTTTGTAAATAACTTTTTGATATCTCCTTTAATAACTGATGTATCGTACTTCGACACTAATGCCGCACCCTGCATATACATGTACGCATTTAAAAAAAAGTACCTTAGATGATCCAAATAAGAAAGTGGTGACAAACAATTTGATTAGAAAATGTCTATGGGTGTTACAATTTCCACACTTCTGTTTTCATAGTCTACAGATATTTCAACGCCAATTTTAGAAAACTCTCCCTATTGATTTGTTAATAATTTTATCGCGTCCAAAGGGTATCTACTTCCAAAGTTAGTGTCTCTGATGGAAAAATGGGTACATCATGAGAGCATCATCATTACTAAAATGGACTTACCTCCAGTGATCATACAAATTATATCTTTGTCTCTTTGCTGGGTTTGTTTGTCCATTTGCCAACTTCTTCACGCCAGAAAACTTCAGGTAACTCCATTTCATGAAATGCATGTGCCGCTGCTGGATTCATCCCCACTTTAAAATACTCCATATATGCTTCTTTTGTATCATTTCTCACACGCAGTAATCCATAGGCTTTGGCAACTGTCAATATCTCGGAAACAATTGAAAATAAGATACAACAAGATTCATAATTCCTGTGGAACTTGTAGAGGGTTACAAGTTTAAGGAAATATACAGAGTATTTTATTCAAAAAAATTAAGGAAAATACACATATCTTCAAAAACGTGAGAAATCTTACAAATCCGTTTTCTCCATTTATTTATTGGATTAAACACGTGCACAAAAAAAATTTAATTTAGCCATAAAAACTCTCGAATGGATTGAAATTTCAAATTTTTTTGCATAATCTTAGTTTACTCTCTGTTTAATTGAAACACAGTGTATATGTATGAAAATGTAAACTTTCACCATTAACACTCATAATAAAATACTTATCTTTTTTGGGGTTTTTTAATGGTGTACTTTAAATTATACAATCTAAACGTTTCGATAACACTTACAGTTATCTTCGTCAGTAGTAATGTTTGTTAAAAAATGTTAAAGATGTTGTAAACAATTTTGTCAAATTTGAAAAATTAAAACATAAACATGTTTATGTTTTAATTATTAAGGGGTTAATTTCGTAGTAAAGAAATGTGGTCGTCTCGCGGTTTTACACAACCGACTTTAGATTATCTTGCGGAGTTGGAAAACTTATCTGAATGCGAATCCGAAAAAGCAAATAACCACTTCGAAAATGGTGAAAGTGATGAAGCTGTTTCTGTTGATGACAAAAGTAGTGAACAAAGTGAAGAATCTGATGTCGGCGTAAATAACGTCACTTCTGATCCTTGTACATCTGATGAAATTAGTGACGACATTGAACACAACCCAAAACGAAAAAAGTACATGCATTTTCCTGTGGGGACTAAACAGTTATCCAAATCTAATGATATATGGGAAGTTGTGGAATCAAGTGGACCTTATGATTACCGTATAGTTCAAAGAAATGTTATGCGAAATACTCCTGGATTAACTCCTGATACAAAAAGAAATGTGTTTGCTAACTCTGTGCTAAGTGCATTTCGATTGTTTACAGATAACACAACGCTAAAATACGGTCAGAAGTGTACTGAAATTGAAGCTAAGCGACAACTAGGAGATGATACAAACTGGTCATTGTCTCTTCTTGACGCTTTTATTGCAATATTGCCAGCTCGTGTTGCTTACGGCGCAAGAACATTACAGCTTGACAGTTTATGGTCTGTTACTTGGAGACCGCAATTTTTTCGTGAGACCATGTCACGCAATCGATTTCGTGGAATCATGAGATTTTTAAGATTTGGTATTCGATCAACACGAAAAGAACGTCTAGTTAGTGATAAGTTTGCTTTGGTGTCCGAAATATGGAATAAATTTGTTGTAATTGTAAAGCTTGCAATGTTCCAGGAGGAAATATTACAGTAGACGAATAACTTTCCTATTAAAGCTAGATGCAGATTGACACAATAGTAAAATTTTGGCTAACTGTTGATACGAATTCTGAATATCTCCTGAATGGTTTTCCTTATTTAGGAAACGATGATATGCGTTCTAACAACCAACCCCTTCCAGAATATGTTGTACTAAAATTAATGGAACCTTTCCTAAATATGGGTAGAAATGTTACTACCGACAACTTTTTTACCAGCTAAAAGTTAGCAACAATGTTGGCAAACAAGAACACAACAATAATAGGAACAATGAACCGAGCAAGAAATTTGTATCAAGAATAAAACGGCAGAGTTATATTCTACCACAGTAATAAAAAATGATAAAAGCACCTTATCAATTTATCACGGCAAAGTTAATAAAAATGTCATATTTCTAAGTATGCTACATATAACTGTGACAGTGTTGTATTACAATGAAACAAAGTTTGAGGTAGATGTGTTGGAGCAAATGGCTTGAAAATATTCCACGAAAGCTGGTTCACGTAGATGGCCAGTTCATGTGTTTTACAAAATTTTAGATCTTGCCACAATCAACTCCTGGATAGTTTATAAGGAAGTCGTAGGCAGTAAAATAAAAAGAGACTGAGGAACTAAGAAAAGAGTATTTCGATTCGAAACAAGATTCTGGTACAAGTACCAGCACATTTGACAAGTACCAGCACATTTGATACAACGAAACCTAAAAAACGTCATCAGTGCCAAATTAAAAAAATGTGACAAAAATAAAATTGCTGACGTTTGTTCAATGTGTAACAAATATGTTTGTGTAACAAGTGTAACAAAGACCTTTATTTGTTTGAACTGTAGAGCGTAATACAGCATGTAAAACTGTACTGAATTCTAAAAGTATTAGAGCCAATTTGATTTTTATTTAATTAAAATGAATATTTACTTAAAATGTGTGTTTTTTATGTTTCTTTCTCAATTAAGTGTAAAATAAATACAGAATACATCTCAAAATTATCTTTCTTGTCCAGAGATCAAAATGACCGGCCACGGCAGTTTAGGTATTTACAATAGCCGGCGGTGCTAGTATTTAAAAAGGGACTGTCACGTATAACACAGGAAGAATGCTCGCCGTACCTTACTGATGAGTATTTGGTACCTCTCAAACTCTTTGGGGATGCGTCCATGTCTCGTATTTCCTTTTTACATAAACGATCACCTTACCTTCTGGTCCCAAGGTCTTCATATCTGACTAGGCTCTAACGTAGCAACAGGTCGAAGGGTTCTGTACACGAATTATCTCGTAGTTGACTTCGCGAAGAGGTTTCTATTACGTAAGCCTATTCCGAGATAATTCCTAACGTATATTTTTTTAAACATTCTTTAACACGTTAAGCGCCACCACAATCAAAAAAAATTTTGGGTGTGGCCACCGGGTTAAAAGTATCTTATTTAACTATCCGACTATAATTTTTCCCAAATATATAATAATTTTTTGAGAAAAAATAGTGTATCTGTTTAAATACATGCGGCCCACAGGGATAAAAAGTAGCCTTTGGCCACTTGTATTGTATCTGATACATGTATATTCGTGTCAAATCGTGTTTTGGCGCGATTGCATCATGAATTCACACCATTGTTTACTCAGTCAGTCGAAGTAGGTATTCGGAAGGATATACATTTAATTTGTAATATTTATTGGGTCTTACATCCCGTTTGTGTAGTAGTGTAGCATTTTCTTTGATAAAATGTCTTATGAAAAACGACAGGCAGCACTCATGAAATTATTGGGAGAAATTAATTTTTCTGAAGAAGATGAACCTTTTGAGGACAGTAAGTCTGAATACGAGCGTGAATCGTCGGAAGAGAGCTGTAGTGATAACGATATCCCTAAAAAAACGAAAAACAAACAAATTTACTAAAACGAGTAGAGGAAATGCAATTACTAAAGATACGCCTTCAAATTCAGGTAAGTTTCAAACCTTTTGCCAATGTAACAAAAGAATTCATTCGTTTTTATCGACCAAACAATAGACGAAGTTATTGGAAAGTATACATTATAGTCTGAGAGAATCGGCGGCTGATTTAGAACAGGAAAATATGCCTTCGACTTCTGGTATGTTTATTTTAGCTCCTGATCGGTAAATAGACGAAGACAACGAGTCAGAAGAGAATGATTCTGAATATTCAGCGGAAAGTGATGTCGATGAAGATAGTGAAGAAGAATTTATTTGGGGTACCCCTCAGCGTTCTAAATTGAAACACTTTCCGGTCCTAGATTTCAGGTGTAAGAGAAGATATATCAACAAACTATGAAAATAAAAAAGAGGTAGACCTTTACAAATTATTTCTAAACAGATGATTTAGTAGATCTCATGGTCACAGAAACAAACAGATATGCTCAAAGCCTCAAATCATAGGACAACCATTTACCACGTGCTCGAATAAAAAATTGGGTTGATACGAATCACAATGAAATGAAAATCTTTATTGCGACAATAATGTGGATGGGACTCGTTCGCCTGCCTCAGATACGCGACTACTAAATAATATATATAGTACCAAAATAAAGTCTATCATTTCGAGAAACCGGTTTGAAATATTACTTACGTCGTGGCATTTTTGTGACAATTCAAATCCTGCGCCTGAAGATCGGTTATATAAAATCACACCTGTTATAAATAAGTTAGTCGAACGTTTTCAATATGCCTACGTACCATATGAAGATATTTGCAGTGAAGAGACATTAATACCATTTCGAGACTGACTAAGTTTTAAACAATATATACCAAATAAGCGCCATAGATTTGGTATTAAACTTGACAAGTTCTGTGTGAATGGAGGTTATACCTACAATTTGTCAGTTTACTGTGGAAAGGATAGTATCGGTGACCAAAGTCTCTAATACAATTGTTTTGAAGTTATCAGAAAATTTGCTTGATAAGGGAAGGACTATTTACACTGATAATTACTACAGCAGTAAATCCTTAGCACACGAGCTTCAGAAAAGAAAAACATATTTGGTAGGGACTTTGCGCTCCAGGAAGAATAATAACCCAGCACATATTATAAAAGCTAAAATAAAAAAACACCAAATTGTTAGTTCACAAAGTAATACGGGCTGCACTATTCTCAAATGGAAAGACAAGAAGGATGTACAACGACCATTGTGAAAAGGAGAGGGGAAGACTTGGAATACCCAGCGATAATAACACTATAATAAATTTAAATCATTTATAGACCTTTCCGACCAACTGAAAGCTTACTCGACATGTCTCAGAAAGGGAGTAAGCTAGCGGTAGAATTGCTTACTGGAATTGCTTTGATAAATGCTCATTGTTTATATAAAAAAAGAACCAAGAAAAGAATGTCAATAACCAAATACAAAGAAATGGTAGTTTCACAGTTATTAGAAGAAATCTGCCCATAAACACCCGAACTTAGACACATCGAAGAAAATCATACCTTGGTACATGATGCGAAAAGAAGCAGATACGTAGGATGCTACGGGAACCTCAAAAAAAGATCATGATTGACGTTACGCTCAATCTAAAGCTTCACAAACTCATACCAAATATACGAGTTGCGAAAATATTATTGCCTGCCATGTTTCTCTTTTACACACAAATCGGAAAAGTATTAATATTTGGCAAGTTGAATTATTTTTTTGTTCAATATATGTTGTTTTCAGAATAAACGTATTATTTAAAAACAACTGTCTTGTATCTTTAAGAAAATTACGTTTTTTTATGTAAACAGAAAAGTTTGATAATAAAAAAATTTATACGAAAATATCTGTATATTTTTTAACCAAATTTACTAAAAATTTATTTGCCAAAACATATTTTTGGTTTCACGGGCCATGCTGTACAACTTCCCTATTTGAATATGTTGCCCCGTTGTATCGTTTTAGACACAGCTAGCCGAAAATAAGAGTAAGTCGATGTATCAACTCGGATGCCGGTAGCCCACTGGTACAAAAGTCTCTATCCGTATTGAGTGTTAAACTTTTTGATGATTACCATGTACTATAATTAAAGTTTTTAATAATATAATATCTTTAAATTAAATTGAGTTCTTAGACCTGATTCTGAAGAGTTCCGTGGCAGTCAACGTGTTAAGGACTAGTCAGTTAAAAATAACAGTATTGTTTACAAAACTCAAGAACCAATAATTTTAATAAACTAAGGAAAACTAAAATAATCTTTTATATTCTACAAAAAATTTTCTTGTTGAAAATAATATCGTATGCATCATGATGTTCTGACAGGTTAAAATCGCAATATATAAAATGTGGTAATATATCGTGATTATATAGCGTGGTTCCAAGTTCATTGTTCAGATCTTATGTAACGGTCCCAGTTCACGCTTACCTACCTGCAAGAAAAAGTATTAGAGAAAAGATTTATGTATATTTTTTTATTTAGAACACACAATTATACATCGTTATAATCTGCAATTTTATTCTTTCAATTAAGAACTATTATTAAAACTGCAGTTTTTTTTAATAATCGTAAAAAATGTTATTGTTCCGTATTATACAAATTCAGTATAGTACAGTAAATTCCTAACTAACAATAAATGTGCATAACACGTTAAGACTTAAAATTACAATTACAAAAGTCTTATCACGGTAATAATTTTTATTGCACATTATTACTGTTTTTCTACTGGCTTTAAAGAAATCCACAATTCGTGTTATCACAGTAATGAAGGTAAAGCATAGATCTAGATTGTGGTTTTTTATCAGCACGGTAAACCATAACGAAGATAAAACCGCCAACATAATTTTGTTTATAACTGATAAGAAAGACAATACCTATTTTAGTGTTCGTCAAAGATTTGTGGTGGGTTTTTAATTAATTTTTAATTTAAACCAATTATTTACGATTTCATTAATTTTACAACATACACACACACACATTTAGATTTTACGTAAAGATAAGAGAGTTGTAGTTTCAGACTTTGCCCTCGTGTTCTTAGATACAAACCAATTAAACATTTAAATGTGTCATAATGTTTATTAAACATATTTTCTTAATGATAATTAATCATACCTTCCTCGACGCACTTATGAAATATGTGTAATATTTTTATTGTTTACAGGGGTGGAGTAGCATTGTGTTTATCACCGCAAGGAAGACGGAACGGAGAGGCTTTAATTCGTTTTATTAATCAAGAACATAGAGATATGGCACTAAAAAGACATAAGCATCACATTGGACCTCGCTATATTGAAGTATATAGGGCTTCGGGCGATGATTTTTTGTCTGTGGCAGGCGGTTCCAATGGAGAGGCTCAAGCATTTTTATCAAGAGGTGCGTCTGTGATAGTACGCATGCGAGGGTTACCATACGATTGCACGGCCAAGCAAGTTGTAAGTGTTCGGTACATAAATTTATTTGTAGTGTGCTTAATTATAGCATTTTCTAGCTTGATTTTTTTGCTTCTGGTGAGCAATCCTGTACGGTATTGGATGGATCAGAAGGTGTGTTATTTGTTAAAAAACCTGATGGTAGAGCAACCGGTGACGCTTTTGTATTATTCGCTCAAGAATCTGATGCACCTAAAGCATTATCAAAGCACAGAGAGTGCATCGGATCGAGATATATAGAATTATTTAGATCGACGACTGCTGAAGTACAACAGGTTCTAAATCGTTCTTTAGATCCTAAAACTTACGAGCAACCTGCTCCATTAATTGCTCAAATTCCTCAAGTGCCTTTATTGCCTCAACATATTATTACTTCTGGTACTCGAAAAGACTGTATTCGACTTAGAGGTCTTCCATACGAAGCGCAAGTAGAACATATTTTGGAATTTCTGGGTGATCACGCCAAAAATATTATTTTACAAGGTGTTCACATGGTGTACAATGCTCAGGTAGGTATTTACTAGTTAAGTTGATCGGGCTATTTTCACAGTTTTTGCCTTTATAGCGCGATATTTCAGAACCAGACTCTGCTTTCGTCATCAGGTTTAGTCCTGAGATTTTTCTTAAGCACTTGACTACCTACAGATTCAAACTTGGTATCTTTCACTTACGAGTCTGATCCCTTTACGGGTAAGCCACTGAGTAGTCCAATATACAGTGACTGACAAAGAGTTTGCCACGAATGGTAAAATATTTTATTAAGATTTAAAAAAAAATGTTACTTGGGATCGATTCAGCATACCCAATAAATAAAAAATATATATTGGCTTGGTTAAGCTTAGAATAGAAGAATGGATCATTTATTTTTTTGTTTTCTATAGGTGATTGTAACAACGTCAGAGGTCTGAAAATTAATATTTTTAGTTTTTCCTATTCTCTGCCAGACAATAAAGGGAAATTATTGCATTGGGATATTTTTGTAACTTTTACTTCGTTTTAAGTAAACCAAGCGAAAAAAAAATTGATATTTTTCAAACGTCCTTGAATCTTTTTGAAAATTGACGTAAAGTCGGATCTGAACACCATTTCTCTTTAAAACAGTTCGATATTTTGTCATTTAACCCTACTTTCTACATATTAAAGGCGATTTTTTTAAATCTTAATAAAATGTTTCTCCATTTGTAGCAAACTCTTTGCCGGTCACTATATGTTGCTTAGAACTATAATGTATTTGTTGTTAACAACAAGATATTGTATTAACTTTGGATGGTACCAGTTACTATGTGTACTATTGTCATGTGGCCTGTATATCACTAAGGTTGCACACACGACAAGTACGTAACTGTTTAATAATGTTTGATATCAGTAAATTTTAAATAGTAATCCTTGGAAAATCTAATGAATTAGCATTCATGATTTTTCGTACATTTCTTTTATACAGTGCGGCTTATAGAAGCCCCCCTACAATATTTTCTGAAAGAAAAAAATTTGAAATTTGCCACACAAAATTATACTAAAAATAGTATGTTTGGTGAATTTGTCATGTCAGTAAAGTCCAATATGGCGGTTGGGCGCCATATTGAATTTTTTTAATGGAAATAGCGGTTGTGCGGTACATCAAATGAATGCCCTTAACGAATACTAACTAATACCCAAGCTTCACTTTTTTAATATTGCCAAAAACAAAATGGCGGCGGATTAAAGTTTTAACGCTCGGTCCATGATTTTCTGGAATTTTTTAAAATAAAAAAAAAGAAAATCTTTATTTTAAAATGATTATTAATATTAAGTATTATTATAAGGCGAATTCGAACATAAAAATAAGCCAATGGCAACAATCATAAAACACTAGAAATAGTAGGTATAGAAATTAATTATCATGTTTTTTTCACTCGAGGGAAAATTTCAAAAGTTCTAACCACAAATGTCACAAAACAAAGGCTTGATGCAAAACCTGTATTAAACGAAAAAATACATTTGTGGACACTGATCTACTTTTTAATTTATGGGGTGTTCAAAGTGATTACCCTTTACTAATAGGCAATGGTAAAGTCTAGCATTAATTTGTGCTCGCACATTACGGAACGTATCTAACTTAATATTTTAGCAAATGTCTGGCAAATGTTGGTAATTCTTTCTTGTAATTCCGCGATCGATTCAACTTCTGTGGAATACACCTTTTGTTTTAGATAACCCCATAAGAAAAAGTCTAATGGTGATAAGTCGGGGGGTCGAGCAGTCCACTCGATTGGAGCTCGGCGTCCTATCCAACGATAGTGAAATACTTGATCTAGATATTCCCTTACTGGTCTGCTATAGTGGGCAGGAGCACCATCTTGTTGAAAAACTACATCCATATCAAATTCATGAGGGTTATCTTCTGCTGTTTGAACAATCATTGGGTCGATCGTTGTTTGCAGCATATTTAACTAGATCTGTCCTGTTAGATTTTCGTCTATAAACAAGGGACCTACAATGTGGTTTCCCAGTATTCCAACCCAAACGTTTATTTTTGGGAGTATTGGGTGCGAGTATCCCAGAATACATGCGGATTCGTATCACTCCAATACCGAACGTTCTGTCTGTGAACATTTCCATTCAAGAAAAAGGTACACTCGTCACTAAAACAAATATTTTGCAGGTAAATTGGCGGTCATTATTTCGCAAAATTGTACTCTTCTACCAGGATCATCTTCGGTCAATTGATGCAACATTTGAATTTTATAAGGATGGAATTTATTTTTTCTCAATACCCTTTCCACTGTCGCTGAAGATACACCAGAAGTTTCCGCAAGAGTTCGCATAGATGTTGTGGGATTTACAACCATTTCGGCAATTATGTCAACTTGTGTGCCTTCAGGAATGCGCACATGGCCAGGAGGTTTTTCATTATTTATAGAGCCAGTCCTATAAAATTTATTTACGGATTCTCGCAGATACTTCCTACAGATAGGGCGATTAGAAAACCGTTCATTAAATACTCTTGACTGCTTCGTGATAATTTCGACTTGCACCATAAACGAGAATAGCCTCTACTTTTTCTTGCATAGGCCTAAAATTAACCATTTTCACTTTTCTGATTTGCCAAAAGCAGATATAAGAACAAAAATATTTTTTTAAATGTCACTAAAACAACTATTCTAAAAAACGGCCGTCTATACAATTTGTTTACAAGTTTTCTTTTGTTTAACACCAGGTGACTGGATTGAAAGTTTAATTTTTGACAAAAATTACATTTGCAAATAATAATATAGGAGCTGTGGTCACTTCTTGTTTGTTTTTTACTGGTCGTTTGAATTTTAATCCGCCGCCATTTTATTTTTGCAATATTAAAAAAGTGAAACTTGGGGATTAGTTAGTATTCGGTAAGGGCTTTCATTTGTAGTACCGCACAACCCCTACTTCCATTAAAAAAAATCAATATGGCGCCCAGTCGCCATATTGGACTTTACTGACATGACAAATTCACCAAAACATACTATTTTTAGTATAATTTTGGTGTGGCAAATTTCAAATTTTTTTCTTAAACGGTTCAGAAAATATTGAAGGGGGGGGACTTCTGTGAGCCGCACAGTATACATAAAAATATTGGACTATTTAAAATTTGCTGGTAGCAATTATCATTCAACAATTAGTTACATACTGTCGTATGTGCAACCTTAGCGATATGTGGACCACATAAAATAGTACATAATTATAGTAACTGTTACCATGTAAGTTAATCAATATCCTGTTGTTAACGAATTATACACATTCTGAGTTTCTATCGAATGGAGTTCATTACCCCTGTAACTCGGTTGGTAGAGCACTCACCTAGTGCATGAGAGGACATAGGTTCGAATCCCATTCGGGAGTCTTTTTGCGTAAATAAAAAATGTTTGTGTATCAAAAATCATGAATACTCATTCATTAAATTGTGCAAGGATTACTAGTTTTCGGCGAGATGTCCTTTTCCATTATCTGTAGGATATCCTGTTGGTATTCGTTCCAAACATGTTCGGTGTTTCTTGATCTTTTTGTTTCGCCTTTGCGGATGTTGTTCTTGTGTTCCTGAGTGGTCTATTGCTCTCTCCTATATATGACCTGCCGCATTCGCACGATAAGTTGTCTGAATATGGAGATTATACATGGGAGAGAGCAATAGACCACTTAAACTGAGAACTCAGGAACACTAGAACAACATTCGCAAATGCGAAACAGAAAAATCAAGAATCACCCAACATGTCTGGAACGAAGACCCCTTCATCCAGTGGGATAACATACAGATAGTGGTAAAGGACAAGAATACAACTCGCCGGAAACTCAAAGCCACGACAATTGCGGCCAGGGAAAAGTTACCACTATCATTTTTCTAATGTAATTCAATAGAAAATCATTGGCGTACGAACTTGATTAAAATAAAAGTGCGGTCAGCATGGGCACTTTTTAAATTATTAAGCATTTTCAAATACTTGCATTATGATACGCCACTGTAAATGAACGTTATATTGACATAAAAAGTCCTTTTACTCTATTCAAAAATTTAAAAACGATTGCTAGATAAATGTAAGTGGTAACTTTTCCGTGGCCGCAACCGTACATCACACCAGCAGAATATCCAATATATCAAACTAGTATGGAAATGAAACCCATATGGATCCCAATAATGCGCAATACACCTGTGCAATAGGTTACAGCGTAGCGGTAAAGCTGTAAGACTTGTAAGTGAAAGGTACCAAGTTCGAATCTGAGTAAATCGAGCGCTTGAGGAAAAATCATAGTAAATGAATTCGACTTAAGTGCGAAATCAGTCCTTCCAGGACTAAGCCTGACAACGGTAGCACAATCCGTTTTCAGAACGTCACGCTATAAACGCAAAAATTGTGGAAATAGGCTGGTCTATTCAATTAATATGAGACCATAGTTACAAAACACATAGTGCATAATTGGTGATTGTTTTATCATTTTTGGCAACTGACTAAGACTATGAATATTTCAGGGCCAACCAAGCGGTGAAGCTTTCATTCAAATGGATTCAGAACAATCTGCTTATAGCGCGGCGCAACAAAAACATCACCGTTATATGATATTTGGTAAAAAACAACGTTATATAGAAGTGTTTCAATGTTCAGGGGAAGATATGAATCTCGTACTAACTGGAGGTATACCAGCGCCAGTTTCACCTGCAAAAGCCGCTCCGGCATTACTCAGCCCCGGTATGTTACCCCCCTTAGGAGCGTTACCTCCAACAAACATTCCTCCTCCTCCTCCACCATCAACTGTTGCTCAGATATCTCAAAGTGTGGTAACATCAGGTTGGGAGAATTCCCCTTTACTAGCTCAACAACAAGCTCAAATGATTGCACAACAAAACCTTCTTGTACGACAAAGTCAAGCGCAGGCACAAGCTCAAGCTCAAAATGAACACATACTCTTAATGAATCAAATAGCGCAGCATAATTTAGCGGTTTTAAATCACGGCGTTCCCCCAATTGGTGCTACTGCAGCAAACGGTGCCTTGTTGAAAGCACCGCCTGGTATGCAATTAATGCCTCATATATTACCGCATCAACAACCTCTCGTTTTAATACCCCCACGAATGGCGCCGTTAGGAATTCCGCGAGCACCAGTTGCTATCCCTCCCAATTAATACCTGCCGGTGCTCAAGGTGTCATTCCTTTCGTCCCACACGTTGCCGTAAAGCGCAGCTACGGAGATGCTTTTAATGAACAAGCAACTCCTGCGAAACGGGCCTATCAGCATGGCACTGTTCCTTTACCCTATCAAGCTTTCTATCACAATGTATAAAGGTTCGAGTCTTAAAGACTGTTAAAAACATTCCATTTTTTTACTCTAAGACTTATTTGATCATTCCAGTTAGTTTTAAGAGTCGCATCTCGTTATTTAAAAGTGCCTTATTTTGAGATATCTAAAAATAATGCTTTTATCCTCTACTCTCATGTGCCTTATACTGACTGTGAAATATTGCGAGTAGGACAATAGACTTGATATTCCAGTGAATTTATCATAACCATTCTTGCTCGACAAAATTCGTAAAGTTTAGTTAGTGATAATTATAATTTATGTTATTTGTCCCATTACATTATGAAATTAGCATTATGTTATATTCTGTAATGAAGCTTTTGTTGTAACAAAGTGTCTGCCACTAATTTGGATGGATTGGGTTTAATTTACTGTTAATTGGTTTAGGATTTTATTTTATTGAAAGACAATTGTCAATTTTGTTTATTTTTCATTTTATTTTACGAAATTGTCTTTGAATAAATCTCATGACAGTAATTACATTATGGAGAAGGTTATTGAAACTCCATATTGGCAGCTTGAATATATGTGTATATTAATTATGGTTTAGTTATCATTTTTGAATTTTATATAATGGGGTAAATTTGTTTTTTTTTAGTTAGAGCATAAATCTCAAAAGAGGTTTGCAAAATATTGGTAGTAGGTTAGTTTAAGCCTTCTGCATTTTCTTGGGCTTCCGCTAGATTTTGATTATGTTTTTGGTGTTTCTAACCAGCTTCTTGGCATCTAAACTTTGGTTGGGTTATTAGTTCCGTTTTTCCCAATTAATTTTTGGAAAAATAGAATTAGTGTTGTTGAATAACTAACAAGTCTACTGTAAATAGAAATCATTAGAGATATCGTTGGCTAGTCAAAATCTAGCGAAAGTGAAAATAGAGTGATCTCACTTTTGAATCACTTATTTATTTCTGTTACTGTATGCAGCTCTTACTTCATACAATATGTTTCTAATTAATTTACACTTTAATAAATGTTTTTGTCACAATAATGCTTTTTGGGTTTAATGTTAGATCTCCTTTCGCTGACCTGCTTTGCTCATCTTATACCTAAGCGTATTTTATTAAACTATTTTATAATATTGATTTATTGTAAGATGAGCAAATTAGGGATTGTGGGCTAGATTTGTTGGTTATCCGGGACATGACATCGTTCGTGGTGTTCGTTGGCGCCACAAGGTGGAATGGTAATTTCTGCTACACTGTGGTGAGTCTATATTTATACTTATTACCAACCTTACAAAAATAACACACTTCTTTGTCATAGACTCATAGAGTAGTTTCAATCATACATTGCAGCTTTTCTTTTATGTGGGTTATGGTACCATATTTCGGTTTCTCGACCTGATATGGTAGTTGGAAAATCCATGTGCACATTAATATTTACACTCACGGCATGTTAATATTTGATCATGTCTAGTTTTATATATATTGAGATGATATGAATTTGGTTATTTTTTTAAATGCAATTCTTTACCCTACGTAGTTGCACTAACTGGATCTATTACAAAATTTTTATTAACAATAGGAACTTTTCTGCGTCATTACTACTATTTATTTAATCATTATTTTAATTTCCTGTTTAGGTGGAAATATTATACCAACAGCATTTCATCCTGGAGCAAATTTTCCTGGATATGCTCCTGTTCAAATAGCTGCACCAGCTTTAGGGCCAAGACAATTTTTTCCACCACCAATATTTTATTGGCCATATCCTAGTCCACCTGTATCTCCTACTAGTTATTACGCACCAACAATGCCACCCCCCGCTGGTTTACCACAACAGCCTCAACAACCTATGGTAAGGATTTTGGAAAACTTTATGATTTTTATAATAAAGTACTCTGTATGCCAATGATTTTTGATGTTCAATGAACTACGATACGTTTATTGTGTGTCGAAGGTTAGGCAAACTGACTGACACAATTAACTTTAAGGTATAAAAAACATCGTTTTAAGTTTATAAAGTGGTTAAAATAATCATTCAAATGCAGCAAAGCGTCAATAATCCAAACTAATTAACACCGAAGATGGCTCGGATGATCAAATATTGCTATTAAACAATTGAAAAACACAAGTTTTTATGTGTATTAGGTACAAGAAATATAACACATGCATACTAGAACTCGAAACATATATTTAATGAACACATAACTAAAATTCTCATGTTTATGTTTTAATTTTTCAAGTTTGACAAAATTGTTTACAACATCTTTAACAATTTTTAACAAATATTACTACTGACAAATATAACTGTAAGTGTTATCGAAATGTTTAGATTGTATAATTTAAAATACACCATTAAAAAACCCCAAAAAAGATAAGTATTTTATTAAAATTCACTGTGTTACAAAAATCTGTAAAATGTACATACACAGCATTAGTTAGCTGTATGAAAATAATGGAAGATCTTCTGAACTGCTGTCACCACAATGTGAAGGCTTTGGATCATTATCATTGTCATCATAGCTGCTATCTTCGATATTATTATCATTGATATTGGCAATAACATCAACAAGTTCATCGTTGTCATAAATTTGGTGACCTTGTAATTTATGATCCGTTTCGAGCCATTTATTGACATCCTGTTTGTCATATTCTTGGAATCCAAACATGGTCTTACCGGTTGCTATGATCAGTGGCGTATCGTGTTTTTTGGGGGTATAAGATAACTGAATATCTTCTTCCTCCCTCCCAAGAAGCTATCTAAATTTCTAAAATAGCATAACTTTTTAAACTTACTGTAACAAATTGCAAAAGAACAAATAAAACTCGAAATAACACGAGGAATGTCCAAGTAAAATTGTATTAAAACATATAAAAAAAACCAAATTCATACAAATATCTGATTAATTATAGATAATTCTATATACAATAACAAATTTAAAAAACATTTCTCTTCTGCACGTAACTTAAAAATATTCCCGAACTGCTTCATCGTACGGAATGGATCTCGTCAAATTATGTTTGATGGATAAAATTGAAAGGTTATTTAACTTTTCATCCGTCATGGTAGACCTGTATATAATCCATTTTTGAAAATGATTGTTCCGCTTCACAATTCGTTATAGGTATTGTTAAATATATTTTAAGTGTTGTATACAAATTTGGAAATGTGTCAATGAGTTTGTTGTGAAATATTCGTCTTGTTCAAAACATGTTATGTTTAAATAATGTTTGAATTAACTACATTCACTAAGTAGTTTTTCTCCAATATCATTTTTATACAATTGTTGCTAATGTTCGGGTTTCATTAATTGTGTTTTTTTCCAAGTTTATCAAAAATTTGAATTTATCTCTAAGGTCCTTCTGTTGTCAAGTTCAGCCCCCAATTTATCAATTAGAATACTTCTATACGAAACTTATCCCTTGCAGTAAAATCTTCTCTTCCCCTTTCTCTATCCAACTATATTTTTGTTCTCACTCTTTTTTGGGCATCACTAAAACGTTGTTCAACTTCTGTACTCATTTGAACAGCTTTATTCTAAAATTTTTTAAATTTTTGTTCGGCATTATCACACAACGATTTAATAACTAATTCGCAGATATCTACGGAGTTTGTAATATTTTGTTTAACTCGCTCCAAAATCATTTCCCATACTAAAGAGAAAATTGCTATCTCCCGCTTCGTGAGTTTCTTGTATAAACTTTTTGCCTCCAATTTACATTCTGTCTTTTCAGAGCTTTCATTAAATATATACTTGAGAGTATCTAGTACTTTTTGATAGCCAACTTTAACCGCATGAACTGACTCGTAATGAGAAGACCATCTGGTGATGCTTGAATTCTTGAAATTTTCAGAATACTCTTTTGCTAAATATTTTCAATGGTATGGGGATGCATAGAAAAAGGTGTAAATCTGTTGAATAGTTCCGAAATATGCTGTTATTTCCATTACAATGGATACTGCCTCAACTCCAACCAAAGTATTATAATATTATTGCTAGCTGATCCATATGGGCAAGGTCTGGTGTGGAATCTACAATAAGGGTATAATAGTTTGTATCGTCATCGTAAATCTGCTCAATAATATGCATAAAACATTTTTTCCCATGAGCTGCAATATCTCTTCATGTATAGTTTTGTGTGTAACTAGTAGCCTTTATTGCCCCAATTTGACAGATATTCTTTAAAAAAAGGGTCGAATTCTGAAGTGAGTTCCATAAGACCCATAAAATTTCCATTATGTGGAAAACCTCACTTTTTGTCATGACCTCATAGTGACAAACCTCTCTCCCATAAAATTTTATTACCGCCACTACCTATTCTAAAATTTTGTAGTAATATTCTGCAGTTTTATTTGCCTGTTCTTTTAGCTCTTGGTCTATTGTGTCCTTTTTTGATTTTCGTGACTATCATCAGATTTTTCTATGTTTTTCCAATGCTTACAACCGTAGATGCCAAAGCTGCAACATTTCCTGGATGGGAAAATAATATGCATGGTAAAAAAAATGCTGCTCCTTTACGTAAAGAATAATAAAGCCAGGATCTTACAACCGTTTGCCCGTTTTTCAGACGGTTGTAAAAAAATCTGTTCTGATGTTTATAAGCCTGCTTCGATTTTCTGGATATGAATCAGTTTCATTTCTATTTTGAATACACGTAGATCGCTTGTTTAGGCATAAATCGGTTAGTTTAGAAGTAATTAACTTGAGCTGAAATCCTAAATCGCTATAGTTTACATGTATTTCAATAATATCAGCAATTTCAAACTTTTCTTGTATGTGGTCCTCGTATCTGTTCTCGAGAAGACCTAGGACTCGACGTTTGGTGTTTCCGCTGTCGTCAGCATGCTCTTCAAATACTTTTACAACATCGGTTACATTTAATTTTTCCGAATCTCTCATTTCCTGGGATGATCTACCCACCCCGAGAGATTTGCATTGACATTGACGTTGACATTTTGATAGTTCTGTGGCTCTATCTTATTTTATTTTTCCATTAAATATCTGCTTCCGGGCATTTTATACTTATATTTATAAGCTGCAAAATACTACAATTTCAACGAGAAAAACCGTTCTCTATTTTAACAGCTTGGCCGCTATGGGGCCTTTTTCGAATTTAGTCGAGTTTTTTAATGCCCCATAACTCTCTTATTATTAAAGATAATTGATTTAGCAAAATCTTTCTTAGATCTCTTTTTACGTAGAATCCATCGCGATAGACAGTTTTTACACAGGGTGTTTGGGTTTTTAAAGGCTCCTAAACAAACTTTTTTCATACGGACCACCCTGTATATTTTAGGGTTTTTGAACAGAGCGTAAAATTTCGTAAATTTTTATGGATCACTTGTTATATTTATGTTAAATATCTGCAATATTGCATTTGATACATCAATATTTTTTGCCTGCAGACATCCAGGTTTACATGGCTAACAAAAGACGGTAGCATGACTTAAAACGACAATTTCTTTGTTATCTGGAAATTTGTATTAGCTCCAAATGTTTTTAATTTGAAAAAACAACGAACCTGATAGAAAACTTATGGGAATAAAACAAATAAGTAGTATAAATAACATAACAAAAGTAACCAATTAATACCGATATAAATAATGACAGTAAAACGAATGTAAAATAAACAATTTATGTTAGTAAATGTTCAAATTGTCTCCCATTTTGTTCCAAATAGATTCCTTTTCCTTATCCAATTAGCAGCATTTATTAATTTCAAAGGTGGGGTTTTGTTAAATGCACCTAGCAACGGCTCTTCTAATTCTTCCCTGGTATTAAAAGGCTGCATGTGAGGCCTCTGATATAACCCCAGATAAAAAATATGAAAGGGCGATAAATCTGGAGACCGAGCGAGTCATTGGATTAGCCCTTGATTCTCCATCCAATTTCCTACAAACTACCTATTTAGATAATTGTTGATGATTCCCGCACAGTGCGGTGGTGCCCCGTCGTGTTGGAAAACTACTCTTTGTAATAAATTAATTGGTATGCCTCGGTAAATACCCACCATACATTAAAACTAAACCTCCATTGATTCCTTTCCTCCACAGTAACATGAGAATTTTCATGAGCCCAAGTATATTCGTTATATCTATTGTATATTCCCGCACTACTGATGGAGACCTCGTCCGTCCAAATACAATTTAAGGTAAAATTTTGAACTTCTTGCCTTTTTTCAATGAAACATTCACAGAAACGCGTTCGTCGTATAAAATCGACAGGTAGGTGATGGATTTTTCTGGTTCTATAGGGTCTTATTTTATTTCTTCTTGTTGACGTTTTACCATTCTGATTTATAGTTCCTAGTACTGTAATTTTTTCACTTCATTTTCATTTTGAGCTTCCTGATTCCTATTGTAATTTGCTCTAGGTTTAGTGAAAGAACCATAGTTTCTTAGATTTTGTTGCAGCTTACGGAATATCTCCAAACCGTTGCCGTCCTGCAGGGTATCTGTTAAAATGCAGATTACCTGCTGCGTCAGAGTTTCCATTACTTTCGATGTAACATGCGAGCATGAACTTTTCATAGTTTTCTTGCATTTGGAAAACAAAATGAAGCAATCATTATCAAAATGAAGAATAACTTGCACAAAGCTTATTAATAAAAATAACACTTTCTTCCTTTCAAAAATTTTTTTTACAGAATTACACTGCATTAAATTTATAAACTAAAAGCTTTCAAAAAACAAAAGAATGAAACGTCATATAATAGTTGCCTACTAGATATTTTTTATTATTGGCTGGAGATACCGCAAGATCCCAGTAAGTCAATATTAGTGTTATTTAAACACTGTTTTTTTACATTCGTTTTACTGTTATTATTTATCTGAGTATATTTAGACCAGTATTAATCAGTTACTTTTGGTATGTTATTTATAATTGGTACTTGTTTGTCATAAGTTTTTTATCACATTCGTTGTTTTTTGTTTATTTCAAATTAAAAACATTTGAAGCTAATAAAAATTTCCAGATAACTAAGAAACTGTCGTTTTAAATCATGCATCCATTTTTTACTCTCTTTTCAAAAACTCCTAAAATATACAGGGTAGTCCGTACGAAAAAATTTAGTTTAGGGTCTGTCAGGTTGCGTTGGCGCACCCTGTATGTAGGATGTTATAATGACGTGTATTATATGTTTTGAGTACGGCTGTATTGAGTTTGAACGAAAAAAATTTTTGTGTATATAATGTATGTGGGTGTATGATACGCCACTGGAAATGTAGGAGAAATATAATTCTGTATGTACATACGTGTATTTGAATGTTATAGAGACTTTAGTGTTGGAATAATTAGATTTTGATGAATGTAAATGTGAAGAGAAATTTGTTGATGGGACGATAATGCTTTCCACTGGATTGCTTCTGTTTTGCTGCTGATAAAGAAAGGAATGTTTGAAGATAAGATGAGTAATCTTGGTTAGAAAATGTGAAGAATAAGTGTAGAATGTTTTAGAAAATATGTAGAGAAAGATTGGGTATGTTTAAGTGTTAATCTCGAAGGGTTTTGTAATGTTGTGCAATTGTTTTGAGAATACGTGTATGTATATGAGATTCGAGACCTTAGACGGTACTGATTTTTGCAAATGTTGCGGAACGAGATCGAGCGCAAGTTGGAGATAAGTGTCAAAAGTTGCGTAATGGTTCAGAGTGGCTACTGAATGAATGTAATGACGAAAAATGATTTCTTCATGAAGTAATTGTAAAATTTGTAAGTGAAAACAAATATGGCGATGTATTGTAATTACACGCGTGCTTGTATAGAGGGAAGCAGCTATCAGAACTATGACATTTTGAATGAATATTATTGGAGAATATAACGCGGAAGGAAGACATGTTTAAAGATGGATGACTGAAGTTATAAATAGGAAGTCAGAGATTGACGAGTTAGTTAAGCTTTTTCGTTTTTGGCTGTTGATGAAACGCGTGCGGATTAGTGTGGGATAGAATGTGATGATGTTGGAGTATGTTTGTGAATTTTAATGAGGCAGTAATTGTTTAAACAACTGCGTAACCCGAACCGGGGATGAATCGTAAAAGACATTCATAAACAAAACAATAATTAAATTGAAGTTGAAGATAAAAATTAGTTTGTTTATTTTCAAGAAAATAATAGTGCGTAAGCAGATTTGAATAAAGATAACAGATGTTATGTTAAAGTATTAAGTGCAGCGCGTGTTCTTGTAACGAGATTCAGCTAAAAGTATTTATGAGACCACCTGTTAAGTGAACGAAGCGTTCGTTGTATATTAAACCAATGTTTAAATAACGTTATATGACATTGAAAGTTTTATTTGTATAAGGGACTAATTTTGGTGTAAAGGTTGCTAGAAATTTTAGGAGGCAACCAAACGTATACAGTTTATTACGTGTTATTAGACTATTTGTGAGTGCACAGAGGAATAAGTTTTGTTGAGCCTTTTGTAATGTGCTTCAGGCAATTTTAAGCAGTACCAATGGACTACATATAATTAATTTACGGAAGAAAGAAGAAAGAAAATCCAAGGATTAATGGACGATTTTAAGTAAGGTTTATATTTAAGTATTTTAAAATTTAGTTTCGAATTATGAAATTTTAGACAGGCAAGTAGTAGTTAGGACTCCCGCTAACGTGGGGTTAAGTCCCAGGTTGAGGGTTTAGTAGTGGAGGTACCGGGTTGCAAGTCGGAAATTCTACTTAGGGTAGGACGCAGGTGTAGGTGGATCATTGTCGTGTAGTCTACACACGGGTTTTCCTGCCGACGTAGGTAGGTCATTGTCGTGTAAGATGTGACGTATAGCGGAGTGACCGCGTTGTGGTTTGAGTTAGTGTGTTTACTAATGTAAGCGGGTTGCCAAGCCAGCTAACAGGGAGATGGGTGTGGTCGAAATAATAAGTAAAATGAATGATTAATAAGCTCAAACACCTTACACTTATACTCAAATAGCTCAATTCGGGAAAATATGTCTCTAGGCGCCACCACAATCGAAACTTTGTTAATATAATTGTCTTAAGCTGGATGTTAATTAACCCTACTTGATTGTGGAAAGTAGGATTGTGCTTACTCGGTAAACTCATATACGAAGGTTCTAAAACAAACACTCGTCCCAAACAATTCAACTCAAACTCAAATAAATTTAGTACTACCCAGGTTATTAAAAACTTTTTGAATACACCTCGTATACCAAAACTTCTAAAATAAAATTTATCACTCAAATTCATTCAATGAACGGTAATTAATTTTTAAAATTCTTAACATGAACGATATCTTTTAAATTAAATTTACTTTTGAATCGTAGTTGACATTCGTATACATTTAGGGTTTCAAAACTCAAACTATTTGTTATACTTAATGAAATTTTTAAGACAACAGCTGATCTGTTAATAGTGCATTGCTCTAATGAAACTGACATAAAAATTTTGTAATCCACCTGGTTAAATAAACAACAGAATAAAAATTTAACGATAAATATATATTGTCCTGCATAAAATAATAAAAAAACAAATGTTTACATACACAAGGGTATTTACATATACCTCAACAACGTGGTTGAAAATCAAAACCACACGTCACTACCAATTTCTGCAAAAATTCTTAATACTATACAACCCAACACAACATAATTCGAGAACGATTATCTTTTCGTTTCTAAGCTAATTAATATTTGATCACATTACACAAATGAACTAAACCAAAGAGATAATCGTGCTTTACTAAATTTTTAAAATACTTAAATATAAACCTTACTTAAAATCGTCCATTAATCCTTGGATTTTCTTTCTTCTTTCTTCCGTAAATTAATTATATGTAGTCCATTGGTAATCCTTTAAATTGCCTGAACGCACATTACAAAAGGCTCAACAAAACTTATTCCTCTGTGCACTCACAAATAGTCTAATAACACGTAATAAGCTGTATACGTTTGGTTGCCTCCTAAAATTTCTAGCAACCTTTACACCAATATTAGTCCCTTATACAAATAAAACTTTCAATGTCATATAACGTTATTTAAACATTGGTTTAATATACAACGAACGCTTCGTTCACTTAACAGGTGGTCTCATAAATACTTTTAGCTGAATCTCGTTACAAGAACACGCGCTGCACTTAATACTTTAACATAACATCTGTTATATTTATTCAAATCTGCTTACGCACTATTATTTTCTTGAAAATAAACAAACTAATTTTATCTTCAACTTCAATTTAATTATTGTTTTGTTTATGAATGTCTTTTACAATTCATCCCCGGTTCGGGTTACGCAGTTGTTTAAACAATTACTGCCTCCTTAAAATTCACAAACATACTCCAACATCATCACATTCTATCCCACACTAACTCCGCACGCGCGTTTCACCAACAGCCAAAAACGAAAAGCTTAACTAACTCGTCAATCTCTGACTTCCTATTTATAACTTCAGTCATCCATCTTTAAACATGTCTTCCTTCCGCGTTATATTCTCCAATAATATTCATTCAAAATGTCATAGTTCTGATAGCTGCTTCCTCTATACAAGCACGCGTGTAATTACAATACATCGCCATGTTTGTTTTCACTTACAAATTTTACAATTACTTCATGAAGAAATCATTTTTCGTCATTACATTCATTCAGTAGCCACTCTAGTCCATTACGCAACTTTTAACACTTATCTCCAACTTGCGCTCAATCTCGTTCCGCAACATTTGCAAAAATCAGTACCGTCTAAGGTCTCGAATCTCATATACATACACGTATTCTCAAAACAATTGCACAACATTACAAAACCCTTCGGAAATTAACACTTAAACATACCCAATCTTTCTCTACATATTTTCTAAAACATTCTACACTTATTCTTCACATTTTCTAACCAAGATTACTCATCTTATCTTCAAACATTCCATTCTTTATCAGCAGCAAAACAGAAGCAATCCAGTGGAAAGCATTATCGTCCCATCAACAAATTTCTCTTCACATTTACATTCATCAAAATCTAATTATTCCAACACTAAAGTCTCTATAACATTCAAATACACGTATGTACATGCAGAATTATATTTCTCCTACATTTCCAGTGGCGTATCATACACCCACATACATTATATACACACAAAAAATTTTTTTTCGTTCAAACTCAATACAGCCGTACTCAAAACATATAATACACGTCATTATAACATCCTACATACAGGGTGCGCCAACGCAACCTGACAGGTCGCAAAAAAATACACCGTGTATAAAAACTATCGCGATCGATTCTACGTAAAAAAGTACTTTAAGAAAGCTTTTGCCAAAATCAATTATCTTTAATAATAAGAAAGCTATGGGGCATTAAAGAAATCGACTAAATACGAGAAACGCCCCCTAGCGGCCAAAAGATTAGAGATAACTGATTTACGATTGCGCCAGTGATGTTCTCTTTAAATTTGAACTGCAGACACCTAGGTCCATTCGTTTCTCTTAAAATAAAGGGCGTTCCTATAAGAAAGTGTCCAATTTGGGCCACCCGGAACATTGTTAGCATATATATATATATATATATATATATATATATATATATATATATATATATATATATATATATAGGGTGTCTCAGAAATAGTGGGTAGATATTCACTCTTGAAGTTGAGTGTTAAAAAGTGAATTTGCGCTATAACTTTTTCACTGCTCAATAAATTTAAATACTTTTGGGAAAATATCACGGTATTTGATACTCTATGGACCCGTCTATTTAATTGTTCAGGGACGTTGTAGGGGGCAGAGGGTCACGACACCCTGTGGCTTTCTAAACCTCAAAAAATTTGAACAGCTATTTTACCTTTTCCAAGTAAACTTTTTAATCTTTGGCCTTTTACATCAAAAGGTTGACTAGTTTAATTTCGTTAAAATTAACCGTTTTGGAGATAAACGTAAATAATCTGGATAGCATCTAAACCTAAAATGCAAAAACTAACGTAAAAGAAGAACTTTGCATAAGAAATATGGCCAAGTATCAAAACATGACTCAGAAAGTCACACATCTTTAAGCATTCAAATCCTGAATTTTTTGTTAAGGGCGAGGGCAGAACACCGTCAAGTTCGTGAATCTGCAAGGCAATCGTTAGCTGTTTTTTACATTTTTAAGGTTAATGGCTCATTCCTCAGTCTTTTACTACGTAAATAGTAATTAATTAATAGTAGGTAATAGATACATAAACAGAAGTTGGCTGTTCATGTAGAAACAGATGCATTATCTTTCAAATCGTGACAATTAAATTAAACAATAGCATAGGTATTCGAATAGATCTTTTTAAAGTTTAAGAGCTTCATTTAATTTAGTAATTGGTGAGAAATGAACTACACGAATACCGAATATGCGGATATGCAATTGATGTATGGAACGGCTTCTTGTAATGCATTAAGAGCAAGGAGACTGTACCAGCAAAGGTTCTCTAATTGAAGGGCTCCTAATAGCAAAACGTGTAGATCGACGACTGAAGGATACTGGTAAGATCAGCTTGATTAAAAATTTTGAACCACAGAAAATTTGTGCGTTATTCTAGGCCAGTTTGCACCAAATAATGCAAATAGAGGCGCTCCGCGGTTAGCATCTACCCCAGAAGTCGAGGAAGACGTTTTAAATGCAGTCTCTGCTGATCAAACAATCAGCATCAGACCACTATCTTTAGAAATGAACGTTTCAAAATCAACCATTGGAAAGATTTTTAGGGAACAACTGCTTCATCCATACCATATTCAAGATGTACATGCCCTTAGTTCAGTCGATTTTCCCGCCAGGTTGCGATTTTCGCATTGGTTTTTAGAACAATTTGAACGAAATTCGGTGTTTACTCGTTTAACATTGTACACGGATGAAGCAGGTTTTGGAAGAAACGGGGTAATAAATTTACACGTTTGGGATGAAGAGAAGCCAGGTGCGACTATTCAAACGCGTAATCAAAGACAGTTCCAAATTAATGTATGGGCTGCAATTATTGGCCCACATTTGGTAAGTCCATTCGTTTTGCCACCTCGACTAAATGGCCAATATTACTACGAGTTTCTTCAAAATCATCCTCCTAGAAGATGTGGATATCGGAACCAGGCAAAATATGTGTGTCATGCACGGCGGAGCGCGCTTCCACATTTTAGTTTATAGTTCATATGATGTCTACCCAAACCGGTGGATAGGTCGTGTTGGAATTGTTGCTAGGCCCTCTAGGTCACGTGATCTGACTCCTGAAAAATTTTTTTCTGTGGGGTCATTTAAAAAATCTGGTATATGCAACACCGGTAGACACACATGAAGAGCTCCTTGACCGAATAATGTTTCATTTCGATCAAATCAGAGAAGACCAACAAATGATTTGGAGAGTCCAACAATCTTCAGTTCGTCGTGCACGAATGTGCATTAGGAAAGGGGGTTCTCATCTTGAGCATTTTATGTTCTAAAATTTTATAACCAGTTTCTCATATTTATTGTTAGTTTTCTTTAGTTTTAGATATCGATGTGTTCCAGATTTTTGTTTTTGTATTTAGTGTTTTGATATTTGGCCATATTTAAGATACATTCTTAGAACAAATATTCTTCTTTTCTTGTTTGATGTTGGTTTTATCTAGTTTTAGGTTTAGATTCGTTTTAAATGTTTTGTGTTAAACAGCCAACTCGATTTATGTACTACTGTGGTTAATAGGTCGAATTAAAATCAGCATCGCCATCATTAATTGCGGTTAGGTTCGAAACGGTTAGTTTTAGCGAAATTAAACTACCGTTTTGACGTAAAAAAGGGCAAAGATTAAGAAGTTCACTTGGAGAAAGTGAAAAAACTGCTCAAAAAATTTGTTTGGCGTTTATCACACAACTTCAAAGGCGAATATCTTCGTAGGGAGGCATTGGAGGAAATGTTTTTATAGAAACTTGTGACCTTGTTTTTAGCAGGTCTACCTAGATCCGAGAGATTTCCCACCATTTCTGGGACACCCTGTGATTTTATTGATCCCAGTCGAATATCTCGGTTAAAAGTATCAACTTATATAGGAATAACTTTATTTCTGGTGCCTCGATCTTATCTAGTAGTTATTAAGTGTCTTTCATGTTAAGAAATTTGAATTTAATAGCTGCATTTAAACTAGTTTACTTGCAAAAATGTTAAACTGTGTGGTTTAACCGGTACTTCTGTCGGCCCTATATACCCCAAAAGTTGATATGCATCTACGATTTTACTATAATAGTTGTATGCCAAATTTTATCACTCCAGTTCAAACGACCTGACCGCTATCGTGTTTACACACACACACACACACACAGGCACACGCGTACGCACGCACACATGCACACACGCACACACGCACACACGCACACACACACGCACACACGAACACACGCACACACGCACACACGCACACAGCACACACACACACACACACACCACGCCACACCACTTCACGCCACACCACTTCACGCTACGCCACGCCACACCACATCACACCACACCACGCCACACCACATCACACCACACCACACACGCCGGCCGACCACCTACCCAACCAACCAACCCACCCACCCATTTCTTCAAATTATGAAGTTTTGATTTATTGAAATAGTTTTGGTAGATTTTTTAATTGCTATAGTTAACACAGTAATAAATTTGTTGGTTAAAGCATTTACATGAGTTTCATTAGTTACAGTATCTCTATTGGTAGTTTGAATTTCAGATGGTAATGTATCATAGTCGATCACTGAAAATTGTTTTTTTGTCTACCTTTTGTTTTAAGTCTCTATTTTACTGTTGTTAAGCTATGATCAAAATTTCCGATATTAAAAATATTACTCTCATATTCGAAAAACTTGTTTGTTTTATACTAGTATATTAAAAAACAAGTTTCATAAGACCAGTCTTGAAGCACGTATTTTAAGTTTAAAAAGCGCATGGTGTAGTCATACGGCAACGCCAGTTCTTTTGGAGAGCTATTTTGGAATTTAAAACAAAAAGTAAGTTAGTTAAAAAATAGTTCTATTATCAAATAACAAGTACAAATAACAGTTACAAATTGGTGTGAAATTTCAGATTACCATCTGAACACAGGGCTATGTTGCATTTTCTTCTCATAATCGATTTTCAATCTTCACCTGCGCATATAGTTTTCTTGTTTTCTGGAACCTTTACCAAATAGTGACCTATGTTATCATGTCTAACATTGTCTGAAAGACGACAAAAAGACCTACTCGATTGGCTAGAACCCTGTGATTTTGGGAGATTACTGTATTTAGTCAGATCCATGCATTCTGAATCGATTCCAAAAAGCCAGGTGAATAAAAACCGAGCACTCCTAAGGACCCCTAAGTCATATTCTGTGACGAGAAATGTTCTCATCCTTCAGATCCGTATCGCCCATGGTATTGTTATACTTCCCTATTAGACATGGTCTCTCAAATTGTATGTTTTTCTTTTCGTTTTGAGAATATCGTATTATGTGAAGGAAACACCTCATGGGAAGTTCAAGCCACAGTTACCACACTGTTGTCCATCCAGTATACCAAAATTATCCCATTTTCTATATCCAAAATAAAACTATATTCTCCACGTTTTCTTCTCTTCACTTCTTTTTCTTCTTCTTCTAAATGTGGATCGTCACTGTAAAATAATAAACAATATACCCATATTGATATCATAAGCTAGTGGCGTTGCCATACGGTAACAAGGAGATTAGGAACACAGTGTTTATCTTACTTACATAAACCTGACGTGTATGATTTCTTCATAAACTGCACATAACCTTTGAAAAACGTCAAGTTTGCGTTATTCTTAGTAAACATCAGGTTTCATACTAACAACTCAACATCTTGAAACTGCATGAATTGGCTGCAGGTTTACACAAACTAAAATCTTATTGGCTGTGTACAACATTGCCAAATGGCGGCGACGCCAGTCCTTTATAGGTTAAGCCAGATGTTACTATTTTTAATGTTGTAATGATGAGAATTTTAAGTATGAATAATCTTACCCTTCTATTCGAAAAACTTGTTCGTTTTATATACTATATGGTCCAGACTACTTTCAGAATTCAAAAGTATTTACAGGGCAGTTCGATTATGAATGCATATTAATATTAATATCACCAAACCAAATGCAGTTAGTATTTACTACTTGGTCTATCTAAAAAGGGCTCTATTTTATCTAGAAAGGCTGATATCGTATTGGCATATAACCCATAAATTGCTACTGTATCAACATCAATACCTTGGACATTACCTGATAGATGAATCATGTCGCTGCTTATTAGATTATTTGGTACAATATGTATACTTGTGTGTTTATCTTTTTTAAGATAGAGAGCAACTCTAGCAATTTTTTGATATTGTGCATTTATAAAATATTGGTATTCCGATATTCGGTAGAGATTTATCTCATCTTGAAATGCCCAAATTTCTGTAAGCACCATAGTATTTGTATAATGTTCATCTTGTAATGTTGGTTTCAAAGTTTTTACTAGTCCTATAAATATTTTGATTTAAAATTAGCATTGAATTCTAGTTAGTAGTGGATTCTAAGTAGGTATTCATGTTTACCTTTCAAGCTTGCTAATCTATTAAAACTACATTTAACTAAGTGATCCGTATTACGTAAGTTATATTTACACATACATGTTCCTCTAATTAATTGGATAACAACAAATTAAAAGATTGTGAATTCGTTTTTGGTACTACTTTAAAACTCATGTACTAAACATATGGGACAAGGTGCAGTGTTACTACTTTAACTAACCACTGGCCACCATAGTCGACATCATTTTGTAACGTATTGAAATAATGAATAAATTTGTCAACCCATGTTTGCCCTTTGGTAATCTGATCTGGAATGTAATTATAATTTAGTGTTATTAATAATTGTTTAAATTTAACAATGAAACAAGAAATAATTTAGATTGTTTATTTTACCACATTCAATACTTATTTCCAATGTGAAGTATTGGTATAACTACGAATATGTAAATTTATGTTTTACTTAAAATTTTAAAACCACCTATCTCAATTTAAAATTTAAAATAGTAGATTATGTTACATTGAGTAGAAGTGAGTCTTTTTGTGCTGAAGCCAGAGATTGAAAACTAGCCTAAGCACAAAAAGACCATCTACTTCCAGTAACATATACTATTTTTTTTCAAGCGTAAGAATTAAATACAATTTGAACATTTTATCTTATTTTATTTTGAAAGAGTGACAGTAAATGAACAATTTTCTATTTTGCAATTTTCAAATTTTAAAGCACCAGTAATTCCCACTTCTCTATTATTTGCAGGATTTTCTACAATATTAGTAATGTCTGCCAGACAGTCAGAACTATTTGAACTGGTAGGTCTATCAACGTAATCAGTTGGTACTAGAATTTTTATTGCAGTTTGGTTTTTATTCTGCATGGAATCTTCGATGTATCCCTCTGCAACAGCCCTAGATCTTCAACCACCATGCGTCTTTAAGGCCGTAACATCACCCCCGTTATCCACTAATAATGTGGGTGACGTACGTCTTAGACAATGACCTGTATATTCTTCAGGGTTGGGAAGTTTTAAGAAAGAAGCGATTTCTTGGGGAACAGTTCCTATTTTGTGTCTTCCTATAACCATTTTGTGGCATTTACCATTATGGTATTTAACCTATTTATATTTTGCTAGAGAGTGATGTATTGTCTGCAAATATTCAGGTAGAACTCTCCCAGAATAGTAAAAGAACGGGACTTGTACCATGATTGCTAATCCCAAACCTTGGATATCTTGCACTGTCAAATTCATTATTTCATTACAGCAGCATGCCCCAGACACACTCAATATCAATATCACCTAAGAAACAGATTAAATGTTTTTTAACTCTTTTTCTACGTAAGTTTCCAGAAATCTTACCTTCATAGCTAAATATTTTTCATTGGGTGTCTTTTGCAGGAAAGTGTCTACCTGCTCTTTCACCAGAACTTTTGATTTTTTGGGCTTGTAACCAACATTTTTTCTTTTTAGAAATAAAATTAGTTTTGCGTAAATGCCGAGTTGAACGTTATGATTTAATGTTCAATTCTGCCTTCAACATTGAATGCTGGCTCCAAAGAGTTGAACTTCTTTAACTTTTCATTGTCGGTCAAATGACTAAAATATGCCAGTAACACATTTTCGGTGTAATTTGAGGCATTGTGATTTTTAAGCCGTTTGATGAATTGATGATAAGCAAAATCATACACTTTGCGAGATTTCGGTGGAATTAACTGTTCTATTCGCTAAAAATAACGCAAATTATAAAACTAATACAATTATCGACGATTTTCATTACCTTCGTGAACAAAATTCAGCCGATTTTTACTCACTACAAAAAATAGTTTTTGACATTTGAGTGAAATGATTTGGCAATTCTATTGTCACAGTTTGGTTAATAGAAGCCCATGGATTTACTTCTAGACCTAGGTCTTTTTAAGATTTTGCCTCCCGCTAATAAAAAAAGACTCACTTCAACTGTATCTATACATGCAAATAAAGTTGTATATCAAGGCCGCTTGAAAAAAAACCCAATTTAATTATTGGTTTAGTAATTAAGCTTATTATTCAAAGTCATTAATATTGAATACTTTGTTATTGCATTTTCGATTGAACGTTGAATTCATTGGTAATTGAAATAAATGTACCTATATTGAATATTTAGCATTATTAAATTATTTAAATTGATCTCTGACCTATAAATCATAAATATCAATTCAACTTTAAAAGTGTTTAAATACTTGATTCAATTTGTAACAACCATTAAAATAAGTAACAATGTGCTAAACACCTTTAATGCTTAAGGACAATGACTAAATTTAGTGTTAAATTACACTTATTCATCACCTAAAGGAATTTGTGAAAAATCAGTAATTAACTAATTAATTAAATTTGTGTTATCAATGTCATAATTAATTCCCATATGAAGCAGAATTTTTTATCAATGTAAGTCAATTAAATTAAGCTTGGTCTATGCATATTTTTCCAAACTTAATACAGAGAAGATATTTACTCTATTCTGTCATTAAAAAGAATGAAATCATCAATAAAGGTAAAATAATATTACTGATTACTAAAATTTCAAATTAAACATTACAATTGTAATAAATTGTCAAATAATGCTGTACTCACATACATTTGTAAGTTCTGATATATATATATATATATATATATATATATATATATATATATATATATATATATATATATAGCTGGTAGTATGTCTTGAAAATTTTAAGGAACATCAATTTAATTTAATTTTTTATTTAATAACATTTAAATTTTCTAGCATTAGTTCTAATTTCCCCTTTGATGTGATACAATTTTTTGGAATTACACCATTTAGTTTTATTTCTGAATTGAAAATTGTTTTATTTTCTATTGAGCTTGTTTGAATAAACGAAAGTTTTATGTTTATTTTGTTTTATGTAATATGCAATCAATTAGTAAATATTATTCATACACATGTAAGTAATGTAAAATAAATTTATAAATTAAAGAATAAGTTACGCCACTGGATGGGTTGAAAATAAATTGCAAATGGGTTGAAACATTTTACGTAAATATAACATGAATCATAAATTTGTATTCAAAATAAATATATGAAATAACGTCTAAACTGTTAATAAGTTTTAAAGGAAGTATAAATTAATATTTACATTAATAAAAATTTTAATATTTAATTTGGAAACGAACCACCACTGCTAAAATCTTAATATTAGTGAAAACGTTTAATATAAAAGCAGCACTTGTTTATTAAAATACTGCTAAGATTGATCAAAATTATGAAGGATTTAAATAAGATAATCTGCGTTTAAGGGGAGTCGAAAGTCCCTATACCACGCATGTTAAATGATTGATATTCATGTATTCATGTACCGGGTGTCCAAAGCATCACGCGACGGAAGATTGTGGCTTCGCTGTTGATTTTTCATTAAAATCATTTATACAAAAGTTATTAGCTTATTCATTAGGCTATCCAAAAATGTAATGATATACAGGGTGTTCCATTTAAAATAAAAAAGTTGATACCCCCCTTACTTTTACGAATCACCCTGTAGGTGCTAAAATATTTTTAAGTTGTGCACGTATTGGAACCATATAACTTTTGTATAAATGATTTTAATGAAAAATCAACAGCGAAGCCACAATCTTCCGTTGCGTGACTTATTTATCACTTGTAAAGAATTAAATCAAAGTTATTATTAATTTTATTAAATACATAAATAAAAAATTTACTTCGGGTAGGACTTGAACCTATGAGATGTACTTTGCCAAAAAATCAAAGATTTATTCGATTTGATACAGATATCAATAATGTAACATGTGAACATTTTACTTGGGTTTTTATTTCAAAATTCCTGTTAGATTCAGATGATTTTGTTCAAATTAATTACTCTTATTATCACTGAATTTAACAATTGTGTATATATTTAAACTTCTCATGTTAATAGCTGCAGTTGCATCGCTGTTGGTTAAGCAAAGATTATTTAAATCCCAGGATTAAGAAATCAAATTGGTGCCAATATGTCAATTATATTAATCTGTAAAAAATTGGCCAATCATATTTTTTAAGCCAGGAATTAAAGCAATCTTGGCTGAATGCCTGAATGTAACAGTATTCATCTGTCTACCCTTAAACTATCGAAAGTTTATTGCAACTGTATCTCCCACAAACTACACTTTTCATCATTGTTTCTGTAATGAGATAGTATTAATATTTATTTCTGGTAACAACAAATATAAGGTATTGTGGAAAATGTAACAAAGTTCAATTTTGATATTAATCGTAAAACTAAATTTTTCTTATTAATCTAGTTTAGCGGTTAACGAAGGATTGGTTTTTTCACCTTTTTGTAGCTTTGACCAGCGTTTGGTGTTAACATTCATAATTGTTTCCGTATCATTGTTCAATTGAAATCTGTGGGTATCTGTAACACAAAATATTAACGTAGATAACGTTCGATAGAACTAAAGGCAAATTGATAGTGTGTCAGTTTGTTTTCTAAAATGTGTTTTGCGAATATCTGCCATTCTATAAAAAAACCGTGAGTAAAGTCAGAAAAGAGATTATTTACAAAAGCAATTTGTGTCAATAAATAAAAATGTGATCTCTGGGTTCGATTATAAAGCAGTATCTCAGAAAAAGTACACTTCTCAGGCTACCTCGCGGATTTAAGCTTGGTCCTACTTTATTTTTCATTTAACATTTCATTAAACTATTGCAGATTTCATAAATATTCAGATAACTTTCACATTTATTTTTGCAGAACACGACTGCACAATCTAACTTCCTCTGTAACAAATTCCACTGTTACTCGAAAAACAGATAGAACTATGCGGTGTTTTAAATCAGCTAACTGGAGCGAACAGCGAGATTTTTTGCATCCATCCCCTGGCGTGAGTATTGCTTTAAACGGTCCTCCTCTCCAAACATTGCTCTTTCAATAACTGAAGTTATCTTGATGGGTATGGAGTTATAAATTCCCAAAAAATATAATCGTGTAGGTCATGCCCGTTCCCAACCCTGGTTTAATAGGGCTTCCACTGATGCATTATCACAAAACCATAAACTCCATACCAAATGGAAATCAAATAAATCACGCCGACTACATTGCCGCAAGGAACAGTTGCAAAAGCATCATCACCAAGGCCAA
Source organism: Vesta saturnalis (assembly GCA_036346205.1). Taxonomy (NCBI): domain Eukaryota; kingdom Metazoa; phylum Arthropoda; class Insecta; order Coleoptera; family Lampyridae; genus Vesta; species Vesta saturnalis. The sequence goes on along the minus strand of JARFJB010000145.1, from coordinate 2,369,884 downwards.
AAGATGTTTGAAGAACGTAAATGCAAAGAATTAGTCTTATGTCGTAAATTTTGGTCATTAGCCACGGCCATCAGTAAAAACTTTAGTACATCTTCCTTTCTTCACATGCCGTCTAGCGACCGAGCTGTAGTACCTAATCCTGCCCAAAAGCCAATCTCTTTGTCGATTACTTTGCATCAAAGTCATGTCTCAATGATTCTGGTAACATTGTGCCGTCGCCCAGATCTACCCCATACGCTATTAAACCAATCCACTTTTGTTACAAGCAATAAACTTGACTCAAACAAGACGACTAGCATTAACGGTATTCCAGCTATCGTCCTTAAAAAATGCTACCCCGAGCTAGTACCTGTATTGTCCAAACTCTTTTCGATCTCCATGTCATTTGGAGAGTTTCCTTTATCGTGGAAGGTGGCAAATGCCCAACGTATTCTTATAAATGGCGACAAAACCGATCCCTCGAACTATCGACCAATAGCTATCACTTCCATTCTGTCGTCAATCATGGAAAAAGCCATCAATCACCAACTACTTTCGTTCCTCGAATCCAATAAACTCCTAAACGGCCACCAGTATGGGTTCAGACAGAGTCGTTCAACGAGTGACTTCTTTCATATGTCACCCAACTTTGGAATAACACATTAGAGAGGTCCGGTAAAACAGTCGTAGTAACATTAGATATCTCAAAGGCGTTTGACCAGGTTTGGCACAAGTGCCTACTTGCTACGCTCAGGTCGTTCGGCTTATCCGATACGCTTATCAATTGCAAATCAGCTTTCTTCACAAAAGACGTATACGCGTTGTCGTCGATGGCTTCTTTTCGAAAGAAACTAATATTAATGCGGGCGTAGCCCAAGGATCGATGATAGCTTCCTCACCTTTTCTGCTATACATAAATGACCTCATTTCCTTAACAACTACCCCCATCCATTGCTTTGTAGATGACAGCACTCTACATTGTAGTTCTCAGTTTTCCCACACCAATAGTCTAGTCAGGACGTTAAGGTGAAAATGACAGCCTCAATCAATAGTGACTTAGTACGTGCCCTTGAAGGGGAAGGAATAATCTAGTCACGTTCACCGCCGACAAAACCCAGTGTTGCCTTGTATCCGTCAAGAAAGACCGATCATTTCCGGCTGTAAATATGAATGGCTTAGATCGCGAGTTTTCAAACTCTATTTCTATGTTAGGGATGTCCCTATCATCGAACCTTTCAGCCAGCAAAGGACCTGCCCGTAAACTGGGCTTTCTATACAGATCTAAACAGTACTTCGCATCGCAACAACTGCTTTTACTGTATAAGGCTCAAATTCGACCTTATCTGGAATACAATTCCCACCTCAGGGTCAATGATCCCCAATATGCCCATGATATGATAAACCGCATCCAAAAAAGAGCTATATGGCTTATAAATGACCCATCTCTGACTTCTGACCTACAGTCTCTTGAGAATAGAAGAATAGTTTCGGTTCTTTCCTTGTTTTATCACTATTACCATGGCAAGTGTGTCTCCGAAATACACACCTTAATACCTTCGCAGATCATCTTCGCTAGGAACACTCGGTTTGCCCATTCACATAGATGCAATAAAATATAATTATATAATTATTGTCTTCCAATTTCACCTTCTCTTAAAAATTTAAGTGTTTATCTAGATAACGAACTACGATTCTATCGAAATGATTACAGAAAGCTTATTGCAATTTAAGAACTATCTTTGTGAATCAGCGTTTCTTAAGAAAAAAGACTAAAATTTTATTATGTGAATGTTTGTTCTGTCACACTTGGGCTCTGGCCACACTTACATTTTTGCATTCGGCTTATCTACAGCAGTAGCAAAAATGAAAGTCGTTCCAGTAAGTTAGTTATCAGATAGTTAGATATTAAATGGATAAAGTACTGCGTGATATCGTGATTTTAACTAAAACATTTTAATTAGAAAAAGATTAACCTTCACAGCACCGAGCGACCTGTGATAACACAGTCAAAATTCCGCATATACATAGTGACATGATCACTGCGTATACGCACACCCATTCATTCCGATTCTATTCTGACCGCACCCATTCTTAATACCACGATGCGTCATATATACGTAATGTATATATGTATGCTGGGAATCTGTTGCTGTGGCTGAAGGAGCGTGGAAACGTCGAGCAGCCCGCCCTTCCCTTTTGGGAGAGAATGATACACGTTGCTTTCCTTCCGTTCCTTTCCTATCACAGTTATGTGCATAATATAAACATTCCATTTAAGGGTGGTTCATCTGGGATGACATACAAAACTGCTTTCATTAAAAACTGTTTCACATAATAAGTACCGCTATCTATAATAAAATTCTGTGTTCTCTGAAAATGTTTTCTATAAATTTATTTAAATATACAATCGCGACCTGATGAACCATTGCTGTTTTGGTTTTTCAGCATTAGGTTTGAAGACTATATCTGTGACAATGCACTGAAAATGAAGGAAAAGGCAAAGCGTTTAATTCCCTTCCCAAGTGGGAGGGCGGGCTGCTTGAGCTTTCCGAGGTCTTCAACCACAGTGATGGATTCCCAACACACATTAAGGACAAGTGTGGTCAGGATAGGATTGGAAGGAACGGAGTTATGAATCTGAGGGGAAAATTACTACCCCAGCATTCGCCGAAATAGCCGCACATGATGTGCGTGTACACAGTGATCGTTCCGCTATATGTGTATGAATAAAACTCCCTCAATAATGCTTATACAGAATAGAAGGTCACGGGAATCGAACCCATTACCTCCCGAATGCTAATCAGATCGTGTTACGACTGACCCACCAACTCGGTAATGCACTGAAAGTCCATGTTGAATTGTAATGCAGTTTTTATGTACACATTCTTTACTGATGTATGTGGTAGATAATTTACACCTTATAATACATTTTGACTTTACAGTCTTTGTTTTCATTTTTTGCGGGGAGTCATTACATAGAATATAGTTGCTCTGTAATGAGTTAAAATTCGTTACTCAGGTAACCAGAATTAATTATTTATTAATTAACCATTTTACTTTAATTATTAGATAGCAGGATTACTAAATAATTAATTGTATCCCGTTTGCCGCAAACAAAAACACCGTTAAAACATATTTTTACGTCAAAGTCTCCACTGTTTGCCACCACTCGCGAGAAGTATGTTGAGATATTTGCCACAAAGGGTTTTCTTGCCTGTTCCTGGTCTGCAACTGTTTTTAAATACGATAATTCCGGTACATAAGTTAAACATCACCTAACAAACCCAAAAACACATCGGACGGAAGCGTAACGTAGGGTATTGCTCAGAGTCGCATTCCACCCCGATTGAAGCGTAACTAGGGCATTGCCTAGCGTCGCTCTCTGCAAACTCGTCGGACAGCAAGGAAGTTTACCTAGTCTACCAATACAGAGATTTTCCTTGGTTCACTAGGATCGGTATTAACAAAAATATTCAGTTACCAGTCGCCGAATGCATTCTTGAGGAGCAGAGAGTTGTGTCAAAACCCTACCTAAATCCAGATTCCGCAATTATTTTTGTCATTAGATCCACATACAAAATCCCTTCCCAGAAGTAAATACCATAAATATTCACCTAATAAAAATTAATATTTTACATTTAATTTCTATCACACGAACAGAGCTTATTTTGAAAAAGTAAATTCTCCTGTGTCTTTTGCTTAAGATCCGCCATTGTACAACGCTTTGAAAGTATTCCGAAAACCGTAAATCACTTTTAACTCCCATCAATTTTAGAGATCCGGTCCTGTACATATTGCCAGTAGGAGCAGTCCTGATTAAATTTTATAAAGTAAAAGTGACGCATTTGTTTTGATTGAAGAAAGGTAATTTGGTCATTATACTAATCCGTAAATAACATTTATATGATTAGTTTACATAAAATATAATGCTCTCTCTATCAGTATAATTATCATTGAAAAGTTATCGCAATCAAGATATGTTAAAAAATCGCGCAAAACATCGTAAACAGCAAAATATGAGTATTGATTTTTGAATGAAAATGTGGCCTTTGTAAAGTTTCATAGAGAAGATATCACCTTGTTTACCTGCCGGTAACATTCAAAGAAATAATGTTTCAAATATATTAGAAGAGAGATAAAGTAAAACGCATGTTTGCACGCATTTATAAACCGTTACTTCAAGCCTCTTTATTAGGAAGAGGGGTATTCAGGAAAATTTTGAAATTTTAAAAGTGTTATACTTAAATATACTATTGCTTCTAGTCGCACTCAAAGTCAATCATTTATTAACCACCACAAATTTGTATGATCTCGGTCAGGGAGGGCGGATTGGGCGCATCCTAAAACTTACGGGCGGATGCAGTTGTGGTTCGTTACACCGCTCCATTAAATAATGGTACGAAATCTCAAATATATAGTTGTTGCCCTACGATAGTATATTGTACATCATTAATTCAAGTATCAAATTTTAAATCCTTTATTTAAGAAAAACTGCAATCGGCACGATTGTACTGTTTTCATCTTCTTAAACAGTATTTCATTAGGTGCCTGTTTCATCACATTATTGAGAAGACCTACAATTAACAGAAACAAACAATAAGATACCTAATTACTGAGATACTAATAACTAAGTAACATGGCTAAGTTTAAAATATGATTGAAAATTCATATTCATAAATTTTGCCATTTAAAGGCGGAGATGGTGCTGCAATAGGACAGCAACTACTTGAAATAGCCACACTCGCATGTATACTCTCAAATTAGCCGCAAAAATTTAATTGACTGTCAATGCTTGTGTGTATCATTTATGTACACCGTAAATACGAGAATAAAATTCAGAATTAAGAAAACTTTGTGCCATGTGCGAAGCACACATGTATTGCAAGTATTGTTTTAGATCTATGAATTGTTGGTTAAAGCAGGTTAAAAATTAAGGAACTCGTAGAACGCGTTAGAGCTCCTTTTGGGAATATCTTGAAAACTGCAAACTTTAAGTAAAAAAGTGAGGAAGGCTTTTTTAAAGATAATTCCATTGAAGTTGATGGTTTTGTATGGTAATAAATAAGCCTTAACAACAGCCTTAAGGCAAGTTATGTAGAACACTTATTAACTTTGTAGCAAATAGTAACGATTCATTTTTAAAATTAATTAATTTTAAACAAGTGTTATTTATATGAGTGTAAGGTAACCATTAAGTCCAAAGATAGGTACTTCAAGAGTTACCTAAAATACCTTTTGTAAATATATTGAAAACTGTTGATTTTAAAGCAAAAGGTGTTAGACATTTTTTAAAGATAATCCACTTTTAGATTCGATTTCTTAATGGAGGTTTTTGATAGGTTAATAAGTTATAAGGGTGTTTGCGGTCTGCAAGTGAAGCTTACAGTCAGCTGCCACCAATACAAAAAATTGAGACTCGTTTGGAAGAAAAGAAATTTACGGTATGATATTTCAACTTCTGGACGGAATCCGGAGGACGGCTTCTTGTTCCAGGGGGTTGATACGGTTAGATGTGCCATGGGCGCCACTCAAAGATACTGCGGTCCAGACTGGCTTTGGGCCAATTCTGGACTGTACGGTCTTCCAAACGCACTGCTCCAGGTACTTCAGTGGAGGATAACTTCAGAGTTCAACGGCGTTGGAAGATGTTTCTAAAACTAAGTTATTACGGACGGTTGGCGGTTAGGGAAGTAGACAAAAGTCACAGGTCCCTCTTTACGAACACGGATCCTTTACCAATGACCGATGATTGTTAATAAATACGAGCTCTCTCAATCTAATTATGCTTCAGCAGCTAAAGTTCAAATATCCGGTTCTGGTAGCAAGAAATCTTTAAAAAGAAAATTTGTATTTACAGTTAACGGTGTAATTTTTAACTCTTTTAAGCTTGATTTATCATGAAGACAATTTTATTACACACCAAAGATATTTGGAATTACTTTTCTTTCGAAATTCATTACCAGTTACGATTTAATTATTTATACTACTTAATTGAAACACTTTATCAATAATTAACGGTTAATATGTTAATTATTTTACGGACTTGATTTCAGTTTAACTATATTTAAATGATTAATTTTTATTTATATATTCTGGTATTCATGTTAACTACGGAATGCTTGCAAATTTTCCAAACAGCGGTGCAAATACTGGATATTTTGATAACGAAAAAAACTAGTCTTCACAAAGTAAGTACTATAAGCTATTCTTATGCGCCCAAAGGTAATGTAAATGAATATTTGGAAAACTAACTTTAAACTAGCTTTAGAGCAAAAAGTGTAGAGACCCGTTTAAGAGCGGATGAGTTCCTTTTATAAAAGTATCCGAAGAAACTAAATTTCCTGTATTTTAATGTATTGTGTGTTTAAATAAGTTCAACAAAAGAGTTTGTAAAGTGAGAAAATGTTAAATTACCGGATGATACACATATGGTGAACTAACATTCTGCACTTTCGTTATCTTTCATCAATTACTTCCCCAGACCTCTTCTCCGGAAAACATTGATGGACTGTAAACAGTTGTTTTTACTTTCTTATGCCGGAAGCAAATAAGGAAAATACTATTTTCAGCATCTTAAAAATAATTTATACCATTTTCAACATGATGTCTATGAGTCAGTAATCACCATAACTTTAAAAATACGCACATTATTTTAATGAAACTCTATATTTAGAGGTAGTGTTGATAGCACGGTTCTGCAAGCTTTTGTAAAAGGTGCTAAAGTATAAGTTTTGTGAATATCTTGAATTTTAATGAAATTTTAGCGCAGTAAACACCTTCTTAAAAAGTTATACACGTAGCGTAAAGGACTTATTCCTAATCTCGGGGAACCCATTATTTTTATACAAAAACGTATAGAAACCTTTCTTGAAGATCCAGTACATCCAGAACGTACCTTTAATGAATATATCGAAATATATCAACTTTGGAGCAAAATGAGTTGAGACCTTTTTTAAAGATATTTTAATTTCAGCTATGTTTCTTAAATAACTTTTTGTGGCAAACTACTAACTTGATATTAAACAATGTAAGGGTTTTTTTGAATATGGCACTAGCCAGGGCATAAAAAAATTGTCAAGAGCGTTATATTTTAATAGTCCAAAACGCCGATGACTATTTCGCCGACTGCCCTCATTCCGCCGAATTTCTCTACTGGACCATTACGCCGAATGTGACCAAAACATCGACAACCATTCCGTCGTATGCGTCCATTATACCGAATTTTAATGTTGGATCATTGCGTTGACAATGACCAAAGCTCCGAATCTCCAACACGCCGAATCTTCAAAACGCCGACACGATAATTTTATAGGTCAAAAGCGCCGAAAGTTAATATTGCAGGCAAGATACACTCGCCACATTTTTATAGTAACTTATAAATGTTAATGAAGATCAAAATGAATCTATTGAAATAAAAAGTCACTATAATAAAAAAAAATTACAAATAACAAATTACCCTTTATAACACCTCACTTAGTGAATTTTTGTATTACAAGTACGTACGCGATCTTTTACCAGGTGTAACATAACTACACAATACCAGGCATTTAATTTGACATAATAGTACACGAACAGAAACTACTTGATAGTGCGTAAACGCTCATATAAGTAAAGACAATATCTCTGCAGTAACAGATACATCCTTAGGCAAACAATATAAGACGACTACGCAAAGGTGCACAATCATAAATTTGTGTGGATTTACAGATGTGTCCTCGAATGTGTTGTTTTACCTACACACACTTATAATAAAATATATTACACTAAAAAATATGTGAATAAGTCAATCAAATAAACCTACATAACGCACAAATCTAAACCTTTTTTGTAGTAGATTTATTTTTAGCTCCATTTTAAGTTACATAATTGCAATCTATGAAAAAACTGACAACTGCGTATAGTCTTCCGACATTATTAAGTTTCGGCGCTGCGGACATAAAAGAATCGTATCGGCGTTTTGGGGATCGGAGTTTTGGGGATTCAGCGCTTTGGGAATTCGGCGCTTTGGTCATTCGGCGCTTTGGTCAAATTGTGAAATTCGGCGACATGGGCACAGTCGGCGAAATGGTCATCGGCGTCTTGGTCTAGTTCGGTGTTTTGGACCATTAAAATATAGTAGACGTTTTGGGAATTGGGGGGAATGTCCTAGACCCATTTAGTTTTCAATTAACAGCGATACTCTGTACTCTACTAAAAAAAATGAATTTGAAAATTAACCAGGGTGCAAGTGTAAAAATAGTTTTATGGTTTAAATTGAAAAATACCGTTTTTTAATGAACGTAGAAAAAATAGTGTATGCAAGTCGTGCAAAAACTGTTCATTGCACTCTGGAAATTATTTCTAGAATTCTAGGTCGACCACCAGAGGGCTTAATTGAATATCAAATATTATAAAATTTACTTTTTTCAAAATTTTCCAAATTAAGATACATTAGAAGTATGAAAAATGGAACCTTCAGAACATTCTGCACATTTTTGGTTAAACGGTTTTTGTTATATTTTTCCAAATAAAGGGCAGGTGAGAGTGGGAACTCTGTTTTGAAAAAGCGCTCATACGTCCGGTTGTGCTCCACCAAATTTTGCAAACCTGTTATAATTGAAGAGAGCTTTCCTCTACCAATCGTATGTTCATTAACTCAATCTAACCAATATGGCGAATGGTAGAGGTTGCTGTTTAATTTTTTTTTTGAAAATGCGTTTTCTCTTGAAAATATTAAAATGGAAACATGTAAGTTTGATTACGGCTTTAAAAATACGCATATTTTGATTATTTTTTTTTATCAGCTGCGGTTGATAAAAAAGGTTTTCCTTTTGTGAAAACCTAGACACATTTACTGTGCGTAGAACTGCTTCACTATGTGAACAAATGTCGACAATGTTATTTTCATTCCATTGACAGACCACGATGTTCTCACTTTTTTCTGTTGCAAATTCAAAAGTTTCTTTTTTGTTTTTTAAATCTTGACCACTCTTTATTATAGGTTCAGGTATCCCATTCACCTTGACAGTACCAGTTGCCTTTGTTCCTCTGTCTCAAAGTATTCTGATCAAATCCTATGACGTAAAAAAATTGGCCAAAGAAAGTGAAAAGATAATCGGCTTTTTTTTCTGCAATAACCTTATCAGCAAAAGCGCAACAGTCAACGCACCTTGATATGGTTCGAACCATTCTATATAGGATTTTTGGTTCGCACCCATCCAAAACTTGTGCTCCCATCTGATCGGTTTTTCTCTAATAAATTGCTTTGAACCAGGTCTTTCAAAATATGTAATCATTGATTCGTAGATACTATAGCATTCTTGTAATGGGACATGTGAATTTCTCATTCAGATGTATCAATACGGTTATGATTTTTGAAAATTTGCCATTCATTACCAAGTTTTTATCATTACAATGCAAATTTTGCATTATGTAGTCGAATTGGTTTCTTGAAATGGCTTCTGTTATAATCGTATGATTGGCATCGGAAGAGTTTTCCCAATACAAGGATCGTCTTGAGACACTGGTGTTGCCACTATAAGTAAGCATCCAAAAAAAAAATTAATTTCGTCCACAGTTATATCTCCCTGTCTGTTATGTTGGATCTCATACAGGTTGGTATAGTCTGTAATCATTTGCCAAAAGGTTTTCAAAAAAAAAAAAGATAAAGGATCTTAAAGGTGTTCGATGATTTTTCGCTCCAAGCTCGTTTTGCCAGTCCGGTAGCTTAAGCACAATGTCTTCTTGCACCCAATCATTCCTTTTTGTTTCTTTTGATATTTAAAAACTGCCAATGGAACATTGTCATCACTATCACTAACTGAAGGTAAAATGTTGATGATTTTGCTGTCGGTTCTAAACATTGCCTCAGCTTGAGAATTCAAAATGGACTCCAGTAAATTATTCATGACAACATAGTCATCATCATCAGAGTCTTCATCAGTGACGTCATCATGTGCCTTGATTGACGGAAAAAGTACTACTGCATTTGGCAATCTATTTTCATCATCAATATGTTCCACTTCTTCCAATGACTGGTTGAGAGTGAGTGGTTTTTCTCCAATAACTGAAAAAACAGTATATTATGCCACTGGCCTTTTAAAAAGACACTAACTTTTAGAAGCTTAGTTCAAAACATGCGATCATCATAAACTTTTTGATATTTATATCCTAAAGTTAGGACTTTACTAATTAGTTGTTGCTTAGCTAGTCAATGCAATTTTATGAAAGAATGGATAATATCTTACCTTAAATTACTCATAGCGGCACAAAGAAAAACACTTGAAATGTAAACAATCACTATATCTGAACGAAAACAAATAAATGACTACATGTGTTGTAAACATGTGCAAAACTTAACAGAAACTATAATTCGTGGCGCCATTTAAACTTTAGACGTAAAAGCAGTAAATAATTACCGGTTTTTGAAGCGACCTTTTTAAAGGACGGTGACCGCATCTGGGCTAACAAAGTAGATACAAGGATTTATTACCATTTTTTACAAAATTTGAAAATGTTTGATTATCTATAATCTACCCTAATCAACTACATGGTTTAAAAAAATATTACATAAAAACTAACTCTAATGTTTAAAGCATTCAGCATATCATTGAGTACTATACTGTAAGAGTAGAAAAGGTTATTAAAATTCAAAAATCAGGTATACTGGCTGTACCATTAAAAAATGAAAGCTTAGTGTCTCCTGAAATTACGCAATATCTTGTATACATATTGTTAATTTTAAAATATACAGCTAGTATTATCTACATGGGCACTATAATTGACAAGCGGGCAATTAAATCGGATACTTATTTCAGTCCACAAGGTGCATCGGGTGTTAAACACAAACTTCCGCATTTCAATTAAAGCCAAAGCGAGACTCGGCCGACAAATAAAAGGCTAAAAATGTTAAATGTTACTCTTTTAAATTTTACGTACATGTAACAGTTTGAAAATTGAGAGTTCACCAAGTGGTGTGAAGGGGGAAAATATCTCAATTCTGAGTTATAATGGATAACAAAAATGACCATCCTTGCTAATTTGGCAAAAAAATAAATTCTAAGCTCTTGATGAATTATGATTTGTTAAAGTGGTACCTTCTATACCCTTTATTTTATGCCACCTAATAGGTTTAAAATGAATAACAATCAGATAACATTAAATATCGGTGGATTAACACTGATTAATGTACTGTTTAAATGGATACATAGCTGCATAACGCGTAGGAATGTGATTAGTTTAATACTTCAGTTAATTCATTTTTATAGGACCGTATTAGACGTTTTCGAAATTAAACTGGATCACTCTAAATTGTTATAACAATTGTATCCATGACAATTATTAATCTTTCTTAATTTCCGAAAATACGTATTGATTCAATGTAAGTTAGTTTTATCGGACAATCAAATGCTTTTACAACTAGCCTTAAATATCGTAAATTAGAAATGCTACTATGACTTTTACTGTTTAGTTTTGGAAATTTATGGGAACAAAAAATTTTATAAATTATATTATATGTAATAAAATACTTATCTTTTGGAATTTTTAATGGTGTACTTTAAATTATACAATCTAGTAGTAAACAATTTGAAAAATTTGACAAAATTGTTTACTACATCTTTAACAATTTTTAACAAACATTACTACTGACGAAGATAACTGTAAGTGTTATCGAAACGTTTAGATTGTATAATTTAAAGTACACCATTAAAAAATCCCAAAAAAGATAAGTATTTTATTATGTGTGTTAATGGTGAAAGTTTACATTTTCATATATTATATGTAGTATTGTAATGTTAAGATTGAATACCTATAATGTAGTTATATTTAAAGATATATTGTTTTAGATACCACCAGAATGCCTACAATTGCCACAACTTGCCGCTCCATTGCCAACAATAGACGGACGAATATTACCAGAAGCAATGGGTCGTCCTGAACATGAAAAAGTCAGACAATCCTTTGCACCAAGTCAGTATGTCGAGCTAATAATTTAAAATTCATTTGATATTGAAAATGACTTTAGGATGTAAGATAAAGCACTGTGAAAAATCCTCAAGTTCTATATTGTATGTAAAAAAAGAAATACCTATATATTAATAATTCTAATTATTTAATTTAATATATATAGTATATATTCAAATGTAATATATTTTATGTTCATCAACATATGAAAATTTTATTATCTATAAAATATAATTTTATTATCTATTGTTAAATGTATATACCAAAGTCGATCCAAGATCGGCATAGGTATCAGATCTTTTTATAATAATTCAATTATTAAGTGTGATTTGCGTTAATTTTTTTGCACGGTAGTCATTGTTTCAGATTAGTTTAAAACATTTATATTCAATATGTATGTAAAAGACAAAATCAGATCTTTATGTCTGTGTATAAAAGAAAAAGTGTATATCGTAGATTAAAGTCAGTTGTGCACTGACGATCACAACAAATATTACAAAGTCTTCCACAATTAGTTAAGTTAATGTGATTCTTTAATATATCCTCGCTTAGTTGCTTAGTATCGATCATGTGATTTTTATGTCTTTAGACAATAGTCAAATTGTGCAAAACTTGGACCGTCCTTAAAACAATTGGCAATAATTCAAAATTATGTTCTAATGTGCAATATATTCTTTGTTATACATCTCAGTTACAATTTGTTGCCGTAGTCTTATCTAGTTTATTATTTTTTTTTTGTAATTTGATTAGATCTATACATAATATAGAATTGCAGTGCAGATATTCCTAATTATATAAATAATTTAATGAATAGTCAAATATATAAAGTTTATTCGAATTATATAGATTTATTGATATTGTTTGTATTAATATTGAATAAGTAGACAAAAATTGTTAGTCCATTTAGTACCTACTTTAATTTACATAATTTCAAAATTATGATAATGACATTTTTGTAGTTATGATTGAAACGTTACTTAAATTATATTGTGTGAACGATTGTTTTCGCGAATGCTTGATGTGTGATGATAAACAAAAACTTATTAAAAAATGTACTGTTGAGAAATCATGAATTCTGTTTTGTTTTGATAATAAATGATAAAATATTGTTATGTAGTTCGTATTTAGTCTTAAAAGAATTTACTATGACAGTCTCTTTTACTTGTCATCAATAGAATGTTTAAATAAAATTTTCTATTCAAATATTTTTTATATCAAAATATAAAATAATAACGATTACTTGTTTCTCGATAACAAGGATATTGGCGGTGGAGGGCCTGTACAATATTATTCCTTGAAAATCTAAGGAATAATTACGGCAACCAAAATATGTTGGACTGGAACTAAAGTTAAAACAGTTGAGACCTACTGTAGGTTCTTACATTTGCAGAAATGTCAAAGCTGTGTTGAAAATCGATTACCATTGTGAAGGATTAAGAATGGATAATTTACAAGGAGTTTGTAAATAATGATAACAGCTTATTGCCCATCAAAACTAAATCCTAGTTTAGGATAATATTTAAGAGATTCTAATAGTGTATTGTCTTACAGTTAGATTTTATATGTAGAGGGTGTCCCGGGAGGATTCCACTAAACTTTGCAGGTGTGTTCCGTTTATTAAACTAATGAAAAAGGTTCATATAAACATATCTGAAAAGGGTTCATGAGTGAGTAACAGCTAGTGAAAATTTTCATTTGATATTCAGTCTGAAAAATTTAGTAAAACAAGTCCTAGAACTGTATTTTCAGTACTTTTAAAGATATCTGACATGAAACAAAAAATATTGATATAAAAAACATGTTTCTTTACATTTAAACTGCTATAATTTTGCAAAATTTATAATAAACAATTAAATTTTAGTTATTGTTTTCTTTTTAGTTTTTATTCAATTATTTTCTATAGGTATTACTAGTATAATGGTCGTTACTGCTTACTGAGTTTATTGCAACTACTTAGTCCTATGTATTTCGAATTTTTTTCTCTGTATTAAAGTATACTATAATTTCTTGCACTGCTATTTGTTTATTATTCGTTAAAGATACTTCAAATTTTCGACAAATTTCAATACAATACTTTTGCAAGAGAAAATGATTGTTAAGTGTGGATACACAACCACACATTTGTACCTACTATAGTTTTGATAGAATTCCTCAATACCATGAGTTACTTACTTTATCTGCTGATTCAAATTTTATGGAGAATGTTATCAGCATGCGACTCACCAGAACATCAGCCCATAAGAGCAAAGTGCATGGTACTGACATAGCTCAGTGGCAAAGTCATAGTTCTTACTCAACACTCTAAAAGGGCACTCGATACAACTCAATGAAGTCAAAATCACTAAAAATAAGTCACTAAGGCGCCACCTGTTAAATAGATTCATAGTGGAAAAATGTGATGTACTAAATCATAAAATAATGGCAACTGGAAACCATAATGCTCACCTGAAAACATAGACACTCATCTTTACCTGAAATTCTACTTCAAAAATTCCTACTCAAAGCTTACTTACACTTAAGTAAAATTTGAAGCTACTTTCAAAATCCCAAAATTGTGAAAACATACTCAAAATTCATTGCCGGACCTGCACGTAAATTAGTTACTAAAATAAATAATAACTGTTCAATTACGAGAGTAGCAACATTGTAAAAACAAAAACAATAATCTATATCAAACAGACGTTGAAAACTTCATGTCAGATAGAGGTTAGTGGACATATAGACGCTTTTAAAATTATTAATTTAATTATTTCCTTATTAAACATTCTGTAAGAAAATATCGATAATACAGCTTAAGCATTTTCTTAATCATATTTATTTAATTTTTACATTTAAATTATCGCTTTAGTTTAAAAAATTTATAAAGAAAAGTTATTGTAAATAGTTAAATTTTCAATATTAAAATATATAGTCTACATATGTTTCTTATATTTTGAAATATACATCTGTTATTCAGATAATTAACAAAAATAGCTCTTAACTAACACCTCCCTACCTGTCTTGGATTTCTGCCAAATACGTAATCAACATCCAGGAGAAATGAATAACTGCTTAAATACAATTAATTTAAGTACCTAGGTGTTTTCGTTCTGGAGTTATCGTGGATATTAGCATACATCCACACACACACACACACACACACACACAGATATTGCAGCCGATCTTGGCGAAACTTGACCAAACATTGTAAAATGAGGGGAATACAAATAACGTATTTTTCATACTACCCCCACTCCCTTCTTAAGCCCCATCCATGCTGACTTAAAAATCTTAAATCACATTACCCCACTTGGGATACCTCTCTGGAAAGCTTATTAAACATGCTAATCATTGATCATAAAAAGTAGGGTTAACTGAATAGCTACACCTCAATTTGAGAATAATTCTTGGAAAAGTTAGAATGACTATTATCTTCTAAACAAGAGAGGCATGATAAAAATACTCTTCAACACCCTAAGCCTTCACCCCAGTGACTTAAACATCTTAAATGGCAATACCCACTTGTGATACCTCTCTGGAAAGCTTATTAAACATGCTAATCATTGATCATAAAAAAAGTAGGGTTAACTGAATAGCTCACCTCAAATTTGAGAATAATTCTTGGAAAAGTTAGAATGACTATTATCTTCTAAACAAAGAGAGGCATGAAAAAAATAAAAAATACTCTTCAACACCCTTAAGCTTCACCCACAGTGACTTAAACATCTTCAATGGCAATACCCCACTTGTAAATTTTCATTTTGTATGGGTGAAATTTGTGCATTTTTAATACTCTTGTGATAGATGTTCGAGTTATACGCGTTATTGACGCCAACTGTCGTGTGGATATATTTGGATTAACAGCAACCTGACCAAGAACTTTTACTTGCATTTCTTCGTCCAAAACTCTGGGTCTCTGTCTTTTTATTTGCAACAGATCCGGTTTCTTGGAATTTTCGTACCAAATCTCTTAACATAAACATGACTTACGTTTCTGACAGGATGGCTTTAATTAAAAGCAAAGGCTGTTCTTAAATAGCATATGTCTTGAGCACCATAAAGAAAAATAATTTCAATTCTTTCTTCCACGCTATAAACTATTTTTGAAAACTCGAAAAAACAGACGAACGATAAATAAATGTCACTTACAAGTAAATGATTAAAAGATTGACATTTTGTTAAAAACAAGTTCTCTACCACCTATGTAATGTTGTGTTTTTGTTTTCTTTTTTTTGTTTCTGAAATTTGCGGGTACCATCTTTCATCTGGTTCATTTTTAATTTTTCAGAATGACTTACAGAGTGGAAGGAAGACTTTAACTTATTTTTCTTTAGGGCGCGATGCTATTTAAGAGCAGCCCTTACTCATATGACTAAACTCATATGGGAAGTTTAAGGGGGTTGAATGATACGTCATTTGTATTCCCCCTGGTTTTTATAGAAACGGTATTTTTTCTTCTTTTCGTATCTATTTTTGTTTAAAAATATTGCCATTGTAAGTTTTCCAGGGCCCACCCGGTATATAGGTTGGAAGGTAAAAAAAACACCAAACGCGATCCAATATTTAAACACGTCCTTTAACTTGATTAACGACACTTAATTTTCATCAAAACAAATGAACAAAGCTTAATTTGCATTTCTGAATGATGATGGTTTATATATATATATATATATATATATATATATATATATATATATATATATATATATATATATATATATATATATACCGATTACTTCTTGTGTAAGTACTACAAGTGCATATTCAGGATGTCCCAAAACGAATTGTACACAGAACCATGGTAGTATCCTGACCTAAAATTATGACGATTTGCCAAATATGAATGATCATTAATAAGTTACAGGGTGTTAAAGTTGAAAATTATTAAATTGTTAATGGCTGTAGCTTTTTTAATACGCTGTATTTTTATACCAAATTTAGTGGAATGTTTTACTAACCTAAGGCGCACCCAACCTCAAAACAATATGTTAAATCGCTTTTGCCAGTGGCGTACAACATGACTGATAAGCACCTTCACTCTCCCTAAATATTACGCCACTGTGCGAATATCAATTTCAACTATAAATTCATATTCTCCAATGTACGTAAAATATGTACACTTGTTAAGAACCCATGAAGTGGTTAATTATCGAGGTGTTAACCATTAAAGAGGTAAAAAAACAGTTAATTATAATTTAACGTTTGTCGTACCCAAATCTAGGTGCCTTATGACTCTTTAAATGGCATACCTAAAAAGTTGGTTGTGCCAATGAATGCAAGTTAACGATTGATGTACATAAATCTAGATGGCTTGTGTCAATTAGGTATTCTTATATTGTGTTGGCTGAATTTAGATAAGCACTTAATTTTTAAATTATTGTTTGGATTAATCATGCCTCGTCGTAACAACTTTTCAAACAGTGAAATGCTAGACATGATATGCGTCTACGCACAAGAAAATTTTGTGGTGACGTGCCCAGTATTATATTCCCACAGGGCTCCCATCAAACTTTTCAAAATATCTATGACAGATTAGGAGAAACTGACGAGCTCCGTCCCAAGAGTCGCATATGGTGTCCAAAAATGATTACCGCTGATCTGGAGGATGAAAATTGCTGAAAATCGTGAACGTAGTACACGGCGATTTTGTGCAGTTACTGGAGTAAGTAAGTCTTCCATATTTAGACTACTTCACAAAGAAGGTTTGAGACCATTTGATTTTAACCCGGTACACGATTTGTTAGCTAGGGACCTTCCCACGTATAGACGTTGCACAATTTCTTCAAATTAAGCAAAGGATAAATCGAAATTTTTTATTTACGGATTTATTTCACCCGAAGAGGAGTACTTAACTGGAGGAGCTCCCGTTATGGGAAAATCAACATGCACCTAGGGAATCACATGTTTAACAATAATTCATAATTAATGTTTGGTGTGGAACTAGGGGAGATCTCGGGCCATAGGGATCACCAGCAAACTTAAATGGTGCTTCATACCTGAATTTCTGCAAACTGAACTTTTTGATGAAATGGAAACTTGGACCTTAAACATAAAACAGAATTTATGGTTTATGCAGGTTGGAGCTCCAGTTCACTATTCCCGTGAAATCCTGCCGTTATTTAAATTTGCAGTGTCCTCATCGTTGGATTGAAAGGGGAAGTGAACTTCGATGACCAGCTCGTATCCTGATTTCAATTTTATGGGTTATTACTTGTGGGGACATATGAAGACATTAGATTATTCCCAAAGAATTAATAATCGACAGGAATTACGGCAAAATATCGCACAGCTTATTAGAAATCAACCTGCCATACTTTTTAAAGTTAGACAGTCTTTTTAAAAAAAGAATAAACGTACCGATGTTGGTAGAGCGCATTTTGAAAATTTATTAAACTAATTATGTAATAAAATTTATTTTGTTTACTGCAAAGATTGTGTTATTAAAAAATAATTAATCAACGACATAAAATTGAACACTGCGTAATTTGTTAACTTCAACATTTTACTAAGGGTCATGTTAAATCGGCATAATTTTATGTCAGGATTGCTCTGTTTACAATTCATTATTTTGACAATAAAATTCTGCACTCTTGTTAGGAATCCAGAATAATAAAGTAATAATAATAATAAAACGTAGTTTCGGTTTTGACTACCAAATGTATTGTGGATAGGCAGAAAAATGAGTATTATGTTTTTACCTGTTTCTTTTATGATTGTGGACCTGAACAGGCTAAATTTGGCCTATCGTGCTAAAGCACTCAGGAATACTTAGGAGAATAGATAGAGGGATAATGAATTGCCAATAGATGCCTATGAACAGCTACCTTAAATTTTCTAATATCGTAAGTGAGAGGAAAACAGGAACTAGGGAGATCATTCCAGAGTTTAGAAGCCGTTTAGAAAAATGTGGATTGCGCCCGCTTGGTACGACAAGTGGAGATTTGTACTGCATACTAATGATGTGAATGAGGAACCGAGTGTTTCTCGCAAAGATAGCCGAGATGATACCAAAGAATATAATTCAGCAGTACAATAGCCGTTGTAATAACGATAATACAAAGAAAGAACTGAATCCATCCTTCTATGCTCAAGGGACTGTATGCGAGAAGTTAAGGACGGGTCATTTATAAGCCTAATGGCTCTCTTTTGAATACGATCAACGACATCGAGAGCGTATTGGGGATCACTAACCCAGAGGTGAGAATTATATTCCAGATGAGGCCGAGTTTGGGTCTTATACAGCAGAAGGAGTTGTCGAGAGGTAAAGTACTGCTTAGATCTGTACAAAAAGCCTATTTTACGAGCAGCTGTTTTGGTAGCTGACAGAAGATGGTCAACCCATGAGAGATTTGAAGATACAGTCATACCCAACAGAGTAATAGAGTCTGAAAACTTAAGAACCATTTATACTTACAACAGGAAATGATCGACCTTTTTTGGCGGACACAAGGCAACACTGAGTTTTGTTAGCATTAAATTTAACTAGATTATTGCTTCCACATTCGAGAATACGTTGAATGTCTTTGTTGATTGAATTTGCCATTTCAGCTTTAATTTATTGATTTGACATAGAAGGTGGATTATCACTATGAGTAGACTGAGATGAACTACAGTGAAGAGTGTTATCGTCAGAAAAGCAATGGATGGGGTTAGGTGTTGAAGAAATAAGGTCATTTATGTACAGCAGAAAAAGTGTAGGCGCTATAACGGATCCCTGTGGTACGCCCTCGTTAATGCTAACTTCTTTTGAAAAAAAGCCATCAACTACGACACGTATTCGTATTTTATCAAGGAAACTAGAAACCCAGTTCATGAGCGTATAATTTAACCCAAACTAGGTGAATTTGGCAAGTAAAGACTTATGCCAAACTTGGTCAAATGCCTTTGAGATATCTACAGAGATTACAACTGTTTCACCGGACTGCTCTGCTGTATTGTTCCAAACTTGGGTCACATATGAAAGAAGGTCACCTGTTGAACGACTTTGCCTAAACCCATATTGGTGGTCACTAAGGAGTTTGTTAGTTTCAAGGAACGTGAGCAGTTGCTGATTGATGACTTTTTCCATGATTTTAGACAAAATGGAAGTGATGGCAATTGGTCGGTAGCTTGAGGGATCGGTCTTATCGCCTTCTTTGGGAATAGGTTGAACATTTGCTAACTTCCATGATGAAGGGATTTCCCCAGAAGACATAGAGATCGTATAGAGCTTAGATAGGACTGGTACTAGTTCGGGGGAACATTTCTTTAAGACAATAGCTGGGATACCGTCTGGGCCAGTCGCCTTATTGAGATCAAGCCTACTGATGATCGATTCCAAGAGCTTGTACCGAAAATGAATTGGTTTCATAGCGTATGAAGAGGAGTTGACTAGGGGCACACCTTTTCCAGAACCATTGAGACACGAGATTGATGCAAACAGATCCACAAAAACATTGGCTTTGTCTACAGAATCAGCAACTACCGATCCGTCAATAGATGTCAGGGGGGGAAATGAAGATGTTTCAAGGTTTTTACTAATGGCTTTAGCTAAATACGAAAAATGGTTAATATGAATAGCAATATGAAGTTATAGTTGAAATTGATATTCGCACAGTAGCGTAATACTTAGAAGGGGTGAAGCGGTTTTTCATTAACATTGTACGCCACTGGTAAAAGCGATTAAACGTGTTGTTCTACGATTGGATGCGCTTTAGGTCAGTAAAACTTTCCATTAAATTTAGTACCAAAATACAGTGTATCAAAATAGTTAGAACCATTAACAGTTTTCAACTTTAACACCTTGTAGCTAACGTCATATTTAGCAAATCGTCATAATTTTAGGTCAGGATTCTACCATGGTTCTGTATACAATTCATTATGGGATACCCTGTATACAAGTAAATAATAATAAAAATATTGTCCACCGCATATGCGAACTTCCGATTTATCAAAATTCAATCAAATCCAAGAACTGACTTTATTACTACATGAACAGCATTGTGAAGATCAAATCATTAAAACTATTAATGGTTTCAGAGTTTTTACTCCAATATTGATTAAAATTTTAAATTACACCAAACATTATCATGAACTAATATATTAATCTACAAAGTAGGTATAACGGCAAAAAACGTTACCCATCGTCCTTTCGCCACTTCCGTAACTTCCACTGTTTTCCTGATCTATCAGTATCAGCTGATACCTCTTTTTGCAGCGTAACATAACAAATGTATAAAATCTCGAGTGGGAACATTCTTTTAAATAATCTTATACCAAACCTTAGTACGTACACTTATTTTTCTTGTAAATCACGGTAATACTGTCTATATTCTCCATAAAACCTAATATATGACATTAATTCAGATCATGTAGATCTGTCTGTATGTTTCAATAGTTCAAGGTATCCTATACACCTTGTCCAGTACTGTACTAAATTTACATAAATAATACGAAAGAAGTTTCTAAATGAACATTTTAAAACATGGTGCACTGCAACACCGACGCCGGTTAGATATAGGTTAAGACACTTCTACAGAGCGGTAGTTGGCCAAGGTGTGAATCTCCTAGTTTACTTAATGAGCGTGGAGTTCCTCGACAAACGGTAAACAAAATTGTTAGGGGTGTAACCATAATAAATAGCCATAAAGCGAATTGCTAACGTTTATAGTGCTGAAACTGTTCAATTGCAACAAAATTCACGGAACGCGTCCTCAACACTTAACCGTAACACCGTCGGGACCCCGAAGGTCATAAACTACATTTTAATTTAAAAATTATTAATTTTATTAAATACATAAATAAAAATTTACCTCGAGTAGGGTTTGAACCTACGACAATTACTTTGCTAGACTAACCCTCTAACCAATTGAGCTATCGAGATACAAACCCCAACCGATGTAAATTTTGTCTTATGTGTGTAGAACTGATGTAAATTCTAAATATAACGATATTACATTTTAATTGGTTTAAATCTCAAACTTGACTGACTGAAAAGGAAGCGACTATCTGTCTCTCTCCTAAAGTACCCAAATTCTTAAAATGACAACTTAGCACTTCGCTTGGAAACAGCTGCTAAACGATAGAAAGGAACAAGAAACTTTCAATTCAGCGAAGTCACGAAAATATAAGATAATACTACACCAGCTGCAATAAACAACGAAGGCAGGCCAAGTCTGTACTCCATATGGTCAATTTTATTCAAACAACTTAATTGCTCTCACGACAATAAAGCGCTCAACGTCATATTATATGTCTCAATTATTTTAACAGCATTTCCAGACATTATTATAACATTATCAGTAGACTGATTAGTCTGAAAATTGTTATGACATTATGACCCAAATACTTTCCCACTTTCAGTTTTAAGATAATCAAATTCATCAATATACTTAATTAATTTTCATACCAAAAAAAAAGTATTACTCAATTTCTCTCACGATTTTTAACAGAACGTTACAAGAATTCGCTATTTATTTTCAAAAAGTACAAATTTCTATTCTCTTCAGCTTTCACGCTATATGAAGATGACCCCCCCGCTGGAGTATGTAGTAAAACCACAATGACGAGAGTAGTAGACAAAACCTTCAGAATCGTTCCTATTTACCGAAATAGCAAACAGTATTAGGGATGAATAAAGGTAGTGAGTGTTGGGGCATTAATGGTTTGAGCAATAAAACCTTGAACAAAAATTTGTTGGGGGTTTGTACAATACTGAATTAACCATAGAAAGTCTGTAAATTTTGAACGATCTGCACAATTTAGTCCTTCGGAATAATTATATCATTTATGGAGCATGGACAGCATTTAACTTGACTTGACTATTACAGCTCTGTAAAGTTATTGAAATTAGAGCTTTGAGAATTGTAACGGTCTTAGTTGCGATCCGGAAATTATTCTTGAGTCAGAATTCACTTTATTCTACCATTTACTATAAGTACTCAACGTTTTACAGTATTATTTACTAATTGATGGGGAACACATGATACCTACGGCTATAACATCGCAGAATTTGTCATTTTTAAACATAGCGATCTTCAACCAACCAAATGTGATAGAACGCGTTTGCTTTAATTTGGCGCGTTAAATGAAATTTTTAAAGTAACACCGAACGATTGCGTTGCCCTAAATTTGCAATTCGGTGCACTAAAACGTATACATGAATCAATAAACAGGCAAGTTGGAGGCCGTCTAATTTTTACTTTTTTGGGTACACCAAATAAAAAAAAAGGACTGCAAGAGAAACTTTAGAACTCAGTAACGTAGTTACGAACCTATCGAACTACTCATTAAGCAGTGCAGAACAATCTGTACTAACAAAGGGTTTCAATTTCGCAGTAGCACCAGCACGTATACCCAACGAGGAGATAATATGTGGAATAGAAGCAGCTATAACTAGACTCGGCAACACTACAGCCGAAATAATGCGTCAACAGGTTTCGCACATGCTTAGAACAACACAAGCTACGAAGAGGAATTTATCTCACGAAGAGTATGCAGCACTGCGAGCCTTGGAAAATAACCAGGATATTATAATCTTACCGGCGGAAAAAGGAAACGTGACAGTCGTAATGAACAGCGAAGACTACAACCTGAAGATACAGCGTTGCTGGAAGATTCAGCATATCAATCGATAGCCATGGATCCCACGACGTACCTGGAAAAAAACGAAGAAGAAAATTATGGAATCACGAATTAAGGAAGAAACCCAGAAAACAATGATACCGAGAGAAAAGTCGTCTACATGCCCGAAGATATACGGAGTGCCTAAAATACACAAGGACGGTGCCCTACTACGGCTGCTTGCTAGTTTTGTTGGATCACCGCTACAAGCGCTAGCTAGGTACATTGCAAAGGCACTACAGCCACTCACTAACAAGGCTACATCGTACGTGAAAGACGCGGACCACTTCATTGAGATTTTGTAACAGCAAACGATTATACAAGAAGAGATCCTAGTCACCTTCGATATAGTACCACTATTCACAAATATACCAGTCCACGAGGTTCTTGAGACCATCCAAAGGAGACATAAACCGGCTGACCGTATAATAAGTTTAGCTAGACACTGTCTAACTAATACCTATTTCATTTACAATGGACACCGTTACAAGCAGAAAGCAAGAGCACCAGTGGGGCCACTTTTATCACCAGTCATTGGAAACCTCTTCATGCAAGAGTTTGAAGAAAAAGCACTACACTCAGCAGCATATAGACCTACGTTATGGTTGAGATACGTAGATAATACATTTGTCATCTGGAGCCACGGACAGACTCACAAACGGGATAAAAATCGAAAATTCGTAAAACTGCTAGCTCAGTAAGCACGCATCTCAATGAATGTCTTAAGTTTTTGACAAGAGATCTTGCGGTTTCTGTGTACGGTTGCAGTTGTTTTGCACAATTTACAACTGGAGGATTTACGCCATTTACAAATGTGCGGATCAGCGATACATAATAAAACAAAAATGTCAACTAGTTGAAGTGACGCTAATGGTAATAGAACATGATTATTATTACTCTTGCAAAGTACAGGTCGTAGGTTCAATCTTACTCGAGCTAAACTTTTTATTTATGTATTTAATAAAGTTAATATTAATTTCCGCTTTCGCCAGTGATAACAAATATATTTACGCAGAATGCAGAAGAGCAGGCGATGGAAAAAGTAACAGATAAACCAAAGCTATGGCTGCGTTACGTCGACGAACTTTTGTGTTTTGAACACACGAAAAAGATAAACTGGACAAATTTCTAAAACACTTAAATTGTATCCACAAAGATACAATTCACAATGGAAATGGAAACAGAAAAGAAATTACCATTCTTAGACGTGCTTATGTATAAAAAGGACAATGGAAACATGGGACATACAATACATAGGAAAAGTTCACATACAAACAGATATCTCAATGTAGAATCTCAACACCATCCAGCACAATCACAATCGGTGGTAAAAAGGTTGATAACAAGACCCAGATATCTAGCAAACCCACACCACACCAAAAGATGAGGAACCTTAGAGTAGCACCAGTAAAGAATGGTTTCACAAAAGGAAATATGAAAAGAGATGAAAAATAAACACGACTAGAAGACAACGACGAGGAAAAAATGATATCGAAGGCATGTTTACCGTATATAAAGATCACCACCGACAGGATAAGCACTGTATTAAAGAAAAATTGCAACGATTTTCACCATTAACAGAAAAATCGGGAATATTTTACAAAATCCAAAAACAAGAATAGAGTTATAACAACAAGGAGCGTACGAGATACGATGTAGAGATTGGCCACACACTTACATAGTACAAACGAATAGACGTATCAGCGTGAAAAGAGAAGAGCACCATGTGTGGTACGTGGGTGTATTTTGTTTGTTAAAAGAAACGATGCACAAAGGCTACAGGCTACCACCAGAAGAATGGAGATTTCAACAACAAAAAAGAAGGCGGCAAAAGAGAAAGTGAAAGTAAAGGATATAGAAGTACCAGCAAACCTACGTGATCCGTACTCCATTTCGAATCGAACTGGTATATTGGTTGTTCTTCGGTAGTATTTGCAGTAGAGGTGTCACTTTCTCGTGCTGTTTTTATTTCCACCCACTTCGACTACGACACATTTCATTACTTTCTCTCCTTTCTTTTATTGCTTTCCCTTCCATGCTGTTTGGGCGTGTGACAGGTGGTGCGCGCATCTTTAGAGGCGGATTCCCAGTATTGGATAATCTTTGTGCATCATCTCGTGTGTTTATGCTAGACGGTCTTTTCTCCATTTCGATGGCTTCCTGAAATTTTCGGTGTGTTTTACTTTGGATGTTGGCTAGCATCTTGACGTTACCGAGCCAGATTCTTCAGTACCGCGTTGCAATGTTCTTTTCTGCGTACTATGTATCTTTTTGCGCATTTTCCACATGATACTTCACACACTCCTTGCTTCTCGAGTAGAATTTTCGCTTTCGGGTTCTGGAGCGTGTTGCATATCTCTTTATTGGCCTCAATGTTGTGTTTCTTCAGCAGTTTTCCTATTGTGTCTACCACATCTTTCACATACGGTAAACATGTCTTGGCTATAGGCTGCTCCTTGTCGTCTTTCGTCTTCGATTTCGTAGAAGTACGGTTTTGATTACATTTGTTTCTTTTCGTATGCTGTTTTCGTATGCTAGGAGCGTCGATTGTGTTGTTAGTGTTTTTATCACTAATTGTACTTGCGCGTCAGCGTTCAAGTAACTATTGGTGTGTGTTCTTTTGGAGTACACGGTGTATCCCTAAGTGCCGCCTTGCGCCTTGTAGACAAGAACATCTAGGAAGCCGTTTGTTTTCTTTTTTCACTTCCATTGTGAATATGATTCTCTGGTGCCTGTTGTTGGGATGATCCAGGAACTCTGCTAATTTCTTCGTTTCATGTGTCAATATAACAAACGTGTCTTGGTCTGAAAGTCTTGTATGAACATATCTGCAACTAGTGGCGATAGTGATACCTCATTACATTTGCGCGCGCGCACACACACATACACGCACGCACGCACGCACGCACGTACGCACGCACGCACGCACGCACGCACGCACGCACGCACGCACACACACACACACACACACACACACACATATATATATATATATATATATATATATATATATATATATATATATATAAGCTCACCAAAATTATGTAATAAATATACGAGTGTTAATTTTTGTGCGACCTACGGGTTAATGGATGATGTCGTAGATGTTATACCTCTGAATAAAGCTTGAACGGAATTGTAATCTTTGTAACCGCGCATTTATGCTTATTTTAGAGACATCTGGACTATATGATGTAGTTACATACGTTGGGCGCCAAATTTCATGAACGGTACCTCCTGAAATGGTCAACGCCGGTTTGGACTTAAGGACTTTAAACACAAGCCGTGAATATGGGAATTGTGACCTGAACATGTAAACACGTTATTTCATCAAAATGAGAAAGTATTATGTGGCCGATGAAAAAACCTTCGACAACCTGATTATTTCAATATTTATTATTCCACCTAATAATACTTAGGACCCCTGCATTCAGATAACCTTTTCTTGTACTCGCACATAACGTTGTATTCTATAGTATCTACTTCTTATTGTGGTGTCATGCTATCAATATTAAAAAAACTCACATAGGTGAATTAAAACTTCAACTACAAAATAAAAAGGTATGTAATTTGTGATGTATGACATTGCTTGTTGCCAAACAATGAATGAACATTGTAAATTCGTTTTTTCACAAGAGGTGCTTCCATGAATGTGTATTTTTATTAATTTAAAGTGAAAATACTGGAGTTATTATTAAAAAAGCACTGCATAAACAATAAATCTAATAAGGTTGGTATTCGTTCTTTATTGATGTATTAAATTCTTGTAAAATCACGAAAGCAATTTATTACAGAAAGTAAAATTGACGTGGTAGTAAATAAACTATAAATTACTTCGGGTACGTCAAAGAATAGCGTTGCTTATAATCGGATGATTATATAGACAGAAATTGTAATTTCGTGTAATTATAATAGCTCTATTATGGTTGTAGATATACGAGAATAACGTTGGTAATTCAATAACAACCGTCGGTTCGTGGAAATATTTGGGATTAGGTGTTCCAGGTTCTAAAATTATTAATACTTACAGTATTAGCAGCCATAATGGTATTACGTATTAATAAGTAATGATATAAAATTAATTCAATCTAATAATAAAAAATCTATCCATCATCAGTTCTAAGTTATCTAATATAAGTGAAGTGAGGAAAGCGAAAAAGTTGAAAGTCGGCAATTTATCTAGTTATTTAATTACGGGAAAAACAACGTGTTTTCTCTACTAAATTGGTTTACACAGAAGAGTTATTTTTGTATTAAATTTAAGCAGCAGATTTACTTTACGGTCGTGTTATTTGGAGCGTTAATTTTCATTAAGTACATTGCTTTTCAAATTTTGCTGAAGTTACTGTTCTAAATTTACTTTCACTTATTTTAATTATCATCTCCTGAATTAGGCTACGATCATCGGCATAATTAACAACCCTTGGGCATGTTAAACTATTGCGAAGCAACATACTACAAAAGGTATAAGTAGTAGTGTGGCACCAATTTCACTTTTTGACCTTGGGAATTCCCAAGGTCGCCCACGTGTGGGACGTACTTTTTACCTTGAGGTTGACCTCAAGTCAGGTCTTGGAGTTGGCCTTGAACTCGGCCTTGGTGTTGGTCTTGTGAATTTTTTGTATTCTAATAAGGGGCCCTAATTCTAACTTGTAAGATAGCTATAAGAACTTGTGTTAGTGTCTGCACCCTTTTGTCTTGTCCCCTGGCTGGAAATAGTCTCGTAAGACAGGTATAGTTAGCGTAAAGCATGACTACAAATTAAATATGAATGAAAATGATTAAACCGTATTATTGATATCGTATAGAAGCAGATATTTGATATTTTTTAAAGTTAACATACGTTTATGTCTACTTCTATCTATCTAACATGAAGTTTATGTATCATTCTGACAAGTATAACTGTTTTTGTCTTACACTCTGGTTTATTTTTCGTATTGAGTTTATATAAAAGAGACTACATAATTATCCTAAAAAATGTTATTAAAATGATTACAGATAGGGTAAGATAAATCTATAGAAATAAAAAATTCATAAGGTTGAATTTAAGTGTTGGCCCAAATTTTTCAATATCTGAATAATGACCTTGAGATTGTAAAAGGTCACCTTCAACATAAATGGAGGATTCATGCATTGTAATGGGTGAAATTTTGAAATGACCCTGTATTATTGATATTTTATAGAAGCGGTCGGCCTTGGGCTAAGTCTAATAATTAGTTAATTAATTAAATATGAATAGATTTTAAGTTAACATGTATTTATTTATGTCTAGCAATTTCACCTTGAAGTTAACCTTCAGCGTTATAAAGGGTGTCTCAATAGGAACTTCAGGAGTTTGATTTTAAATCAAAGCAATAATTTTAGAAAATATTATGCTTGTTTATATTATCAAAATGAAGCGGTATCGCAGTTATGTTTTAAAAATAATATTCTCTAAATGTCCTCCTCGGCTGTTTCTACAGATGACCATCCTTTGTCTAAAATTGTGAGTAACCTTTTGGCACAATTGCGGGTAAATTTCACCAATAACTTCGGAAATGTTGTGCTTCAGGTCATGAATCGTGTGCGGATTGGTAGAATAGACTTTGTCCTTGAGGAAGATCCATAAGAAAAAGTCGAGCGGAGTTAGATCGTACGATCTAGTAGGCCACTGAACATCATCATTGCGAGAAATCACGCGGCCGCCAAATCGTGTGCGTAACAATTCCAAACTTTCCCTCGCCGTATGACACGTGGCCCCATTTTGTTGAAAGAACGTATTGTAATAAAAAAATGTGTATGTAACGTGTAATAAATTTTGAATAAATAAAAAGCAACTACAATAAGGCAATGATAATAATGAAAAAATAAGTTCTCCAAAATTAATGAAATAATAAATCTCCAAAAAAATACATACCTTACAACATTTATAATTGTGCCTTTGGCTCATCGGTAGATTAACAGGGCCGGTTCAAATAAAATGATTTGCTTAATTACCACTTACCATCAATAATAAAGAATGTAAAAAAATGAAGTTATCTCGGGCAAGATGTTTTTTTTTAAATTATCGGGACAATTAAACCGCCTTGACAAAAATGTAAAAAATAACAATATACAGACTATGTTTATTGAATTAAATGTAATGATGAAATAATGAAGGTCTTAAAATTATGCTTAAAGTACTAAATAAATAACTAAATAAATACCTTAGAAATTTTTGTACACAAACTTTTCTTTTTGACAACCACTGGTATCTAAATATGAATACGGAGAGGTTAACAGGATGAAGTCATTCTTGCGTCATCATGGTGCAATCTTGACATAATGTTATCAGCCACACCCCAAATTGAATTTATCTTTATAAAATCCGAATTTCTTCTTAAAATTTTTAAATCCACTTCTTATTGCATTAATTGGAAGTATCCATTCAAAAAAATTTGCAATCATAAAATCAAATGCGTGCTTAAAATTCAATTACGTTGTAAATTGAAGTAATGATATACGTGTAATTAAAGTAAAAACGTTATTAAAACGTAAAGAAAAAACCCAAAGAAAAACGCCTAAAAAGAACAAAATGCTTTAATCTTATGCAAATGTATTAAAAATATCTCTTACCACCAAATTGATGGCGTTTTTCACATAAATTTAAATAAAATCAAAAAGAAGCAGCTGCATGCTTCGACATTAAACAGGAAGTGAAAAAAATGGATGCTTAGCAAGTAGATCATGAGGTCATGCGTACAAGATATCAGCAGAATAACTTAACGCAGACGCGTTATGTATACGGTAAGAAATGAATACAAATTGAAAGCAGGATTATAAATCTTTACAAAAGTGTGTACTATGAAGATATGCAAATTAAGTTGCCTACCACATACCAATACTGTAAAATAATTAAAATTTTCTTGTATTTAGAACTAAAGGTAGAAAAGATCCTAAATTGAGGTATATTTTATAAAACACATGAAAGAGTTGTTACAGTTTCATCTCGTATCATATTGCGGAAACGCTCGCCATTAACAGTTCCCGTTTCACCAGCGTCATTTTCATGAATATATAACCCCTCTAGCCTACAATGCACACCACGCAGTTACTCGCAAAGGATGTAAAGGTTTTTCTGCAATCACTCGACGGTTTTCACTTCCCCAAATCCTACAATTTTGCTTATTCACGTAACATCCAAGCTGAAAATGAGCTTCGTCAGAGAAGATAATCCTAATGCAAAAATTTGCATTATTTCCCACTTCTTATAACAAAATTAACGAACGCTCGGCGTTGTCCGAGATTTGGGTCTTTCAACGCTTGAATTAATTGAATTCTATACGCGTGCAAGGCCAACTCTTTGGTCAAAATTCGTTGCAGAGAGCTTTTCGTTAAGTTCACCTGTTTAGATCGACGACGAATTGAGGTTGTGGGATGTTCGGCAACATGTGTACGTACTGTATCGATATTTTTATTGGATCGAGCACTACGTGGCCGCACTGTCACCTTTACATCAACAACCGATCCGGTAACATCAGATTTGCGAATAAGATTGTGAATTGCGTTATCACTTGGCACATGATTCCTCCCAAACAAAAAACGAAGTTTACGAATTGTTCTCACACACGAACAGGAACTTTCGTAATAAATTTGTACAATTCTGATACGTTCTTCCGTCGTAAAACGATATATGATTACATTGCCGTGTATCTAGATGGTACATGCAAAATATATAATTTCTAGATTACGTCGTTAAAAAATGGCGCTAAATTTAAATCCCGAAGTTCCTATTGGGACACCCATTACACGCAAATATTACTTTAAAATGATCTTCACCCTGCGATTGTAAATTTGATTAAACAGTTATACAATTTCATTAATATGAATCGGAAAGTAGCAATCACCCATTGACATTGTGTTAAATTAATGTGTTTACAAATATTTTCAATTTTATAGAGAACACCACCATCATAATTTTGAGATGCATTTACCTAATTCATCTCATCGTTTTCATCTTGAACGATTATATTGTAATAGTTTACAATAGTTGACAACCCTCAAAACATCTAATATCCCTGATACTGGTTCATAATAATAATAATGCTCATTCGATGATGGTCACACTTTAAATACACGTAAACGATAATATCCAGCCTTGTGACAGTTCTCACGTTGGGGATAGTTTTGTAACAGACGTATTACTTGTGACTATTACCTTGCTTGCATACACCTGGCTACAAAGAAATCAATGAGTAAAAATTTTATGTTGTTTTTATCAAAAATGTGAAATGATTCCATTTTAATTAAGTGGTTTAATTTATAAAGGTAACGTTCATTAACTAAACTTTACTTTTATTGCTATTACATTTCTGTTTGTGTAAATGAACTTTAATAATTACTCAATAAATTCCTTTTTCCTTTTATCGGGACGCTCCAGCAAGCTCAATAATGTAATAAATGGTTATTTTTATCGTTCATCAAAGTTATCCTCAATCTGATGTTATTAATTAAATGTATTTTGCAGTTAATTGAACTTGTTTTCTTCAGTATTTACACATTCAGTGTTTGTATAAGCTTTTTAAGATTTATAATGGTCAATAATAAAAATAAATCAAAGTGATAACATTTAGTTAACCCAAATTATAGATGCGGACTGTTTTGTTTACAGTACATAAGTAACAATCAAACCTATAATGTAAAATAATACTCTTAAAACTAATATGTAACAATAAAATCTTTATCAGAATTAAATGATTTTTTTCGTTTAATTGTGATGTTTAAATTTAAACTTTAGAGGAGATCAAATACAAATGTTTTATTTATTCACACAATCAAAAGGGTCTTACTTGTTACTTTCCTTATAAGCTGATGATGTAACTCTGCGTTTTTTGACCGGTGATGAGGCCCCGTTTAGGTGTATGACGATCTTTGTCGCCAGTGTG
The DNA here is from genome assembly GCA_036346205.1 of Vesta saturnalis. Classification (NCBI taxonomy): domain Eukaryota; kingdom Metazoa; phylum Arthropoda; class Insecta; order Coleoptera; family Lampyridae; genus Vesta; species Vesta saturnalis. Next base: position 2,337,479 of record JARFJB010000145.1, on the reverse strand, counting down.
GAACCAGTCTCCTTTGTTTTCTGTATCCTTTCTTATACTATTGTTATAGATGAATACGCTTCTAATTTTCTTCCCACAATTTAATAATTTTTTTTAAATAATTGCTCGATATATTTATCTCACTATCCAGTTTTTACTTAATTGTTCAGTTCTAATTAACAACGGCGGGCGCGACAAAATGCAAGCCAGCTACGAAAGGCTATGATTCCAATCATCAATGTTTTTTCATTATTATACTTTATACATCAATCTATTATACTAGACCGATTGTCTTATTTTATATGTATCACTCGCTATCGAAACATCAACTTGGACCACTTTCAACACGTACTTAAACCGCGATTGTAAATTATTGCGTAACCTTTTTATTATCACCAACTTGAATATATATATATATATATATATATATATATATATATATATATATATATATATAGGCAATTTTACATACAAGTCCAGCCTTAGCTGAAATACTTCTGTCAAAAAGGAGTTTAGATTTATAAACATGCTCCTAGGGAAGATAGAGCGTGGTTACAGAAGCAAGAAGTGTACACTATACTTAACTTAAAAATTCCAAGGCCTACCGCTTCTATAAAATATCAATAATACAGGATCATTTCAAAATTTGAAATTGATATTGAAAAAACACTTAAATTCAACCTTATGAATTTTTATTGCTATACATTTACCTTACGCTATCTGTAATAATTTTAATAATACTTTTTTAGGATTATTATACAGTATAATAAACTCATTACGAGAAATAAACCACAGTGTAAAACAAAAACAGTTATCCTTGTCTGAATGATACTTAAACTTCATGTTCGATAGATAGAGCCATCTGCTTCTATAAGGGAATTTCCAAGGTCAAAAAGTGAAAGTGGTGCCCTACTACTACTGGTGTAGTTCGAAAGCGGTAATAGTAGGCGCTACTTAAAGAAGGTTTGCAAAAGAGAAATGGAGCCAATTAATTTTAGCGCATTAGCTACCGTGTAACGGTAAGTCATCTAATTAGAAGGGAGTTCATTTATTAGATTATAAGCACTGATATGATGGATTTTAGGTTAACGCATTTACTTGCCTGCTATATAATAAGTACCTATAATTACAAAAATGAAGTATTAGAAAAACTGGTTTATTACAAAAAGTATTTATTTTAATTTGCAGAGACAAAGATTAAATTGTTCAAGACCCGATTATATTTGTAGTAGTACAACTGTGGATTAAACCATGGTGGTTTAAACTTACGTTTATAGTGCAGTTTAAGCTTTAGGTTTAGTGATACATTTGAATATCTGTATATGCGAAGTTCATCACTGCTACCTTCGTTGAATTTATTTCTAAGTACTTTATGTCATTAGATGTTATTACCTATTTTTCTCTTAAACACTCTTACCTTGCACTTTTCAATGTTATTTATAATCGTATTGTAGGTAGCGAACCGAGAAATCGTAATCTGATAATGTTTTTCGGGATATTCTATTTTCTGTATTTTATTTAACCGATATTTAAGTAAGGGTTGAGACGAAAAACATATGTTGCGTTGCCTTTACCGAACGAACGTGATGAAACGTTTAAGATTTCTATATACACGGATTTCTGCTAAACACGTCGTCTTGGTAATTAATTATATCGCCACATATGGAAAAATCAAAAGGCGTCATTGTTTGTTACTAGGAAATTCGACACTTATAAGATTTCTTACGGACGAATACATATTTTAAAAATTAATACTTCCTTTAGTAATAAATATGAAAATATTCCTACGTAATATTTCTTGTTTTTTATAACTTTTAAAAACGGGGGTGTATTTGGGAGTAAAAACAAGTAGTTAAAGTCGGAGGTTCGATTGAGTTGGACCGTTATTTGATTGTTTTGTTACAAACCATAATTGTAAACCTATAGAATTAATTAAAAGTTTAAACCGCGTATCTTGACTGGTCATGTTTGTGATAAAATGTTTTACCAGGGGATTATATTCAAGGGTAAGTAGGACTTGAATGTAGATCAAAGTTGGCAGCAAGTAATTCAACAAGTCTTGCAAGAAGTTTGTATTTAATTACCACGAGTTATTGAATTTCACGAAATTGCCGTCTGATAACAAAGGGAAGTAATTTAAGTGCGAATACGCCATCTCGCGCACTAAGTTGAAATCTGTTAAAATGAAAGGAGTCTGCTTCAGATAGTATCGTGCCCCTCCTCATTGCTAGTATGATTTAACATTGTTGACTGTTTATTAATATTTGTGTAGAGGACTAACGGTGTACGATAGACCTCCGTTAATTCGTTATAAACGAAACCGGGGTTTACAGACACGGGTCCAGATGACATTACAAACACCTCAAATTCCATCTTTACTGTTAAACGAACCCATTCTTATTGTTTTATATAGATGAATGTGTAAGCTGAGAAAGGGATGCTGCATTTTCTAACGTAGTCACTCAAACTTGCGTGTAGGTTACCGGTCACTTTGTTATGGTTTATTTGCATGTTACCCTTGCAAGGCTTTATTTTTATGAGTTTTTCTAAGTGTTTTTGATTCAGTCGGTTTATTTAGAATTGCTTGTCTACAAAGTAATTTATCTTTATATGTAATTTATTGTAATTGTACGTATGTATTTTGTGCTTTTATTATTCACTAGTGTAGGTAAACTGCATTGCAGTAACCTTATTGCTACGTGTTTAATGTTACTGTTTGTTATATGTACCGTAGGCTGCATTATTATTTTCTTATTTATTAAATACGGTTATAAATCAGAACACCCGCTAATGGACGAAGGCTAACACCGAAAAATGTCATAATCAAAGTACAACTTTAACAAAATGTAATCAAGTTGTGGAAGTATAAAGTATAAAGTTGTATACTTAAAGCATGCTCAGCTACCGCAGACTTCCTTTATTCCTCCAGTATCAAAGTTAAGTGTGTTTTCAATATATAATTTTACACAAGAAGAAGACAACTACCGAAGGTGACAGTGGATTAAATGTTTAATACCTTTACGGAGTGTACAACTATATTTTGTATTTTCCCTTTTCTGGCTAGCTCTTAACCTTCAAATGGATTCTCTATTGTCACCACAGAATTGTATGATGGGTTACCCGCTGTTGTTTAAAAATTTACACAGTAAGTTGTAACGAATATATTCACAAATAATAAAATAGATGTATAACAGGTAAACAATAATGAAATTAAGATAATTCTATACGTGAAACAAAACTAAACGGTGTCTCAATACAAAAATAAAAAAATGAAGAATTAAAAAATATTCTGGTATCAAATTTTGAATCCTTTCGATCCGTATGGTTCGGGTGCTATAACAGGTGGTAGAGTTCAAGGTAATATTAATTAAACAGTTATACTAAAACAAGGGTGCTTAACGTGTGGGGTCAATTGTGTGTACAATTCAAGGGACAGTGGATTGTGTTTATAGCATATTTCTGGGCGAATATGCTTCAATTTCTAGGTAAGAGAATTACGTTTTCGGTAATTACGATTTAATCATTAGTTGTGAAATTAAATACATATATTGGGGTTTTACCATACATACATAAATCTTTACTTGATTATTTACAAAAATGTTGCAAAATTAATTGTGTACACTATTTACAATCGTCTATCTACTGTCTCTGCTTTCCTTACGCCACCTGCACTGTCTTCCTCCCTCTTATCTCACCTCCCCTTAACTGTCTTGTTCTTTTCCATACTTCTTCCATCCAATCCACCCCCCTTCCATTTTCCCCCAATATCTTCTCTGCCGTCCTATCCTCTTCCTTTAACTCTTTGCATTCTTTCAACATATGATTGATCGTCTCCATCTCTTCCCCACACAACCTAACTTTCTGCCTTCGCCCCTTCTCCAATATTTGTTCCTTCTTACTTCGTTTCTACATGTAAATCTCGCTATCATTTTATTTCTTTCCTTCCTCCTTTCCCCGTTCAGATATTCCGGTATCTCTTCTCTCTTAATATTCCTATAGTTTATATTATATTTTCCTTCTTTCACCTCCCCTTAACTGTCTTGTTCTTTTCCATACTTCTTCCATCCAATCCACCCCCCTTCCATTTTCCCCCAATATCTTCTCTGCCGTCCTATCCTCTTCCTTTAACTCTTTGCATTCTTTCAACATATGATTGATCGTCTCCATCTCTTCCCCACACAACCTAACTTTCTGCCTTCGCCCCTTTTCCAATATTTGTTCCTTCTTACTTCGTTTCTACATGTAAATCTCGCTATCATTTTATTTCTTTCCTTCCTCCTTTCCCCGTTCAGATATTCCGGTATCTCTTCTCTCTTAATATTCCTATAGTTTATATTATATTTTCCTTCTTTCACCTTCACCCTTCTTTCCTGCTTTTGGACATCCCTATCCCTTCTAATTATGCCCTCTCATACACTCACTCCTTCCCTTCTTGGTCTCTCTACTTTTTTTCTTCCTTCTTTTATTTCCTTCCAGCATTCTTGTAGTACCTTGCACTCCGATCTTCTATTCATTTCTTCCTCGAACTTTATTTCTCTTTTTCCCGCCCCCACCCTTTTTTTTTTCTACTTGCACTTCCTCTCTGATGATGTATCCGGGTGTTTTTCTTTCCACTCCCAGTACCCACTTCCAGTATTTTTCTTGAAATCCCTCTCTCTTTATACTATTTCCGCTCCGTACAACACCACATTTTCTATTACTTTTTCAAATAATAATTTCCTTTTCCTTAAGTCCATTCCGAACAGTCTTTGTACTACGCTCCACACCTGCGCTATTAATTTATTTCCTTTTCTCACTCGTACTTTTATATGCTCCCCGTCTTTATGGTCTTCTCTCATCGTGAATCCCAATTAGGTGAATTCCTTTACCTGCTGTATCTCATCTTCCCTCCATTTCCACTCCACCTTTTTCCTCCCTCTTTTCTCAATACCATTAGCTTAGTTTTGTTCCCATTTACTTCCAAATATTTCCATTACAAATATCCTCGCTATCAGCGTATGCCAACGACGACACTTTCCCGTTCGCCTTCTTCTTGTTGCCCCTTAATGTCTCCTCTAGATCTCGTATGTATACCGCGAACTGGCTTGGGCGGTGGACATCCTTGTCTCAGTCCCTTCCTTGTTACAAATTCTTCACTTAATTCCCCATTCACCTTCTCCATATTCCTCGTTTCTTCGTATATTTCTTCCATCCTTTCTATTAGTCTTTCGTATATCTTCTTTTTCGTTCCTTTTTGCGTACTGTATCAACCGTGAGAATTCACTTGACATTTACATTTCTCACCACTCCCGATCTTGTTTTTCTATCCTTGCCTCTTGCATTCCCACCACGTCCTGCTCCTCAACAAACTCCCAGAAATCTTGATCTTGAATCACGCCACGCTCCAGAACAATATCTTTAGTTCGTTCCTCCTTTCCTGTATAGTTTCCCTACTTTCTCTTTGTTCCTTTTGTTGTTCTTTTCCATTTCCGCCACCACCATCTCATTTTCTCTCTCCTTGCTGATCTCCATCACTTTTCTAAATTCGACTGTTACATTTAGTTTCTCTTCCACCATCACTCGTAACTCTTTATGTAGTCCCTTGCTTCTCCACCCCTTTATTACGATATTATTCTTCATTTTCCTTCTGTCCTCCTCATCTGCTTTTTTTCTAATTTTTCTATTCTTTCTAGTAATTCTTGTTTTCCCCCTTCCATTCCTTTTCTCTTTCTTTCATTTCTTTGATGTCTTTCCTTATTCCCTTCATATTTTATTCCATCAGCTTCCTCACTTCACAAATTAATTCCTTTACTTCCTCCATTTCTTTCTCTTCCTCCCTTTTTTCGCTTTGCCCTATTGCGCTGTTACCACATTTTTCCTCCTTTACTTTTTAATGTCTGGTAATCTTATTACCTCCTTCTTTTTTCGAAATACACTTTACCTTTCCGCCTGCTCTTCTTCCCTCACCCTTTTATTAATTTCCTCCTCCCCTAAACTTTATATGTCTTTTCTTTCCACGTGTATTTCGTTCCCACTGCACGATTTTAATTTAATGTTACGTCCAATTAATAATACATGACTATTATTAATAATATTCCATTTACATGATGTACATTCGTAATATAAAATTATACCATTTAGAATGGGAAATTGCCAGATTAAAGGTCACCCGCGGATCGTTGACCGGTCAATTATAGTATTTCTATTGAAATAAATAAATTTTACCTTATAAAATGTTCTGTTAGGTTTTAAATTACTAAATACCTAATAATTAAGCGTCTTTTCGCTGAGCGAAGGCACTAAATCCCTTTATACACTTTGCCTACACGACTGAATAAAGTTTTTGGTTTTTAACCACGTAATAAATCGAAAGAATTAATCACTAACTACGGCGCTTTTAGACCACGGAAAACCTTACACAAGAGATCCTATTGGGGTTTTATCTTTTAAGTGAAATGTGAGATTAGAAATGGTACATGTGGTTTAAAATTAGGTTCTTCTTCGACCTTGGAAAATAATGCATAAAGAGTTTTGTTTAATAAATTATACGTTGGTTTTAATGGAATTTGTTTGATGTTCAGGACTGATAATAAAATATGTGAATGTGTCACCAAGTGCAGGATAATTAATACTCAATAGACTTCGTACAATTGAAGTGTAATGTTTGGAAATTAAACGAGTGTAATCTGAATACACTTTAGCAAAATAAAATGAAGTAGTTTTAATATAAGGTGAGCAAATTTAAATATACAGACGTCGATTAATTACAGAATATAATTAATAAACGGAGTAAAATGAAGTGATTCTGGGAAAGTGTGAATTCGGGTGTTAAATGAAAATGAGAGGATTACATAATGTAATTAATTAGTTCTAATATCAGGTGTCGGGAACTCTGTAAGGTGTTTTTGGAGATATACAGGATGATTGAAACGATTGGATATAAAGAGGTGAGTAATATGTTTATAAGGGGTTGGTGATGGTTTGAGACTCTGAACAGTGAATAGGATTAATGAATGTTCGTATATTTATTTACCTGTCGGTTGTGTAAATAATTATAATAATTACCTTGTTTTCCACTCTTCGATGGTGTAAACTCCGAACGAATGTAAACCAGGGGAATAATTATTTATGGGGATAAAATAAGGGGACGGTTTGTGTTCTAGATTTATTTTGTAATTGGGATCGTAACCACCGTTAGCAAAATAAGGCTATTAGCAATCTTTCAGCAGTCTTCGAGTTACGTACTCCGACGAACTGTTTGAAATGGCTTGTCGTGCAGTAATTAGAAAAGGGGAAGTTTTGACGTGAGTTTACTAAGATATTTAAATCGCAGGATCATATCAGGCAGGTTATAAGTAAAATATCTGGTGTGGAACACCACGACCTTCCATCCTTGTTTATACGTTCATAACGTAAACAGGCAACATTGTAAAAACAAAAACAGTTATCTATGTCAGAGTGACGTTTAAAACTTCATGTCAGGTAGAGATAGACATAAATACATATTAACATACAAAAATATCGATAAGACAGCTTCAGCATTTATTTAAAATTAAATTTTCTTTAAAAAATACGTATACACTATTACTTGATAAAAAAAACACTTAATTCTACCTTATGAATTTTTTTACCGCTAAATTACGCGTCGTATCAAAAAATTGCATAGAACATAATTAATCGATATTTTTAAGGTCTACATGAGGTATTTTAATATCTTTTAAATATGCAGCTGCTTTAGAAATATTTGATAAAAACCAAAAACTACACTTAATAAACGCCCCTCACCGCAGCTGAATTTTTCCCAAAGTCTAATCAGATCTAAGCGAAATGAAATCAAGCTTAAGTACAAAATTTTAAGTACGTAGGTATTCTCGTTCTGGAGTTGTGGATACTAACATACGTCCGTGTACACATGAACGCACGCACGCACGCGCGCACTCGACGCCCGCACGCACACGCGCACGCACTCCCCACACCACACACACACACACACCACCCACCCACCCACACCACACCCCACCCCACACCACACCACACCCACACACACACACACACACTACACACAACCATCCACATCCACACCACACACACACACACACACACACACACACCACCACACCACACACACACACACACACACACACACACACACACCACACACCCCACACCCCACCCACACCCACCAACCCACACACACACACACACACACACACACACACACACACACCACACCACCACACACACCACACACACACACACACACACACACACACACACACACACACACACACACACACACACACACACACACACACACACACACACACACACACACACACACACACACACACACACACACACACACACACACACACACACACATACTCACTCCCGCGCCTGCGCCCGAATATCATCCAGGTAGTGGACGAATTATTACCGCAGTTCAAGATTGCTACTTAGCTTTGGAAACTAGACGACGACCAACAATTACAGCTAAACTATTGGTTGCACAGCTTCAGACCACCCATAATGTAACTGTCTGCTCTCAAGCAATTAAAAAATCGATTGCATGAAGCTGATCTGCACGACCGACATACATTAAGAGCCCCGTCAATTCGGCACGGTAATCGAGCACGCAGAGTAGAAGAGTTGAAGAGCATATTCTGCGGGCAAAGGAGAAATGGTGTAAGGTTTGGTTTACAGATGAATCTTGTTCTGGAATACACTCTGACAGTAAAAGAGTTAGAGTATAGAGATTACTTGGTAACTTTGAAAGACTCAGATATGTCCAGGAGGTCCAATATTGCAAAGGGGGCACTGAATGAAATGGAGTGGTATCTGTATAGTCGGAAAAATAGATCTATAAGGCTTCTATTTGAAAGTGCTGTTGGATCTGGGTTCACACTTATCCACGATAATGCCACCCCCCACGTTGCAGGTGCTGTTACTGAGTGGTTTGAAGTCGAAAACATTTCTGTTTTACTTAAAACTACACGATTTTCGTACAAATTATTTTAATTAAAATCCGCGAATTCCCATAACAGTACTTATGTTATGTAGTAAAGAATATTGATTTGCTACTACTATTTAATTAATTTTTATCTTTAACTTTATAACTAAACAGTCATCGTTATATAAACATGACTAAAGGTACACTACGAAAATTAGAAATAATATTTGACATCGTTTATAATACAAATTGTGAGCATTATTACTTATTCCTATCCATATCTTACAACAATAAAACAACATTTATCTGTTTGTTTTCCATTAAAGGGTAAAATTTCAGACGTGAAGTAGCTTTTCAAGAATATTTTCATAAAAAATAAGGAAAATTAAATTTTATTATCAAATTATTCGGAAGAAAAAGGGTGACATTTAGCAACAGGACAAAAAAAATTTGTAAATTAAATAAGTAATATCTGTCTTTTTAAAAATTAAAATTGGACTTACTATTTCAACCACCTACTAAGTTAAAAATTCATGAATACCGATCAATGATGTATAACATAAAATGGAAGAACGTGTTCATTGATGTATCTTTTACAGGTCGTATATTGCATTTTAAAAAACAAAAAAATAATTTATTCATTTTCATGATGAGATCTAAAACGGAAACAACGTGCACATATATGCTTTATTCATTTATCAATGACTGGAAACACATTGTAGGCGTTCAATCAAAATTTTAATGCTGAAAGAGAAAATAAAAAACGTTTTTACACGAAAGCAAACATTTATGTACTGCGATCATCAACAATTACACTTAGGAAACTAGAAGTATATTATTGTGTAACTAAACATTATGCGTATATATTATAAAAAGGAGAAGGTAACGTGTTTCATTCCCCCCAAAGGGGAGGGTGGGCTTGAACTTTCTAAGCTCTTTCAGCCAGTCAAGGATTCACAACATACATACATTAAGTATGTATGCATGGTGGGATTAAGGATAGGTGCGGTCAGGATAGGATTGTAACGAACAGAGTTATTATTCTGAGAGGGAAGATACTACCCTAGTATTCGCCTAAATAGCGGCATATGATGTGGGTATTCGCAGTGACCATGCCGATATATGTGTACGAGGAAAACCCCCTGAAAGAACATCATACAAGGAACACAGTAACGGGAATCGGACCCATTACCTCTGCTTAGCAAAGCAAATCGTGTTACCACTGACCTATTAGTTCGGTGTCTTTGGAATATTCCAGTAACATAACGGATATCGGATTGAGAAAAAAAGTAAGAAGACGAACGGATGAATCCAGTTCGGAAAAGCCGGGTTCTCTGCACCAAGGTTAAGTACTAAGAGTAGACGAAAAAGAATTAAGAAATAATTAGTTTCAGTTATATTCGGCCGAAAAAATCAGCATCGGTTAAAAAAAATTCAACTGAGCCTAAATATTATTTACACCTTTATTTTCGCGCTTTCCTTTTTGGTTTTATTAAGATAAAGCGTCATAACCTATTTTCTGGAATACCTCACTTTTACTGTGTCGTATGACTGTTATAAACAATAAAGAACAGGATTTTTTACAAAAAAGTGTAATATTTTCCATGCAATCAATGATTCGTTAAATATAACATGTGGTACCGCTGTTAATTGAGAATACGTACAATACAATAGAACGGAACGATGTGTTACTTTTGTTAAAATGAAAAAAAAGCAACGTGTTTCATTCCCTCCGCGAAAGGGAGGACGGGCTACTCGAGCTTTCCACGATCCTTCAGCTGCAGCTCCCAACATACATAAATATGTACGGTGGGATTAAGGATGGGTGTAGTCAGGGTAGGATCGGAAGGAATGGAGGGTTCTGAAGGAGAGATACTACACCAGCCGCAATGATCATACCGCTATAAGTGTATGAGGAAACCCCGTGGAAAAATATAACAAGGTAAAACGGTAAGGGGGATCGAACCCATTACCTTCCGAATGCTTGCTAGATTGTGTTACCACAGGTTCAACAAGCTCAGTATTGTTAAAATTACGTCCGATATTATAATAATCCGGCGTCGTCGGTCGACGCTGGTCTACTCACAGTTCTTCGCGTAGTTCTCCGTGATCCTACGGTTTAAGCTTTTAGTTTAAAACTAATTGGCAGGAAGCAGAGCGATTTTGTTTTTATTGTAACTATTAAATAAGTCGTTGTTATAGATAATCGTTGTCCTATATTATTAATCGCTCTTAAACGGTGTTAGTGACTGTAAAACGCAATTTTAAGAGACACAAATGCCATAAGAAGATGCATATATAGAACGTTTAGGTAGCATAAGTTAGATAATGGAACATAAAATCTGTTGTAAGTATACTCTCACGGGTACTCTATACCAGGTGGGAATATAGCCCCCACTTTCAGCTCCGACCATGACGTCAGTAGGCCGATTGCCGCACGGAAAGTATTGCGATACGGACAGATTTCCTTGTTGTTAATCAAATGTTAACGAGTAGATACACGGAATTGAAAAAAGAAAGTTGACGTTTATTAAACAAACAATAATGAAATAGCCACAGTTAATCAACAAATAATAATTAATATTTAACTGAAAGATTTGCTGTTGAAGTTGCTGCAATAAGTTACCAATAATTATGTTCAAGAATTATTATTATTCTTTATCGCTAATGTAAAAGTTATTAGGATACTAAATGTTTAAGTATAACTTATTTAACTGTAATTGACCCTAATGCAACACGAATAATAAAAGGCGGAATTCATTTCAATGTTTTAAATTTTTTTTTTGACTGTCTGAATTTACATTATTTCTTAATTTTTTATAGTTAGACAAAACAATATTACATGCATTGCAAATAAATTGCATCAGCATGTTTCATAGATATTGCATCGGTTTATTAACTGATAGAAACTGTAGTAAAGAGTTGTTAATCCTATCTCTATTATTAATCAACCAGATTTCTTCAAATTAGCAAAATATCCATGTATTTTTTTAAATAAACACATATCTAACTACAATTTCAGTAAATACAACTAGTAATTAGACTTTCATTGCAATGATTTAAATTTTCGCTATGATATTAAACTCTTTTGACGCTCATAATTGATTTATAGAGGTTTCGTAATTTTTTATAATTATACAATGCAATATTTCGTAACATTAAATAAAGTAGTACTATGACAGGTGCTTCGAGAATCCTGTACATAAAATTTGCGAATCATATTCCGACTGATATTATTAGAATTTGTCGGTACAGCCTAAAACTCCACGATTGCTATATGCTACTGCATGAATTTCATTACAATTCTAAGCCTACTGACGTCACGTCTCACACTCCTATATTCTTGCTTGGTATAGAGTACACCGTGTCCCCGTACATCTCAGAGTTCTCCTCGCAAAGTACGCTTTAGTTTTGAATCATTTGCGTTTAAAACAATTCTTGGTGTGAGGCCTTCCATTTTAGCCCGTGGCGTTAGATTAGGGATAAAATATGAGGCCGAGTACCAAGAAATGTGTAAACAAATTTTGAGATATTTGTTGGCATACGCTAAATCAAATATTTAACAAGAAAGTTTATGTATTTAATTGTATACCACCTGTTTGTTTATGCATTGTAACGATTACAAAAAGACTAATATTGGTATCTTTACTTGATATATTCCATACTTTCACTGCAATACGCCTCGCCAACAGGTTATGGGCCCAGACGTGTATGTTAACAATGTTTATCAACGAAGTGCGAACACGGACAGTAGTTGTGAATATTCATCATTTTAGAAGCTAAAAGTAGTTACGGCGATAACCACGGATATATCTAAAGTAAAAATTGACCATTTGAATGGAGCACAAGACTGGCCAGACTGGAAAATGAGAATAACTCGCATTCTGAAAGTTCAAGGGTATTATTCTGCAATTCTTGTAACTTATGATTTGATGATGCCACGGAAGCACACCTTGGACTATAATAAAAACAAAGCAAGATTTGTATGTGATGACAAGTTTAGCTACTGAGAAAGAAGGACGTTCGCGGGTGTTAAGAGCAGAATTTGGGTATCATGACCTTCAGTAGACAGATCTGGCAGAATTTAATAAGTATGCGAAACAAAATAAGTGTTATAAGTATATATTAAAGATTGTTTATTAGATAGATTAAAGACTGTTTTTCGAAATACTTGTGGACTAAAGGATTAAAAACAAAAACAGGTCAGGAAGTTAACATGGGCATCCAAACAATCTCCAAAAAAGGTCGGAGACCTAAAAATTTGCAGCCAGATGCAGGAAAGAATTCCCCAATTAGCATTTTACTAAAATAATGTAGCGTTATGGAGGCAATCATTACTCTACCTACAGATCAAAAAAGGCTGCAATTGCGGAACGTGTTATCAGAACCAAAAGTGTGCTCTATATAAGACTTTTAGCCTACAATGTAAATACAAATATAATTGACACTGTAACGAAGGATTATAACAATTGTAAGCACAAAACTACCGGAATGAAGCCCAAAGACACGCAGACACGCAGAAACGCAGACATGCAGACACGTATACACGCAGACACACAGGCACACAGACACACAGACACACAGACACACAGACACACAGACACACAGACACACAGACACACAGACATATAGACACACAGACACACAGACACAGACAGACAGACACACAGACACACAGACACACAGACACACAGACACACAGACACACAGACACACAGACACACAGATACACAGACATACAGACAAACAGACACACAGACACACAGACACACAGACCCACAGACACACAGACACACAGAGAAACAGACACACAGACACACAGGAACACAGACACAGACACACAGACACACAGGCACACAGACACACATACACACGCATACGCACACGCAGACCCAGATGCAGACGTAGACGCAGGCGCAGACGCAGACGCTGACGCAGACGCAGACGCAGACGCAGAAGCAGGCGCAGAGACAGACGCAGAGGCAGAAGCAGACGCAGACGCAGACGCAGACGCAGACGCAGACGCAGACGCAGACGCAGACGCAGGCGCAGACGCAGACACAGACGCAGACGCAGACCCAGACGCAGACGCAGACGCAGACGCAGACGCAGACGCAGACGCAGACGCAGACGCAGACGCAGACGCAGGCGCAGACGCAGAGCGCGCAGACGCAGCAGCTGACGCAGCAGCAGACGCAGACGCTGACACAGATGCAGACGCAGACGCAGACGCAGACGCAGACGCAGACGCAGACGCAGACGCAGACGCAGACGCAGACGCAGACGCAGACGCAGACGCAGACGCAGCGCAGACGCAGACGAAGACGAAGACGCAGACGCAGACGCAGACGCAGACGCAGACGCAGACGCAGACGCAGACGCAGACGCAGACGCAGACGCAGACGCAGACGCAGACGCAGACGCAGACGCAGACGCAGACGCAGACGCAGACGCAGACGCAGACGCAGACGCAGACGCAGACGCAGACGCAGACGCAGACGCAGACGCAGACGCAGACGACAGACGCAGACGCAGACAGCAGACGCAGACGCAGACGCAGACGCAACGCAGACGCAGACGCAGAGCGACGAGACGCAGGGCAGACGCAGACGCAGACGCAGACGCAGACGCAGACGCAGACGCAGACGCAGACGCAGACGCAGACGCAGACGCAGACGCAGACGCAGACGCAGACGCAGACGCAGACGCAGCGCAGACGCAGACGCAGACGCAGACGCAGACGACAGAGCAGACGCAGACGCAGACGCAGACGCAGACGCAGACGCAGACGCAGACGCAGACGCAGACGCAGCGCAGACGCAGACGCAGACGCAGACGCAGACGCAGAGCAGACGCAGACGCAGACGCAGACGCAGACGCAGACGCAGACGCAGACGCAGACGCAGACGCAGACGCAGACGCAGACGAGACGCAGACGCAGACGCAGACGCAGACGCAGACGCAGACGCAGACGCAGACGCAGACGCAGACGCAGACGCAGACGCAGACGCAGACGCAGACGCAGACGACGCAGACGCAGCAGACGCAGACGCAGACGCAGACGCAGACGCAGACGCAGACGCAGACGCAGACGCAGACGCAGACGCAAGACGCAGACGCAGACAGCAGACGCAGCAGCAGACGCAGACGCAGACGCAGACGCAGACGACAGACGCAGACGCAGACGCAGACGCAGACGCAGACGCAGACGCAGACGCAGACGCAGACGCAGACGCAGACGCAGACGCAGACGCAGACGCAGACGCAGACGCAGAGCAGACGCAGCGCAGACGCAGACGCAGACGCAGACGCAGACGCAGAGACGCAGACGCAGACGCAGACGCAGACGCAGACGCAGACGCAGACGCAGACGCAGAGCGACGCAGCGCAGACGCAGACGCAGACGCAGACGCAGACGCAGACGCAGACGCAGACGCAGACGCAGACGCAGACGCAGACGCAGACGCAGCGCAGACGCAGCGCAGACGCAGACGCAGACGCAGACCAGAGCAGACGCAGACGCAGACGCAGACGCAGACGCAGCGCAGACGCAGACGCAGACGCAGACGCAGACGCAGACGCAGACGCAGACGCAGACGCAGACGCAGACGCAGACGCAGACGCAGACGCAGACGAAGAGCAGACGCAGACAGCGACGCAGCAGCAGAGCAGACGCAGACGCAGACGCAGACGCAGACGCAGACGCAGACGCAGACGCAGACGCAGACGCAGACGCAGACGCAGACGCAGACGCAGACGCAGACGCAGACGAGACGCAGACGCAGACGCAGACAGCAGACGCAGACCAGACGCAGACGCAGACAGACAGACGCAGACGCAGACGCAGACGCAGACGAGACGCAGACGCAGACGCAGACGCAGACGCAGACGCAGACGCAGACGCAGACGCAGACGAGACGCAGACGCAGTACGCATGCAGGCAGACGCAGAACGCAGACGCAGACGCAGCAGCGACGACAGCAGCAGACGCAGACGCAGACGCAGACGCAGACGCAGACGCGACGCAGACGCAGACGCAGACGCAGACGCGACGCAGAGCAACGCAGACGCAGACGCAGACGCAGACGCAGACGGTCAGACGCAGACCGGCAGACGCAGACGCAGACGCAGACGCAGACGCAGACTCAGACGCAGACGCAGACGCAGACGCAGACGCAGCAGCTGACGCAGCAGCAGACGCAGACGCAGACGCACGCAGAGCAACGCAGACGCAGAGCAGACGCAGACGCAGACGCAGACGCAGACGAAGAGCAGACGCAGACGCAGACGCAGACGCAGACGCAGACGCAGACGCAGACGCAGACGCAGACGCAGACGCAGACGCAGACGCAGACGCAGACGCAGACGCAGACGCAGACGCAGACGCGACGAACGCAGACGCAGACGCAGACGCAGACGCAGCACGCAGACAGTGCAGACGCAGTGACAGCAGACGCAGACGCAGACGCAGACGCAGACGCAGACGCAGACGCAGACGCAGACGCAGACGCAGACGCAGACGCAGACGGCAGACGCAGTAACGCAGTCACGCAGCGCAGACGCAGACGCAGACGCAGACGCAGACGCAGACGCAGACGTGCAGACGCAGACGCAGACGCAGACGCAGACGCAGACGCAGACGCAGACGCAGACGCAGACGTAGCAGACGCAGACGCAGACGCAGACGCAGACGCAGACGCAGACGCAGACAGACGCAGACGCGAACAGAGCAGACGCAGACGCAGACGCAAAGAGAGCAGACGCAGACGGCCAGACTCAGACGCAGACGCAGACACAGATGCAGACGCAGACGCAGACGCAGATGCAGACTCAGACGCAGACGCAGACACAGATGCAGACGCAGACGCAGACGCAGACGCAGACGCAGACGCAGACGCAGACGCAGACGCAGACGCAGACGCAGACGCAGACGCAGACGCAGACGCAGACGCAGACACACGCATACGCAGACGCAGACGCAGACGCATACGCAGACGCAGACGCAGACGCAGACGCAGACGCAGACGCAGACGCAGACGCAGACGCAGAGCAGACGCAGACGCAGCAGACGCAGACGCAGACGCAGACGCAGACGCAGAGGCAGACGCAGACACACGCAGACGCAGACGCAGACGCAGACGCAGACGCAGACGCAGACGCAGACGCAGACGCAGACGCAGACGCAGAGCAGCGAGCGCAGACGAGACAGACGCAGACGCGGACGCAGACGCAGACGCAGACGCAGACGCAGACGCAGACGCAGACGCAGACGTCAGACGCAGACGCAGACGCAGACGCAGACGCAGACGCAGAGACGCAGACGCAGACGCAGACGCAGACGCAGACGCAGACCAGACAAGACGCAGACCAGACGCAGACGCAGACGAGACGCAGACGCAGACGCAACGCAGACGCAGACGCAGACGCAGACGCAGACAGACGAACGCAGACGAACGCAGACGCAGACGCGACCCAGACGCAGATGCAGACGCAGCGCAGCGAACGCAGACGCAGACGCAGACCAGACGCAGACGACAACGAGACGCGGACGCAGACGCGACGAGACGCAGCAGACGCACAGCAGACGCAGACGCAGACGCAAACGCAGACGCAGACGCAGACGCAGACGCACACGCGACACGCACACCGCACACGCACACGCACACCACACACACACACACACACACACACACACAGCACACACACACACACGCACACACACACACACACACACACACACACACACACACACACACACATCACACACACACACACACACACACACACACACACCACACACATACACACACACAGCACTGACACGCGCACACGACGACACGCCCACGCACACGCACAGCCCGCCACACGCTCACGCGCACCACACACACGCACACACGCACGTTCTCACGACACACAACACACACCACACACACACACAGCACACACGCACACACCACACGCACACACGCACACACGCACACCACCACACCACACACACACACGCACACACACACACGCACACACCACACACACACACCACACCACCACACCACACACCACGCACACCACACACACGCCCTTACGCACGCATACGCACACACGCACGCACGCAGGCTCGCAGGCGTACACACTCACACAAAAATTTATTTCGAAAACGGTGCGTCGTAGCGACTTTAGAGAAGGGTATCATTCTTTTATAAAAAAATCGAAATGGTTTACATTTTATGTTAAAGTTGCGAAATTTTGAGAAACAAAAACTTATGAATAACCATGTTCAATGCCCCGTCCGTACGAGTCGCTTATGAGTACAACTAAAAAATCATATTCACGCCAAACGATTGGACGTATTCCACTAAATAAATGTACAGAAAGCTATCATTTAAAGGGAAACCATTTTGAAGATATTTGAATTAAACCGATGTTAGGGCGCCATGTTTCAAGAGCTTCAGCTCTCTTAGGAGGTATTTTTGTATTAAGGTCATTTACGCAAATCGGCATAAAATCAGCTCTAGAATCTGAAGTTTTCTTTTGTGAAAAGGGTTTGTGGACCTAGTTAAGTCCGCCCCGAAAATGCATAGGAAATAGCTTTAATCCCTTAAATACATATTTTTCGTTATTAAAAAAAAAGCAACGTTTACATTCCACACGGAAAACACAAAAACACAAAACCATACAAAAACGCACAAACATAAAATCGTCGTGAAACGTGTAATTGCACTAAGTCGTGCTTTTTCGGCATCGGACATAGAAATGTATGCCTATACCTATAAATATTATTTTGTATATTAGGCAGTATGGAAGTGAGATAGCCAGAAATATCCAGAATTTATTCGGAGTACTAAATTTTGCGCACAATAGGTTAGTGTTAGTCCAAGTAGGGGTTGAAATGACATAAAACCGGAAAAGGGCGCCAGAGTATTTGAAATATCACGATAGGGGTTGAAATTTCTAATTACGTCAGTTCACTAAAAATACTCAAATAACTCGCTTACCTAAATGTAATCTTCGCAGGCGGTACTGGGGCCAGCATGTCTGGCCGACCTGGAAGGATTAAAAATATTTGCACGCTTAACTAAAATAATTGCGTGCCGAAAAAATCAATCACTAGTTTGATAAGAAAACAATAATCTATTGTTACGTTACGTTACTAAAAGAAATCTACTTTTAAAATAATTTCACTTCAACAACCAAGCACTTTAATTCTGTACACAACCACTTGAAACTAAATTGTTCAAATCGCAATTAATTATGCTCAAATCATAAAAGAAAATAATATAAATAATGATTCATCGACGTCTAAATGTTACGTTATAATTAAATAATCACTTGAAAAGCTTTTGGCCGTAATTGTTTTATTTAAACTCAACACAATGTAATGACGTTAATTTAATGAGAACTTAAAAAACAAACACTGGCTATACGCGTTATCAGATGATGTGTAATAATAGGTTCACATTTAAAAACACAAGTCCAATAACCTAAATATATATAATGTGAATAAATAAATAAAAAAACATCGAAATGTCAACACAAATATTACAATTCTATCACCTAGGTTTCTATTAGCGATGAAACTAGCTAGCTCACGATGACCTCTATTAAGACATATTATAAAATTGATTCAAATGTCCAAAATAATAAATGGTTACTTTCCGTTTACTAATAAATGGTGAGCTTAAAACGCACTTGTCGCATAATTTTCGATGTAAATTCGTCAGTTTAAACAAAAATAAAAAAACATTCAAATAAATTTCGATAATAATGAGGATGGATACGCCTTTATTGAAATTTGCACAACAAAAAAGAAACAACGAAAGGTTCATCTTTAAAATAAAGCCGCATTCAACCGTTTTTACAAACGCATAACAAAACAATGCCAATTACACACCATAAATCTTTTTAGCATTTATCACCCACCACAATAATGAAAACACAAAAATGTTACCTTAGGTATAGGATGCCCCTTTGGTACACGGACCTGCAGGAGGATCTAGGCCCTATGATTGATGTTGACACGACGCTGGCAATTCCCCGTACAATTCATCTAATGACTGCTTCTCTTTCGACTCACGTTTTGATTAAATTTCACTTGGTTGTATGTACACTGACAGTTCTAACATACTAATAGTTCTGCTTGATACTTATCACTCTTCTCTAATTATGTGCAAGTCTTGAGTAACACTTATTACTTTTAACTTAACGAAAAGCTGGTTTAGTTACAGCAGGTTATCTTATTTACAACTCACTGTGAACTTTACGTTTGAAACTTTGGAACGAACTTTGGATTTTTTCACAAAAGCGAAGATCTCTCCAGAAAACGCCGAAAGCACTGGGTATCTTTAAACACTAAACGTCTTTCTATATTACCAATTACCAACTGCACGTACCGATAAACTGGTCTCGTGAAGGTTGAACAATTATGTGATCCCTTAAATGAGAGCCCTGCTACGATAGATAGTTCCTTAGACATGGACCTTGGTTAAGTTGTTCCTCGGTAATCACTGTGTCTCCGTAACGAAAAGCTGGACGCTTCTACGCCTAAACCACTACTGCCCTCGCGAATAATTTCACTTATCGCCACATTGGTTTTTTTAAACCCCTGCCATTAAATTAGCCAATTAAATAAGAGGTACTCACATTTCCTAAGTATGCGCATACACGAAGTCAAACTCGAAAATCATCGGGAGAAATTGCACCGTTAACAGAACCCACCTCTTCTCGAAACCTAATCTAATTAATGAATATATGATAAATTGAATCAACAGAAACCGCGCCGCAATGACGGTTAAATTTAACTTTTACAAAACGTACCATAAAATGTAATCATTTTTAAGCTTTCTTTAATTTAATTTTATATGATGCAATACCAACTCTACTTAACGAAATTCGCCTAATTTAAAATAACGAAAACATTTATCTACACCAAACTACCCTATTTACAAAGAAACTAATGTATGCTTCCTCTCAAATTAGAAAGAGGATTTCCCTAAATATCGATACCAAAAATATCAATCACATTTCCCTTCATTTTACTTTAATCACCAGCAAAAGCTCCATTTTTTGCTTTAGAGAACACTAAAAAAATTTATACACCTTTTAAACACGTAAAAGACAAACGAAAACGTTACAATAGGAAAGCTTCTCTAAACATGGATGCGTTCTTAGATCCAATTACGAGAGTTTATACTACATGTAAGATGTACAGTACTAACAAATAATTTATAGTTTCGAAAATTGTCGGCTAATCTATGATAAAATCATGGGCCCATGACAGACCATAGAGTAGGTGTGTCCTTTGTACCGACGGAGATTGAAACAACATATAGTATTTTGTTTTAATTCAGACTGAATTTGTATCCGATATTTGTACAGATATCAATGTTGACTAACTTATGTTTTTTTACAGGAGCCCTTTTGCTCACAATTAATTAAGCAATAAACTGTCAGTTAACAGTTGTTATTGTAGTTGCGATATTAGAAAGAAGAATTAACGTGTTTTCTGGTAACGATCTTGAAGTAGGGAAAGTGATTTGTAGACAGACATCCAGCAAGAAAGCGTTGAAAGTACCACCCTTGGCATAAAACAGTTAAGGGAAGGTTTCTCTGTTTACTGTGCTTACATCACAATTAACTATGGGACAAGGTGGCAGTCATCCATGTGTGACCAATTAAGACAGATCCAATTAAGGCAATACCCGTTTTTGCTGTATCTATCAGGCACAATTACTGTAGCAGCGATCTGGTAGCGGTTTTGCCTGTTACAGCGTTAACTCAAACTTTAGGACTCTTGAATTTAGATTAAATGCGTAAGCGTTACTATTATCAAACGGAATACATGTCTATTCCAATTTAAAATAAGATCTGTTGTCTGGGTTTAGTGTTCATTTTGGCGGTGATTAAAGTTTTGAAAGATTGAATCTTTGTTAGGAAAGATGTAATTAATCTAATTACAAGCAAAGGTAGCAACATAATAACATTATGGAATATTTATTTTGGCTAATTCACAGTGTGTCAGATTTAACGCGTGCGTACAACTTGGGCGATCTAATTCTTATCGCATAACTAATTCTAATTTTAATAACAGTAGCGGGATTAGACCGTATGTAAATAGTTAAGGAGCAATTTCGCACAAATCTAGCTTAAGATATAGTGCAGACAAACACATTGGGAACCTTATTACTTTGTGAAATGGAATTTTAGCGGTTGTAAGCTTCGGGTACTTCATAAGTGATTCGATGTAGCACCGCTTAATTTTTGAAATGTTAGGGTGTGTGATTGGTCGTTGGTTAAACCAATATGGCGGCAAGTGATATTATTCACGAGAGCAGTGGTAGTTTAGGCTTGAAAGCATTAAGTCTATCGTTTCGGTGACGCAGTGATTACCGCTGAACAACCTTGACTCAGGTCCGTGTTGAAGAAACTATCGTTGCAGGGATTTTCATTCCCTTATATTCCAAATAAGGGATCATACAATTGTTCAACCTTCACGAGATCAGTTTATCGTTTTGTGCAGTTGGTCCATGGAGCTTATCGAGATCCAGAAAGGCGTTTAGTGTTTAAAGTACCAAGTGATTTCGTCATTCTCTGAAAGTCTTCACTTTTTGGCGGAAACAGTTCACAGTGCGCTATTAAGCAAATAACCTGCTGTAAATAAAATAAAGTTTCTCGTAATTTAAGAATAATCCACAACTTGTACATTATTCGAGTAAAGATAATCAGTAACGCGCTGTAAATAAACCAGCTGTTGTGTATAGTTATAGTTATAAGTAAGGTAAATGAACTTCGTGTTAATATAGTTGTTAGTGGACACACGCTTTATTGAAATTTCATCAGAACGCGAGTTGAAAGAGAGACCGATATTAGCAGAATTGTAAGGGGAGCTGCGAGTGTCTTTTCAATATTAACCCTATAGCCAAGGTCCCCGGACGTCTGTGTAACAAAGGGCATCTCCATTTAAGGTAACATCGCTGTGTTTTTTCTATTGTGGTGGATGACGAATGCTAATAAATTTATGGTGTCATTGGTATTATTTTTGTTATGTGTTTGTGTAAACGGTTGAACACTTTTTTTTAAGATTAACTTTTTTTTATTTTTACCGTTTAAATTTCAATGTAGACGTATCCATCCCTATTTTCATTATCTAAATTTATGTGAAGGTGTTTTTTATTCTTGTTTAAACTGATGAATTTACATCCAAATTTTGTGATGACTACGTTTCGAGCACGCAATTTAATTACTTATTTGTAGAAAAATAACTATTTATTCTTTTGGACTTATAAATCAGTTTTGTAGTAAATTTTAATAGAGGCATTGTGAGCTAGCACGATTCACCAGTAAAAGAGAACCTAGGTGATAGGATTGTAATATCTGTATTGACAATTCGATGGTTCTGATTTGTGTTTTTATTTTTATCCGTATTACATATATTTAGTTCATTGGACTTGTCTTTTTTAATGTGAACCTGCTATTACACAGCATCTGATGACACGCATATTTAGTGTTTAGTATTGAATTTTCTCACTGAAGTAACGTCATTACACTGGGTTTAGATTAAACAAATAATTACGGCAGAAAGCTTTTCAAGTGATTATTTAACTATAACGTACATTTCGAAGCCAATGAATCATTGCATTTTTTTTCTTTTATGAGTTGAACATAATTAATTAGTCTACGGAATTTGATTTCAAGCGATTATGTTACAGAATTAAAGCGTTTTTTTTTGTTGTTTTTGTTTGTGGAAGTGAAATTACCTTAAGTATCGAATTTTTGGAGTAATGTAATGTAACTATAGTTTATTGTTTTATTAATAACTTAGTGATTCATTTTACGGCATGCAATTATTTTAACTAAGCGTGCAAATATTTTTTAAGCCTTTCAGGTTGGCGAGATCTGCGGGTCTCATGACCATCTGTGGAGATAGTTTAGGTAAGAAAGTTATTTGAGTGAGCTGTGAACTAACGTAATTGGGCATTTCAGTCTCTATTATGACATTTCAAATACTCTGGCGCCCGTTTCCGGTTTTATATCGTTTCAACCCCTATTTGGCCTTATATATGATACATTTTCTTATTGTGCGCAAAATGTAGTATATCGAACCTATCCCGACCGCTGGCTAGTCGTGATAAAAGCCAAGTTTATCTGTTATCCCGTTTTACTGCCAGTTTATACCGTAACAGTCCACATGAAATAAAAGAATAACGTAAAACGGAATTTTTTGAAAATTCATCTGTCATTTTCGGAAGTAAACAATGATAACAAAAGAGTGCTAGTGACTTTGGTCGTTACCAACCTGTAAAGTCGTTTCTGGGCGTAAATTCAGCATGAAAAATTGCTCTGGTGTAAGGAATTAACCTTTTAAATCATTTCGTGTGTGTGCTTTAAAGTCATAGATAGTCGAAATTGCACAGCTTAAGTTTAATTTTGATTACTTATGAAATTATATAGAGGATTAAAAACATGTTTTCTACTTAAGAATGGTTGGATATAAACTGGATTTCACATACATGATAAAACTGTTTTTATGGAATGCAGTCTATTATTATTAAACAGTTATACAACTTGGAAATTGGAAAGTAACAATCACCTGTCAACAACGTGTTAATCAATGTGTTTACAAATATTTTTAAAACTTTCTGTTGCAAAAAAAAACATTAAGCCCCAGATATTAGGTGGAATAATAATTATTTTCTATCCTAGCGTTTTATACATTCTCTATCTAAGCGGCCATCACCTTTACATTCGAAAGTATACCTGATTTATCTGTATGTTCAATTACTCGCACATACACTCACACACACAAATTGCTTTTAAATAAATAAATAAATGATTAAGTAAACAGGTAATTAGACATTATAAATAAACACAATATTACAGATTTTTTTCAGCTAGTATTTAAGTTGTGATGATAACAGAATACTCTTTAGTATCGATTAGCGTTTCGAGATGAAAGGTCAGTTTAAGTATCCCTTTTCTGCAATAGTACCGGAGCCGTCTGGTTGCGGGAAATCGTATTTTATCGTTGATCTTCTAAAAAATATCGAAACTGTCTGCGATGCAGCTTTTGAAAAAATTATCTGGCTTTACGGCGAATGGCAACAATTATTCAAAGATCTGTCAGTAGAATTTCAGAAAGGATTACCTGATATGGAACAATTTCAAGGAGAAAAACCGGTCTTAATAATAATTGACGATCTAATGCGCGAGACTAACGGTTAGGTGGTTGATATTTTTTCAAAGATATCTAAGTATGTTTTTCCTAACGCAAACCATATTTCATCAAGGACGTGGACAGCGAGATATCTCACTCAACGTTCATTACATAATCCTGTTTAAGAACCCACGTGACAGGGCACAGATACAGCATTTAGCAAGACAGATTTCACCTGACAACCCGAAATTTTTAGAGGCAGCGTACCAAGATGCTACTTCTAGTCTGCACGGATATTTATTGTTCGATTTGAAACAGAATACACCGGATGTGCTACGCTATAGAACAAACATATTCGGGTTTCAAGATATTTGCCAAGTATATATAGCAAAAAAAGGGCTTAAGCCTCACAGTCATAAAGATTACATCATATATGATAGTTGACGCTTTAATCCAAAATACCGAGATCCTGCGCGCATTAGCCAGATTAAGTAAAAGTCAACGTGACGCTTTATTGAAATGTCTGAATAGTAAGCAGGGGGAATGCAGTTTCTCGTACAGAAGGGCGGCACGTTTCTACCGCTCATGTTAGGACCATTACTTGGCGGAATTCTAGGCAATTTGTTTCAATAACCATGGACCACAATCTGAAGAAGATTATTATTCTACCTATGGATTTTATGTAACGCCTGCAAGCGCCAGATGTCCAGCAAAATAATATATTAACGCAGTTGTGTAACGACATGGATAAAGTATTAAAAACCAAAATGACCGACCATGATCAATGGCAGAAGTACAATCAGGTTCTTCAAAGATATCTACACTTTTTCAACAAGTTACGCCAGTCCGCTAGTATAACAATTAGCGGTGATGAAGATGATATTAGGGATTCGCCAAAACGCAAAGGTCTGGCGGACGACGAGATAGTATCAACACTGCCTGTTTCATACAGGAAGAAAGGCGAGGATTTCTTGCGTATACTGAATGCTGGCGGTGATATATTTTGGGATAAAGGGGGTACCGTCACAACAAAAGGTGAGATCACCCTTCATCCTAACATTATCGATCTGGTTCAAGAAACGTTAAGACAGCGAAAAACTACAAACCAACATGGCTGGCGACAGTTTGCGACGTACATTAAAGAAATAAACATACCACGAGAGTTGATCGGAAATACTCGAAGACGTGAAGTTACTGTATCACCTAACATTGAACCGAGCCTCATAACTATAGGTAAGTATTACGATGCCGCGAAGATCCTTTCGCAGAAGAAGACTTTCACTACATTGGGATACGTGGAGAACGTAACGTAACATGGATGCTGTATACTATGATCCAGAGCATCCTGCCGGGTTTGCGGGTATAACACCTTTAGTTAATGCTGTAAAGGGTAGATATGGTGAAATAAAAAAATGGCTGCAGGCACAGGAGACTTATACGGTTCATAAACCTGTCAAAAAAAAAATTTCCGCGAAAAAATATATTGTGAGTAACGTTTACGAACTATGGCAAGCGGATCTTTGCGATATACGAACTTTAAGTAAACACAATAGTGGATACAAGTACATACTAACGGTTATTGATGTGTTTAGCACGAGGGCCTGGGCGAGAGTTCTTAAAACGAAGACAGCAGCATCTGTAATTGAAGCATTCACCGATATTTTTAAGGAAAGTGGTAATACACCGGCAAATCTACAGACAGATAAAGGCAAGGAGTTTGTGGCGGTCAGTGTAGAAAACTTTTTCAAGAAGCAAAATATCCATTTCTATGTAACAAATAACCTTGATGTAAAAGCATCTGTAGTTGAAAGATTTAATAAAGCATTGGAGACAAAGATGTGGCGTTATTTCACCTATAAAAATTCCTACACGTATATTGATGTGCTCCAAAAACTTGTGACTGCTTACAACAATAGCCCTCATTCAAGTATAAAGATGGCCCCTGCGGCTGTAAACGATGAAAATATTTTGGAAGTGTGGAATAACCTGTACGCGAAAGGCTTAGGCACATCACGTCGTCCTAAATATAAAGTTGGTGAACATGTTAGAATCGCCAGAACTAACTACACCTTTGAGAAGGGATATGAAACGAACTGAGGCGAGGAAGTTTTTACAATTAGTGCAGTGATAAAAAGGAGATCTCCAGATTATCGCATAAGCGATCTTAATAACGATCCTGTTGCGGGTGCCTTTTACGAGGAGGAGTTGCAAGTTGTTACGGTTGATAAAGACTCTCTATTCAAAAAGACAAAACCTGGTCAAGTGGCGTGGATACAGTGACAAATATTAGCTTCGCAGCTGAGAGACATGTAAAATGAAGTTTTATCTTACCTTATTAAGTAATAGTTCCATGACGTATTTTCCGGACAATATGACGTCAAGTTTTATTATACAACTGCCAAAACGAATAATGTTAAGAGGCTCATAGATTGTAGGCATTTCGGAAATTCAGCACCATTGTCCTTTTGCCGCTGTAAGTGCGACAGACAATTTAATTTATTATAGAACTGATCCACCCCAGGAGAAGAGGATGTGTTAGAGACGATATTAAAAAGTCTGCATCACATTTCCAACAAGAAAGTCATTTATATCGAGCACGCATGGCATGTGTTACGTTTTGCCTCAGGGAGTTATCTCAACATAGAAGAAATTGCCAGTGAGCCAAATAATTACGAGCTAATAAGTAAATTGATAACAATCGAATACCATAATCTAACTAAGCGCGTCACTACGAAATCAAAAACCTCTCTCTCGCTATTCGGATTCTCACAACGTTTGTTTTTACAGGTGGGTTATCGACCGTACCAAAACAAAGCTATGGAACCAATATCCGCGCACCCCGCTAGTGTATGAATAGGATTACCAACGCAAATGTTTGTTTATTGCGACATAGTTGAACCGCAAATTGTGGGCGATGCGTATAATAAACATTACTTCTCAAAACTACGCTTACGGAGGTTATAAAAATGTGTTTTTTCCGCCTGCACACTACATACCCGTGATGACACGGGAATTTGAAAACATCGAGATTAATATAAAAACAGATACGGGTCCAGCCATGCCATTCGAGTTTGGGACGTCGTGCCTGAAGCTACATATTAAGAAAGTGCAATAATGGTTTGTCCTTATCAACAATATTATATTAATCAGGCCGGTAACGGCATTGGATCCATCTACAGAGGCGCACCATATCAACGTGGTCACGGAATAGGAAGCTGACTAGGTGGTATATTTAGAAGTATAATACCGTTATTTAAGTCTGGTGCAAAGGTCATTGGAAAAGAAACTCTCAGAAGGGTGCTAATATTCTTGGTGACGTCATAGAGGATCGACCTGTTAAGGAATGGTTTCATGAAAGACTCCACGAGGCAGGTAGAAATCTTAAACGTAAAGTCGATGAGAAAATCGATAAAATGATGGAGGGTCTGGGCTATAAAAGAGTACATCTGGCCGATAATAACCAGCCTCTACCGAGAGCTGTTGCCGCTAAGAAGAAGAAACTTACTTACGACGATATATTTTCAAGATAATGGCTTTTCTACATGCTCAATCATGTGATTGCGTCAAATCCGAATTGGATCTGTTTGCTTTACCGTGAACGCAGACAAATATCGAGGGTAGTGAATGGATATTTTACAAACCCTTATCAGCTCTTAGCGATGACGCTCCAATAGAATTTGTAGTGCCCGGAAATGGAAACGATTACATAGATTTAAGGCAGACCATGTTGTACATCACAGCTAAAGTTTTGAAGTAAGATGATGAGCACTTACTGATGCGGATGTTGTGCACCGGTAAACAATTGGATGCATTCGCTTTTCTCACAAGTGGAGGTTCACTTAAATTAGAAGAATGTGTCACAACCAAACAACACCTACGCCTACCGCTTATGTATCGAAACGTTGCTAAATTATGGAAAAGAGGCCAAGAGTTCACATCTAGGAAAAGTTTCCTTCTTTACTTCTTTAGTCTAATCGCGGCTTACGCTTCAACTTAAAAGATGCGAATTATGGACGCTAGTTTACTGGTGAGGCGTATGCATTCCCACCATTCTAATTGCACACGCTAAAGCTTCAGAACCGACGTAAAAGTGTTAACTATTCCTACAGGCATATAGCGAAAATCATTGGATAATATTTTCCTTGGTCAGTCACCTAAACTATGTATCGTAGGTTTTATCGCAAATAAAGCCTTCAACGGTGATTACCCCTCAAATCCATTCAATTTTCATCAAAGCAATATTAATTACATGTCGTTATATATTGACGGTCAACAAATTCGTTCGAAGGCCTTACAACCAGACTTTACAGCTAATGGTTTATATGTAAGGGCATATCACACCTTATTCTCTGGTAAGGCTATTCATTTTTTGTATGAGGGAAACGATATATCGAGAAGCGATTACCCCAACTGCCACTGTTTAATGGCCTTCGAACTAACCCCTGACTCGTCTGCAAACGCTAGCACACACTGGAATTTAGTTAGAAACGATTCCCTTCGTCTAGAAATCGGCTTTGAAGAAGCTCTCGTAAAAAACCGTTAACTTTTTGGTGTACGCCGAATTCGATAACGTGATTGAGATCGATAAACATCGGAATGTGGTCGTGGATTCCGGCTGTTAAAAGGGACAGCTCTAGATCACAAACTTCAGTATCCAACAGCAAGTGAAATGGAGATGAACGCATACTTGGACCTCTAAGGGTTTAGAGGTGTTGATAAATGGCGGTCAGGGTATGTGACATACAACGATTTCCAAGAGGAGCTGACAAGAACTCTGCTGGCGTTTAACAAAATTCACGTTAAGGGTAGTGAAAAACAACAAAAAATACTGCAGGATTACCATTCGGATGTATGTGGACTGCATACGATAATAT
Organism: Vesta saturnalis; assembly: GCA_036346205.1. Taxonomy (NCBI): domain Eukaryota; kingdom Metazoa; phylum Arthropoda; class Insecta; order Coleoptera; family Lampyridae; genus Vesta; species Vesta saturnalis. The sequence goes on along the minus strand of JARFJB010000145.1, from coordinate 2,307,550 downwards.
TCTTGTATTTTAGAATAAATAATTTACTAATGCTTGATTTTGCAGATAAGTTTTTCACTACATGTTTAGTAATAAATGATGAGATAATCCAGTTACTGTATAATGCTTGTTTTTCAACCATTCTACTCTGATAAATAAAAACGTTTTTAGTACGTTAATTGTTTTAGTTAAGAGTTTCGTAACAAGAGAGACGTGCATGATCAACTTGTATTGCAGAAAATGTTCTTTGCCTATATACCACTAGATGGCGCTACCTTGATTACAAAAAATATTTATTAGTCTATACATAACTAGATGGCGCCACAAACAAGTTCTTATAGCTGCCTTAAAGTTAGCATTAGGACCCTTATTAGAATACTATTTACATCCGGGGGCGAGTCATAAGGGTGCAGGCCTAACACAAGGCCCTGTCTTATGAAATAGCATTAGCCCCCTTGCCATTTCCAACCAGGGGACCACGACAGGGGCTAAGGCCTACACTTGTCTTACAAGACTAGGGTCCCTTATTAGAATAAAGTTTTCAGCCAGGGGCCCAGACAAGGTGGAGCGCAGACCCTGATACAAGTTCTGTCTTAAAGCTAGCCTTAGGGCCGCTATACCATTTCCATTCAGGAGGCCGCGACAGGGGCGAAGGCCCGTGAAAAGGTTTTGAAGATCTACACTTGTCTTACAGGTTAGCATTAGGGCCCCCAATCAGAAGCCAGAGAGGCGGGTGCACTCAAGACCAATTGGTTAAAAGTGGAGCGTACCTAGTTTTATCCCTTCAATCAGAACACTGCATGTACGCGACATTGCCTAACCTCCAAAGGGTATACAGCCAAAAAGGCTCCTACTTCAACCAAATTAGGGGTTCAACTCCGCTCAAAGGCTGAAAATGGCTCCGAAAAGAAACTGACCCCACCCTCAAAATATACGCCTCTCACGTGGGCGAGTACAAAAAGTGGGTGGAAGGTGTACTAGGGGGCGGGGATTGTGACGTTAAAAAGTGGAGAAGATGGTGTCGGTGTACTACTCCTTAATAATAAAGCCTATTAGACAGACTCCAAAATAAAAATAATGGAATTCAAATAGTGTCTCGGATCATAAAAACCTCATTATGCCCTTAATACATAAATAACTATTAATCTTACAAGAATGATTAACGTAGGTACCTTTGATGTTAAGACCGTTTAGCAGATTGGGTCTAAGCAGATGCAATATGATTGTGTATGTGCTATTATCAATTTTATAAAAAAAAGCTTTCTTTGCAAATTATTTCCGAATAATTTAATACTATTTCTTAATCATTTGATTTAAACAATTGTTGAACGAGCAATACTGATTTCGATATTCCAAAGGTTTATAAACATCCTTGTTTTGTTTTGCGCTTCAGTTCTAAGTGATAAATCAATATGTACATTTTGGTTTCATGAAACTATAGTTACTTATGATTAGTAATTTATTTCTTTTCTTCAAGTTTTGTAACAGCTGTATTGGAGTATATATTGAATTATTTTTAAGTGGATAATAATAATGTTAAGATTTTTGAGAAAAAGAAGAATAAAACAAAATGACTGTTTAGGTTAGTTACAAATGAGCATTTGCTGTATATTTTTCATAGGATTACATTAGTTTACTGTAAGATCTAGCGGTTTAACGTTATTTGTAAGCTCTTCATTAACTTGGAGTTTATATATAACTTGTATATGGCATACTCCACCATTTTCCCAATTGTTTGACTTGCCTTCTGGTTTGGAAAGACAAACTCAAATTCCTTAAGGAGATTCATCTACTTATGTACTTACTGAACCTACATTCATTTATGTACACACAATTGCGACAGTTAATATTACATTAAGGTTGAACATAGTCTTAAACGTGTAGATATTCCGTTTAGAAACATATTTAAAGAGTGATTGAACTATATATACACCATAGTACATTTAGTTTTAAACTAAAAAGCATTAAATACTCCACACTCATTTACTTTCAAGGTATAGATACAAAAATGCACGTTTCACTGTTTTAAGCTGATATAAAAGAATTATTCAGGTACCTATTTGTAATTGTTGAACATAAGTAATAATTAATGACTAAAATAAAGGTTTCCATTGTTTTCATTTGTTAGAGATTACAAAAGAGAAATTATAATTTCTACGTATTGTTGAATAGCTTTCCTTAAACTACGTAAAAATGATTTAAACTTTGTATTTATTATATACTTATAGTTATAGTAATTAAGGATATCAAATATATAACGATCCAGCCTAGTAAGAAATAGCTATTTGTGTATTAAGAGCGCAAAGCGATACTTTGCGCTCTGAACGAGAAGTTTGACGCGCGACGCGTAGGAGCGCGGCTATCTCGCGAGAGCGGCAATGTCACTTTGTGCTCGAATTACACGTATGAATTTTTCTACAACCGGTGTTTTTATAAAAATGTTTGGTAAAAATTAATAAGTATTGATAACCTCAAATTTGACAGTTCAGATTTCAAAACATGAGCATCACTTTGCGCTACACATGTGTTTTTGTAAGGATGCTTGTTAAAAATTGTTTAATGAACTTGTTATGAAAGAGGTAGCAGAATTATCCTAAAAACAATGTCATTAAAATTATTACATTTGTTTTAATTTCCATTTTGTAGGTTGGAAGGTTGTGTGGTGTCCCACACCAGACATTGTTTGCACGAGAACGATCTTAACATCACGCGTTGGTCACAAAATTCCCGACATCTGTCAAATATCCCTCAACGCATACTTTTGTCAAAAGTCACAGAAACGCTAAATATTTCTTTATTGTTTCCTGGTAACTAAGCGAGCGTTTTAGTTACCTTGCCTCTCGGCGAGCGACAAAGTAAAAAAAGCTTGCTCCTCGAAAAGTGCAATTTGCGCTTTCTTTTGGAAGCGCAAATTTGTCTTTTCGCTCGATTGTAGAAAAAATGAATTTTATTTTTGCCTTCCAAGCTACATATGCATGTACAAGGTGTCTCTAAAAGGTCTGTATAAAATGACAAATTCGTGAGATTAAAATATGAGTATCGAGCCCAATTTATCTTAGTTTAAGCGGTGATAGTTTCCGAAATACAGGGTGTCAAAGTTATTATTCTTTTAATCTCTTTTTTAAGCATCTACCAGGATTTGCATAAAATTTGGTACCGAGAGATTTTCTATGATGAAAAATCCAGATTTGATCATAGTCTTGATCTATCTTCCTGAGCGCCATCATCAGCTCTTTGTCTACATTTAAAGCTCCATAACTTTTTTTTGCCTACCTATATCAAATTTCTAGTCAGAAATTCTTATTCCTTGATATGTTTTTTTCAAAAAAGGTATACCCTGTAGATATCAGTTCGAATAGCCGTTCCTGTTATAATTGAATTTAAATGTTTCATTGCGTACTAAAATTCATCACAGTAACTACTAAACATTATTAATGTATTGTCATTAGTTACACAAGAGTATGGTCAAACAATTCAGTCTGACAAACCTTTACTAGTAATTTTAATTTCCTTCTTTTCAATTTTTCGATAATGCGGAAATGATCGATATATTAGTTTATTATTTCCAAGGAAATTACCTAAATCATTTAATAAATTTCCCGAATTTATTCGATGAACCTCCACTAGTTGTTAGGAAAACATGTGGTTCACTAACGACGGTTCACTACCACATTTCACGCTAAATGTCAGAAATCTCATAAATGAGAATTTTCGGAATTGATGAATCGGCAGAGGAAATAAAGCTCCTGCAAATTGGCCATCTCGCTCACAGGATTTCACGCCTACGGATTACTTTTTTTAGGGAACACTTAAAAAGATGATATATTCTAAACCAATGAACACCGAAGAATTGTGGGCGCGAATACAAAATTCAGTAAACGTTTTACGGTTAGATGCAGATGATGATGTGCAGTTCAATTTTATGCGTAGAATTAATCTTTGTGTACATAAACACGGGGGATCACTCTCAACAGTTTACTTAGAGTGTTATTTAACAATTTATAATTTAATAAAATTTTGCGGGTTTGGTCGTTTGTTATTAACTTCGTATGCTATTCCTCCTGTTCTTTGCCAGTTCATTCTTACATTCTTTATGTTGTTATGTAAACCTCTATTGTTGGCCAGTTGGTCCTTAAACACGCTCCAAACTTCTTGGACTAGTCCTAAGCCTGGATAACGTGTGAAGGAGGGATATGATGAATTTTAGTATGAAATGAAACATTTAAATTCGATTATCACAGAAACGGCTACTCGAAGCAACATCCTACAACGTATACCTTTTTTGAAGAAAACATAATTGTAAGCCAAGGATTTCGGCGTGACATTTGATAGTAAATTTAATTTCTGTAGTCATATCAATGAAGTATGTCGTTCCGCTAATTGAACTTTGGGATTGATAGGAATTGTAAAAACTTTTCAAGTCAATCAGCTCTACAATCACTTTATTATTCTTTAGTGCGATCCAAGTTTGAATACTGTTCTTTAATTTACAATCCAACTTATAACACCCATAAAATTGCGTTAGAAACTATTCAAAGTTTTTACACTACAAAACATGCGGAGTTTATCCCATCAGAAGAGTTGATAATAATGAATCATTATAAACGTTTAACTTCCAATCACTAGATTCTAGAAGGGCAATGCACAGTATCGGTTTTCTGTACAATCTGCTACACGACCATATTGACTATCCAGAACTACTAAGCTGTGTTATATTCCAAGTACCACGTGCCTGTTCTCGAAATATAAAAACTTTTCATTATCCTACTCCCCGTACAGAGATATTGTTTAGATCCCCCATCGTTACTATTTGTCGCAACTTCAATTCCATTAGGCATAATTGTGATATCAACCATTCCAGCCTAACATCTCTACTTTCCGCAATTCAAACATAATATGTAATCAATTCTTGTCTTTTTTTTTCTATATTACATTTATTTTTATATATTGTTATTTAGTGTGAAATCACACTGTATTGTAAGATTTCAGCTACACTACAAATTTTGTGTTAATTTACATTTACTATCCTATTAATGGATATATTATCTGTTGGACATTAAACCTTATTATTATTATTGCATTTTTTACAGACATAGATGTGTGCGTGTGCGTGTGCTTGAGCGTGTGCATGTGCGTGTTCGTTTGCCTGCGCGTGTGCGTGTTCGTGTGCGTGTGCGTGTTCGTGTTCGTGTGCGTGTGCGTGAGCGTGTGCGTGTGCGTGTGCGTGTGCGTGTGCGTGTGCGTGTGCGTGTGCGTGTGCGTGTGCGTGTGCGTGTGCGTGTGCATGTGCGTGTGAGTGTGCGTGTACGTGTGCGTGTGCGTGTGCGTGTGCGTGTGCATGTGAGAAAAAAGGTTGTGTTAAATAACATTTTCATTCAAAATATAATTAGTCCCAAATTATTTAAATCATATGTGCAGGAAAATGTGAAACCGAAAACAGTTTTTTGTAAATATATCAGTGCTATCGCGTAGAGGAGCCAATTTGTCAACAAGTTTACGCTCTAGTCGTGTTGATAAATCATCAAACCTGATGTATTGAAGAATATTAGTAAACAGTGCTCTGCTCATTGTTGCTTGATACACATGCCAATTATATGCCGAGGCCTGTTTCCATAATTGATCAGGGTCTTCTCGTGATTCTCGATAACAGCCAGCAATAAGCAAAATACCAAAGAATGCCAATGCTTTTCGGAATCGATGTTCTCCCATTCACGCTTTTGTTCTGGTTCATGACTTTCATTCCATACTTTTATAGCTTCTTCAGCTTTCTTGTTGGTATATAATTCTGCTGTTTTTGTGATGTTATCAGATACAAAAAGTTTGAATGCGTCCTGTATTGTAAACGCTAACTTACCGTTGTCTGTACGGCTCTCTACTTTTTGCTGAATAACATTGCGAGCAAGCGTTTTGGTAGATCGCGCTTCTGATACATATTTCCATTTATGTGCTGCTACGATATTGCTTTGATCGGTGGTTTGGTTATCACTTTCTACGTCCTCAGGTTCACTATCATCTAAATCTAAAACATCGTTCTCACTGTTACTTGTATTGTCAGGATATTCCTGCACGTTGTCCTCATCCGCATCACTACAAAGTTCACTTATATCGTACTCATCATGTCCACCATCACTTTTTTCGAGTTCCAGCAAGAGTTTTTCTTCAGTTAGAGGTTTTGTTCTTTCCCATGTATTCATTAATGATATCAAACACCAACTACTGATTGCTCTGAAACATCAAGTACGCAATAAACTAATAAACAACACATCCACTCGGCATCAGCTTGTACGCTGACGCATCACAGGAAAATGCAAACCGCCAGACAAGAATGCACAAGTCGCTAGGACTCTGCGCTTGAACATGTAGTATCAGAACCGGGTCAAACATGACCCGATTCGTAATTTAGTTGAATATAAAATGAAATTACAATAATTGCACATGAAAAGTGCATAAATATTATCATATAAATACATAAAAGCATATCTAGAAGGAGATTTGTCAAATGCTGTTTTAAAAATGTTAAGTGCCTAACCAGTTGACTACACCTCTAACAACAAAGCTTGGATGACATCTACAATTTTTGAAGAGGAAATTAGAAAATGGGATGATAAATTATGACGTAACAATCGAAAGATTTTATTATTGGTTGATAATTGCCCAGCGCATCCTGAATTGCAAAATTTAACCAACATCACCCTTATTTTTTTACCACCAAACACACCGTCTATCCTTCAACCCATGGACCAAGGGATTATCAGGAGTTTTAAAAATTTCTACTGTCGCTTATTAGTGTTACAGTTAATCGATCGAATGGAAAATAAACAGGATCTTAAAATAAGCGTGTTAGATGTAATTCGCCTAATGAGTGATGCGTGGAATAATGTGACCCCCACAACAATTCAGAACTGTTACAAAAAAGCTGGTTCTGTTTCTGCTGTAAATGAAAGTTTCGAAGAAGAAGACGATCTTCCTTTATCTACTTGGTTAGAAAGTAGAGACATCAATAATTTTCAAAATTGCGCGTCCTTAGATGACTACGTAGATATTGATGCCGATGTGATTACTTCGGGTTTAAAAACTGACGAAGAAATTATCAAGAAATTACAGAACGGGAAGCTGAAAGTGATGTAGATAGTAATGAGTGTGATAAACCCATGCCTGTTACATTCGATAAAGCAGGCGACGCATTGGTATTATTGATGCGGTTTTTTGAAGAAAACGGTAGTAGTGAGCAAATATTTAAGAGGTAGTTTCAATAATGTTAAATCTAAACCAAAGCGTCAGCTAAAAATAAATGAAATTTTTAATAACTCTTCTAATGCTTAAGAGATATTCCGCTTTTTAATGCAACATAATGTATTTTTATGCGTAACAAACAACATTTTTAAAAATGTAGTATCCTTTTTAATTTTTAGAGTTTCTCGGATATAACGTTTAACGGATATAACGAGCAAAAATTAGCAGTCCCAGAGATCTCGTTTCACTGTTTTGTTATTTAGTGTGAAATCACACTGTATTGTAAGATTTCGGTTACACTACAAATTTTGTGCTAATTTACATTTACTGTCCTATTAATGGATATATTATCTGATTTAAACCTTATTATTATTATTGCATTTTTTACAGACCTTTAGAGACACCTTGCAGAAGTATAGAAGGTTATGCAATCGACTATCGCTAAATCGGCTTATTACGTTATAGTACAACGTCTGACAAGGTTTTGATAAGGTAGGTGTGTGCGTGTGCTTGAGCGTGTGCGTGTTCGTGTGCCTGTGCGTGTGCGTGAACGTGTGCGTGTGTGTGCGTGTGTGTGCGTGTGCGTGTGCGTGTGCGTGTGCGTGTGCGTGTGCGTGTGCGTGTGCGTGTGCGTGTGCGTGTGCGTGTGCGTGTGCGTGTGCGTGTGCGTGTGCGTGTGCGTGTGCGTATGCGTGTGAGAAAAAAGGTTGTGTTAAATAACATTTTCATTCAAAATATAATTAGTCCCAAATTATTTAAATCATATGTGCAGGAAAATGTGAAACCGAAAACAGTTTTTCGTAAATATATCAGTGATATCGCGTAGAGGGGCCAATTTGTCGACAAGTTTGCGCTCTAGTCGTGTTGATAAATCATCAAACCTGATGTATTGAAGAATATTAGAACAGTGCTTCTCATTGTTGCTTGATATCATGCCGAGGCTTGTTTCCAATTGATTAGGGTCTTCTCGTGATTCTCGATAACGGCCATCAAGAAGCAAAATACCAAAGAATGCCAATGCTCTTTGGAATCGATGTTCTCCCATTCACGCTTTTGTTGTGGTTCATGACCTTCATTCTATACTTTTATAGCTACTTCAGCTTTCTTGTTGGAATATAATTCTGCTGTTTTTGTGATGTTATCAGATGCAAAAAGTTTGAATACGTCCTGTATTCTCGACGCTAACTTACTGTTGTCTGTAAGGCTCTCTACTTTTTGCTGAATAACGTTACGAGCAAGCGTTTTGATAGATCGCGCTTCTGATACATATTTCCATTTACGTGCTGCTACGATATTGCTTTGATCAGTGGTTTGGTTATTACTTTCTACGTTTTCAGGTTCACTATCATCTAAATCTAAAACATCGTTCTCACTGTTACTTGTATTGTCAGGATATTCCTGCACGTTGTCCTCATCCGCATCACTGCAAAGTTCACTTATATCGTAATCATCATACCCATCATCACTTTTTTCGTGCTCCAGCAAGAGTTCTTCTTCAGTTAGAGGTTTTGTTCTTTCCCGTGTATTCATTATTGATATTAAACACCAACCACTGATTGCTCTGAAACACCAAGTACGCAACAAACTAATAAACAACACATCCACTCCGCATCAGCTTGTAAGCTGACGCATCACACGAAAATGCAAACCGCCAGACAAGAATGCACAAATCGCTAGGATCCTGCGCTTGAACATGTAGTATCAGAACCGGGTCAAACATGACCCGTTCGCAATTTAGTTGAATATAAAATAAAATTACAATAATTGCACATGAAAAAGTGCATAAATATTATCATATAAATACATAAAAAGCATATCTAGAAGGGAAATTTGTCAAATGCATTCAGTTCAAATCTACAAACGAAAATCGAACATTTTTGACCCCATTTTGGAAGAGCGTGGGTTAAGTCAATTTTTTTCCATAGGAAATATAATTTGCATAAGTTCATATAATTTGCAATAATTTTACTTTACACTATTTACCTATATATATATATATATATATATATATATATATATATATATATATATATATATATATATATTATATATATATATATATATATATATATATATATATATATATATATATATATATATATATATATATATATATATAGTAAAATTTGAATATTAACCGGTTTTAGAAAAGCTTGTTGTATTTTATGATATGCAAACTGTATGAATGTGATCAGATTTAGTTTTCATATAAAACGCGTTTCTGCATGTTGCATTTACATTAATATAAAACAATTATTGATGTACGCGTTTCGTTCATTGTCTCGAGGTTCTAATAATGAATGAATGAATACGCAAAATTATAGGACTTATGTGATTTGGCAACAGAGATACACATAAACATTATAGTTTGGTGCTTTTATTATACGATTGACCTCAAGTAATGTTGACTTTCCCACGATAAAGTGAGCATTATATGGAGAGAAAACGTACAAGCAAACTAAAGGAGCATCTATGGGTTCACCATTAACGCCGGTAAATCTTATTACGATGGATCTAGAAAAACGTGCATTGGACACAGCCAACCACAAACCCAAGTTATGGTTAAGATATGTGGATGACACATTTCTAATTTCGACACATGGTCGAGAGAAATTAAATAATTTTCTAAAACATTTGAACGAAATGCACAATAAAATTAAATTCACAATGGAAGTAGAAGAACCCGGGAGACTACAATTTCTAGATATGCTTGTATACAAAAGTACTGACAGCCTAGGACGTATGGTATTCAGGAAAGTGGCGCTAACAAATAGATATCTAAATGCCGAATCGCACCATCATCCGACACAACCGGAGTATGTAGTGAAAACTTTAGTTACAAGACCCAAACACTAACGGACCAGCAAAACCAGAAGAAGGAAACCAACATAATAAATACAACATTGTTAAAAAATGGATACACGAACAAGGATATACAAAAAGATCGGGGTTGTAAAATTTCAAGGTCACGTCCCTTTGTTCAAGCAATTCTTAGAATTAAAGTGAATTGACCTTCTGGTTCTTGGCTAAACTGAGTAAATTTCTTTAAGGTCGACATTTTTTGGTATCATATTACAATCTAAAAAAATTCAAGGTCACGCCCCTTTGTTCAAGCAGTTCTTAGTTGATAAGATTCTCTAGGTCCAATTTTATTGGTATCACATTACAATTCTTAGAAATCTAAAAATAGAATCAGTTCATAGAAACAAGAAGATTGGTTGTTGGCTATGCTAAAGGTCAAGGTTAAAATCATTTTTGTATCGGATAAAGTGAGTCTTGTGTGGGCGACAGTAGGAGTTACTAAATTTATGAGTACTTACTTTTACGAGAGTGTTAAGTGAAAAAGGGAAAGTGATAGTTCCACTTATACATAAATTTGCAGGAGTATCATATTTCAATTCTTAGAAATCCAAAAATAGAATTTTCAAGGTCGAAGTTCATTGACCTGCAGGGGGTTTCATATTAGTTCTTAGAAGTCTAAAAATAGAATGTTCAAGGTGTAAGTTTATTGACCTGCAGGTAAATCATATTACAATTCGTAGAAATCTAAACGTAGAATCAGTTCGTGGAAGCATGAATAATGACAGGTTGTTATCTATGCTAAAAAGTAGGTCAAGGTTAAATGGTTCTTGTATGGGCTCTGTGTATCTCTGTATCTAAAAATGTAATCAGTTCGTGGAAACAAGAAGAATGACAGGGCGTTGTCGATGCAAAAAGTTTCAAGGTCAATGAAGTAGGGGGTATCATATGGCAATGCTTAGAAATCTAAAAATAGAACATGTTCATCGACCTTTTCAAAGTCAAAGGCTCATTGATCTCTAGGGGTACACAATTCTTGGATACGGCAACATAAAGAAGCTGTATTAAGTGTGTGAAGTTTGGAAGAAGTACAATAAGAAGTATGGCTTTTTCAGCACAAAATGTACTTAGTGGTCATGTGAGATGGGATGGGCTATTTAAGTCAACCAATGATAGAACACATTGGTTATTATATTCAAAAATCCTTCTGCAGTCATACAGCCGCTCTCTGAGCGCCCCATTTCTCATTGCTTTGGTACACTCTGTACACTCTGACATAACGAAATATTATCATTATACGTCTGGTATTCCCTGCAGCGTTTTAGGTTACTAAATCAGTGGGGCATTTCTTTTCATCATTACCAGCTGCTTGGTACACAGACCGGTCTCCTCATTTCGCCAACATTCTTTGTTCCTTTGGATTTAATAAAAAAGCAGTAGACTCTAGTAGGATCTTACACGTAGAAATCCGTTCTTGGAAAAGGGATGGGGGAGAGAATCGAAAGTTCATTGACCTCTAGGGATATTACAATTCTTAAAGATCTAAAAATAGAATCAGGTCGTGGGAACGGAAGGGAGAGAGCCTTGAAGGTCAAATTCTTGGAAATAGCAAAATAATAACTTGTAACTGGCTTTGCGCATACTCGGTATTGCTCGGATATCCCCATATATATATATATATATATATATATATATATATATATATATATAATTTGTGAATATTAACCGATTTTTAGAAAACTGTTGTATTTTACGATATGCAAACTGTGTGAATGTGATCAGATTTAGTTTCCATATAAAACGCGTTTCTGCATATTGCATTTACATTAACATAAAACAATTATTGATGTACGCGTTTCGTTCATTGTCTCGAGTTTCTAATAATGAATGAGTGAATACGCCAAATTATAGGGCTTATGTAATTTGGCAACAGAGATGCACATAAAAATTGTAGTTTGGTGCTTTTATTATACGATTGACCTCAAGCAATGTTGACCTTTCCACTATAAAGTGAGCGTTATAATTAGACCGTCTTCATTCACACCTGCATAAAATATTCCGATACAGAAAGCGAAATTATCTCTCATTATGCTTTGAATTGCGATTAACTTTGAATCTGGGTTGGAACCCGCTTTACTATATAGCCAACGATTGAGCGTAACGGTTGACCTTGGGTCTAGAACCCGCCCCCCTTTGTATTCTGAGATTGTTGTGGCCGTTATTGTAATGAACAGTTTTACATTTCCCGAATTAGCTGCCATGCATTTTAGTGTATGGTATAGCAAGTAATGGTATGGCTACTCACCGATTGTACCACGATGGGTTTCCAAATAGAGTTTCGCCAGAGCGAAGACTGTTCGATGTAGTTGATAGAAACGTACGTCTGAGAAGTGCCTTTAATGTAAGAGTTCTAGTTATTTTATACTTTTTTTGCAAAAATATTTGAAGGTTTCACTCATAGAGAACTGTGCAAGAGAGCGCCCGTGCTAGACCAGTAAGAATGTTCTATTAGAAAAAGATGTTTTACAGCGAAATCAAGGCAATCCCTCTACATGCACTCGTCAGATTGCTTCTGTAAATCACCATACAGTGTGGAAAGTTTTGCGTGAAAAATTTGCTATACCAATACAAACGATGAAAAGTGTAGTAGTTGCTTACTGCATACTGTGCATTTGCTCAGTGGTACCTAGAGCATGCTGACAATGATCTGGACTTTCCGACACAATTATTGTACACAGATGAAATCACCTTTTCTGGTGAAGGTATTTGCAATACACCAGAAACAATCTTGTGGGCTCAAGAAAATCCTCATGCGATACATGTAAATAGTTATCAGTACAAATTTTCTATCAACGTGTGGTCTGGTTTAGTTGGAAATACTTTAGTAGGAGCCTACCAGATACCTGGTTGTTTAAATGGACCAACCTACTTACATTTTGTTGGAAAATGTTTTCCCCGAACTTTTAGAAGATGTCCCCCTCAACTGAATAAGCGTACATTCTCGCACGCAACCCCACAAATTCTTTCATGATAAGGCCATTGTTATCATCTTTTATCAAGCTAGGAATTTTTTATTTACTAGAGGAATACCAAGAATATTGTCGGGAGCATAATCGGATGAATCAAATTTTTCATGTTTTCTTTCATTGACCCATACATATCGGGTACAGAGAACTCATAAATCAAGCTATCTGTATCAGTATACATGAGTTTTATTTACGAATTTTGGTAGCACATAATTGTAATGGAAGTTGTAGAGGAAAATTTCAGAAATATCTAGAGAAACTTCCAACTGTTCATTTCTGTAATTACCATATCCTTATCGAATATGGTACAGTTATGGAAATTTGGTTTGGAAATATACGCACAAGCACCATATCGGCCTCCCGCTTTGCATTTACGCACATTTTGCATTAGTTTACCGAAATCAGTATTGATCATTAATTTTTAGAAATTCCTATCAAATTAAATTTTGGCTTGCTTGCGTAATGTAGTGTTGTTTCAGGGGGGCCTGTTTAAAGCTCAAGACTCTATTCAACTTCTGCCAATTTTAAACCAAGCGTCAAATACATATTTAGGTTCCTACAGTGAACAATGTAATTACGTTTCGGATACAATGTGAATAATAATTTTTTAAATTGGAACCAGGTGGACCCAAATGTTCTGGTGCTAGGAGTAAGTCACTATGGTGCTCGTGCAATTTCAGGGATAGTCCACAATGTGACCGATGTCTGAATCATCTGGAGTATTTAGTATGGATTCAAGGTTAGGCAAATTCCCCATATGACAGGAATTGCTCCTTTGATTTTCCATAAAGGTTATTAATATCAAAGTACATTAGATAGCTCGTTGGGCAGTGGGATCGTATTTATTTACTTGTTATTAGGTTTTGCATAACGGTTGGAGCACTGGCTTCTCCGCCCCTGGTACCACTTTCAAAGAACATGACCATATCGATATCAGTGAGCAGTTCTAATGCGAAATTTTCAAATATATCAGCTAACAATAACACATACGTTTAGAAATACAAATCTTAATATTGTTCTAATGTTTGTAGCGCAAAGATCTTGAATCGCATGTAAATGGATTTCATCGCTAACACTTTCGTTAACAAGGTGACTGTAAAATGCTCCCTTTGGTGGTAGAGCGGTTTTGTTTAGTCTGTTCTATGGATCAATGTATTCATATGGGAAGATACCCTTGCGCACTATCAAATTAAATTCGCTACTACCCGCTGATCTAGTGATAAGCTTTTTATCATTATCAAGTAAGAGGCTTATCAATACTACTACTGATAAACCGAAAAGAATTTATAAATCTACATTTTATGTTAATATTATGTACAGTCAACTCCAGTCAAATGGCTATGGTCCCTAACCTTAATGTCTGTCGGTTTAAAAGCCCGATTGCAAATATGACATGCAATAGCGCGTTCAAAATTATCAATTTGATCATAATTCAGCTCCTCCTTGGGTATGATGGTATTGAGAATGCTGTTTTCCTAGTTTGCAATCTCTTGTAGTTCTCCGATAAACCATTGTATACAATCCTCTCTCTGTACAAATGAAATTGTGATAACGTGTCATCATAAGAGCGTTTAAGGTAATATGCAATGCTAAAGGGTACATGTTTATCACATATATGTGTGTTTTGATCATCTACAATTGCACATTTCTCTAAAATGCTTTCGAGGTCCGAGTATAGGATCAATGGAATCTTTTCTTGGTATGCTACAGTTTAAATTCTAAATACTCGTTACTATTATTTGGTAATCTAGCACGACATTGATTTAGTTGATTACAATATGTTAAATGATTTTCTAAAGCTACATCGGACCAAAACTGATTCAAACACCGGTTACAAATCACTTTTTTATGACCGTCTGCAGTGAACTGTTATGAAAATAAAGCCGACATGCTTTTAATCTACCAAAAGTTATAAGTCCCGGCATCGTTAGAAAGCATTAAAAGATGTATGGGTTTTCTGTCGCCTTGCTGATTACTCAATGCAAAATGTACTTTTTTTAATCATTTATGCAAGACAAATTTATTCAGAAATTTAATTTTTTAATTTTTTTAAATTTAAATTTAAAACGTTACTGAAATGAGTATAGCTAGAAGTCCGAGCTGAATTATGTGAAGCGGGATATAAAGCTGAAACAACGACCTACAAAAAACGACAATAATCGTTACTTTTCATATTAACAACAGAATTAATGTTTACTTTTAAATGTAAAATTTCATGCAAAGCCCACCCTGAACCCTTTTCCTAAAATTCACTCAATTTGGTTTGTAGCTTGTTATAAGCATTAGCTTGATAACATTGCCATAAATTAGTACCAACTATGAGGCTGCACAAAATAAGCTGCCAAAACCGTGTTGACTTTCAACATGGACTTTTTAAGCTTTAAATTAATTTTATCAGCAAAATGTTATACGCTTGATTTAAAAATACTAGTGGATCTTTGATGTTTATGTTCACTATAATTCCTATTAAGTACCCTACATTTGAAACAAGATTCAATAGGTTGATTGTTTCAGTTGTAGTAAATAACACTTCATATCAGTTAATTAATCACTATATTGAGAATATATTGCTCAAGTAACCTAATATTTTCCCTTACTATACGAATGTGTCGAATTAGTTCATCTTTATGTTTAATTAACGTCATCGCTTTCGTGGTCAAGTCAACTTGAGTGCTCATTTGTGAAATTGATTCCATGGTAGTAATGTATAGTAAAAATGTTATCTGATTAGCTTTACACACAATATTGTAATAGTAAACACGTAAGCGATTTTACATACACAATAACAATGTGCAATATATTCCATAATAACAGCAGCTTTACACACACATTTTAGGACAGCGATTGATATGCGATCATATATATATATATATATATATATATATATATATATATATATATATATATATATATATATATATATACAGGGTGGCAAAGTCCCATGCCTCCTTTATTTAAAGAGATACAAAAAAAATTAAATACAAAAGTTGTAAGATGTGTTCTGGTGCATATTCCAAAAATATTTTTATTTATACTGGGTAGATCATAAAAGCTTAGAAGTAATTTTAAATTTTTTTTTAAATAGAAAACCCTATATATTATTACATATTTAGATTCTACATACAATTTTAGACACATTTTATGTATAATGTCCTATACCTAAGTCTAACCGTTTTTGACAAATTTCAAATTTTTTGTCAAAAATGACGTTTGCAGGCCAAAACATAGGTGGAAATCTTTTCTAAACGAAGCCTTTATCAATTAGTTATGGTTGGTTTCCTTGGAAATGGGGACCTACTCTAATGGGCTGTATTGATATTTTTGTAATACAGTCATACAGGGTGATCAAAAATGGACAATAATAAGTAGATTCAAAAAAATCTATAAAGTCATTTTTTTTAAATGGAAACCCCCCATTTTTTAATTCTATCTTATTTAGCATTAAAAATAAGGGCGACTTTGTATAAGAGTGTATATTCCAAAAAATTGTAGTTTTTGAAATAATGACAATTTAATATTTTTTTATTATAAAAAGGCTATACGGCTTTCAAGTTTTGTTGTTAGTTGGCCGTGACGGCGGGGCGCGGCGAAACAAAAAAAAATCGAGCACTTCATATCGAAATATTACGATTTATTGAACCCCATATAACCAATTATTTTATTAAACGAACTTAAAATAACGAAATATTTTTTTGATTCAACAAATTATGTCCTAATCCTAATCATAAACTTAACAAGTCTAATGTAACTAAACCTGTAGCTAATTATACAGATAAAAGTACTAGAAACACCTCAAATACGTACTACCTAATAAGTTGTTCGAAATGTCCGCCTCTTTCTTGAATACACAATGCAATACATCTCTCAAATTCCCTGGTTAAATTTCTACACATTTCAACACTAATGTTTTGAAAACAGTTTCTAATCCTAATCTTCATGTCTTCCTTTGTTGTAGGCGGTATTTTATAAACCTGCTCTTTGACGTACCCCGATATGCTAAAGTCCATTTTAGTAAGATCTGGGGATCTAGCAGGCCAAGCAACAGGCCCTCCCCTCCCAATCCAACATTCTGGATATCTAGCATTTAAAAAAGTTATTATCGGACCTGTATGATGTACTGGGACCCCATCATGAAGAAACCACATTTCTTGTTGTGTATCCTGTGGCACTTGACGCAACAAATTAGGTAGATGGTTTTGCAGAAAGTCTAAGTATACTTCCCCTGTCACTCGTTGATCAAAAAAATATGGTCCAATTACATGATTAACGACAACACCTCCCCAAACATTTAAAGACCATCTAGTTTGAGAAGTATATCTTGCAAAATGTGGATTTTCGGTAGAATAGTAATGAAAATTGTGTCTGTTTACACTTCCGTTTCTTTGAAATGTGGCCTCATCTCTAAATAAAATCAAATGAACAAAATTTATTTGTTGGTTTATTTTCTTTTGAGCCCATTGACAAAATTCCAGTCGTCTTTGATAATCTTCAGGAACCAACTCTTGAAGTAGTTGAATGTGATAGGGGTGCATTTTTTGAGACTTCAATATCCGCTGTACCGTACGTCGTTCAACACCAACCTGCTGAGAAATGGGTCGTTGTCCAATATATGGATTTTCGGTAACTGTTAATAGTACCTTTAATTGATTTTCCTCAGTCTGTGCACGTTTTTCCCTAGTATTTTTTTCATACAATACATTGCCAGTTCTTTCAAAACACTCCAAAAGCTGTTCAAATGCCCTTCTTTCAGGTTGCCGTCTTTCTGGAAGCCGTTGTTGATACAGTCTTTTTGTTAAGAGCGTATTCTTATCACTAGCTCCCAAAACAAAAATCATATCAACCATCTCGGCTTGCGAAAAATTCATTATTTACAATTTTAATTCAAGTTTTAAATCAATTTGCTATAAAATACACCAATGCATCACACAAATTATCAACTGACAATAAATAATGACGTTTCTGATGATCTCTATTATTTTTATATGCCACGCCTCGCCGTCACGGCCAACTAACAACAAAACTTGAAAGCCGTATAGCCTTTTTACAATAAAAAAATGTTAAATTGTCATTATTTCAAAAACTACAATTTTTTGGAATATACACTCTTATACAAAGTCACCCTTATTTTTAATGCTAAATAAGATAGAATTAAAAAAATAGGGGGTTTCCATTAAAAAAATGACTTTATAGGTTTCTTTGAATCTACTTTTTATTGTCCATTTTTGATCACCCTGTATGAATGTATTACAAAAATATCAATACAGCCCATTAGAGTAGGTCCCCATTTCCAAGGAAACCAACCATAACTAATTGATAAAGGTTTCGTTTAGAAAAGATTTCCACCTATGTTTTGGCCTGCAAACGTCATTTTTGACAAAAAATTTGAAATTTGTCAAAAACGGTTAGACTTAGGTATAGGACATTATACATAAAATGTGTCTAAAATTGTATGTAGAATCTAAATATGTTACAATATATAGGGTTTTCTATTTAAAAAAAAAATTAAAATTACTTCTAAGCCTTTATGATCTACCCTGTATAATTAAAAATATTTTTGGAATATGCACCAGAACATATCTTATAACTTTTGTATTTAATTTTTGTTGTATCTCTTTAATTAATGGAGATATGGGACTTTGTCACACTAATGCGCCACCCTGATATATATATATATATATATATATATATATATATATATATATATATATATATATATATATATATATATAATAGGGTTGACCCACGAGGATATCCGAGTAATATCGAGCATGCGCAAAGCCAGTTACAAGTGATTATTTTGCTAGTTCCAAGAATTTGACCTTCAAGGCTCTCTCCCTCCCGTTTCCACGACCTGATTCTATTTTTAGATCTTTAAGCATTGTAATGATATCCCTAGAGGTCAACGAACCTTCGACTCTCTCCCCCATCCGTTTTCCAAGAACTGATTTCTACGTGTAAGATCCTACTAGAGTCTACATTGCAGATGAAACTGCTTTTTTTATTAAATCCAAAGGAACAAAAAATGTTGGCGAAATGAGGAGACCGGTCTGTGTACCAAGCAGCTGGTAATGGTGAAAAGAAATGCTCCACTGTTTTAGTAACCTAAAACGCTGCAGGGAATACTAGACGTAAAATGATAATATTTCGTTAGGTTAGAGTGCCAGTACTTTTGGCACAGAGTGTACTAAAGCAATGAGGAATGGGGCGCTCAGAGAGCGGCTGGATGACTGCAGAAGGATTTTTGAATATAATAACCAATGTGTTCGATCATTGGTTGACTTAGATAGCCAAAATACCTTTGCCGTTTATTTTATTTGTTGATGGACACTCATCCCATCTCACATGACCGCTGAGTACATTTTGTGCTGAAAAAGCCATACTTCTTATTGTACTTCTTCCAAACTTCACACAATTAATACAGCTTCTTTATGTTGCCGTATCTAAGAATTGTGTACCCCTAGAGATCAATGAGCTTTTGACTTTGAAAAGGTCGATGAGCATGTTCTATTTTTAGATTTCTAAGAATTGTCATTGACCTTGAAACTTTTAGCATCGACAACGCCCTGTCATTCTTCTTGTTTCCACGAACTGATTATATTTTTAGATACAGAGATACGCAGAGCCCACACAAGAACCATTTAACCTTGACCTACTTTTTAGTATAGACAACAACCTGTCATTCTCCATGCTTCCACGAAGTGATTCTACGTTTAGATTTCTAAGAATTGTAATATGATTGACCTGCAGGTCAATAAACTTACACCTTGAACATTCTATTCTATTATGTATAAGTGGAACTATCACTTTCCCTTTTACACTTAACACTCTCGTAAAAGTAAGTACTCATAAATTTAGTGATTCCTACTGTCGCCCACACAAGACTCAATTTAGCCAATACAAAAACGATTTTAACCTTGACCTTTAGCATAGACAACAACCAATCTTCTTGTTTCAATGAACTGATTCTATTTTTAGATTTCTAAGAATTGTAATGTGATACCAATAAAATTGGACCTAGAGAATCCTACCAATTAAGAATTGCTTAAACAAAGGGGCGTGACCTTGAATTTTTTTAGATTGTAATATGATACCAAAAATTTCGATCTTGAAGAAATTGACTCAATTTAGTCAAGAACCAGAAGGCCAATTGACTTTGATTCTAAAAATTGCTTGAACAAAGGGACGTGGCCTTGAAATTTTACAACCCCGATCAATGAATCAGCGCTTAATACTAAAAGGTGGTTACAGGCAACGTAATAACCAATCGATCATAGCTACACGGTGGCTGATGTTAGAACAACGAGATCGTCAAAGTAGTGTAATACATTTGGATAAACAGATAAAAGCCAGAGTTGGAGTCGATGGCTTTTGTGCCGAAACTAATGAGGTATTTGAATTCCACGGGTATTATTATCATGGTTGCCCTAGATGCTTCAAGCATAAGCGAAACATACCTTTGCCAGATAATACATCGGGCGCGCTAGAGAATCGTTATAAAGCTACTATAGAAAAATCTAATATAATAAAGTATTGGAATACTCAGTTATCGAGATGTGGGAATGTGATTTTCGACAAGCAATGACGGAAGAAATGTTTCATTATACCGAAACGCACCCAATAATTGCGGGTTTACCGCTAATCCTGCGTTTTATGGTGGTCGAACCGGTAACCCAAAATCCTTTTATAAAGGAAGGTGAACGAACAAAATATGTTGATTTTACGTAGAAAATTAAATATTGAAACGACAGATGGTTTAACTAAGTGTAAAGTACTACCACCGGAATTATTGTTTCACTCAGTACCGTCTGCAAAAGTAAATAGCAAATTAATGTTTGTTTTTCGTTGTTCACGCTGTGAAAATTTTACCCAATGGAAATGTGAAAATAACGATGATGAACGCCGGTTAATAGATATATGGTACTTAAGAAGTATGGCAGTACGAAATCGAGCAGCATAATAGTACCACTAAGACCGGAGGACTATTCAGCGAATATAGAAATTTTTGGGTATTAAACAACAGAGTGCAGGATGACCCTTTTATTGTAACACTCCTGAGAAACAGGATAAATATGTTAAAGACTAGTTTGAAACTGAATGTGTTTACCTTAACCCCATAAGCATAGAAAAGAACCCTGCTTTACGGCAGGAAAAGCTGATATTACCTCGTTTTGGGGTAAACTTGGGCAGTGTGAGAACCAAACAAATCCAGTGTAGACAGACATCCTGCGAATTCTATAACGTGATGGCTAATCTTTTATTGATACTAATTCTGTTTACCAATTAAGGAAGACTCATTACTTGTTAACTGGGAATTTAAAGAAGAATCGTACAACCCTATATCAACTGTAAATATTATGTTTGCCTCTTACACAACCGCCTAAGCACGGCTGAAGTTATACAAATATTTGGAAAGGTTGGAAGATAGGGCTATCTATGCTGATACGGACTCGATCACTTACAATTCAGTTCCGGAGCAGTAAGATGCACCATTAGGTCGAGTTTTAGGTGAATTAAAATGTAAATTGGAAGATGCAGTCGTTAGAACAATGGACGTGACTGTATGTAAAGGTAAAGGAATATCGTTAACCGCACAAATAATCAACTTCGATTAAATAATGAAAATGATCTTAAACTCTAGCGCCCAAACTTCACAAAGATATGCTTTACCACTGTTGGTACTCCATATCCGTATGGAGTAAAAACGTAGATAGATAATGTCATATAGGAAAGTAAATATGTAATTTTTTATGGAGTATACTATGGTATAATCCTTACATACCCTTATGCATAACATACTGAGTAAAATGTGTTCATACCATATTATAATTGTAATATTTTGTGTAAATAAACACCTACCAAATATAGTCTGTTATATTTTCTTTGCTTTCATCGACCCCACGGTCTAGGAAATTCCCCCACTATCATCATAACCTCTACGCTAGGTAACAATATGCTGAGGTGACATCAAGGAGCACACACAAGTTCGCCCGTTCTTCAAAATGTTCCCACGCCGTAATGATCAATGACGGTGTCGAAAAACAGCAAGGGATTGAACCGGGCCAATTTCCAAGCAAAAGTTCCCACGCTCCGCAAATTTTTCCCACGCTCTTCAAAATGTTTCCACAACCAAGTGTCCCAGTACTTACTCTTATTTCACACTGTTAACAAAATTTGAATTTACATTCCTGGTACTTGGCATCCTATTAGCTTGAAGTGTTGGAAGGTGTGGGTGCTTGAGTTTGTTCATCTTCCCCCGAAGTGTATGAACATGACAACTATATAAAGTGAGAGTAACAACCATTTTAGCTGTATTTTGAATCTTGATGTTATCATTCAATTTGGGTCTTCCTAATTTTGGATGTCGCCTTTACAGTATAGTACGTATGCTGAATATGATAATTGCTTCGGTTTTTGTCTTCTAATGGTCGTACCATTTTACCTATCCTACAAGATAAGCAACATCACTAATAGTTTGGCTTCTCGTAAACCGGTAATTATAGCAGTTTAAATATACAGACGTTTGGATCGATCATCACGTCACTAAAATCATTCACGGGTATAGCACAACTTACTATCGAAATAAGAAACATAACCCGTTACATAGCGAATTTAATAGCCAAACCGGAAGTCTTGAAATTGTTTACCCATATGCATTAAATGCAGTTTTTGATATTAGCGCAAGTGTGTTTTTAAATATATACTTTAAATGAAGAAAAAGAGAAAAGTAGTAAAAAATAAATGTGAAAGATTATGTAATTAAAGGGTTCAAATGTGGTTAATGTTAACGTGCATAAAAAAAATTACCCCATCAACTTTCCATTTGTCACAATTTTACACTTACATCATAATTTGATAAAATTTTGTTAAATTTTCTCTTTGGTTATGACATTTGTCACTGTTAGCCTTCGACCGTTAGGGGGTGTTCTGATTTATCATCTTCAAGGCAGTTTAACAATACTTAATTTGTTATGGAAATAATTATTCTTTACTAAAATTAAGTTTCATAGTTGGCTTTATACGTTTATCAAACTGTTATATTACTAGCAAAAATTTGTTTTAACATCTTAAACATTTCTAAAAGGTTTCATTATTACTGAGGACGATAACTCTAAGTGTTATCGATACGTTCAGATTTTGTATAAACATATATACAAAAATACACAATTAAAAGACTCAAACAGCTAAGTACTTTAAATAGATATATGATCCATCATAATAGTGAGCTTGAAATTGGTATCTGTGTAACAAATAGGCAAAGGTCATTGTAATTTTCATTCCGTCCCATTAAAAGGTTGTAAAGGTCGTGGCTGATTTGTAGCTTCTTCAGCCACAACCTAGGGTGTCGATTCATCTCAGCATAACAATACATTACGTGTGTGTTATGTGAAATATTATGTGTGTTTAAATGTAAGTGTGTCATAGTGTGTGTGTGTATACGTGTGTGATGCAAACGTGCTTGGTTGTACGTAGCGAAATGCGTCCGTTGCGTGCGTGACGTGTGCGTAAGCGTGTGCTTTACGGGTGAGGACGTGACGGGTGCTAAGTGTACGAGTGCGGTCAGATTTGTGTAAAACGTATGTCGAAAGAATCAGATGTAAAGTCAAACGGGTAAGTAGTGCTAAATAGATTACGCGTCCAGTGCAAATACTGAGCTTGCAATGGTATCTGTGTACAAAGGAAGTGCGGATGTAGTGTCATGTGCGCGTGCGCGCGTGGGAAGCGTTGGCGTGATGGCGTGTGAGCGTGTCTGTGCGCACAATGCGATGTGAGTCGCAGCTAAACATAGCATACGTGTGCGTTTGCGTTTGTGTGGTGTGCGTGTGCGTGTCGTGTGCGTGTGCGTGTGCGTGTGTGTCGTGGTGCGATGCGAGTGCGAGCGGCGTTGCGCGTGCGGCGTGTGTGCGTGCGTGTGTGATGCGTGCGTGCGTGCGTGCGTGGTGTGCGTGGTGTGCGTGGTGTGCGAGGTGTGCGTGGAGTGTGTGTGTGTGCGTGCGTGCGTACGTGCGTGAGTGCGTGCGTGCGTCCGTGCGTGCGTGTGCGTGTGCGTGTACGGGTGGGGGTGCGGGTGCGGGTGCGGGTGCAGGTGAGGGTGCGGGCGCGGGCGCGGGCGCGGGCGTGTGCGCGTGGGCGCGTGGGCGCGTGGGCGCTTGGCGTGTGGGCGTGTGGGTGTGCGTGCGAGTGCGGGTGCGGGTGCGGGTGCGGATGAGGGTGTGGGCGCGGGCGCGGGCGCGTGGGCGCGTTGGCGTGTGGGCGCGTTGGCGTGTGGGCGTGTGGCGTGTGTGTGCGTGGGTGCGAGTGTGTGCGAGTGGGTGCGTGTGCAGTGCGTAGTGCGTGTGCGTGGTGCGTGTGCGTGTGTGCATGTGCGTGCGTGCGTGGTGGTGGTGCGAGGTGCGTGGAGTGTGTGGTGCGGCGTGGCGTACGCTGCGTGGGCGTGGGGCGTGGGGCGTGCGTGCGTGGGCGTGGTGCGTGCAGTCGTGCGGTGCGTGCGGTGCGTGTGCGTGTGCGGGTGCGGGTGCGGGGCGGGTGCAGGTGAGGGTGCGGGCGCGTTGGCGTGTGGGCGTGTGGCGTGTTGCGTGCGGTGGAGTCGGTGCGGTGGTGCGACGTGGGCGCTGTGCGTGTGGGCGTGGTGTGCGTGCGGGTGTGCGTGCGTGTGAGTGCGTGTGTCGAGTGCGATGCGTAGTGCAGTGCGAGCGGCGTGAGCGGCGTGCGTGCGTGCGTGTATGTGCGTGCGTGTGTGCGTGCGTGCGTGCGGTGCGTGCGGGTGCGTGAGGTGCGTGGTGTGCGACGGTGCGTGCGTGTGGGTGGGCGTGTGGGTGGGCGTGGCGTGTGCGTGGCGTGCGGTGTGAGTGCGGTGCATGCGGTGCGGTGCGAGCGTGCGTGCGTGCGTGTGTGCGTGCGTTGGTGCTTGCTTGCGTGCGTGCGTGTGCGTGGGTGTGTGCGTGTGTGTGGGTGTGTGTGTGTGTGGGTGAGTGGGTGGGTTTGTGGGTGGGTGCGTGCGTGCGTGCGTGCGTGCGTGCGCGTACGCGTGCGTGTGCGTGTGTGTCTGTGTATGATGGGATTAAGGATAGAATCGGAAGGAACGGAGTTAGGGTTCTGAGGGGGAAAATACTACCCCAGCATTCGCTTAAGTAGTTGCACATGTTGTGCACATACGCAGTGACCATGCCGCTACATGTGTATGAGGAAAACCCCCTGAAAAAACGTCATACAAGGTAGACGGTAACGGGAATCGAACCCATTACCTCCCGAATGCTAAGCAGGACCATTGATAACGTTATCCCTGTTAATTCATAATCTACCTCCTTTCGCATCAACTCCCTGCGTTTTGTTTCTTCTTCAATCGTTTGTACAGTTTACCTCTTAATGAACTTACGTTTAACACAAAACTTCATATAATTTATAGTCTAATAAAACACCTCGAGATAAAATTGTTTACGAAAAATTATTAAGAGTTCACTTCCGACTCCCAAAAATAACAATTTCGTGTCATTTACTTGTATAGGTCCAACCTGTATTTTTCAAAATTTGTTTGAATCACTCAACATTGTTATATTATTTTTGTTCACAATAAAGACAACAACGATATTTTAGAAAAATTAGTTTTTAAACTCAAATGAGGTTGCTGTGATATTTTTTATATTAACTAAGCATTGGGGTAGATTCAAAACTACATCTTTAGACCGTGTTATATCAAACATAACAACTCCAACGAAAACTCTTCATTTGCTGAATAACGAAAATGGAATGAACTAGGTACATCTCCTTTCGGCAGTATAAATCTTGGTCTTTAGACAATACCATCATTTTCATTTCCCCGCATAACTTTTTTTGACGGATTTGCAAATTGTTGTTTCTGTAGACAGAGCTAACCTTTTTGCGAATTTATTTGCATCAAGCTCGTGCCTTAAAGATTCTGGAAGGTATGTGCCCCATGTCAATTCTCCTTCATAAGCTATGTAATCAATAAGCTTTCGATACAAGGTCCCAGATCATCAATAGGCTTAATTTCAATAAGGTGACTTGCCCAGACGGTATCTCAGCTATTGTTTTAAAGAAATATTCTCCCGAACTAGTACTATTTCTGTCTAAGCTCTTTTAGATCTCTATGCCTTCAGGGGAACTTCGTTCGTCATGAAAGTTAGCAAATGTTTAACCTATTTCTCAAAAAGGCGACAAGACCGATTCTTCTAGCTACTAACTAATTAATATCTAATCCTAACTCCTTAGTAACCAACAATATGGTTTTAGGCAGAGCCGTTCAACAGGTGATCTTATTTCATCTATGATCCAAGTGTAGATCAATACATTAGAACAATGTGGTGAAACAGTTGTAGTCGCTTTAGATATCTAAAAAGCATTTGACCAAGTTTTGGCATAAGTGTTTCCTTGCCTAACTCACCTCGTTTGGGCTAACTAATATGCTCATCGGTGTCTAGTTTTATTGATAAAAGATGAATGCGGGTCGTAATTGACGGCTTCCTTTCGAAGGATGGAGGCATCAACGCGTGCGTGCTACAGGGATCAGGTTATAGTTCCTATGCTTTTTCTGCTATACAAAAATGATCTTATTTCTTCAACGACTAACCTTATCTATTTCTTTGCTGACAACAGCACTTTTGATTGTAGTTCATCTCAGTCTACTCATTTTAGTAACCCACCTTCAACATATCCTTGATCTTAAGTTTTCAGACTAAATTACTATGTTAGGAATGACTGTAACTACAAATATATCATGGATTGACCATTTTCTGTCCGCTACTAAAGCAGCTGTTGGTAAAATAAGTTTTTTGTACAGATCTACGCAATATTTTATAACTCTTTCTGCGATATAAGTCCCAAATTCGATCACATCTGAATATAATTTTTACCTCTAGGTCGGTGCTTCACAATACACTCTCGATATCTTTGAGTGTATTCAAAGAGAAGCGATTAGGCTTCCAATAACCTGCCCTGAAAATTCTGACATACAGTCTGTTGAGCTATTGTGCTACTGAATTACATTCTTTGACAACACCTCGGATCACCTTTGTCAGGTATGCTGGATAGTACAAATATCTACTTATCGTACCAAACGGGCGCAATGCACAATTTTCTACACGGCTTCTAAACTCTGTAATAATCTTCGTAGTCTCTGTTTTCTCTCATTTACGATACGACAAACTTTAGAGTAGCTGTTCATAGGCATCTTTTGGCAATTCAATATCCCTCTGTTTTACGGGTCCTCCATCTTGAGTGTTGATGAGGTTCTTAAAAGTAACTGAATTATCTTGATGACGTTTCGACAAAATCCTTTCTGTCATCTTCAGGTCAGCAATAACTTGGCTAGACTCCTCGTTATTTGGATTGAACTGACATCTGTTGTTGTATCCTGGTTATATATAGGAGCCGCCTTCTCCACCTTCATTTCCTCTGCTTTCGTTATCTTCATTTCTCTTTTTACTATGACGGTTCCATCATTTTAGAATTTACTGCTGCTTGTTGTTCCTTCGGTTTAGATAATCCTAATCTACATGTGCTTGGTAGCCTATGAGCGTCGTCTCGTATATTAAGACTGTTCGTGTGTTTTTCTATTTCCATTGCTTCCCGTATTATTCTTGTTGTTAAGTGTTCTACGCCTAATATTCTTTGTGTTCCTTTGAAATCTATTTATGTTTTTTTGTACATTTTGTTGTGGTAACGAAGAGGTTGTATTATTTTTCTTCACTGCTAGTCTATATTCCTATAATCTTACACTGATCCGTCTGTTAGTTTGGTCTATGTCGACACGATCAAAATCACCATATGGAATGTTGCCAACACCTTGGTCTTCCAAATTAGTTTTAGTTTTTGAATTAGGAAGAAACATACCAATTTTCTTGTAAGTTTTGAATACTGTTTGTATTTTATATTTCTCGTCTGTTCTCCGTCTTCTTCCTTGTTCTTCTTTGTCGCGTTGGTTAATTTTGTATATCCTTGTTCGTGTGTCCATTTTGTAACAATGCTGTATTTATTATGTTGGGTCCTTCTTCTGGTTTTGCTGGTCCGTTAGTGTTTGGGTCTAGTAACTAAAGTTTTCACTACATACTCCGGTTGTGTCGGATGATGGTGCGATTCGGCATTTAGATATCTATTTGTTAGCGCCGCTTTCCTGAATACCATATGTCCTAGGCTTTGTATACAAGCACATCTAGAAATGGTAGTTTCCCGTGTTCTTCTACTTCCATTGTGAATTTAATTTTATTGTGCATTTCGTTCAAATGTTTTAGAAAATTGTTTAATTTCTCTCGACCATGTGTCGAAATTAGAAATGTGTGATCCACATATCTTAAACCACAACTTGGGTTTGTGGTTGGCTGTCTCCAATGCACGTTTTTCTAGATCCGTCATAATAAGATTTACCGGCGATAATGGTGAATCCATGGATGCTCCTTTAATTTGCTTGTACGTTTTGTCTCGATATACGAAGTATGTGTTCGTAATGCAGTATTCTGTGAGATTGATGATGCTCGCTGGTAGTTGGTATTTTGTTTTAAGTAATCCCGGTGTCTTGTAGATAGTGACACTAATCGAGTAGGTGCTCCTTTTTTATTTCTTCTTTTGTTACTAACTCTAAAGATGACGAGAGTTTTCACATATGACTCTAACCCTTCTGTGTATGGCTGTAGCTCCTTTGCTAAATACCTCGACTGTTGTTGTAACGGCGATCCAGTTGCGCTCACTATCGGTCTCAATGGTACCTCCGGTTTATGAATTTTTGGCAGACCGTATAATTTTGGAATTTTCACCGATTTCTCTCTTGGTATTAATTGTCAACAGTTCCAAGATTTCTCGTTTTATCACTTTGTCAGGGCTTCTTGTTTTTCCTTTTCGCTTTGCATTAAGTGCTATCTTATTTTTCAATTTACAACCTCTCGTTTCTTCCAGAGCTTCCTTTTTTTGTCGCTCATCTAAAAGATGGTCCTTAGAAGGAGTGCTTCTGAGAATAACGGTACCAGCAGACTTTCGTTTAATAGTTAAGGTAAAGTGGTTGCGATGCCTTAGGAAATGGGCAAACATCTTTCGGAAAAGTAGTAAGATACCATTAATAGCGTTCATGGAGTTATAGACCTTCATCTAGGATTTATAAAAAATTTTTGAAATTTGAAATACTGTAACAACTCTGGATGGGTGATTAGTCAGCCATTTTTCTAGAGCTACATCATGGTAGTGATTGAAGGGATACATATAGCTAAAGTCTCATAACAAAAATAATCCTGGCTTTCGATAACATTCAAATTCTTAGTACGGAAAGGTGCCAGTCAAGATTTAGAAGCGCTAGATCTTCTGCTAATAGCTTAATGAACGATATGAAATGATCAAACCAATCCACAAATACATCGAGATTCATACATCCAGAATCATTGCATCTGAATGCGGTCACTGGCGGCGCACCTTCCTTAATCCTCTTTCGGGAAAATATCAACATTGGCGGAACATATTGGCCTCCTGTGGAAATATAAATTACTGCAGTATTAGACACGCCTCATTCGGCTGACACCACCCTGCCAACTTGTTTCCTACCTCTTTTGGAAAATAATTTTACTATTTTTCCCTGGGACTGAACCCACAGACGTCTCATCTACATTATCAATACTACGTAAGGGAAATGGTAGTTTATGGTCTTGAGAAAAGTGAAAAATTTTGTTACAACACCGTTGAAACCACAAGTGCGAGCTATCGATGATGCTTCACTCTCTAAGTGAGAGGGAAGGTGCGAAAACCATTCAACCACTCTTTACCAACAATTTTTGTTGCAATAGACCTTATGTCTTTGCTAGTAAGGCACGACTTTTCGTACCGATAATATGGGTAATCAGCTCATTTTCTTGGTCTATAGCGGAAACAGTAGTTTTGACATCCAGTCTCTTTAACTGGTTCGTGGCTAACTTGTTTTTCTTTCTCTTTAAATTTTACTCTCGTCTCATTTCTGCCTGTCAGTCGTCCGATTATATTTTTGAACCATATTCCTATATTAAGTTATTTATTCCTTATCCTAAATTGTTTAGTAGAGAGGGCAAAATGATCTAAGGATCATGTAATCCGATACCATGGGGGATCATTTTGCCCGAACAGGCAACAGTGTGCTGGCAGCCAAATTTATCAGGTAACCGATAAAACTTGGTATTCCGTAAACATCTTAGATTTTAGACGAAATAATGGGCTTTCAATAACTATCTCACAATTGAACATTTCTGTTCGTTTCAAAGAAATATTACAATAATTTTAAAAATTATTGTTAATTTTATTAAATACATAAATAAAAGTAAAAAGTCTATTGCATAACTTTTATATCTACATATGTATATGTAGGTTGGAAGTTAAAAATAGATATCTCTCTTATCTTTAGCTGCCTTTCAAATAAAGTAAGAATATGTGTGTTATATCAGCAATACGAGGAATGTTTTCAATTTCCGGAAAAATCGGAAGTAGTGTTTTCATCAGGATAATATCATTTCATCAGCGCAAATGAACAAAGTTTATTTTCAAAATCCCAAGTTTGTAACCATAATAGTTAGAAAGTTATAACAATATCAATATTAAATGTTTGAAAATTCATATTTCCTACACAAGTAGCTTTAGAAGAAGTAGGTTAGTTGTATTCATAAGAGTGGATGTTGCCTATAAAACACAAGAAAAAGACAATTTTTAATAAATCAGATTGGAATAATTGCTTAAGTTTGACTCCTTAAATGTAGGCAAATTTATACCACAATTTATTACGTAAAGAAATCTCTTTAAAGAACCTTTATTAAACTACGCATATCTATATCCAACTCTTTTATATTTTGAACGGTATCGGAAATATATATTTCTACAAAAAAAAATGTATATGTGGCTGTAACTTCGGCCATATCCAATTTGGAACGTTTTAAAAAATACATTTCATTCGAGTTATTGAATTGAATTTCAATCTTTTATGTTAAAGTTTGAAAATTTGTCTCCAAAATAACACCCTTATTTTCACCCCCCCCCCTCCCTGTATACCTATTGCGTTTAAAAGCTTGTTTTGTCGACATAATTGTCTCGTAGGCCTTCATTCCAAATCGTCTATATAGTTTCGGTTGGCAAGTGACCACCCACCCACCCACACACACATACACACACACCCAGACATTTTGAAACATTTTCTAAAATTTATTTTTTCGGGTTTATGGAGTCGTAAAACGCAACTTATATATTTTTTTCGACCGCAATACTTTCTTGTTTAGCAAGAAAGTAAAAATTATTATTAATTTTATTAAATAGTGCGTTCATAAAGTGTGGAAACGGCCCATTATCTCACGAGTTAACTATTTTCAGGGGTAAAGCTTGGACGCATCGACTCTTATTTTTGTTTTTTTATTTATTTATTTTTTAAATTTTATCCCCACTACCTTATCAGATGTGACGTCATCGAGAATTTTTTTAAATAGCAACTGTATATTTTTATACCAAAAAGTAACAGCCCATATTTTTCTGAGTTCAACCATACCAAATTTTTCACATAAAATATTTCAGGCTACAGTATACTGAGTACAATGAAAATCAACGTTTGGATTTTTAAATATTTAATTCACTATTTCTTTAACAAGGAAAATTGGTAATAAAAATTAACAAATAACATAATTATAATAAATGCTCGAAATGAGCTCCTTGGGTTAATTGACAGTGCCCAAGACGTCCAATGAACTCTTGGGTTATGTTTGACAACATCACTTGTGTAATTTGTTGCATTTCAGCACGGATTCACTCTTTGAGATTTTCTAAAGTGGTCGGTCGGTTTACATATACTTTATTTTTTAAATAACCCCAGATCGAAAAGTCCATGGGATTTAAATCTGTCGAAATAGCAGACCATTCAATTTGACCGCGTCGTCCAATCTAGCGATTGGGAAAAGTTCGGTTTAAAAAATTTCTAACTGTTACAGCATAATGAGGACTTGCTCCATCCTGATGGAACCAAATGGTGGGATCTATTTGACCAGGGGGCTGTTGCACAATAAACTACAAGTTAATAATATTAGTGAAATACTTGTAACTTGAAGAATTGTGTTGCACTATAAGAATTCACAAATGTAGAAGTTATTAGTTGTAGATTGAAAAATATTATCGAAATGTACAAGTGTTTGTTGCACAATTGGCAGTGTTACTACAAGTTAGCAAAAAATATGAGCATCCACTAACATATTTTCTACAAGTTTGTTAGCTTATAATTTCATATTACAAGTGAGGTTATGCAGTTGTTGACGTTGCTTGTGTGTTAAATATAAGAATGCAAAATTTGTGGCTAGACTCGTCCAGTGATGAAGAACATGACAGAATGGCAAATGAACAGAGAGAAGTGCAAATTTTTCAGAGACGGAAGATTTTCAGGGCAAGAGTGCATTTTGACTTTCCAAATGATTTTGAGTTTAATGAGAGGTACCGAATGAAGTCTGATAAGATGGAAGTTTTGTTGCAAAAAATTGGTTTGAGGTTACAACACCGTACAAACAAGAGTGGTGCTTTATCTCCTAAGCAACAGATGTGTATAGCTTTACATGGGCTTGGCAGTGGAGCTCAATTTCACACTGTCGCAGACAAGCATGGGGTTCATAAAACTACAGTTTGTAGAACTGTTGCTAGCTTCGTGCGCGCTGTTAACAGCGAGTTATTTACTACAGTGGTTTCATGGCCTGAAGATATTGCTAAAGAAATTGATAGTTTCTACAGAATTGCCAACTTTCCATGCGTTTGTGGTGTAATTGATATTACCCTATTTCGTATAGATGTCCCTATAGTTAATGAAGAAGCTTATGTTGACAGACATGGTGACCACTCTTTAAAATGTATGTTTGTGCGTGGTGCTTCATGATTTTTTTATTATGTTAGTGCAAAATGGCCGGGAAGTGTACACGATTCACGTGTTTTACGAAACAGCACGCTGCATAGAAGAATGGAAGAAAATCCCCTATTCCCCAATGCATTACTGTTGGGAGACTCAGCTTATCCATTGAAACAATGGCTAATGACACCACTGCATCATGATCCTAATGATGTGTCAGAAAGGAGGTATAATTCCAAGGGGAAGATACAAGAAAGCACAGACGCAAAGGCCGAGAAAACCCAGGGAGATATTTCCAAACTTTTGAGCCATAAATCTGTCAGATGAGTTGCGCCTGTCGGAGGGTTAAGTTTGTGGTTGTATTAAGTTAGGTTATGCTTGCATTGAGTATATCATTCGCTTTATGAACGTGGCACAATAGATTGACAGCTAACCTACATGTTTATACTAGGTAATTGCAAAAGCACTTACCATGGTCAACTTCCTCACGTTCGGCCACCAAACATCTCTCAAATATGTATCTTCTTTTCCTTCCGAAATGACACCAAGTGCCTGCGCATATGCACTTATTTCTTTCCACGCCAGCATTTTATCTTTCTTTGTAAGTGTCTTGCTGAATGCTCCACAAAGGATCTTTTTATTTTCTTTGATTTTTTGAAGGATGAATAGTTTAACTTTTCGCTGCTCATCCCGTTTACCCATTATTACAGCTACTTTAAAATTTTAACTAACTTCAATTGCTATTTTTAAAAACAAAACAACAACTCAACTGTCATAGACAATTAAAGAACAGTTTTTGTCAGCAGTTTTGCCAACCATTAATCCACTTGGCTAATTTCACTAGTATTATTAGTATCATTGTGCAACAGGCACAAATATCTTTCTCCCGTCACAGTTCCGTCAAAAAAATATGGTCCTATAATTGTATTCCTAACAATCCCAGCCCACACAGTTACTTTTTGGGGATATTGGGTATAAGCTTCCATTGTCCAATTAGGATTTTTTGTTGCCCAATAACGACAATTTTGTCTGTTCACGATACGGTTTAAACAAAAAGTAACTTCGTCGGAAAAGAAAATATTATATTGAAATCCATTAATTCGATTACACAATTCTTGCATATTTTCGCAAAACTCCCTACGTCTATCGAAATCGTCTTCATTAAGTTCATGTATAAGTTTAATTTTGTAAGGATGTAATTTGGCCGTTTTTAAAATTTTATGAACAGCGCCACTACAAGTGACATTATTAGTAGATAAGGTTGTTATTGAACAACGAGCATTTTCTTCAACTTCAAGCAATACATTTAATTGAGTACCTTCAGAAACGGCGGGTCTGCCATTCTTGGATTTATCCCTAACATTACCGATCTCATTAAATTTATGCAATATTTTGCTTACCGTCGCTTTATTTATAGTACACGATCAGGATATTTTTCAATAAACAATTAAGTCTGTATACATTCTGCACTATACTTCTGAAAATTTACGATCGCCATAACCATAATATCATTACAAACTTCTATTCGCTATTTTTCTAGTCTACAACGTCATTATTCATGTATAAGATTTTGTGTGTAATTATGCTTTTAAATCGTATGATGAACACACACACAATGACAATGTATATTAGAAAAGTGCAATTGAACAATGAATTTATCTTTGACTTCAAATAATTTGAATTTAGATACAGAAAGTGATATTATAAATACGTTCTAATTTAAAAATTTTGTGACGTCCTTATCATATAGTACAATCAGATTTTTTTCAATAAACATGTGTATACATGGCTGCCAGTCACTTCTTTACGATGCGCACTGTATAATAATAAGTTTAAAACTTCTATTCGTGTGTTTGAACACGAAGTATTCTAAGTGCGTTCATAGACTACTGAAATCGATGTACAGCCCCAACAATGTAAATATTGACTTTATGCATGTGAATCTGAATTTATATTTCGAATATAGATGTGACTATGTACAAATACTTATATTAATGAATGTGATCCTATTTAAAATTCCATGATCACATCTGATCAGGTAGTATAAATGATTTTTTAATCGTGAGTCAAATGGGCCGTTCCACACTGTTTGAGCGCACTGTTGTTTCACCTCAGTAGATTGGAACCTACGCATTACGTTGAGAGTACTCGTTCAACCACTTGAACTATGGAGATACACCCTCAATGTAAATGCCTTTATGTTGTAGAACTGATGTAATTCGAAATATAAGAGACGACGTCAAATTCACTTATATTTGAACTGTGACCATAATTGCAGTGATTTCACCTCCGTATAAGGTTTGGCGTTTATCAGAGGTCCTATGTTCCCACTTGATGTGAATTTTCATCCTCTATTAAGGCGCTTTTTGAAGCTTCTCACGTTTATGAAGGTATTTAGTCTAATTAAGCCTTTGGTGTTTACTTGGACTTACTTAAGGGAGCTATGTTTTACGTTATTTTTCGGCCACCAAGTGTGGCCATTTTCACCCTATGGTTTCTTTCAGAGGATCTTTTCTACTTGGTGTGAATTTTACAATGCCCTAATTAAGGACTTTTTGTGCTTGATGCACGTGATGAACTGTTTAGGTCTTGATGCTTGCGTGTTGGACATTTGAAGACTTTAAAATTAGTTGAGGCTAACGTACTTATTTTATTGAAATATCATAGGCCATTAAAGAACCTCGGTGAGTTATGAAAAATACTGGATTCAAATTATTGGTTAATTTGAAACAAAATATCTTTATAAGTCAAGTTAGATTCATATAACTTATTAGGTCATATTTTTTCTAAATGAATACAGTAAACTATTGTATATTATGACATTGATTTTTATTGAAACATCATTTAATGTCCTCCATACGTTTAAAATTAATACTTGTAGATTAAATTATTTAATGAAACAAAATTGTTACTATAACTTAATTATTTATAACGTTATTACAAATCTCTTTCATAAATTAATAATTAAATGTTGTTTTACCGCTTGTTCCATTGAAAGAGCATTTTAACTGATTCACATTGTTATATTGCTTTGTATTTGTACTAATATTAACTAAAGCTTTCGTATGTTGATGTACGTTTATGAACTGTTGATGTAAAACTGTCTATTATTTAATAATTAAATAGGTACAACACTTACACCTGATTAAAGATGCATTTGAGGTGACATTCACTGATACATGCTTGATCTACCTTCCTAATAAAGTAAGCGCTTTATGTTTTACTTTATGAAAAGGATGTAAAACTAGTTTGATTATCATAATGCTAATTGACATACAACCAAATTTTTTTATAAAACTTACTGCATTGAAATTTGAATGTAATAATTACATGTATTTAAATTAAATACGAGACAAATATTATGCTAGAAACCACAAATGTTTTTATAAACTTATTAAATTATGTGAATTATATAATACTGTTTTAAATTTAATAGTCTAAAACATGATGTTTACTCATTATCAATTGACTGTGTAATATATATTCCTTGTTAAATTTAATATCTAAAAATGATTATTATAAGACCATATTTTTTAAAACACTAACATGTTTTATACTTTTAAGAATCTGAAAAAGAAAGAAAAACAATAGCCTCATCTGATATTACGCAACTCATAATTAAAATATATACTATTGTATTTCAATTTTAAGGTTAACTGCATTTTTATAAGGAGACAGTCAGTTCTTGTACTTAAATTTTTAATTATACTCATTTTAAAGTGTGAAATAATATAAGGAATAAAAATGTGAATTTATTTGAAATTACCATCAACATGTTATATCGTCTATTAACAATTTATTTCAACCGTCATTAGAAGTGATTTTATCATTAACATATTTAAAATTATTATAATTTTTACATCGGTACTAACCTTCAGTAATACTTTCAAATTATGTTTATCTTTGGTAATTAATTACTGTTGACACATTGTTGTTGTTATATAATGTATATTTAAATTTTCTTTCTTTTAAAACACAGAATATTATCTAATCGTAAATTTTAAAAAGCAGATTTGAATTAAAACAAAACAATAAGGTCTTTTGACGACGATTGGTGACGATTAAAATATATAAACATCATTGTATTTTAATTTTAAAAACATAATTGCGACGTTATGAGACAACCAGTCCAGACACTTAAAATAGGTTTTTAATTATTACCATTTAAATCCTAAAATAATATAAGAATAAAAATGCTGATGTATTTGGAAATTATTATTAGAGGTTTGTTATTTTTTGTAATAAAAAGGGGCCTTTTTTAAAAAAGAGCTTAGATTTTTAAGTTGACGTGTAAGTATTTTCACATCTATGTAGTTAATTAAAATTATTTTTCAACGAGTGTTTTATACCCTAACGAATATGTTATAAAAACGGTTAGCTAAAATAAAAACGTTATTAAAATTATTACATTTCTTTTAATGCCAATTTTGGCTTCGTACGTACAAATTATGTTATTATCACCTAACTTCACCTTCAACAATAAGGTCATTTGGTATTAAAAGATAAACATCATACTTATTTTCTCTGAGAAAGTCATCGGCCTTGAAGCTAGCCATAGACGAAGACGGCCTTGAAGTTAGCCTTGTGAATTACAAAACTACTTAATTTGACCGTTGATCCTGTAAAATACTATAAAAGCGTGCGCTTAGTTTAGCTAATTTAGTTCTGTTCCGAAGAGCATTACGTTATCTTAGGCATGAAATCTTTAAACGTTAACCAAATTCTTGAGTTGTTCAGTACTAGCGCGTTAACCGAAGAGGGGTTGCAAAATGCCTATAATATTGTTACTTATAAGATTTTGTGTGAAAATGACACTATCAATTCGATAAAGGTTTATAATGATTTTGTGGAGGCTGCACAACGGGTTGGTGGAGTGTAAGTATATGCTTGTTTTTTATTTTTAAGTTTTAATTATTTTTTTAAAGTCCTGCTCAGGTAAACATGGAGGATGTGTTTGACGATGATGAGATGATGGGGATTACAGCTGCTGAGGATTTGATAACGGTATGTCTTTTCTAATTTTTATTGTTTTGCTTACCAAATGAGTACATTACAGGCGCAAGACCAATCGGGCTCAGGTTCCCAGCAAGAGACCGGACCATCCTCCTCCCAAACGGGGTTCAATCATATAAATATAATAGGTGAGTCAAATAGTAAATTCATAAAAAAATTCAACACTACGTGTAAATCTCTGAGATTTAGTTTTAATGACGAGACATGCAAGGATAATCCCTTAACATGGATACAGGTAAAATATACCATTTACTAACAATGTTATTTATCTAATACATATCTTTTTGTAGAGTGCGTTCGAGGAGTTGTATGCATACACTATAAAGGATGCAGCTCCGTCAGACCGTGTAGGGATCACATTAAGGAACGCAAATTACCCAGACAAACCAATCGGCCTGACATTTAGAAGAGTGGACCAGTTGTCGGTGAAAGTGATAATGTCGCTACTTGAAAAGGTAATGCAGAGCAATTCTAGTTTTTTCTCGAGTGACTTGTTAGTTTTAAATGTGGATAGAGTGTCGATACCTGTTGGCTATGTACGCAAAAATCTGACGGGTTTAAAATTTGAAGATTTTTGCAAAGCAAAAAGACAAGGTATTATTGTTGTCCCCGCAGCAATTAACGAAAACAATTGTTTAGCTCGGGCCCTAGTCCTAGCAACTGCATTTAGAAATAACGATGCAATGCGTCACTGTATGGAGATGGGCTGGACCCTACGTCAAGAGCGAGCTGTACAACTATTCCAAAACAGCGCTGTAGATCTTAGTCAGGGTGGTAGTTACGAACACATTCAAGCATTTCAAAACCATTTAGCTTCATATACCATTGTAGTTTATAATTCGCGAGTATGTGATTTAGTTTATTTTGAAGGTCCTAGGGAACCGGGTAGAGTAGTTTTAAATTTAATACTCGAGGATGAGCACTATAACATAGTTACTAGCCTCACTTCAGCATTTACCTGCAGTTATTACTGCGAACAGTGCAAAAAGCGTTGTAACGACAAAAAACGACATGTGAGATGTATGTATCAGTATCCTTATTGTCATTAGAAACCACCTTGCTCCGTTCAAAATTTTAAAATTGAATGCAATGATTGCAGGAGAGATTTTTATGGGCAGGAATGCCTTAGAAACCATAAGGATGCTAAACTATGTGAAAAATTGCGTAGATGTTTAAAGTGTCTGAAAACCATTGAAGTAAAGGGTAAACATAGGTGCGGATACAGCTATTGTCCCACGTGCATGAACTAAAAACCTATTCGTCATCTTTGTTACATGCCTGTTAACAAGGTGCGACCTGATAGCGGTAATGGCAGACCATCTGTTTATCTCTTACGATTTGGAGTGCATGCAAGAGTAGGTATGTGAGGGGACGAATGATCTATTTCTGCATGAGCCCAATCTATGCGTGGCCGCGAATGTTTGTTCCACTTTAAAGTTACATGCATTACGCATAACATAAAGGGGTACGATGGGTGTTTTGTTCTTAGATGCATGTTAATTGATAATAATCGGTGGAGACCCAAAGTCATCACCAACGGTTTAAAACTAATTTCCATTCCATGCGGTGATAGTAGGTTTCCCCGAGTCCAAGGGCTACTTTCCCTTTCTCTTCAACATATCCGCAAATCAGAAATATGAGGGTCCATTGCTATCTCTTGAATATTATTGTGCAGATCAGATGTCTGAGAAAGAGAGACAAAAACTTTTAGCTTGGCATGCAACTCAACGTAATCATGTTTTTAAGATGAGTGAAGAGATTGAGAAATATTGCCTGATGTATGTTAAGATTCTCGTTAAAGGTTGTATTAGTTTTTGGGCCACCGTCACGACCCAAAACAAAGTCGACCCGTTTGAGGACGCTACCACTATTGCTAGCGCTTGCAATAAAGTGCTTCGTAGACTTTTCCTCAAAGAGGAGACAATAGGGCACATTCCAAAAGGCGGCTATAGACGTGCCGACAACCAATTAAAGGTCGCAATACAGTGGTTACGCTGGATTGAACATTCACAACAAGTGAGCATACAGCACGCAGGGAAAGCTCGTGAGTTTAGAACACCTGAAGGGGTTAAGGTCGACGGTTATTGCGCAGGATCAAATACCGTTTACGAGTTTCAGGGTGTTATTGGCACGGTTGCGAGGAATGCTTCTCTAACCAAGCCAATATTGATCTTAAGCTTGGTGCAAATACTTCCATGCTCGCCCGAAACGAGAACACGGCGGCGAGGTCCCGCGAGCACGGGTATAATCTAGTGAAGATGCGTGAATGCGATTTTAAAAGACTATTGCTTGCGAATGATGAGTTGAGAGCATTCATACAGAATCTAGGTGGCCAACATGACGAAGCATTAAATCCACGAGACGCGCTTTACGGTGGTCGCACTAATGTCAGTAAACTGTATCATGAATGTGACGGTATTAACGAGAAAATCATGTATTATGACGTGTGTTCATTATACCCTTATGTAAATAAATATTGTAGGTATCCTGTAGGTCATCCGAAAATTCATGTAGGTTTAGATTGTAAGAACATTTTATTGGACACGGTGGATGGTTGAATTAAATGTCGAGTACTACCACCCTCTAATCTCTACCACCCTGTTTTACCCTTAAAAATGCAGAGCAAGTTTTTGTTATATAGGACTTGTGGTGCAGAGTTAAATGAAGGGAAACCGAGCGCAGTTTCGTTGGAACGTTTGTAGCTGACGAGCTGCGCAAGGCTATCTCTAAAAATTATAAAGTCTTGGAAGTTTTCGAGATTTGGGAGTATGAGGTAACCACTTATAATAAAACCCTGACACAAGGTGGATTGTTTAGTGGGTACATCGATCATTTCCTGAAACAGGAATGTTCAGGATGGCCTAGCCATTGCACGACAGAAGTCGAGAAGTTGACCTACGTAACAGAATATTACGAGAAAGAGGGGCTTGAACTAGACGCTAATAATATTAAGAAAAATCCAGGTTTAAGGTACTTGGCCAAACTGATGCTTCAAACTGTTTACCGATCCATTGGTTCAGGTACAATCCATTATCCCTATTAATGATAATGTAGTAGTGGTAAATTGGGATAGACCGGAGGGTGAAGGTGAATCACAAAAAACTATTAATGTGTCCATAGACGCTTACAAGACATCTCATGCGC
Source organism: Vesta saturnalis (assembly GCA_036346205.1). Taxonomy (NCBI): domain Eukaryota; kingdom Metazoa; phylum Arthropoda; class Insecta; order Coleoptera; family Lampyridae; genus Vesta; species Vesta saturnalis. Next base: position 2,266,534 of record JARFJB010000145.1, on the reverse strand, counting down.
GTTTAGAATTATATAGTTACCTGGAGAAACTAGCCGCGTTCTGTATTATGATACAGACAGTGTCATATTTGTGGCGAAACCCGACGACTGGAATCCAACTTGTGGAGATTTCCTTGGCCTGATGACCGAAGAGCTGGAAGCGTACGGTGAAGGAAGTTATATAGCTGAGTTTGTTAGTGCAGGACCGAAAAACTACAGTTATAATGTGTTTTCAACCGATGATCAAACAATTAAATCCGTGTGTAAAGTGAAGGGTATTACCTTAAACTATGAAAACTCTCGTGTTATAAACTTTGAAGTGATGAAAGATATGGTGCTTGGCAATAGTAAATACTCTCTTTTTGTGTATAATGATAGAAAAATAGACAGATGCTACATTGTGTTAAGTAGGCCTGAATCCAAACAGTATAGAATAAGTTCTATAAACCTCAGCTCCTTGATGACTACTTCCAGCTCCTGACCTTGACTCGTTTTCGTGTTTTCACGTTTATGTGTTTCCGTGTTTGCTAGTTTGCATGTTTTTTGTTTTGTGTGTTTTAGTTTTGTGTGTTTGAGTGTTTTCGTTTACGTGTTTTGGTTTTACGTGTTTTCGTGTTTTTCGATTTTTCGTTTTGTGTGTTTGCGTGTTTTCATTTTTCGTGTTTTCGTTTTGTATGTTTGCGTGGGTTCGTTTTGCGTGTTTGTGTGTTTGCATGTTTTCGTTTTTTCGTTTCATGTGTTTGCAGATTTTCGTATTTGCGTGCTTTCGTTTTGTGTGCATTTGTGTTTTGGTGTTTGCGTGCTTGTATGTTTGAGTGTTTTTGCGATTGCGTGTTTGTGCCTGTGTCTGTACTTGTGATTGGTGTTTTCGTTTTTTCGTTTTACGTGTTTGGCGTTGTTTTGGTCCGTTTTGACGTTGCGTTACGTTCGTTTTCGTTTTTCTGTTTCGTTTATGCGTCTTTTGTGTATGTTTCGTTCGTTTCGTGTGTCGATTTGTTGTTTGCATGTGTTGTTCGTTGTTGTATGTTTTGTGTTTGCGTATTTGTGTGTTTGATGTTGGTTCTGTTGTTTTCGTTTCGTGTGTTTGCAGTTTTGTATTTTCGTGTTCCTTGATTTGTGTGTTTGCTGTTTATGTGTTTCGTGTTGTATGTTTTGCGTTTTCGTGTGTTGCAGATTTGTATTGCTGTGTTGTCTTGTGCATTGTGTTTTGTTTGCGTGCTTTATGTTTCGTTTTTCGTTTGCCTGTGTGCTTTGACGTGTTTTCATTATTCTTACGTGTTTCGTGTTTTCGTATGTTTGCTGGTTCGTTTTGCGTGTTTCGTGTTTGCATGTCTTCGTTTTCGTTTTGTGTGCTTGCATGTTTCGTTTTCGTTTCGTGTGTTTGATAGATTTTCGATTTGCGTGCCTTTCGTTTTGTGCATTTGTGTTTTGGTGTTTGGTGCTTTATGTTTGAATGTTTTGCGTTTGCGTGTTTCCCGTGTTTGCTAGATTGGTCGTTTTCGTGTTTGCAGTTTTTCGTTGTTTCATTTTCGTTCTTAGTTCAGATTTGGTGTTTTCATTTTTGTTGTACCGTTTGTAAATTGTTATGCGTTGGCGAGCTTTACGTGTTGAGTGTTTCATTCATTCGTTATCTCGTTTGTGTGCTTGCATGTTTCGTTTGTGTTTCGTGTGTTTGAATTTTCGTATGCTTTACTGTGTGCAAATGTTGTGTTTTGCATAGTCACTTGTCCCAACCAAGTGTGACTTACATGTTAACTAATGCTTTACGTTGAACAAGTGTTATGCGCTGGGCTATGATCTGGGTTAAACCTCTACAATTGTCTAGGGCCGTGTTCACTGGTGTCTTATGTTTACGTTTCCAATTGTTCAAATTTTCGATGTTATCATGTTTCAATTATGTTCCTTAATTATCATTCAACTTATCGTACCCGTACCAAGTAAATGACAACAGTCTACATTTTAGCTACTTAATGACGCAGAATACGCTTTTATCGTGATCTGCACGAAGTAATTAGTGATGTCGTTGAAAAGATATGAAGAAATCGTGTTTGTGACATTTTCGTCTCATCTACGTTTTCGTGCGTTCAAATTTCCTCGATTTATCGTTTGTTTGCACAATAGTTTTCAGATTGTTACTAGCATTGTCAAACTTATAGACCTCTTACACGAAGTGACAATGACTTACATGTTAACATTAAGCTACCCAAGAATACGAATATTTTATGACGCAATAAAGCTACACCTGTCTAGGTTAAAACAGAATGAGAATTGTTCAATGGGGCCTGCTCTACCTTAGTACTATAAGGTTAAAGGTTTTCCTATGAATTCAAATTTACGAATCTAGATATTTAGTATCCTTACAGAAACCGTGTCTAAAAATTTTAGCGTCATACATCAAATTTCAAATTAACCGTCGGTTAGTCAAAAGTTATTCCCAATACCCACTAAGTCAAGATCAACTCAATCTTTATAGTCAAATCCAAGCTGTAGTAAAGGACCATAGAATTTACAGCTATCTCACGTAAAAGAGTCTAAGCACAATAATTTGAGAACCTTAATTAGGGATGAAAATTCCATCAAGGGTTGAAAAAGACCTCTGGAAAGAAATCATAGGGGTGAAAAACACGGTCTCACACGTGGGAGGTCTTGTGACGTCAAAATCCAAGATGGCGGCCAAATTGTTGTTTGTTATGAACAATAGTTTCAAATGACCCACATTACATCAAACTTATAGAAAAACACTCTTTACACGAAATGACAACTAGCCACACTATTTGCTTACATTCAACTGACAGCAGAAACGCACTGGGTGATGGTCACGCAATAAAGTACAGATGGCACTGTCGGTCGTAAAAATAATGTAAGAAATCGTTTTGTTGGCGGGGATCATTTTGGGCGCCTCACTCCTACCTTTAGTACGTTGCGGTTAAAAGTTTTCCTCATTTGCACTTTATGTCTTAGTCTCACTTTATAGTTTTTTAGTTTATTTTACTTTAGGAAAAGTTTTTTAAATTCTTACCTGACGTCATTGACGGCTCAGTACAGTTGAAATTGAATTAGGTCGTGTTATAAAAAGTTTATTTCCCAAATCCTACTTGAAGTTAGTTTTAATTGAGATCTTTATATAAATCCCCTGGTAAGGTAAAAAGGAAATGAGAATTGATTTAACCGAGTGTCTTAGTACTCATTAAAAAACGATCTAACAATATAATTTTACTAAGAAACACGTCAAAAGTGGTGCAATTTTAATATTATCAGATGAATCCTTGAAGAAACGCTCTCACTAAAAATTTTAAGCCGTATACACCAAATTTACAATGTTAAACCTCGGTAAGTCTAAATGAAGTAGAAATCAATAACACGCACACTAAGAATGATGAATAAACTAATTATATTAAATGGTAGCTTTTGAATGTGTATGGGTTCTTTATTATGCGTAATTGCGAAATAAAGCTTTACGTTATCAAATTTTCAGAAGCAAAATTAATAATAAAGGTCTTTTTTACATTTTTTTTTATTTTTAAATGTATAATAAATCCACCTAATACATAAAAACTTTGTAATTCATTTTCACCTGTTAGTTCAGTGCATGCCATTTGCTACCTGTTGCCTAAAGCTCAAAGCGCAAACTCTTGTTGCACCCCCGTACGGATAACACTGTTTGATAGTACTCTCTTTAAACATTCGGTAACAATCGATATGTCCTAATGTAAATAATAGATTAGATGATTTATCGTACACATTTTGGTACATTTATCACCTTAAATCAGTCGAAAAATGAAAAGGAAACTGGAATGGCATCGGCGAAAGAAAAATATTAAACATTGTTCGTGAAAATTCTGTTTTCTCGCGTTGAAAATAAGTTTCCCGGGTTTCGCAGCCAGATCCATGCTTGTAAAGAGCACAGACGCGATTTGTGTTCCCTTTCTTTGTCGTGAACGTTAGCTATATGTGAGAAGTACGAATTTGATAACGCACTACAATTTAATAGCAGACGGAAGAAACTGCATTCTCCATTCGTGTGTTGGTGTCAGTGTAGACAGGATCGCTATAGATACGCGGTAAGCTCATTAATATTTTACATCGGGATTTGCAATAATTTAAAATAATTTCAGAAAATCGAATAACTATCCGTGAATTTATTGTCTAAAAGAAAAAATGGAAGTTAATACACCTGGAAGAATTTCAAGAACCGCGTCAACGCGATCGTCTCATAAATCAAGTTCCTCATACGATAAATCCTTTTCGTCTGAAAGATCGAGTCCTGTATTTTCAAATAAAAGTCCGACGGTCAGTTATCATTATAGCCAAGATACGCAAAAATCTCAAACTGTATCGTTTAATCCAATTCATGCACAAAAATCACCGCTTCCATCTCCAAAAACGCCAAACTATCAAAAAAGTCCCGCATCACAAACCGATAAAATATTCACATTCTGTCAGGTTAATCAAAAATGTGACAGTCCCACGATTTTAAAGAATGATAAAGTGTTTGAGTTTTCCGAAACCGGAGCGAAATGTATAACACCTCGTTCCTCTCCTAACTTAACGAAATCGCCTAAATCTCCGCGAAAAGTAATTTACGAAGCTGATTTATCACCTACAGCTAAATCGTATACAGAAATACATAGCCCTTCCGGAAATAATTTTAATTTTAATATACAAGCACCGCCAAAATCGAAACTAAACCGAACTCATAATAGACAACAATTTCAATCGTCAAAAAATGGTTCTAGTAGCTCAAAGTCGAGTTTAGAATACGTTTCCACAACAAAACACCCAACTGGCGATTACGAAAGCGTCGAATACAAAATTTGTAATTCAATTGATTCCAGTTCACATTCCGGAAGTAATTTTGATTCAAACCCCAATTACTATTTTAACTCGGATGCAAAGAGACGCGTAAGACATTCTTCTATAAAAGAAAAACCTTCAAAAAAACCCGCTTGCAATATACGTACAAATCCAGGATACGACGAACGCTATTGGTCGAGCAAATCTATAAATGAATCCGATAAAAATGAAAAAAGTATTAGTAGATGTCGTAAATCGACTTCCGACTTAACGGATTTAACGGACGATGCGGCACATACAACTGTAACATCTTTGAGCCGACCAACTTCACCTAGACGAAGCGGTTCTATAAAAGGCGGTTTAGCTTATTTAGCTTCTCGACGAGGCTCTAGAGATTCTTTGGCTTCTAATGTTTCTAATGAAGATATAGGGCCGCTTAATTTTCAAAATACGGCAAGAGGTCGCCAACGCAGAACTTCTAATTTCTTAGAATTGCCGGGTGAGTAAATTTATTAGTTTAAGGAAGTTTCTATTGATCGAAATTGCTAAATTGTGACTAAATCAATACTGTGTTTGTCTTAACTTAATATTAATTAGGTTTTCATACGTTATGCTACTAAATTATTTGTGTGTTCCATGAAACAAAGATGGATTTAATTAACTTGCATTATTTTATTACTGTTTATATGTAAGTTAAGTTGCTAAAAATGAAGTTTTGTTGTACATAACATTAATGTGCAATATCGTTATCCAAAATATATTAAATTTCTTTTGAAAGCTTTCTGAGATACCTAAACTTCGTATCTTTAAATATATTAGTTTATGGTCAAGTTTACTCTTGTGGTATAAAGTTGTTCAAGTTTCTGGACAAATATCTGGGGCATTATTCTCAAATGGAAGAAAAATAATCGAGTGAAATATTATAAAATTTTTCCTTTACTATAAACACTATTGAGGTGTGGAATGTAATTTAATAGGGTTCTGTTAATAGAGCCAATAATTTAGAGGGATTTGAATAACAGGAAGGTGCTAAACATGATTACCGTCCGCGTGAACATAAGACCCCTGCAAGATTGATAATGTATTATGACTTATTAACTCTCTACAGAAAATTGAATTTTAAGCCACATTGTACCTTCCACCTACTTAATACATATGTAGGTATAGAAGGTTATGCAATCGACTTTTTTTTCACTATCGCTAAATTTGTGTGTGTGTGTGTGTGTGTGTGTGTGTTTTATTATTAATTTTTTATTCAGCATGTTCCATTACAGATAATACTGCATACATTACTTTCCATTTCTTTTTTTATGTTTTGAGTTATTGTTATTGGAGCATTGAGTAATACTCAATGATTTCAGTATGTTTTTTCTATTAAACTTTTTCTTTTAAAATTGGATTATAACTATAACTCATTAACTTTGCAGTAACATTAATTAAAAGAAAAATAATTCTAACTTAAAGTAATTATACAACACAGTAGTTTCTTTATCAATTTCTGTTTCATTTTAATTTTCAGTATGATTTCCATTACCATTTTCATTACTATTTCCATTACCACTTTCATTACAACATCCTTCACCATTTTTTTATATTATTATAAATTTCTTTATTTCCATGTTTATGGTCATTGTATTAGATCTTATTGTTCATAGTAATTTTTTTGCATTTCCAAATTTGCAAAATTTTCAACTTCATATAAATTGTTATCTTTGACCAATAATAAAAAATCGCCAGCAAATGATATAACTTCTAAATTATTACCATATGTAAGATTTAGTAGTGCATTATACTGTATGTTCCAAAAACCTGGACCAGAACAAGAGCCTTGAGGACATCCGCGATTAACTTCTTTTATTATTTTAACTCCCGATAATTGAAGTGTCGTAGCTACGTGTTAATTTATACGAATTTTTTGGGTATTTCATTTGCTTTAAATAATTAATAATAGCGCGCCACCATGCTGCATTAAATGACCGAGCTGGTAGCGTAGTAGTGACACGATGTGCTTAGCATTCGGGAAGTAATGGGTTCGATCCCCGTTACCGTCTACCTTGTATGAGTTTTTTTCAGGGGTTTTTCCTCATACACATGTAGCGGCATGGTCACTGCGTATATGCACACCATGTGCGGCTGCTTAGGCGAATGCTGTGGTAGTATTTTTCCCCTCAGAACCCTAACTCCGTTCCTTCCGATCCTATCCTGACCACATCCATCCTTAATCCTACCATGCATATATACGTAATGAATGTATGTATGCTGGGAATCCATGATTGTGGCTGAAGGAGCTTGGAAAGCTCGAGCAGCCCGCCCTCCCACTTGGGGAGGGAATGAAATACGTGGCCTTTTCCTTTTTTTTTGCATTAAATGCTCTTTTAACATCTGAACGGATTACTTTAATAATTTGTTTTTCTGCCAGACCATTTTCGTTTTCATTTCTGTTAGTGCATCAATGATGCTTCTTTTCGGTATAAATCCGAACTGGTTTTTATTTATTAAATTATTTGAATATAAATATTTCATTATTCTGCTGATTAATAATTTTTCTAAAATTTTCCCACTTACATTAACTAAGCTAATCGGTTGAATCTTAGATGCCTTAGCTGCATCTTCTTTTCCAAGTTTGATTATATGTATAGTTATTGACGGAAAGCGACGTTTATGCACGCTCCTTTAGGCGCGCACCGTTAGGCGCGCGTTTTTAGACGCCGAGTCATTAGGCGTGAGCTCTTTTAGGCGCTAGAACTTGCGCCGGAACATTAGGCGCAGTTACAATTAGGCGCCACGTGGATACGTTCCAGAATGGTGTGGACATGCAATAGAAAAATATGAGCGGTTTTTCAATAGTTTTATTTAGCTCGAAATGTATGTATGTATGTATGATAAAGGTTTTAATATAAAAACTAAGGCATATAACCCACAAACTGCATTCTTTATTGGGAAAACTAAAAAAGCATGGAATACAGTAATGTACCTACTTATAAATTAAAAAAATTATTTACATTTACCATTATTTAAGGGTCCATTTGGTAATTATGAGCGAGACCTCTAAGATAATCAACAATATTTCTATTTCTAAAATCTTGAACAATAATCTTAATATTTTGGTCAGCTCGTAAATACTTATTTAATTTTTTATCGGGTTGTCCTCCTGCAATTAGCTGCTCCAGTGCCAAGTAGCGACCATGCTGTATCTTTTTCCTCCATACCTAAATCCGTCTGCATCTGACGATGAGCTGCTTCAGCATAATTATTTGTTCTATTAGTATCTGACAAAACTCGTGTGTACGTGTACCACAAACATGGTGGAAATACTGCTGGCCTTCTACCGTTGCCCCGCCGATTAGGACGGCCAATGTAATTGTCCTCAAACCATTGTAACAAAGGTTGTAAATCCTGTGGAAGTTCAATTTCAAGTTCTTCGACTGCGGTGTCTAAGGAATTAATTGGTATAAATGCCAATGAGCTGACCATCCGAGATTTTAGTGCAAAGTCTGCATCATTATTGTACTGCCTTAGAAGATTGAAATTGGTCAGCTGCTTCTTAATATCTTTCGTCAGATGAAAAAAGCATCCAATAATTTGCGCATATGGAAATGTGGCCTTGAAGGCGTTTATCGCAGCCAGTTCAAAGTCACTTGACACCATAGGAGGGTTTAAATCAGGTTCAAGTTGCTTCAACAGTTGCAGCATCATTTCGTAAGTCCTTTGCTGTTTATTTGGCAGCATTGCATAAATTATGGGATGTACACCACCAAAACGTTTTGCCAAGATGACGTACACTTGCGCAAATAGTTGCGGAGCTGATCTGAAGGTGCCATCTACGAACCAATGTCCGGATTCTTTCAGGATCTAAAAATAAAATTTGACATATATTATTACACTAAGGAATGAAAGAAAAGATAGTAGCTTTCGCAACTAGTGCGCTGTTTACACATTTATTGGTGCGAGGCCGTTCTTTTTTATCCGAGGCGTAGGCAAGGGATAAAACATAAGGCCGAGCACCAAAAAGGTGACAGCGCACGTGTTGCGAAAAAAATTTTTTGTAATCGTTTACATAAAATTATAAAAAAATACCGCTGAAAATTGTATCAATACTTCCACATCAAAAATTTAAATTATGGTGTCAAAATGACATTTATACATTTCTTCTTATATTATGTGATCAATAATGAAATTTTGAGTATTTTCTGTCCCTGTACATGTTTTTGCACAACAAACGGTGTTCGAGATATTAGCAAAAAACCATAAATTTTAAAAATCAGTTTTTTGTAAATAACTCGAAAACGAGTAACTTTACAAGATTTACCTTTACAAGAATACCTTTCGATCAGAAATTTTATTTTCTGTGTAATATTATCTAAATAAAAAATATTGGGTGGACGGGTTCCAAAATCGAGTTTTTTGGAAATATTTCGAAAATGACAAAATTTTCGAAAAAATTGCAAAAAACACTTCTTGTGAGAAATTTTATTTCCTATCGAACGGTATTGTCACTTTTTGAATATGTTTAGTAGTTCCGGAGATATTTAAGTGACGGTTTTTTGCTAATATCTTGTAAACCGTTTGTTGTACAGAAAAACTATAGGGACAAAAAATACTCATAATTATATTACTAATCACACATTAAAAGAAAATAAATCTAATAAAATAAAAATTTAAAAAAATTTTTTAGCGATCTTGTACTTCCCATCCGTTGAATGTGAAACTAATTACATTTTAAAATATTTGTTGACAAATGTCAAATTAAATCCACAAATAAAAAGTTTACATATTTAGATATTTGTTGACAAATGTCAAATTAAATACACAAATAAAAAGTTTATATATTTAGTTATATACCACTTTTTGTTTATGTATTAAAAGTAATGATTATGTTGTTTTTGAAAAACACAGATATGGAAGAAAACTGAATAGTACCAATGGCTAATTATTAACATAATATTCATAATATTCAGTATTCAGGTATCAACATATTTATTATATCAATTTCATTACCTTAACATTCTCTTGTCTGCCAAAAATTAGGATTCTGTTTTGCGAAGGTTCACTGTCACATAACAGAAAGGTGTCTTGCTGGCCGTTTCCACACCGAAAAATTTTCAAAGTTTCCAGATTCATTGGAACCGCCGGAACTGCTCGAAGTTCTTTGCGTTCTCTTCTCACCATTTTCTTCAAAGATTTCATTCGAGGGAGAGCCACTTGAGCACCTTGGGACAAGTCTGCAATGCAACTATTAATTACTTGACCTGTTACCTCCATAGTTTCTTCGGGTCTCTTCTTTATCGATGTCGCCACTTTCTGAGCTTCAACTTTTGCTCCGAAGCTGTCATGGTTATGTTCGTTTACACGTAAGACTGTGTTTCCATTTTGGGTATGTATCCGAGCTTTACAACTATTGTTTTTCTGGTCGCATCTCGAAAATTTTTTGGTAAGGCAGGTACGATTCTTATCAAACACGTATAGAAATCCTTCACTAAAATGTTTCTCTCTACCACGCTTGGAGGTAATCTCAAAGCTTTCCATTATGCTCGCAAATATGTACGAAAGGCAATCACACTTTAAAGGGTTGCAATACCAAACAGCACAAAATGAGATACAAAACTAACGAAATTGAAAACGACTTCGACTTTTATACATTACTTCTTAATTATTTGCTAAGAGAGGGGTAGGTTAAAAACTCAATTTAAGAAATATTATTTGGATTAACTGATAAAAGTGGTATTCATTAATATGTAATTATGACCAGACTTTAATCTGCTATAACTTTGTTTATCACTTAGTACACTGTCTATTAGTGTTTATCTATACACCTTTAGCGATATCTAATGACACTTTTTTCCGTTTCTAAGACAGTGAAAGTTTCGAGGATAATGATCATTATCAATTGTTTTAACTCTTTGCTTTAAGGAATTCTTCGGATTTGACAACAAGCATAGGTTCTCTTTACAAAACTCTAAGTATCTATATGACATTGAGCGTTTGAAACTTTTACAGTATATTTTATTGCATACCTGTATATCACCATACGGTTTGCAGAGTTCAGTTTTTTTGCAACGTACCTACATTCTTTTTAGAAACCTTGAAAGTGTTCTTGAAAATGTCTAATCATCTGGTAATTTAATCAATGAATGAAATATGCCATCCAGATTTAAAAGAAAACCATTGCTTAAACCTTATCGTTTTATAACCTTTAATCCCTTTGATTTCATACCCTCATTAAGGGGGTTGAATAAAAAATGTAATCCGCCAGCTTGGAGCATATACGTGCCTATACATAACTCATACTCCCGCTCGATAATTACCAAACTACATTTCATAGGTAATGTTAGAATCATTCAAGTAGCGCCTAACTGTACCCGCGCCTAATGTTCCGGCGCCTAAAAGTTCGCGCGCCTAAAAGAGCTCGCGCCTAATGACTCTGCGTCTAAAAGCGCGCGCCTAACGGTGCGCGCCTAAACGTCCTAGACCGAGTTGTTGATAACATCCAATTTTTAGGAAAATAAGATCTTTAATACATCTGTAATAAAATATGGAAATTTGGTACAAATTCTGAAAATATGTTACTTGTGACAATATCTTGTCCGGAAGCTTTTTTGGGATTCATTTTACACAACTTTTCGGACTTGTAACATAAAATTTTTATTATTTTCTGTATTAATAGGTAATGTTATTAAATTTTGCACTCGTTTGTGATGTTCGTTATCTTCATTAACGTTATTATTTGGTATAATGTCATGATATCCCAAAGTGTTTTTAATATTTGTGGTGAAATTACCATAATTTTTTTAAATGGTTGTTAAAGTAAAATTTTTTCTTCCTTTCACGGTAGCCATTTTATATACTGCATTCCACAGATTATTTCCTTCAGTAACAGTACAAAAATTTTTTCACGTAGCAAATTTTTGAATTTTTATTTGATGGATATAATTCATTTTTTCATTATAGTGGGATTGGTTTCATACATCCCGCAAAATTTCATCTTTGTGCGTTCTCTGAAATAATCTTCGGCATGCATTTACTTTTTTACATAAACTGTTAAGTCGTTACACCACCAAGGAATAGTTTTATCATTAAATTTAATGAACTTTGATCTTTTAAAGGCATGCACATGCGTTTATTACTGAAATATTATATTTTGCAATAAAATCTGTAAAATTTTCTTCTTGCTTGATTTTTTTTGTAAAAATCTGGTTCAAATTCAATATCATTATTTTTTTAATTTATAATTAAACATGTCTAAAAATTCATTTGGTATATTATAATCAAAATTGTTCCAATTCTCATCATAAATAGTAAATCTATTTGTTAAAGGTATTGAGCAGTGTTTGTCTGTTATTATATTGTACCGGGTGGCCAACTAAGAACGGCTGTCGGCCATATCTCAGGAATGGATTATAGCACAGGTTCGGGAAAAAAAATTTTATAACAAGAGTGGCCTCAAGAGACGCATGGAAATTATTTTTAGAATTGTAGGTCTACCGCTAGAGCGCGTATTTGACAGTTAAAATTTTAAAAAGCAAAATTTTGCAAAATTTACTAAATTAAGAGGCGTATTAAATATTATAATCAGATTCCTCGACAAATTCTGCATATTTTTTATTTGACAAGTCTTAGTAACCTTGTTACGAAAAAACGCCTTTAATTCAGGTTCTGCTTGACCGATTTTAATAAAATTGTTGTTGTTTGAAAGAGATTTTGTTAAACAATAGAAAATTTGTAAATTTGAAGCAATCTGATTAATAACATAAATGCTAGAGGGCTCTGTTTAATAATTTTTAATATTGTGTTTTCTCTTTACAATTTTAAATGGAAGCATAAGAATTTAAGTAGGTCTTTAAAAGTAGACTAAATTAGTAATAAAAGAGTGAAAACCGCAAGTCGATATCTTTTTCCTATTCTGAGATATCGTAAGAAACAGGTAAATGGCGGGAATTGTTTTTCCAACGTCTAGTAGGTTAGTTCGCGTTAACGGAAATTAAATTCAGCCTGGATGAAAAGATCTTACATTGGTCTGCAGTAATTTAAACTGCTATCATACTAATGTTATGGTTGCCGCTAGGTTACCTAAATGTAATGCTGTCGCTACTAACCATGAGAACAAATTATAAAATAATAATGTGATACATCTAACATTTTTTAATTATATAAGAATTTTATATTTGTTTTCAAGCGATGTGTTGGTAAATCAAAAGCATAAAATATCAATAAAAACCGATATTTGCCCAGCAACAACAAATACAGTTTAAAATATGAATTACGATTTACTGATGACAACAAAATTAGTAAAGAGGGCCATGTAAGATATAAAATAAATTCCCTGTTGAAAACAAGCAAGCTATGATTTTCATGCATATGTCAAAAATTATTCATCGTGTTGCATTTAGTAGACTTTCTTTATCTTTTCGTACCAAAATGACTCTTACAAATGAAGAAGTATTTGATATGTTGGCAGTTTACTTTGAATGTATGAGAAATGCAACCGTTGCTGCTAGAGTGTATGCACTACAGTACCCAAACAGACGGCATCACAGCAGAAGAGTTTTTCTCCGACTCGCACACCCTGTGCGTACTACTGGAAATGTGAATCTTCCTGTGTACTGAAGACAACGCAGAGGTAGAACAGAGGAAATATTAACCCTCATTCAAGCACCAGAGCTATAGCTAGAGACTTGGGTATATGTCGAACCACCGTCCAAAATATTTTAAGAGAACACTGGTGACTACTTTATTAATGCATGTTTTATTCGGTATTATAATGATAAAAATGTTTTAATTTTTTCGTTTGTCGTTGTATATCATACCGAAAATGTCATTACATCAAAGTTAACTTGTGACAACATGACTAATGTATTTGCCGCTATTTTATGTCCAGTTTCAATCAAACACCAAATTATTTAATGAAATTATCTTATGCTATGTTAATAGATTTTAACTAACAACATGATAATTAAGTGAAGCAAAGTAAAGTAAAAAGGTACCAATAATAAAAAATAATGAGAGGCCGGGCGAAACAAATTCGTAATAACATTCCGAGAGTTAATGCGTTTAAAGTCGTTTTTCGTTTACTAACAACGAAGGGCTTCAATGTGTCTTATTGATCTGATTACTTTATAATATATACTATTTTAGATTGCACCCATATCACATGGTCCTACACCATAGTTAGAATGCTCAAGATTTCGATATCAGGTTGGATTTTTGCAACTGGCTTTCAAATATGATACACGACGATCCTGAAATACTTTCACGAATTATGTGGACAGATGAGGCTACTTTTCGTAGTGATGGTAGTGTAAATCGACATAATATGCACTACTGGTCTGAAACGAACGCCCACTGGATGGAGGAGGTCCAACATCAGGGTCGTTGGTTTGTAAATGTGTGGTGGGGATTCTAGGTGGAGAAATAATTGGGCCCTTTTTTAATGAGACTGTTAATGGAGAAAGGTATTTAGATTTTTAAGCAACGGATTGCCACTTATTTTAGAAGACGTACCCTTAGCCATTCGTAGTGACATGTTCTTGCAACATGAAGGGTGCCGGCACATTATTCTAGAGATGTTCGGAATTTCTTAGATCAATCATACCCTGAAAGGTGGATAGGACGTGGAAGTTTATTTATTTGGCCACCAAGGTCTCCAGACATAACTTGTTTAGATTTTTATTTGTGTGGGCAAATAAAAGATCTCGTTTATGCCGATATACTCAGAACAAGAGCTGACATGATTGAAAGAATACGACAGACAATACGAAGTATTTCAAGGGCAGAAATTGAAACTGCTGTTCTCTCCACCCGCCAGCGATTGATTTCATGCATTGAAAATGATGGACGACATTTCGAACATCTAGGGCGACACTAATTACGTAGTTATTTATTTAAGGTTTTAATTGTTAGATTTATCACATTATTATTTTATAATTTGTTCTCATTGTTAGTAGCGACAGCATTACATTTAGGTAATCTAGCGGCAACCATAACATTAGTATGATAACAGTTTAAATTACTGCAGACCAATGTAAGATCTTTTCATCCAGGCTAAATTTAATAATTTCTGTTAACGCGAACTAGCCTACTAGATTATTATAAGCTTTTGTTATGAACGAATAAGTTCAAAGGTAAATATGTAATTAAAAATTATTATTAATTTTAGCCTACTAGACGTTGGAAGAACAATTCCTGCCATTTACCTGTTTCTTACGATATCTCAGGATAGGAAAAAGATATCGATTTGCAGTTTTCACTGTTTTATTACTAATTTAGTCTAATTTTTAAAGACCTACTTAAAATGTTTATGCTTCCACTTAAAATTGTAAAGAGAAAACACAATATTAAAAAAATATTAAACAGCGCCCTCTAGCATTTATGTTATTAATCAGATTGCTTCAAATTTACAAATTTTCTATTGTTTAATAAAAGCTCTTTCGAACAACATCAAGTTTATTAAAATCGGTCAAGCAGAACCTGAATTAAAGGCGTTTTTTCGTAACAAGGTTCCCACTCTCCCCCACCCCTTGTTTGAAAAGATAGACTAAAACTTGTCAAATAAAAAATATGCGGAATTTGTCGAGGAATCTGATTATAATATTTAATACGCCTCTTAATTGAGTAAATTTTGCTTTCTAGCGGTGGACCTACAATTCTGAAAATAATTTCCAGGCGTTTCTCGAGGGCACTTTTGTTATAAAATTTTTTTTCCCGAACCTGTGCTATAATCCATTCCTGAGATATGGCCGACGGCAGTAGTACGACACTTGCCCCTCCTTTTTTTACGTCACAAGCCCGCCCCTTCGCTTTTTACACATCCACGTGGGAGGTTGGTTTTCCACCCTTATTTTTGCACGCTCACGTGTGAGACCGGATTTTCAACCCTTATTTTTACTCGCTTACGTGGGGACCGTATTTTCCACCCTTATTTTTATATATCCACGTGTGAGACAGGATTTTCATCCCTAATTATTTTTACACATCCACGTGTGAGACCGGATTTTCCACCCTTATTTTTGCACGTCCACGTGTGAGACCGTGTTTTCAACCCTATTTCTGCACGCTTACGTGTGAGACCGGATTTTCCACCCCCTATTTTTTTTTTATATATCCTCGTGTGAGACCGTATTTTCAACCCTAATTTTACACGCTTACGTGTGAGGCCGGATTTTCCACCCTTATTTTTACTCGCTTACGTGTGAGACCGTATTTTCAACCCTTTTCAACCCTAATTATTTTCGCTTTTGATTCGTCCACGTGTAGGACGCGTTTTTCAACCCTTTGCATTCTTAATTAAGGCCTTTTTTTGTATTTATCAGATCCGTGTGGGGGATATATTTTTCAACCCTTGATGAAATTTTTAACTGTTTTGTCTGTATTAAGGGCCTTTTTGACAGCAATTTTTGTGTTCACTAGCGTGAGCGACGTACATTTCAACCCTGACAGTATTTTCAACCTTTTTGTTTGTATTAAGAGCCCTTTTGGCGGGGAGCCCCTAAAGGATAGGCAAATGGATGTGCACGTAGGATCGTATTTTCTACCTATTTTTAAGGGTTAATAAACGGTAGAATATTTTTTGGTATTAAAAGAAGCTAATCAAGGTAAAGGTAACGTATACGTTTGATTTTAAAATACACTATTAAATTCTATAACGATAATAAACAGTTAATGGCATTGCATAATCAGCTAATTACCCTGTTGTTGTCATACAATGTGAATGTACGGTTTAGCAACTATTTAATATGAATTGAATTTTATCAAATGAGATTGCATAATTGTTGTTATTATTAAAATCATTATTAGATTTCTTTTAAACCCCATCTACAGATTGTGATCCTCTACTTGGTTTAAAATTCACTTGCATATATTTTAAAATGAAATTACTTTAAAAATAAAACGTGTAATTAACTAATTGATTAACCTGCTTACAGCAATAGTAATCACTGAAAATTAAGGAATGTCGCTTTTATTTATTTACCATTTAATACGTATCATTTATATGCAATATATTCTGGTTTTAAATATGAGTCACAATGTATCGCAATGCTTTCTGCTTTAATTATAGGTCATAATTAAATCTAGTTGTCGCTCAAGGTAATCACTACCAAATTAATCTCATCTACAACAAGAAACTTAATATCAATAATGTTAACAAAGTATTTTTATAATGCCATTTCCGCATAGTTTAATGTCCATGTATGGTCATATTTTAGTCTTGGGAGATCGGATTTTGTCACAAAATACAAGCACAGGAACAATTACAAGTACAAGCACAAGCGCAAACACAGGTACATACAAACACACAAACAGGAAAAACGAAAAATCGCAAACACGAAAACGAAAATTCAAACACGAAAATTCGTAAACACACAAACTCACAAACACAAAAACGAAAACGAAAATTCGCAAACACGAAAAATAACAAACACACAAACGCGCAGAGTACGAAAAACGCAAACACGAAAATCGTAAACACAAAATTCTCAAACACGAAAACCGCAAACATACAAATGCACAAACACGAAAAACGAAAACACACAAAACGAAAAACACGCAGCTGCCGAATGAATTAAGACTGGGATTTGGAGTCTATAAACAAAATGATTCTCTCTGTCTCTGTCTCTGTCTCTGTCCCTGTCTCTGTCTCTGTCTCTCTCTGTCTCTGTCTCTGTCTCTGTCTCTGTCTCTGTCTCTGTCTCTGTCTCTGTCTCTGTCTCTGTGTCTGTCTCTGTCTCTATCTCTGTCTCTGTCTCTGTCTCTGTCTCTGTCTCTGTCTCAGTCTCTGTCTCAGTCTCTGTCTCAGTCTCTGTCCCAGTCTCTGTCTCTGCTCTGTCTCTGTCTCTGTCTCTGTCTCTGTCTCTGTCTCTGTCTCTGTCTCTGTCTCTGTCTCTGTGTCTGTGTCCGTCTCTGTCTCTGTCTCTGTCTCAGTCTCCGTCTCCGTCTCTGTCTCTGTCTCTTAATCGCATACGGTCGAGGTGCGTGTCTGGGTAGTTGATTAGAAGCATCAAGTCGAAAAACATTCTTCTTGTGGCTGGGGATCGATTTCAAGCATCTCAACACTTGTGCCGCATACATCTTTCTTCAATTTTATCTGCACTCTGTTTTGAGGCTGTAGTACGTTTTCTAATACATAAACAGAATCTTCAATACAGTGATACGTTAACAAAACACATTAGCTAGTTAGTTTCACCTCATATTACTTTACATGCAAGCCTGATCTAATCATAAATACATACATCTGTTAAAAAGCTAATTAAACATAACCCACGGCCTGGTATAGCAAGCAACGCTCCAATTATAGCTTTTAGACAACACAATAGCCTACAACTAAATATAATCGACTAGCACTGCTTTAGTACGAGGATCAAACGAAAACGCATGCACGCACGACACGACACGCACACGACAGCGTACGCACGCACGACACGACGACGCACGCTACACGTACACGACGTACGCACGCACACGCATCGACGCACGCACACACACACACACACACACACACACACACACACACACACACACACACACACACACACACACACACACACCGCGCGCGTGTGTGTGTGTGTGTGTGTGTGTGTGTGTGTGTGTGTGTGGTGTGTGGTGGTGTGTGTGTGTGGTGTGGTGTGGTGGTGGTGTGTGTGTGTGTGTGTGGTGTGTGTGTGTGTGTGTGTGTGTGTGTGTGTGTGTGTGTGTGTGTGTGTGTGTGTCTGTGTGTGTGTGTGTGTGTGTGTGTGTGTGTGTGTGTGTGTGTGTGTGTGTGTGTGTGTGTGTGTGTGTGTGCACATACGTGCGTGCGTGCGAGCGTGCGTACGGTCGTGCGAGCGCTCGCGCGCATACGTGCGTGCGTGCGAGCGTGCTAGCTTGCGTGCGTGCGTACGTGTGTACGTGCGTGCGTGCGTACATGTACGTGCGTGCGTGCGCACGTGTACGTGCGTGCGTGCGTGCATGCGCGTTTTTCGTTTGATCCTCGTACTAAAGCAGTGCTAGTCGATTGTATTTAGTTGTAGGCCCTATTGTGTTGTCTAAAAGCTATAATTGGAAGCGTTGCTTGCTATACCCAGGCCGTGGGTTATGTTTAATTAGCTTTTTTTAACAGATGTATTTATTTATGATTAGATCAGGCTTGCATGTAAAGTAATATAGAGGTGAAACTAACTAGCTAATGTGTTTTGCTGCTACACGTATCACAGTATTGAAGATTCTGTTTATGTATTAGAAAAACGTACTACAGCCTCAAAACAGAGTGCAGATAAAAATTGAAGAAAGATGTATGCGGCACAAGTGTTGAGATGCTTGAAATCGATCCCCCCAGCCACAAGAAGAATGTGTTTTCGACTTGTATGTGCTTCTAATCAACTACCCAGACACGCACCTCGACCGTATGCGATTAAGAGACAGAGACAGAGACGGAGACGGAGACTGAGACAGAGACAGAGACAGAGACAGAGACAGAGACAGAGACTGAGACAGAGACTGAGACAGAGACTGAGACAGAGACAGAGACAGAGACAGAGACAGAGGCAGAGACAGAGACTGAGACAGAGACAGAGACAGAGACAGAGACGGAGACAGAGACAGAGACAGACACAGAGATAGAGACAGAGACAGACTGAGACAGAGACAGAGACAGAGACATAGACAGAGAAAGAGACAGAGACAGAGACAGAGACAGAGACAGAGACAGAGACAGAGACAGAGACAGAGACAGAGACAGGGACAGAGACAGAGACAGAGAGAATCATTTTGTTTATAGACTCCAAATCCCAGTCTTAATTCATTCGGCAGCTTTGCGTGTTTTTCTTTTTGTGTGTTTTCGTTTTTCGTGTTTGTGCATTTGTATGTTTGCGGTTTTCGTGTTTGAGAATTTTGTGTTTACGATTTTCGTGTTTGCGTTTTTCGTACTCTGCGCGTTTGTGTGTTTGTTATTTTCGTGTTTGCGAATTTTCGTTTTCGTTTTTGTGTTTGTGAGTTTGTGTGTTTACGAATTTTCGTGTTTGCGAATTTTCGTTTTCGTGTTTGCGATTTTCGTTTTTCCTGTTTGTGTGTTTGTATGTACCTGTGTTTGCGCTTGTGCTTGTACTTGTAATTGTTCCTGTGCTTGTATTTTGTGACAAAATCCGATCTCCCAAGACTAAAATATGACCATACATGGACATTAAACTATGCGGAAATGGCATTATAAAATACTTTGTTAACATTATTGATATTAACTTTCTTGTTGTAGATGAGATTAATTTGGTAGTGATTACCTTGAGCGACAACTAGATTTAATTATGACCTATAATTAAAGCAGAAAGCATTGCGATACATTGTGACTCATATTTAAAACCAGAATATATTGCATATAAATGATACGTATTAAATGGTAAATAAATAAAAGCGACATTCCTTAATTTTCAGTGATTACTATTGCTGTAAGCAGGTTAATCAATTAGTTAATTACACGTTTTATTTTTAAAGTAATTTCATTTTAAAATATATGCAAGTGAATTTTAAACCAAGTAGAGGATCACAATCTGTAGATGGGGTTTAAAAGAAATCTAATAATGATTTTAATAATAACAACAATTATGCAATCTCATTTGATAAAATTCAATTCATATTAAATAGTCGCTAAACCGTACATTCACATTGTATGACAACAACCGGGTAATTAGCTGATTATGCAATGCCATTAACTGTTTATTATCGTTATAGAATTTAATAGTGTATTTTAAAATCAAACGTATACGTTACCTTTACCTTGATTAGCTTCTTTTAATACCAAAAAATATTCTACCGTTTATTAACCCTTAAAAATAGGTAGAAAATACGATCCTACGTGCACATCCATTTGCCTATCCTTTAGGGGCTCCCCGCCAAAAGGGCTCTTAATACAAACAAAAAGGTTGAAAATACTGTCAGGGTTGAAATGTACGTCGCTCACGCTAGTGAACACAAAAATTGCTGTCAAAAAGGCCCTTAATACAGACAAAACAGTTAAAAATTTCATCAAGGGTTGAAAAATATATCCCCCACACGGATCTGATAAATACAAAAAAAGGCCTTAATTAAGAATGCAAAGGGTTGAAAAACGCGTCCTACACGTGGACGAATCAAAAAGCGAAAATAATTAGGGTTGAAAAAGGGTTGAAAATACGGTCTCACACGTAAGCGAGTAAAAATAAGGGTGGGAAAATCCGGCCTCACACGTAAGCGTGT
This sequence comes from Vesta saturnalis, assembly GCA_036346205.1. NCBI lineage: Eukaryota > Metazoa > Arthropoda > Insecta > Coleoptera > Lampyridae > Vesta > Vesta saturnalis. The sequence goes on along the minus strand of JARFJB010000145.1, from coordinate 2,245,567 downwards.
AAAAATTAGGGTTGAAAATACGGTCTCACACGAGGATATATAAAAAATAGGGGTGGAAAATCCGGTCTCACACGTAAGCGTGCAGAAATAGGGTTGAAAACACGGTCTCACACGTGGACGTGCAAAAATAAGGGTGGAAAATCCGGTCTCACACGTAAGAGGGTAAAAATAAGGGTGGAAAATCAGGTCTCACACGTGGATGTGTAAAAATAATTAGGGATGAAAATCCTGTCTCACACGTGGATATATAAAAATAAGGGTGGAAAATACGGTCCCTCACGTAAGCGAGTAAAAATAAGGGTTGAAAATCCGGTCTCACACGTGGATGTGTAAAAATAAGGGTGGAAAAACCGACCTCCTACGTGGATGTGTAAAAAGCGAAGGGGCGGGGCTTGTGACGTAAAAAAAGGAGTGGGGCAAGTGTCGGGGTACTACTGACGGCCGTTCTTAGTTGGCCACCCGGTACGTAATAAATTTGTGATCTGAGCAACTTTCAGATTATTCAATTTTCCAATTTTTAAGAAGATTAACGGAACGGTGATTAACAATCAATATTGCTTTATCCCCTAATAGTTTCAAAAGTGGTTAAATCACTATTTCATTTAATACATATAGACAATTTGAAACAATGTAATTAATCCTCCATTGCTTTTCCTCTACTATTATTTATAACATCATGCCATAAAACTGATCTACAATTACAGTCTATTTTATGTAAACTTGCGTAAATGTCATCTTTAATGTCAAAATAAATATTACTTGCCATTCTCCATTGCTCTTCCTCTACTCTTATTTATAACATCTTGCCACAAGACTGATCTACAATTACAGTGTATTTTATCTAAACTTGCGTAAATGTCATCCTTAATGTCAAAATAAATACTACTTGTCATAAAGTTACCTTCGTTAGGTAACTGACTCATTAAAATAGCATTAATTAAGTTATTATGCCCTTTTCTTTAACGACCCCTGTGAAAAATTTTTAAAATTTTTGGGAATTGGAGCCACTTTATTTTCAATATTGCAAGGTTCCTGAATGAATGCAATATCAATTGCTTCATCATTTAAAATATTTATTAAATTATGTGTTACTACACTTCAGTGTTGTAGATTTATCTGACCACATTTAAAATTTTTCGTATTTCCTAAATTTGAAATACAACTGTTTGCCATTTAATAATTTGTGTTTTGCTTACACTTATTTAACATTTTTTTTTAGCATGGAAAATTTTTATCTAACGCCAAGTGATATATATCCATTTTGTCCGGATTATATTTATTCCAATTGATACAATTAATGCATTTAAAGTTTAGTAAATTTTTTCACTTTGTTGTAACTTATGATCTTCAGCGTACTGTGGACAAGTTAATTTGCCTTTTCATGCGTTTGCATTGTGATCAAATTTACTACAATTAAAGCACCGTCTAATTAAAAAGTAATCATCACATACACAATAGTTCCATCTTAATGTTAATTTTCTATTTAGTAATTTCTTTCTTGTTTTACCGTTGATAATTAAATTACTACCAATTTTTTTATTTTTAAAATGAATTTTGGAATGATACCGTTTTCACTTAAGTTCATTTCATAATTTTGAATTGAAATTTCTTTTGCAACAGTTTCAATTTCGATCTCTTCAGATGTATTATAAATTATCATTTTAGGATTTCTTTTGTAGGAATTGTAGCATCCAATTGATTGCCACAAGCATATTAATTTTATCAGTGAATAATTTAGTTTCATTTTCAGTATTTCATTCTATCAAAATTTTTCTGTTTTTTAATGATTTAAATGCATTTATTCCAACTTTAATATCTACTGGATTAATTTTGGATTTAATTAGCGTTTTCATGTAATTAGGTGATTGATTAACCTTTAATTTAATAACAACTTTACATTTACAGCCATTTCTAGATTATTACTGACTACTTGTGAATACAACGGTTTACCGTCATTGTGACACATTTACATTTCAAAATTGGAATTATTTTACAAACTTCCATTAATATCTTGTAATTCCTAATTTTTTGCATTTAATGGTTCTTTGACACTATTCTAAACCTTTCTTATTTCTGCTATAGCCTTCAAAATATCTTGTTTGTAATCTGCGTAAATTACCACTTTTTTCAATAGCTATAACCAAATTAGCAACAGCATTCTCTAATATTGCATCCACATCATTCCCCATATTAAATGAGGGAAACTGAAAAGGTGCAACACTATTTCCATTATTATTTAACGCCGCGCGTCGTGTGTGTGTGTGTGTGTGCGTGCGTGTGTGCCTGTGTGTATATGTGCGTCTGTGTGTGTGTGTGGGTGTGTGTGGGTGTGTGTAGGTGCGTGCGTGCCTGGGTGCGGTCGAGCGTGCGTGCGTGAGTGTGTGTAGTGTGTGTAAGGGGGTGAGTGCTTGAGTGTGTGGTGTGTGTGGGTGTGTGTGGTGTGTGTGTGTGGTGGGTGTGGTCGTGCGCTGTGTGTGTGTGTGTGTGGGTGTGTGTGTGTGTGTGTGTGTGTGTGGGTATGTGTGCGTGTGTGCGTGCGTGCGTAAGTGTGGTCGAGCGTGCGTGCGTGAGTGTGTGTAAAGGGGGGGGGCGTGCGTGGGTGTGTGTATGTGTTTGTGCGCGTGTGTGTGCGTTTGTGTGAGTGTGTCTGTGTGTATGCGTCTGTGTGTGTGTGTGTGTGTGGGTCGCGTGTGTATGTGTGTGTGACGTAGAGGGGTTTATTAGGGGCAGTTTTGGTTTTTATCAAATAGTTTTAAAACAGCTGCATATTTCAAAGACATAAAAATACCTAGATATAGACCTTGAACATATCGATTAATTATGCTTTATGCAAAAAAGTGTTGGTTAAAATTTTTTCATTATCTGAATAATGATTACTCTTATAAGAAAAAGTGTAGACGTACTTTTTAAAGAAAATTTAATTTTACATGACTTTTCTTTATAGAGTTTTTTAATATAACACAAGGTAAGACAAAAAATTAATTAAATATGAATGAAAATGGTTATACTGCTTATTGATATCTTACAGAGGTGGGCGGCTTTGGAATTCTCTTTAATTTAACATGTATGTGTTAATATCTATCTAACATGAAGTTTTAAATGCCATTTTGACAAATTATTTTTTTGTTTTTACAACTTCGCCTGTTTCTGTTATGAACGTATAAAAAAAGAGGTTGAATAGTTTCTTTTAATTTTTTTATTATAGTATATTAACATGTCAGACATGAAGTTTTAAATGTCTGTTTGACATAGATTATTGTTTCTGTTTTTACATTGGTGCATATTTTCGTAATTAGCTTATTACAAAAGTGTTGCATAATTATCCTAAAGGAATATTATTAAAATTATTTAATTTTTTTTTTATTTCTATTTTGTAGGTTGGAAGGTCGTGATATTTTGTTTTTATAATGTTGCCTGTTTTCCTTATGAAAGTATAAAAAGGGTTACCATAAAAAATTATAATTAAAATGATTTCATTTCTTTTACATTTTTAAGTTAGCATTAAGATGTATAATTAACCTCTGCCAGACATAAAGTTTTAAACGTCTGTTTGACATAGATTTGTATTTTCAATTTACAACGTTGCATATTTTCGTAATTAATTTATTGCATGGGAGGTTACATAATTATACTAAAAAAATTTTATTAAATTTATTTCATTTCTTTTAATTTCAAATTTATAGGTTGGAAGGTCGTGGTGTTCTCCACAGATATTTAAGCTAGCATCTAGATCGGACATGACGTTTTAAACGTCTCTTATACATAGATAATTTTTTTGTTTTACAATGTTGCCTATTTTCGTAATGAAATTATTATATAAGAGATTGCTTAATTATCGTAAAAAAATGTTATTAAAATTATTTCATTTCGTATAACTTCCATTTTGTAGGTTGGAAGGTCGTGTGGTGTTCCACACCAGATATTGGTTTTGTTGTAGTGATATGGAGTAATGAAGAATTTTTTGGAGAGATAACACGTGACTAATACGTTGTTATGAAGAAAATCAGGTTTGAGTGAAGATAACATTGGTAGTTTAAATGACATGCTTTTAATAAGCAGATGAGGTTGGAATAATAATAAAATAGACATCGGACGGTTTAGTTGCGCTAAACCTCCTGCTCCCGCGTATACATACCTTGTTTTTGATCAATCTGAATGAATGGTATGTTAGAGACTGAAGAAGGAAGGGAAATGTCGCGTATTTCATTCCCTCCCTAAGGAGGAAGGCGGGCTGTTTGAGCTTTCCAAACTCCTTCAGCCACGATCATGGATAGATACATTACGTATATATGCATGGTGGGATTAAGGATGGGTGTGATCAGGATAGGATAGGAACGGAGTTAGGGTTCTGAGGGGAAATACTACCCCAGCATTCACCTAAGTTAGCCGCACGTGGTGTACATATACGCAGTGACCATGCCGCTACATGTGTATGAGTAAAATTCCCCGAATAAATCTCATACAAAGTAGACAGTAACGGGAATCGAAACCATTACCTCCCGAATGCTAAGTAGGTCGTGTTACCACTACTCTACCAGCTCAGAATTAGAGACTGACCTCCATGCCGCTTATATTTATATGTGAATCGGGGGGGGGGCACTATGTTATAATTATTTACACGCTTTGTTGGTTGTGAAGCAACTACTATTTCAATCAGATTTGACATGACTGGTAAGATACTAATCGGTCGCAGGTGATCGTACGTGGCAGCCGAAGGAACTTTACTCAGAGCAAGAATATGTGCTGATGTTCATTTATTGTGAACACATTTTGTAATCAAGCTGAAGGTTATTAAATGAGTGATCATCTTTCAGCAATGCGGAAAGGCTATTTTCAACATCTTTAACCTCAAATTCCGTTCGTAAATTGTGCTGAGTAATACCAAGCCTTGTGTTACTTTGAAAGGAAGTTAGATGGCCTTTATTCACTACTTCTACCGTGTTAAGAAAATATTAATTTATTTTTATCTGTGTTCAATAAATCTTAATCGATTTTATTTGACGATTTGTTATGAATATGTCATGACGCAAACAACTTTCAAATGTTTCTCGGGTAATTGTAGTTTTGTTTGACCATGACTGTTTTAAGATATTTAAGTTTGATGGTTATTATTACAAAAACACTGGATATCTTTGGCGCTCACGCATGCCACACTGGAGCACAACCACATACACAGTTAAATAATTATATACTACCAGAAAATAGTAAATAACAAAATACGCACCATTTGTGTGTAATCTAAACACGTTGCCTTTTAAATAATAAGTAAAATTTCTAATTTAGTCTTTACTACTGTCAATGTTAAACATTTGTTAATTGCTTCAACTGAATTGTTAGATAAAATCAGAGAATGCAGAATTTTCTTAAAAGTGACAATAAATTGCTTCACAATGATATATCCTTTGAATTACTTCTACAATCTTGGTTACGACCCAGTTTTACCTTTAACCCTTCGAAATTTTACAAGGGTTTCTTTTAACACATTCTGTTGATAAAGAACGCTATCAACTATCCATTTTGAAATGTGAAATTCTATTAAAACATTTTCTAGTATGCCATGAAAATTGATGAGCATTAGTGTCATCTGTTTCAATTTAATGTTTACCGTGTATTTCATTATTTGATACCATTAGGTAGGTATTACATACATCAGCTGTCATACACGTGCTTTATAGTCGTTTTTTCCACTTAACAGTTCAGAATAAAATTACGATTTGTAAGCAAATCGTCTGTTAGAGAAACAAAGGTCGAAAAAATTGGCAGTTTGAAAAAGTTGAAATTATATAACAAATATGAGCACAATTTTAGTAATGATTTGCATTACAGTCATTAAAGAGATGCTTTCATGTATAATGAAATCAATACATGGTTAATTGCATACATGAGTTTGACTGCGAAGGTTTATGCAGCTAATCTAGTCATGCACCTTTTTACCTGCCCAAATGAAACGTATATAAATGTGATTTCATTCCTATTGTGAAATGGTTAATGCTAATAACTGACAAGACTCTTAGAGTAATTGACCGTGTTTTTTTAAATTTAGAAAATAATTGAGAAAGTAACATAGAACGATATTTTTTTTAGTTAAAACGATTGGTTAAGGTCTGTTTAAAATTAGTAGGGTTGATTATCTTATTGAGTTAGCCCTTACAGTGCTGCCAACCGATTTTTTCAAGAAATCCCTTTCTCTAAAACAAAATTTCCCTTTTAATTAAAAAATTCCCTCTTTTAGAAATATCTAAATCAACATGTGGATTCCATTTTAAACTGCAATAAACAGAAATCAATACCAGAAACCACAAAAAACTTGAATAAACTGGATGTGTTTTGACAGCAACACTATCATTATCAGCGGAACCCAACAGATTTCTTTTTTTTTTGACGTAGGCTGCAACTGAAAATATACTTTCAGCTTCCGCGTTGCTGTGAGCTAAAATTAAAGCAAAAGTTGCATGTTTACTAAAATTTCGGAACATATGCTTTTCATCAAAATTATAATTTGTCACGTGCGGTTGATATTTACCGTACATTTTTTTCGAATATTAGGATATTTAAAATATTACGTGTAGAATTCTAAATTAAAACGTTGTCACCGAGAATTATTATTTTAAAATTGTTATCGCAGTTTTGAAAGGAATTAAATTTCTTGATGGTTGAAAAGAGTTTTCAAGTAACCTAATATATCTGGGTAAAAAGATGTTTGTATTGCGGCTAATAACGAAAGGTCGCGTTTAAATATTTTTTTTTTTTCTTTCGAGTTAAACACTCTATTTATGCATTGAAGCTTTGGTAGTGAGAGTGTAAAAAATTTATTTGAATAACAGGGTTACTTATTAAAAAAAAGGATGTATATACGTGACTCAATTCTAGGTATCGAAACTATTTTTTACCTGGGAAATATCCACTATGCAATTTTGAGATGGAAGATTTTTATGTGACGAATAAAATGGATGGCGTGATCTTTTGGGGAAAGGGGAGTTTTGTTTTTCAGTTAGTCGAAGTCGAGCTGTAAAAGAAAGAGGTTGGACGCGGAACGTAGGGTATGCTCTTGGGGCGTACTGAATTTACCTAAATTCTACCGTGGTATTTGAAGCTATCGTGGGGAAAGCTTTCCCGTTCACCTTTCTGTGGATTTTAAAGAGTATTCAACCATCCCGGGGACTTTTTTGTTGTGTTTCGATAGTCAGAAGTGACGTTTATGGGGTCCACGGTCCATCATATTTGGGTTAATTCGCGCTTTTTCGGATTCCTATATCGTAAGTTCAGTATAATTATTTACGTATCACGCAGGTACATCCGCGTCCACAGCTGTAAACATAACTATCGCTATAATACATTTTGTGTATATAAGGGACAAAACGTTTTGTAAATAAATTAATGCGTATATGTATTAAGCACAGTTAATAATCAACTCGTTTTGTTTTAAAATTTTCATCATGTAAATATAATTCAAAAATAGCCGCATCGTTGAAATTTCACGACCGTTAAGTGATTGAAAGGCAGTATCAAGGAGATTGAAGAGTCATTGGTATCCATCGATTACCAAAAGGGTCAATAGCACGAGTATTGCCTTAAGTAATTTAGTGTGATCATTTGTGCGAATAAAGGTAATTACTTTCCTACGTTTATTTTTTTAATAACGCAGAGTATGTGCGTTATTTTCTATTTTATTCTGAATATTTTATACAAATTGTATTACGAAAATTTTTAAAATTTATGTTTTCGGCGCCAATATTATTCTTTTTTGGTGTTAATTAAAATTAAGGTACTTATGGTACCTTAATAGATAATTTCGGGAATTTGAACCTTGCAAAAGTCATCAGGTTTTAACTATTAGATTTTACGAAGAAAGATTGCTCTTTACTCCCCTCCGGAAGTAAATTTAATGTGGTTTTACAACTGTGCCAATACTTTGATTGTTTATTTTACGATTATTATTATCATAATATATGGCTAGCGTTAATAGATTTGAGAGTATTATTTCGTTACTGAGTGTACTATTATTTATGAACATATTCCTTTCATAGCGTTATTATTTACGTGGTATTCAATTTAAAAGATAAGATGCTTTGATTACGTTTAAGGTGCTGCGTAGTTTACTCCTTGTTTATGATTTTATTGAAAGTTTTTCTTAACGTAATAATTTGTGAGATATTTCGCTGTTAGATTATTTGCCATTTATGTATTTTTTAAGTTTCATTGAGATTTAACGTAACCTAAAGGTATAGTAAATAAGATTGGTGTCCGATCAGCTGGTTTATTAGCACGTCATTTTATTGCGAACGCGTACAAATATTTTGAAGTTTAGAAGGAAACGCTGGACCAAGGCTGTCAATTTACTGACTCATCTGATCATGCGACAAAGGCAAGCAAGTTATTTTGTTTCGACCCCTATATTGACGTTTATTAACATTCTACATTCTATACATATATATATATATATATATATATATATATATATATATATATATATACTTTTTATTTGTTTATGTAAATAAATGAATTTTGATGAGTAGATATGTCAGATAAATATGGATTTTTAGACATATTTGATTGTTTTCTATCATAAAATAATATTTTTTTACGAACATTTTGATACCGTACAATCCGTGTTTAATCAGTATTAAACATGACAAAGCGCCAATAGCGTATTCATTGTTACATCTGAATGGTTAACACATTAATACCCACAACTTTAGCAATGGCCGCCGCCGCGCACTGCAACGTAACTAAAGCCTGTCCGGTAGAACTGAACGGGTATCGGATTAACAAGGAGGATTGTCAATATATGGTTCTATTGTGCTTGAAACCGCCTTAATGCTTTGCTGTCTCGTACTTATTGTACGTGACAAAGAAAGATGGATATATTATGAATAATGCCTCTATTTCTGCCGAACAAAAGCGTTTGCAACTTTCACACATAATGACAAGGCAATAAGAATCAGATGCAGGTAGAATAGAAATTCAATAGGTATAATAAAATGCCAGTGGTTCTCAACACTGCTTTAACATTACATTTAAAATTTATGGAAGAATGCAAGTTTTATAATAAACATTTATAAAAGCCATTCATAATAATGAATATTCGATTAAGTATAGGTATTTCAATTTACATTTAGAAAGTTCATTGTATACCTAAGTATGGTAATGACGTTTTAGTGTACTCCAATTACAAAAGAATCCAAATAAATATGCAATACTGTAACAATAAGTAATTAATAATAGATTATTATACCATTTAGTAGGTACATATAGGTATAAATAAAACAACTGCAATATCTATATTATCATTATTCTTTGAGTAAGCGTTTATATAAACTAACCATTAATATAATGCCGAAAAAGTTGAGTAAAGAAATTCGCGAATTAGTTTTAAATACAGTCGATTATTTTAAAGAAGAAAAGAAAATGGTGGTCCACTATTATCTACATTTTCTGTTCAACAAAGAACAGCAAACGCGTTAAAACTTTCGGTTTCGACGGTGGGGAAAATCTGTGCTTTAAAAAAATGGCGGCGAGTTGGAACCTCCAGTGAAAAAACAGCGTGTCAAACTTTGCACTACAGATTTTCCAGAAAATGGAAAACAAACAATTCGTGCATTAATATACGAGATGTACGCGAAGAAGGAACACGTAACGTTAAATTCATTATTAAACTTCTTAAAATTGAGAACCGCGTATGAAATAGGAAAAACCAGTTTGGCTCTAGTGTTAAAAATATGGGCTTTAAATTCCAAAAACCAACAATAGACGCGGTTTGTGTGAACAAAGCCACATTGTCGCCAAAAGAAACGTTTTTCTGAGAAAGTATCTCAAAATCTTAACTCCGAAAGTTCGAGACAGTTTGTTTTACAGACGAAACGTGGATATTTAGTAAAGGTAGTACGTCAAAATGTACTTGGCAAGATAACAGTGCAAAGAGTTTACATCAACCGAACAAATCATCAGATGGAAAACGATTTATTATCATTGAAGCAGGTAACAGAAACGGTTTTATCGACGGAAGTCAATTAATTTTCGGTACAAAAAATAAATCATTAGATTATCACGATAATATGAACGCAGAATTGTTCGAAAAATGGTTTGAGGAATCACTTTTACAAAAATTAGAGGAACCATCAATAATTGTCCTTGACAATGCGAGTTATCATTCTCGAAAGGCAGAGAAGGCAGTCAAAGTTTCTTGGAAAAAAGAAGAAATACAGCAATGGTTAACCGCTAAAAAATAGCGTGGGAAAATTTTATGACAAAGGCAGAGTTAGTGGAATTGGCCAAAAGAAACAAAGTAGACCAATGCGAAAAATATGTAATCGATGAGCTAGCTCTATCATATGGACATGAAGTTTTGCGCCTGCCCCCGTATCATTGCCATTTCAATCCAATTGAGTTGGTATGGGGCATTACTAAGAACAAATACGACAAAAGTATCGTTGCGACATCCGGAAAAGACGAAGATGTTCTTAATACGTGGAACGACGCATTAAAAACAGTTAGTGCGGAAATATGGCAAAAATGTATTGATCATACGGATAAAATAATTAAAGATACTTTTGTTAATGAAGAGATTGTGGATGAAGTAAGACCTCTTATTTTCACAGTTAACACTGAAGAAAGTGATGACGATGATCTTTTCCAAGATTTGGATGACTCAGGAAGTGATGAATCTGAAGCCGAATGACAATTATAATTTTTACATTTAATTATAAAAGTATATCTTTGTAATTTAATTAATATTTACTAACTATAATAAAATGTATTTGTTATTGTTGTTATAAGTATAAGTGAAAGGTGTCAATTGAAATTACTTATAGGTAATTAGTAATCGATTATTATTTTATTATACAAAAGTTGCATTTCTTCACAAATTATATAATGTTAAAGCAGTGTTGAGAACCACTGGCATTTTATTATACCTATTGAATTTCTATTCTACCTGCATCTGATTCTTATTGCCTTGTCATTATGTGTGAAAGTTGCAAACGCTTTTGTTCGGCAGAAATAGAGGCATTATTCATAATATATCCATCTTTCTTTGTCACGTACAATAAGTACGAGACAGCAAAGCATTAAGGCGGTTTCAAGCACAATAGAACCATATATTGACAATCTTCCTTGTTAATCCGATACCCGTTCAGTTCTACCGGACAGGCTTTAGCAGTGATGCTAGTGATAACTAAGATGCTCTTTTTTTATAAACACCTCGATACCTCATAATTTACCTTACGTTTTTTTTTGGATTTTATAAATCGGCAATAATCAACTAATAAACCGTGACACCTGTCTAACCTGCATAAATACAATAATCTATCCTCAAGTATTGCATCAGCATCTGTACGAAAATGATGAATAAAGAAGACTCCAATGTTGGTAATTGGTTTAGTAGTTAGTCTTTAGACAATATTAGCTTATTTAACTGGCACAATGTTTGACTGGCTGTTTGAAAAAGGGTTACCATTATTTAATTTGGCAAAAATGCCCCACGTAAGCGTTCTAGGTGTCGGTTTGAAAAAAATGACTTAAAGTTAGTTTCTCAAATAAAGGGTTTTCCAATAAGAGGTGTTATTTTGAATAGCCCGCTATTTCGGTAGATGTCACTTTTGAAACTGTCATTTATTGACATTTAACAAGTAAAAACTACGCGATTAATAAAAATGGAACGATACACGCTTCAACGACGCATTGAAATTATTAAAATTCACTATAAACATGGTGAAAATTTGGCAGAGACGGTTCGTAAAACTAAAACATTTTTGGGTCGTCCTGAAGCACCTTGTCGGACCGCAATACAGAAATTGGTGAACAAATTCGAGCTGTTGGGACAAGTTAATTATGTGAAGAATAAAACCCGTGCACGTCGCTCAAGAACAACTGAGAATATTGCTGCTGTAGCCCAAAGTGTTGAAGAAAACCCAGGTTTGTCCATTCCTCGTCATTCTTTGGAATTGGGCATTCCACAAACGTCATTACACCGTATTTTGTATAAAGACTTGGGTCTTAAGGCTTATAAAGTTCAGTTAACACAAGAACTCAAGCCGGCCGATCATCAACAACGTCGTGTCCTTGCTGATTGGGTCGTTGAAATGCATGAAAATGATCCGGAATTCCATCGAAAAATCATCTTGACTGATGAGGCCCATTTCCACCTCGGTGGGTACGTCAACAGGCAAAATTGTCGCATCCGGGGCTCGGAAAACCCAAGAGTTATTGTTGAAAAGCCTCTCCATCCTCAACGTGTGACTGTTTGGTGAGATTTATGGTCTGGCGGGGTCATTGGACCTTACTTTTTCGAAAATGAGGCTGGAGCAACAGTTACGGTGAATGGATTACGCTATCGAGAGATGATTAATGATTTTTTATAGCCGGAATTGGATGGTATTGATCTGGACAACGTTTACTTTCAACAAGACGGCGCTACGTGCCACACAAGCAACGAAACCATTGATCTTTTACGGGAAAAGTTTCCGGACCGTGTTATCTCTCGAAGAGGTGATCACAATTGGCCACCGAGATCTTGTGATTTAACACCTTGCGACTTCTTACTTTGGGGCCACGTGAAAGATAAGTTCTACGCCAATAGCCCAGCGTCGATTCAGGACCTCAAAGATGGAATTCGTAGGGCTATGGATGACATAGGGCAGCCAGTTTGCGATTTGGTTATGGAAAATTTCATGAAAAGGGTATGGTCCTGTAAGCGTGGTCGTGGTAGCCATTTGGCTGATATTTTTTTCCATTATTAACGGCATACCTTCCTCTTTATAATGAAATAAACATCCGATCAATTATCTCAAAAAATTCCATTTTTCTTTGAATATCAAAATAACACCTCTTATTGGAAAACCCTTTATGTCACGTAGATGGTGATTTCGACTAATTATTAGTATAACACAGGCTTTCTTATCACATTTATCTATGAATACATTAGATGGTTATAATGGCATCAAACAGCATTGTTTAACTCTTGCTTTATTTTGCAGTAGCTACTAAGCACCGTTTCACCCTGACACATGTGCGCTTGTAATATAAGCGCACATATGTCAGGGTGAAACGGTGCTTAGTGACTGCTATTAGTATATTATACTGCACTTATTCCATTTATTAGGTGTGTGGTGACTCCATACTCACTTACAATGTACCAAAGCCTCTCCTTACTCACTCTGCTATACGCTTTCTCCAAGTTGAAAACTGCACCGTACAGCATCTTCACATTTAATCACTTGCTGGAGAGCAACTAAATAAATCCCTTTCCTGGAATGAAGCTACTTTGAAAATCTCTAATCTTACCCTATGTTATTAAATGCATTTTATCAAATCAACGCTCTTCCATATCCCTTACGAGGTGCAAACAGTAAACCCATCGCTAACTAGTTTGTCGTGCAGGCTCCATTTTTTTGTAATTAGTTTATTAATCCAGTTTCACGTGTTATAATAATAAATATAATAGCTGTCCCATCCCTTATGGATCACTTCTAAGTAAAATGAAAGTAGAAGAATGTGGATCATTAAGGTAATGGCATCATACCATAATAATCAAATCATAATATTGTATTAAAAATCCATTAAAAAATGCCAGTATGCACTCCAAAAGATTCAACCTTTAATTGTGCACCGTTTGTTGAGTGAACAGCATCTGTCATTTGTGAGTGTTACGTGTTTTAATTCCATTTTTTGGTCTGTAAGAGTGTTGTGTTATCTTTCTGTAAATTGTACGAACTTTGTACCAAAGGATCACTCCATCGACTGATATTCTTGTATTTTGAAAATTAGTCGAATTACAAGTAACACTATGGATTTAGTTAAATATTCAAACATTTCCTCGGCCATCAGACTTCTTCATCGCAGTTCAGAACTAGACATTCCAATTCCACTACAAACATGGCGTTTGAATTCAGATTCAGAACACTTTGGCTTTGAAGAGCTCCAAACTGATTTAGTATGTCATGATGACGGAAGAGATTGAGACAGATTTGCGAGAAGAAACCACGCGAACTTAAAAGATTAGTCAGTCAGAACTCATTGATTTAGTTCGTGACTCAAATTTATCTAAAACGTATGCTAAACACCTAATTTTCCATGCAAAATGGCTTAGTGTATATTAACGATGTGGATTATTTATTAGATGAACTAGGACCGGAACACAATCCGGAAGAATGGAGGCTTTTTATATATTCCTCCAAAAGGAGTTTGTAAGCTGTCCTACTTCATAACGGAAATTAATATCCCGCAATACATTTTGCTGATGAAAGAGACACGCAAATATTAAATTTTTACTGAAATTGATACAGTATGAAAAGTATTCTTGGCATATTTGTGGAGATTTAAAAGTGATAGCTCTTGTGCTAGGTCTTCAACTTGGTTGCACCAGGTTCTGCCGCCTTTTATGTCGATGGGACAGTAGGGATAGAGAGAATCACTTTGTGAAGGAACACAGGAAAAGAAAATGTCTAAAATCCGGCGAACAAACCGCATTGTTAATATTAAACTTGGTTAGATAACAAATTTCGTAAATGTAATGTATCGTCATGGTGACGGATTCCGTTACCTGAAAAGTACACTTCCAGAAATAAATTAATCAAAAATCAAAAAAAGAATATTGGTTGGATCTCAAATAAGGGAAGTTATGAAGGGTTTTCAGTTTAAAAAACTGAAAGAAGCAGAAGCAGACCACCAACTATAATGAATTGTTTAGTGAACTTCTTGAAAATTACAAATCACCTGGATACAATATGCCTCTGAAAATTCATCCATTGGATTCAGATTTGGATTTTTTTCCACGAAACCCTGGAGATGTGAATGACGAACATGGTGAACGCTTGTATCAGGATATAACCGTATTGCAAAATCGCTACCAAGGAAAATGGAGTCCAAAAATTCTTGCCGATTGTTGTTGTACACTAGAAAGAGATGTTCCTCAAGCTACTCCAGAAAGTCATATAGAAATACATTTTTATGGGTTAATTATACAGTGCGCTCAGAAAGTAATGGATAAATTTATTATTTTCGAAATCGTTAATTTGTTGTCAAAATCCTGCGACACCTCGACTTTTTATTTTGATTCCGGACCTTATGCTGTGTCGCACATGTAAATGGCGCAGCGCACTTTTCGGATATGACGTCAAACTTCATATTTTTAAATGGCAACCCTGCATGCTCTTCGCGGAAATCGTTGCAACTCTTTCTCCTGAGTTCAAAAATGCCCTATTTATTGGGATAATTGAAACAGTATGCGTGATATTAATTATTAAATGTGACATAAAAGTGGTGCGGTGGTAGTCTAGAACGAAACTGGTGTGATTGAAATGTAGGCTTTTGTCAAAACAACAAGCAACTAGGTAAGTTTATTTTTTATTTTCAAGCGGCCGAAAACCGCATATTTATGTATCGTTATTGGTAGACTTGAAGTACGTATTTTTGTCACTGGAAGACAAAAACCCTTTCAAGTCTTATTTTATGTTTGTTTTCGTTCAGTTTACGTTTATTTTAATAAATTTTGTGCACTGTTTAGTTCCCAGATTCTTAATTTAACGCAAACATTGACAACACTAACACCGAATCACTTTTCGAATTATGCCACATTTAATAATTAATATCGCGTATAATGTTTTAAATAATTCCAATAAATAGTAAATTTTTGAACCCAGGAGAAAGAGTCGCATCGATTTAAGCGAAGAGCATACAGGGTTGCCATTTAAAAATATGAACATTGACGTCATATCCGGAAAGTGCGCAGCGCCATCTACATGTACGACACAGCATAAAGTCCGGAATCAAAATAAAAAATCGACGTGTCGCAGGATATTGACCACAAATTAACGATTTCGAAAATAATGAATTTATCCGTTACTTTCTGAGCGTACTATATATATATATATATATATATATATATATATATATATATATATATATATATATATATATATATATATATATATATATATATATATATATATATATACGCATTCTAAGGAATCTAAACTTTGCAACACGTATTATTCACGAACCCTGCCCTCTACATAAATTTTGCAAGTAGATTTGCAATCAGCAGAAAAGTTACTGTTACATGCACCAAATCAGATCAATTTTGTCGACCAGTGTAATCACACTTTATTGATGATCGGTACTAAATACACCCCTTAAATCATTTAGACAACTTTTTCTAAAGCTTTGCTAAACCATATTTCAGCATTTCACCGGTAATTCAATCTCTACCTGCAGTGAGACAGACCATTCATCAATCTTTTTACAGCAGGCAGGTGGACTAAATGTGGTCAATCGTTGAAAATAGTAAAAACGTTGGATGTGTTTTTGTTCAAGTAACCTCGATCTTGTCGTTTCTAATCGTTTTTAAGATGTAATAATAACCAAGGAGTGAAGAAAAGTTATTAACTGCAATGAACTGTAAAAAGGAACCAAATTATATGATTAATGTATAATTAAAATACTTATCTTTTGGGTTTAAGTGGTGTATTTTTGTATTTATATAATTCTATACGTTTCGATAACACTTACAGTTATCATTCTCAGTAGTGTATATATATATATATATATATATATATATATATATATATATATACACATATTTCCGTTTCTTCCGGGTCCATGTTCTTGTGTGATAATAAAATTCTTGTAAGAATCTTCGTTGATTCGATCTTCAGGTGACTAACAATTTAGTTCTGTTACCCGTTATTTGAATTGAACTGATGTCTGCTGTGCATTCCTTGTTAATTATACTTTCACTGGCTTTCACTTTCTCTGCCTTACGTTCTTTTTTCCGTTTCACTGTTTTTTTCTGTGGATTTCATGAAACCTATTGTATGTTTACAGTTGACGCCTTTTTGTTTAATAGCAACTTCTACGTAATATGCAGTTTCTACGAGTGGTCTCGTTAGGGCTGTTTGGGAATGTTTCGATTTCTACAGCTTCTTTTATTATTCTCTTGGTTAGAGCTTCAGCTGATGCTGTCCTTTGGTCTTAGTAAAGTTAATATTGTGTGAGATCGATTGAACATGTCGTTTTTCGGTTTCTACTAATTCTTTAAATTAAGTTCACAAAACGGCAATAGTTTACATTGGAAATAGAACACTGCCATTTTTACACGTCTTAATCTGCACGCAGACAGAACAGCTAGGACACACAGATTATAGAAAAGTCACACACACCAATCGTTACCTGAATGCTCAATCCCATCACCACCCAACACAACTACTGGCCGTGGTCAAAACATGAATTACAAAATCGAAGAGACTGACAGTCCATCAACAGATGATGGAGTAAATCAAAACATAAAAGTCAGCTTTATTACAAAACGGATTCACCGAAAAACATGTCCAAGAGGCGGACCAATCGTAGGAGGAAAAAGGGGAAACGAACAGAGTGCTGTTACTGTACATAAAAGAAACAACCGACTGGATCAGCAGAATTCTAGAAAACACATCAAAACGATGTTTGGCTAACCCAAAAACAAAAATCAAGCTAGAAAATGAAAGCATATGCGAGATTCCAAGTGGAGACAGTGACCGAACGTGCATAGGTCAAAAAAACAGACGAGTCAGGGCTAGGCTGGAAAAACATCGTATAGTTGTAAGGAAAAACACCGCAATGCCATCTTTACCACAACGTCACACAATATCAACTTCGAGAAAACCAAAAGGACAAAATCAACCGAGAGAATAATAAGAAAAGTTGTAGAAATCGAAAAACGACCAAACAGCCTTAATACTGAGACGAAGTGCAGCTACTGCGTATACACGGAATAGTCAACCAAGAACAAACAATAGCATTTTTCCTTTCATTATAGAAGTATTTGTCTTTTGGGTTTGTGTTCTATTTGTATTTATATAATTGTATACGTTTTGATAACACTTATAGTTATCGTCCTCAGTAGTAATAACATATTTTATTACTACTTAGGACGATAACTGTAAGTACTATAGAAACGTATAGATTTGTGTAAAACTTAATACAAAAATACACCATTAAATACCCAAAAGAGTAAGTAATTTATTATTAAGAATCAATGTGGGACATTTTTCTTGAGAGACATTGCAACTCTGTAACGATATGAACATCTGTAATATTCGTTGTATCGAAGATAATAACGCTAACCATTTGGATTTACTGTATCCCAACGTTTTTGGTATTCAACATTACCAAACTCACAAAATTATTTTAATTGTGTAACTCGAACAGTATAAATGTATCAATAGCAATAGATTTTCACAAAAAAGGCTTCGATGTCGATAGGAAAGCAGTCTGCTGATGTTTGAATACAATTATGAAGGATATCAGCAACACAGTTTACCTCAACTAAAGGTATTTTAAGTAAGTGCTGAACTACACGAAAGACCTTATTTTGGCCATGTCTTGCTGCTCCTACAAAATTAAAATTTGTGTTGTCAGCACACATTGCCATTATTTTTGTTGTTAATTCGTATTTGTCTTCCGTTTTAATAACATATTCGGACATAGTGCCTGAAGATTCACCTGGAAGATCTTAAACTTCCAAAAGTCTTTCATAATATATCTTACGATTATAGGACAAATTATTACGCTCCCCTGATTTGAGCAATACTCGCCTTTCCACCATGTGCAAGTGAAAACTGTGCAAAACATTTAAGAACTTTACATCAGTATCTGAGGTTGTCTTTTTAATAAATGGATATACACTATGCAAATCTGTATACCAAACACACTTTATTTTTGGGATTTTCAGATTTTCTACCGTCCTAGATACACACTAGACTGTAACGATTGTTTATTTACAACCAGTTATTTACGTACACGCACCGGTATATTTATTTTGCACACGTATAATTACAGTCGTAAGCAAATTCTTTTCGCGTTAGACTTCATCCTTAAAACTACCTCATAAGCGGAATCGCCCACTATTCATTTAAGTCGACAAACGTGCTAAAAAGTCTCGTAAATAGTAGAACTTGTATTATCCTATTGTGTCTTATCTGAAGGTCGTGCCATCTTTTTCGGACTTTCGAGACTTTGATTAATTCCTTCTAAACAATCAAACGTCAGAGACGGGACAATAAAGGGACTTCCTTATAAACATGAAACATTTACATAATTTATTAAAATAATTACATATTATCCACGCCAGGAGTATTTACCGCTACGTCATCACATAAATCATATGGTATAACATGAGTGAAAATTATTTTCAGTAGCAATATTACAAGAGAGTGAGAATAAATTGAAAATAATTTAACAGATTTTCGATATGCTGTTGCCTACGGGCTCTCGCGGCTATTGCCGAATGGCAACAGGGTTGAGAAATTATGGGGAATTATTTTCTAACTTATCGAACTCTCGTTTGGTACTCGTTGGATTATTTATTAATTTTTATTTCAACAAATTAAGGTTTCTGAACTTTCAAATTGATGACAGAAGTCAATTAAAAAAATACGTTGTCATTCAATAAAAACAAAATACTTAAAATTATTTTCGCGGTAATAATGTAGGTAGATTATTCCCACTATAATAATGTTTTGATTGGCTTAAACCTACGCATATGACTGAAATTGAAAGTTTCTATTGGTTCTTAGAAACGTCAAAAAATAATCGTTATAATAAATTCTGATTAGAAAATATACCCTGAGATGGCAGCATTTAAAGCTGCAGAATTCCAAAATACAATTACTTATTTATTGCGATTTATTTTGTAAATATTAGAGAACGTTGATTAATGAATAACAAAGGGAGTAGTGATTTAAAGTGTATAATAACTGATAATTAAAAGAAGTAAATGTAGGAAATGAAGAAATAGTCAAAGGAAAAACAAACAAATGGGGGTTATGTAGTATTAGTCAAATGAGAATTAAATTCATATGCATATAAAACAAATTTTTCGCGTTTATAGGTTTACTCTTTCCACTACATATGCTTATTCAATACCGTATGTCGATTTCGTCAGATACATTTACGAATGTTCACAATCCTTATTTAATCCACTGTTTTATATGAGAAGGCAGTATAAACAAATTGGATAGATAAATTCATAAACTAATGACGTAGCAGTAAACACTCCTGGCGAGGATAAGATACGAGATGATATGCTTAAAAAGGAGACTGTCCCGCATAATACGGGACGTACGTTCGCCTTAGGATTACGACAATCTTCAAAGCGAAATAAATAGTTACCTCGTGAAAACAGGGTTCAACAGATCTGAAAATGATTATTGTATTTACATACTTAATTTAAAGACCGTATATCCATTTTCACTATTATATCTTCATGACATTTTGACCACGGGGGCTAACTTTCAAGAAATTGATGGAAAGTTTTGAAATAAAAAATAAAGGAAGGTTATCCCATTTTCTAGGAATAGGCATAGATTACAATGTAGAACTAGGAGTATTAAAATTGAGTCAGCCTAAATATGTCGAGAAAATATTATGTAAATTTAGTATAAAGGATTGTAAGGGTACTGATATCCCAATTGAACCGAAATTAAAATTAACTGTTTCGGAAAACGGTACCTTTACAAATAAACCATTTAGAAACATGTAGTTGTGTAATGTATTTGTCATTAGCAACACGTCCAGACATTAGTATTACAGTAACTTATTTTAGTAAGTTCCAACACAAAGCGACATAGGAAATGTGGACATATTTAAAAAACATGTTAAGATATGAAAATGTAAACTTACACCATTATTAGATAAGGTACTTAGCTTTTTTGAGTTTTGAATAGTGTATTTTTGTATTTATGTTTTATACAAATCTATACGTTTCGATAGCATTTACAGGTTTAGGATTGTTTAAGATATTGAAAAAAAACTATGAAATATGAAAAAGTGAAAACCCAAACATAAGCCGGCTATTAATATAACAGTTTGATAAACGTATAAAGCAAACTATGGAATACAATTTTAGTAAAGAATAACTAGATCATTAATAAATTAAATATTGTAAAATTGCCTTGAAGGATAACGACGAAAAATATCGTAACCAAAGAACAAATTTAACAAAACTTAATTAAGCTATGATGTACGTAAACTTTAATTTGAAATTGATAAAAGCATCACAAATAGAAACTTGATATCAATTAAAATAATTTAGTCAAAGAAATAGCTTTGTTAATAAATGCAAGTGTTATTTTAAAGTGAAATTACAACGTAGTACGTTTTATATAATTTTCAATTTTAATTTTAATCTAACTAAATATGTTAAATTATACTGATGTGGTAACTTAACATATACTTGGTAAACCATTTACTTCAAAAAATACAGCAAAAAACCTAGACATACCAAATGCCAAAACTAAAATTAAGACGTATTATTGTGCCTTTTTTAATTTATTAATTTAACATATGAAGAATTTAACACGGTATTAATTTAAATAGAATCCTTATTAAATTCCAGACTGTTTCAAGCTATATCTTCAGGTCCCAACGATTATTCAGTACTTACATCACTTTCTAAGTCTTGAACCTCTTACATGTTTACCTGATCCGGACCTTTCCAATTTAAAGTTAAACAGGTATCAAAATTTACTCAGACTCCATAGAGATTTTTGGTCTAGATGTCATTCTGTGTACCTTTATACACTTCAGCAGAAACCAAAATGGCTTAATCCCGAAAATTCGTTAAAAGAAGATATTATAGAAGTGCTAAAATCAGATAATGCTACACCCATGAAATGTAAATTAGCTAGGGTTTAGCGAGTCATTCCCGGACCAGACAGAATAGTTAGGGTAGCAGAAGTACGCAGCGCGCAGAGTCTTATATACGTCCGGTAGTTTGTCCACTGCCAAATGCAGAATAGACTTCTGAATAGGTCACCAGAGCTTATATTTGTTTAATTAATTTAGAATTATTTTATAATATTTCACCCTTGCTTCAAAATTACGAGGGAAGTATGTTTAAAATTAAGTTGCTTAATTATCCATTAAAATTTAATTTATGTACACAACACGCCAAAATTTTTTTTAATATTTCGCCTGCTTATGCTTATGCGTATGCTTATGCTTATGCTTATGCTTATGCTTATGCTTATGCTTATGCGTATGCTTATGCTTATGCTTATGCTTATGCTTATGCTTATGCTTATGCTTATGCTTATGCTTATGCTTATGCTTATGCGTATGTTTATGCTTATGCTTATGCTTATGCTTATGCTTATGCTTATGCTTATGCTTATGCTTATGCTTATGCTTATGCTTATGCTTATGCTTATGCTTATGCTTATGCTTATGCTTATGCTTATGCTTATGCTTATGCTTATGCTTATGCTTATGCTTATGCTTATGCTTATGCTTATGCTTATGCTTATGCTTATGCTTATGCTTATGCTTATGCTTATGCTTATGCTTATGCTTATGCTTATGCTTATGCTTATGCTTATGCTATGCTTATGCTTATGCTTATGCTTATGCTTATGTTTATGCTTATGCTTATGCTATGCTTATGCTTATGCTTATGCTTATGCTTATGCTTATGCTTATGCTTATGCTTATGCTTATGCTTATGCTTATGCTTATGCTTATGCTTATGCTTATGCTTATGCTTATGCTTATGCTTATGCTTATGCTTATGCTTATGCTTATGCTTATGCTTATGCTTATGCTTATGCTTATGCTTATGCTTATGCTTATGCTTATGCTTATGCTTATGCTTATGCTTATGCTTATGCTTATGCTTATGCTTATGCTTATGCTTATGCTTATGCTTATGCTTATGCTTATGCTTATGCTTATGCTTATGCTTACGCGTATGCTTATGCTTAGTTAAAATGTTCTGTGCATGATTAGAGACTGCGTATAATTGGAGGACATCGGGTAGTAACGTGATTCGACTTAAAATGATATAACGCTCAGTCGATCATAACTTATCAAGATATCTTTTTTGTTATTTGTATGTTTAAAATAGACATCCGCGCTTCTTGTATATATTTTTGTGCACCACGTATCCCAAGCATACTTATGTACTTTTTTAAGTTCAAAAAATTTTGGAGCAAGGGCCTTTTCTTAGATGTATTGGTAAATAAAATATGTCTCAAAAACATGCACTCGGACAGTCAAAATGGCACCCTTAAAATTTGCCGCCCAGTGCAGAGGCACCGGCCTATCGCCGTCTCTGAGTGTTTGAATGCGACCTAAGTTAAGACATGTTAGGTTAACAAAAATGTATGTAGTTAAGGTTAAGAAAAAAAAATGTGTTTAGTATTGTAGTTATGTATGTAATGTGATGTTTTAAGCAGTTGTGTTCGTATACATTAACAAAAGGAGATTACAACTGCAGTTGTTTAATTATCAAGAATTTGCTTAAAATTGGTTTAATTCTTTCTGAGTTTATCTTTAATTAACTTCACTAAAACAGTAAACATTCATGCGGCTTGCTAAGCGGAAAATCATTATTTAATTAAACGTAGTTATTTTAAACTTGTTTTCGACTTTGCAAAATTTGCAAAAATACAAAATGCAACAATTTCTGATTTCACCTTAATTTATGCATGTAGTAGTATAAAAAAAATATTACTATCTTTGCCATCAAAAAATTGACCTACGTCATAACATAGTAACGAATGGTTTAATATGAAAAACATGAGTCAACTTATACCCATAATAATAAAAAATCAAACTCAATCTTCTCTTAGATGGCGGGAATGCAGTAATATTTCCAAATCTCAATGTCATAACAACACTTCGTAGAAAAAATTAAAAAAATTAAATATTTTTAAGTTATTGAATTCTAATTTTGTTAAAACCGATTAGAAAGGTTTATCGTAACGTAAAAGTTAAAGGCCATGGTGAGTGCTAGACGTTATTACACCTACAAAGGTGATAATATGAAGTATGGTTTCAAAAATAGCACAGCTGGATGAAAATTGAAAATTAGAGTAATGTAAAATGCTGATTTTTACAAAGGTTTACATCTGGTTAGTAATTATTATAACATTTGTAGGTTATGTAATTACGATCTTCAAAGATCTTCGAATATGTACAGCTGTAATTGTAATAGCTAGCAATGCTGTGGCCTTCCAGATGATTAAATAAAATTTAATGCAATTAATTAGTACATACATAATTTTGTTGCACTAACGCATTGATTAAAGAAAAGATAATATACGATTAATCTGTATCCGAAATACCACAATCACTTGTATCGTTAATAATCATTTCGTGTACTGTAAAATCTAGCACTTCCTCATGTATTATAATCTCCTCTGTATGGTGTACGCCCAAATATGTTGATTACATTCTTGTAAAGCTTCGTTCTACATACTAATTACTAATTACTAGTTCAATTGCATTCAATTCACAATGATAAGGTGGCAATCTTAATTCGTCATGTCCGTAACTCCTTATTATTTCATCTACCTTATTTCGTGTTACTATTCGCTGTGATTTTATTAACGAATAGAGCTCGGTTTTGAATGAGGTGGGATCATAATTAATGTTATTCTTTATTAACCGTGAAATCATGTTACTTTTGGTCCGACACGTTGGTAGTTTTTCCACTAACATGGAATGGTAAGGCGCATTATCCATTATAATTAATGAAGGTGCTTCTAAATTGTTTAGGAAATTTTCAGTGAACCTTTTTAAACATATCCCCATTGATTTCACTACGGTAATCTTCGTTCAATGACTTCGACGCAAATAGCAAAGAAGCATTCTGTACAAATCCTGCGGCAGTTCCAGCATGAATAACTATAAATCTTTTACCATCATATCCTTGAGGTTTTCCTACACTCTTTACATCGTCATCTTGTCCCGGATTTCCTTTTAAGTAAATCCATGTTTCGTCAATAAATGCTGCTTGCCTACGAATTGGTGGTTTGATTTCTCGCATGTATTGTTTCAAAAACTGTGTTCTCATTTCAGCTATATTTCATTTTTCTACCAAAGCGCTTCGATTACACTCTTTCTGGAACTTGAACCCCATTGCATGTAAGACATGATTTAAACTTCTATCGCTTATACGGAATATGGGTGTTACGCATTTCTGCATTTAAAGTTGACATATTTTTCTGTAAATAATACAATTTGACTAATGTAGAAGCTCTATATATATATATATATATATATATATATATATATATATATATATATATAATTACAATACACTCACTTTGTTCGTACATGTTATATAAGGTATTCCTGATGGATATTTTCGAGCCATCTGCAAGATGTTCGGATTTAACTTTCTTACATGGCCGTTTTTTTTATCAGGACTAGACAGAATTGGGTTGGATTTGCAATGGTTCGCACGTTGGGGATTGTTTTGTAATAGTTCTTCTGTTCGTCGTACTGTTGGGAATTCTTTGTAACGGGCGTATTACCTGCGATTATTACCTTGCTTGCATACACCTGGCTACAAAGAATAATATTTGGGTTCTTTTTCAATATTTTATAATTTCAAAATTATTGAGTAAAAATTTTATATTGGTTTTTATGAAAATGTGAAATGATTCAACGTTAACTAAATAATTTTATTTTATAAAGATAACGTTCATTAACGAAACTTTACTTTTATTGTTATCACATTTCTGTTCGTGTTCCTCCTTCCTTTTATTGGGACGCTCCAGCTAGCTTAACAATGCTGTAAATAGTTATTATCATTCGTCAAAATTCTCCTCAATCTGGTGTCATTATTACCTGTACTTTGCAATTAATTTAACTTGTTTTCTTTAGTATTTACACACGCAGTGTTTGTATAAGCTTTTAAGATTTGCAACAGTGAATAATAAAAATGAATCAACAGTGATAATATTTAATTAAGTCAAATCCTAAATGCCGACTATTTTTTTACAGTATCATGTATAAAACTCAAACCTGTAATGCAAAACAATAATCTTAAAACTAACATATAACAGCAAAATCTTTATCAGAATTAATTAAATTTCAAGTTTCTAAAAAATGAAAGACATAAATGCTTTATTTATTCACACAATCAAAAGGTTCTTACTTGTTATTTTCGTTGATAGCGGATGATGTAACTCCGTGATTCTTGAATCGGCGAAGAGGCCGCGTTTAGGTTGATGGCTGATTTTCCCACAACTTAATGATTTTTTTTATAATTGCTGGATATATTTACACTATCCAGTTATTACTTAACTGTTTCTTTTCACTACAAAATGAAAGCGAGCTACGAACGGATATGCTTCTAATCATAAATGTTTTTGTTTATTATATTTTCTATATCGATTTATTGACTGGGTCGATTGTCTTACTGTATATTTTCTACTCACTATCAAAACATCAATTTGGAACACTTTCAATACGCACTTAAAACACTATTGTGAATTATTACGCAATCGTTTTATTATCGCCAACTTGACAACATTTACACTCTTAATTCTTTTTAGCTTTTTCTCGCATTAGTAAGGGAAATATCACATATTTCTTTATCACTATATCAACTGAATTTTCGTTATAATTTTATAATTTGGGTTGCAGCCTCACTTAAGCTACAGCTATTTCTTTTTTACCGTTTGGTTACTTTCAATTCAACCAACTCTGATCGCGTACTTAGCGCGACTCTTTCTGATCGCCTACTTCATGCGACTAACTGACCAATACACACCATTATGACAGCGTCTCTATTTGCTCTCTTTTACAAAACAGTGATACCCGCAAATTACCACGCATATTTAATAGCTTTCAAATTTAATATATAAATACTCGTCAAAACAAGTTCAAGCTTTTTATCTTAATATTAATTATGTTCAAATACAAATAACCAATAACCACTTGTCATATAACGGCGCGAAATTCGAATTTCTAATGCCTCCATTACAGATTTTGATACTTTTCACGGTTGTGACAGATATATCCAAGGCATTTGCCGCACGCTGTAAATTTGAGATCACTATTCATTGAGCTTAAGACAATTTTAAAAACACCTACCTCTTGGACACTAGTAAGTGGTATTAAAGGGCCGTTTTTTTCTTTCTCCTTTTCAAAATATTGTAATAAATTCAGCACAAACTGTAGTGCTTGAGTATGCAAGGTTTTACCTTGTATAGACATTACGAGGTTTCGGAAAAACTAACAAAGATGTGGGAATAAACGTAAATGGTTGAACAAAGGGAACAGTTCTGAAAAGAATTGTTTTGAAAATGTATAATGAAAAATGAAAATGGAAACGTAGGAAATATGAAAGAAAGTGGTAAGTGGTAATAAGCAAAAGGAGGTTACGTCATAAGAATAACAAACTAGGTTAGTCAAATGAGCCTTTTGATAATAATATTAAGACGAGAATTACAGAAGTCATGTATAGGTCATCTCTTTTCATTGTGTTTAAACAGCCGATAACGTACGTGGGTTGCTCAAAATGCACTTGAAATTCTAACCATCCTTTTTTTTATGTATACTTACATGTGAGATTGCAAAATAAACGGTTTATTTAGCTAGGTGCATGTATCGATGACGTAGGTCAATTCTTTGGTGGCAACGATAGTACAAAGTTAGCACGTTCTCGTGATGTACAGTTAACCCGAAAGTGGAACAAAACAAGGCGAAAAATATAATTTTTGCTGAATTAATGGTTATTGTTAAGTAGCTAATCGATTAAAAATGGAACAGGATTTTATAACCAGAACAGAAAATAAATGAAACAGAAAAGTATTGTTATGCGAAATAACGGTATCAATCCATTAGAGATAAAATTTCTGCTTTCCCCGAAAAAAATCACTTTTAATTTATACTGAAAACGCCTAATTACTTTTCCGCTAACCCTTTTGATTTTAACTAATTTCGCGTATCATGCATGCACTTGTTAAATTATAATTATTAAATTACATCATAATTTATCAATGTCAGACATATGGTAGTTATCCAAATTAAAAGCTTTTTAATCAACTTAAACAATAATTTATTTACATGATTGACTAAACACACGTAAAGCAGTAAAGTGAATTTTTTTTTGTAAATTTGTTGCAAGGTGTTGTCAATGATATTCACGTAGTGTAGAAAATACGTGTAGATTTATTTCAATTAAATTATAGTGATAGATTGCAAAGCTTCTAATTACAAACCGTTTATAATTAGAACAACGACGCACCGCACGCCTATTAATTTTCACAATAGACAATACAATTCCTAAACTACAATATAATAGACACAGGAGAACTGTCGCACAATGTAATATAGAAAATGAAAGTTATTGTTAACATTAAAAAGGGGAAATGGAGTATTATGGTTTAAAAGTAATAAATCGGACAATGAAGGTAAAATTAAAGAGTTATTTTATACGAAATGAAATGTAGTATAACTAAAGGTACGAGTAATAAATAATAAGCGGTTAACACTTTAGACCTGTGTAAACTTAGCAACAAATTTTAGCAACAAATTTTCTGTTAGGTACCTAAATAAACATCGAGCGGCGGATGGAGGGGTACCGTAACAAAGATAAATCATTTAATTATATTACAAGAGCGGAATACGTGACATGGAAACAAGACATGGCATAGTTTTTAACTCTATTATACGTTTTTTTGTGCTGCTTTAATCAAATAAAATAATATTTTTATAAAGGCATTAAAAAAACAATCTGAAGTTTCTGTCATCAAAATTATGTGTTACTATTAGCGTACCATCTGTATGAATGCAATATTGTCAATCTAAATTACATTCCTTTAAATGTCTTTTTTGTTAATATTGTAGGGTACATATTGATTATTTACATGTTCTCGAACTAATGACTTTAGATTGTCTCTTATTAAGATAAAATGGAGCAGTTACGAACAACGTGGTGTAAATGAACGGGTTAACTTACTCACTAACACAATAAGCTTAATAGTAAAAAAAACATTTCCCTTTACGTAAATCATCATGCTTCCACGCTTCCAATAAAAAATTAAAGATAGTTGGATATTGTGTAACCAAGAAATACATAAATAAAGGATATTGCTTTACCACATAATGAATTCAACTTACATTTTGTGTCTTTTGTAAACGATATATCGTTAATTCTCTACTTAGTTTAGATAAAAACCGTGCCTAATACGTAATAAACATGCTCTCACCTACTCTATTTATATTTGGCACATAGATATTATTAGAGAATTCCTATTCAAATTAATTAACGATTGCTTTCTAGAAGAAGCATTCCTCTCTTGTTTTAACATAAATAGGAATCTGCCGGTTTTTAAAAAAGAGATAAAAGCTCATTAGATAATTGTCGTCCTACATCTACTGCTGTTTTTAGAGAAAAATATGATACTTAATATCTAACAATTTGGTTTTAAAGCTGGTTCCTCGATTATTGATGTTATTACTAGTTTAATCGTATTTTTCGTCTATTTGTTGAACCGGGAGAATGTGTACACACTTATGTACGATTTTCCGAAGGTGTGGCGCCTACAATGTTAAACACTAGATTATTATGTTATACGTGGAGAGCCATAACAGCTCATTGTTACATTGTTCACAATGTGTTCCATTTAACAACCAAATGTCCAATATTGAACACATCTTGTTTGCTATATCTCAAGGCTCATTGCTAGGACCTCTACTGTTGTTAAATTTTAATTCTCGTGATCCTAAACAGGCTAATTTTATCCTACCGTACCAAAACGCACAAGAACTAGGGTGATCGTTTCAGAGTTTAGACGCCGTGTAGAAAAATGCAGAGTTTGGTACAGGTGGAGATTTGTATCGTATGTTGATGATGTGAACTGAAACGATTCATCTATGATCAAGGGACTGTATGTCAGAAGTTAAGGACGGATCATTTCTAAGTCAATCGCTCTTTTTTAAGTACGATCACTGATATCGAAAACGTATTGGGAGCACCAACCCAGAAGTGGAAATTATACTCTAGATGAGATCGAATTTGGGCCTTATACAGCAAAAAGAGACGTCGGGAGGTAAAGTACTGCTTAGATATGTAAAAAAGCCTATTTTACATGATAGATCTGAAGATACAATCATTCCCAACATAGTAATAGAGTTTTAAAGCTTAAAATCTGAGCCACTCATTCTTACAACAGGTCGATCTTTCTGGCGGAGACCAGGCAACACTGCGTATTAAATTTAAATGGATTATTACTTCTCCATTCAAGGATACGTTGAATGTCTTTGTTGATTGGAATTGCAATTTTAACTTTAATGTCTTGATTGAGGATAAAAGGTAGATTACCATTATGAATAGACTGGGATGAACTACAATGAAGAGTTGTTGAAGAAATAAGGTCATTTATGTATAGCAGAAAAAGTGTACCATAGTGTAATGTATTAGTATTTTATCAAGGAAACTAGAAATCCAGTTAACGAGCATATAATTTAACCGAAAGGATGTGAGATTGGCAAGAAACGCTGATTAGTCAAATGCTTTTGAGATATCTAAATCGACTACATCTCTTTCACCGGATTATTCTAATGTATTCTTCTAAACTTGGACCACATATGAAAGTAGATAACCTGTTGAACGACTCTGTCTAAAACCATATTGGTGGTCACTAAGGAGTTTTTTAGTTTCAAGGAAAGAGAGCAGATGCTAATTTATGGCTTTCTCTACGATTTTAGACAAAATAGAGATTGAATAGAGCTTAAATGGGACTGGTACTAGTTCGGGGGAGACATTAAATGGTATACGATCTAGACCAATGGCCATACTGAGACCAAGTCTCCTGTTGAACGATTTTAGGAGCTGGTACCGAAAATGAGTTGATTTGTCTACAGAATCACACTTTTGCAGGTATATCTAGCACCAACATACTCTACATGGCTCTCGATCGTTTAGTAGATTTCCATTTAATATAAGATATTTCACACAAGCCTTATTGAACCAGGGTTGTGAACTAGAGTGACATACACGATTTCGTTTTTGGGAATGTATAACTCCATTGGCATGAGGGTGACTTCAGGTACTGCAAGACCAATGTCCGAAGATGAGGACGCATTAAACCAATATTGACTCCATGGTAAGGTTGCAAACAAATCCCGTAAACCATTCCATTTAGCTGACTTAAAACGCTATAATTTTAAATCAGTGTTGTGCACAACAAAAGAACTAGACACAGTAGAAGTTATTTCTATTAAAGGATGGTCAGATAAACTTAGTTGGGAAAGAACTCAAGTTTTATAAATAAGTGGGTATGCTGTAAGCGATCTATAAGATTTAAATTATACTTAAGGTAATCAGGGATTCTTGTGAGTTCAGAAATAATTTGTGTGAAATCACATGAAACAGCAAATGTTTCTGAACTATAACCAGCAGATTTAATAGTAAATAAAAATTGAAGCCAACTAGAATTATGAACATTGAAATCTCTTAGAATTGAGATATCGCAAGATGGAAATTGAGACATACTTTAGTTAACTTTCAAACTAAGGTAATAGAAGTCTTGAGAATTACTATCATTAGGAGACCCATAAGTGAAACAGTAGAATTATACAAGTTTAGGACCAGTAATCAATTCACGTTGAATTTTTTATTCTGCAAAAAAAAAATCCTGTTGCAAGCGATGTTATCCTTGAGATACGCACATACTCCTCCTTTGTATCGAAACGTAGAGTGAGGATTGTATTGAGGAAATTGCAAGTCGGGTAAATTGGAGATAGAAACCTTGTAGTTCAGATAGAAACAAAACAACAGCTTATAATTGTTCAACATGTTGGTGAGCAGCATTACTAGACCAAGGTCGCTTGGGATCTGACCTCCCGGACATCCGAACGGGGCAGGATTTTACGTCGCGTATTTTTGATCAGGAAAACCACATACATTTTGGACTTTCAAACCGATAGGAAGGTAGTGAGGGTAAGAAGAGGAATAGGGTCAGAATAGATTAAGGATAAGGAAAAGGTAACCGGCAGTCCTTACCGAGCTCAGAAAATCGGAGACCCAATATTAAAGAGTGCATAGTAAAGATGGTGGTACCATCTTGGCCTGCATGGCGTACACATGCCTCCCACCTTTCGGTATTTTTTATGTTTACGACCTACCTAATACTGCCAATTCTGACAGATGTGTCCAATTTCCAGTGCAGTAATACGCAAGGCTAGTGACCCTCAGAGCTTAAGTGAAGTCACATAACCTACTCGTTGGTCAAGTCAAAAGGTGGTAGGCATGTATACTCCATGCCAGCCGGGTGGTACCACCACCCTTACCATGGGCTCCTTAATATTGGGTCTCCAATTTTCTGAGCTCGGTAAGGTCTGCCTGTTACCTTTTCCTTCATCCTTAATCTATTCTCACGATTATTCTTCGTTCTCGCCCTCACTGCCTTCCTATCGGATTAAAAGTCCCAAATTAAAAAATAAGATGGGTGTAGTTTCTAGGGTAATAAATTCCGGACGTAAAATCCTGCCCCATTCGGATGTCCGGGAGGGCAGGGCCCAAGCGACCACGGTCATCAAAAGTATCAACTTTCTGATTCACTACTGCAACATCCGCGGTATCAGGTCTAATCTTAATGCTATTCACCAACATCTTGAACAATTACAACCTGATATTTTGTTTCTATCTGAAACACAAGTCTCCTCTGAAAGCTCCGAGTCACCCGACTTGCAATTTCCTCAATACCACCTTAACTCTAACTTTCGATATAAAAGAGGCGTATGTGCCTGCATCAAGGACAGAATTGTTTGCAAGAGGGTTTCTTCCTTAGAAAATAAAAATTTTGACGTGATTTGGTTTAAACATTCTGGTCCTAATTTTGTGAAATTCTACTGCTGTAGTTATAGGTCTCTTAATGACAGTAACTTTCAGGAGTTCTTCGATTCCCTTAGTATGATGGTTGACTATCTCCTGTCTCAGTTTCATTCTTGCGATATCTCAATTGTAGGCGATTTCAATGTTCATAACTCTAATTGGCTTCAGTTTTCATCTACTACAAGTCCTGCTGGTCATAGTGCAAAAACATTTGCTATTTCATGTGATCTCACACAAATGATTTCTGAACATACAAGAATCCCTGATAACCCTAACCATACTCCACACCTTCTAGATCTCTTTCTTACATTAAACCCTCTTGTTTATAAAACTTTCGTTCTTTCGCCTTTAGGTCTTTCCGACCATTGTCTAATAAAAATCATTTCTACTGTACCTAATTCCACTGTTGTTCGCAAAACCGATAGAACCTTGTGGTGTTTTAAGTCAGCTCGATGGAGTAATTTACGGGATTTCTTTGCAACCTTTCCTTGGCGTGAATATTGTTTTAAGTCGTCCTCTTCTTTGGACATCGTTCTTTCAGTATCTGAAGTCATCCTCATGGGAATGGAGTTATACATTCCCAAAAAACAGTACCGTATAGGTCATTCACGTTCCCAAACCTGGTTCAATAAGGCTTGTCCTGATGCAATATCTTTAAAAAATAAATATTACATTAAATGAAAATCTAATAAATTGGTCGACAGTCATGAAGAATAAGTTCGTGCTAGAAATATCTGCAAAAGTGTCATCACTAAAACTAAAAAGTTGTTCAAATAACCTAATGCAATGAACTACATCTCCTTTAGGTAGTCGTAAATTTTGGTCTTTAGCTAAAGCTATTAGTAAAAGCTTTGGAACATCTTTAATTCCCCCCCTGATATCTATTGCCGGATCGGTAGTTGCTGATTCTGTAGACAAAGCCAATGTTTGTTTGCATCAAACTCGTGTCTCAGTGATTCTGGAAAAGATGTGCCCCTAGTCAAATCTTCTTCATACGCTATGAAACCAATTCATTTTCGGTACAAGCTCTTGAAATCTATCATCAGTAGGCTTGATCTTAATAAGGTGACTGGCCCAGATGGTATCCCAACTATTGTCTTAAAGAAATGTTCCCCCGAACTAGTACCAGTCCTATCTAAGCTTTATACGACCCTTATGTCTTCTGGGGAATTCCCTTCATCATGGAAGTTAGCAAATGTTCAACCTATTCCCAAAAAAAGGCGATAAGACCGTTCCCTCAAACCACCGACCAATTGCCATCATTTCCATTTTGTCTAAAATCATGGAAAAGGCCATCAATCAGCAACTGCTTACGTTCCTTGAAACTAACAAACTCCTTAGTGACTACCAATATGGGTTTAGGCAAAGTCGTTCAACAGGTGATCTTCTTTCATATGTGACCCAAGTTTGGAACAATACAGTAGAGCAGTCCGGTGAAACAGTTGTAGTCGCTTTAGATACCTCAAAGGCATTTGACCAAGTTTGGCGGAAGTGTTTTCTTGCCAAACTCACCTCGTTTGGGTTAAATGATACGCTCATCAACTGGGTTTCTAGTTGCCTTGATAAAAGACGAATACGTGTCGTAGTTGATGGCTTTTTTTCAAAAGAAGTTAGCATTAACGCGGGCGTACCAAAGGGGTCCGTTATAGCTCCTACACTTTTTCTGCTGTACATAAATGACCTTATTTCTTCAACAACCCACCCCATCCATTGCTTTGCTGACGATAGCACTCTCCACTGTAGTTCATCTCAGTATATTCATAGTGACAATCCACCTTCTATGTTACATCAAGAAATTAAAGCTGAAATGGCAAATTCAATCAACAAAGACATTCAACGTATTCTCGAATGGGGAAGCAATAATCTAGTTAAATTTAATGCTAACAAAACTCAGTGTTACCTTGTGTGCGCCAAAAAGGGTCGATCGTTTCCTGTTGTAAGTATGAATGGCTCAGTTCTTAAGTTTTCAGAGTCTATTACTCTCTTGGGTATGACTGTATATTTAAATCTCTCATGGGTTGACCATCTACTGTCAGCTACCAAAACAGCTGCTTGTAGAATAGGCTTTTTGTACAGATCTAAGCAGTACTTTACCTCTCGACAACTCCTTCTGCTGTATAAGGCCCAAATTCGGCCTCATCTGGAATATAATTCTCACCTCTGGGTTAGTGCTCCCAATACGCTCTCGATATCGTTGATCGTAGATCGTAGATCAAAAGAGAGCGACTAGGCTTATAAATGACCCGTCCTTAACTTCTCACATACAGTCCCTTGAGCATAGAAGGATGGTTTCAGTTCCTTCTTTGCATTATGGTTATTACAACGGCTATTGTGCTGCTGAATTATATTCTTTGATACCATCTCGGGCTATCTTTGCGAGAAACACTCGGTTCGCTCATTCACATCATCAGTATGCAGTACAAATCTCCACTTGTCGTACCAAATGGGCGCAATCTACATTTTTCTACACGGCTTCTAAACTCTGGAATGATCCCCCTAGTTCCTGCTTTCCTCTCACTTATGATATGAGAAAATTTAAGGTAGCTATTCATAGGCATCTATTAGCAATTCATTATCCCTCTATCCATCCTCCTAAGTGTTTCTGAGTGCTTTAGCGCGATAGGCCAAATTTAGCCTGTTCAGGTCCATAATCATAAAAAAAAAAGTTCAGAATTGGATTACTTTTAATAAACTAATATACAATCATGGCAAAGGACATGGTATCAATTTTACCTCTAATATCTGTTCTGAACAGAATAAATATTAATCTGCTTGGAATTGAAATTGGCAATGAACTAAATTGGAAACCGCTTGTTGACAAACTCTGTGATGCATTGGCATCGAGTGTTTAACTATCAGTAAGGCCCCGACAAATCCATCATTTTAAATATTGATTTTACATGTTTTATTCCAAAATGAACTATGGAATCACTTTATCGGGTAATACTTGACACGTTTTAAGACTCTTTAGACCCCAAAGGAAAGCGTTTAGCTGTATCTCAAATACTGGTTCGAGATCACTGTAGATAATTTTTTAAAAGGTATAGAATTATGTATGTTCTCTGCATGTATCTCTACCAGAGTTTTAATTGAAATCCATAAACGAAAAATTGGAAAGAAGTAAGTGTCAGGTAGAAGTAACCATAATTATAATTCTGGTTACAAGAACTGATTACTAAAACCCAAGTAGAAGTTATGTATATGAACAAATAACTCCTTAAATGTATTGTTGTAGAACAAACTAAATAACAGATTCTGACATCTGCTACTATCATTTTAAAAAATAACTGTTTTTATAGCCTGAATGAGTATATGATTATCCAATCATGCTCTACATGGTATTCTGTTTGTTAACTTTAATATCGTTTATATACTTTTTATCTTATACTTACGCTATGTTATGTTACTTATTTCACATTGTGTTAAACCTAATATGAAATATATTATTATTAACAAATGCAAATAAATTTCTGGTGTAGAACAACGCACGACCCTCCAACCTACAAAGTGGAAATTAAATAATTTTAATAATCTTTTTTGGGATAATCACGCATCTCCTTTCTTAATACGTTCATAACGAAAATTGACAACACTGTAAAAACAAAAAAAAATCTATGTCAGATGGATGTTTAAAACTTCATGTCAGATACACATACAGATGCTAACTTAAAAAAAAATACCGATAATACAATTTAAGCATGTTCAACCTGTTTAATTAATTTTTAAACTTAGTTTGCTTTATATAACAAGGTTATGCAAAATTAAATTTTCTCTGCAAAATATATTTCCACATTTTCTTTTAAAATTAATCGTGATTCAGATATTGAAAAAAAATTGAACTAACACTTAAATTGTACCGTTGGAAATTTTCTGCCGCCAAATTACTCGTCGTATCAAAAAATTGTATAGAACATACTTAATTGATGTTTAAGATTTACGTGTTGGTATTTTTATATCTTTAAAATACTCAACCGTTCCAGAAATATTTGATAAAAAACAAAAACTGCCCCCCCTCTCCACCACTAAATTTCTACCAAAATCTGATCTGCTCCAGGAGAAATAGAAACAAGCTTAAATATGAAATTTTAAGTACGTGAGGTGTCGTTCTGGAGTTATCGTGGATACTAACATACATCCTCACACACCCACACATGTACGGAGGCACGCAAGTCTAACGCACGCGTAAGCGTACGTAGGCATGCACACCGCACGGAAGTAAAAATATAAATAACGTACAAATTTATGACACATGATACATTCGGTAATTTAATAATAAACAGTTTTTTGCATGTTATGGGCCAATTGTGCACTGGCACATTAGCCCGCACAAAGTACGAAATTGAAGAGCACCAATCTTAAACGATAGTTTTTCCTCGAACGACAAGCTGCACGTTAATGTACGGTATTACGATAGATCAAACAACGTTAAAATTATTCACGCATGGTCACAACTCGCTCCCTCGCGCGGCCTTCAGCTGTTGTACCTTATAGAACGGCAAGCACCAATTATGGGAACTCTCACTCGTAAAATATTCAAGAATCCTATTACTATAATACAGGTCAGTTTGTAGAGTACACAAGAAATAATCATATCCATCTTCACAAAACGTTAGTTCATTCGCATCCTATGTTTACTACAACAAAAAACCGTATTGATAATACAAAACCACCTTAGCCGACGCGGGGCGCCATGCCCGCTCATTACTACTATGTATTACATTTTTACTGCAGTCTACCATCAACTCCCGCAAAAGGAAGCCACACGCCACATGTCTCCTGTAACCAATCAGAAAATTACATTTAGACAAGCTGAATCGTCCAGTTCAGTGAGAAATGTGTCAAATATTAAATTCGCAATCTGCAGATTAAGCAAAAGAGCACGTTACCACACGGTAATACGGTAATTCTATACTATCGTGAGCAAACTTAAGAACTGCACAGTTGCATTACAAACAAACCAATGTACTCTAATATCCAATTCAATCAACGTTCAATATGGTAAACTTTACAATATAAATATTTAATAGGCTAAGACTCCGTTAAGATTGAATAATCCAAAAGGTTCCATGATAATTATGGTAACGAAAAAACACTATTCAACGTGTTACCGTGGCTTCACAAATTTTCTTCAACAACGTTTCCAAAACATCTGTATTCTAATTAATCTTAACGAATAAAATTACATTCCACAGTTCTGTTTCAATAAAAAAATCAACGCAATCAGAATTAATTTTAATTGGTGAAACTATATTACATCTTAAATAACACACAGGTGAACAAAAGTTATTTTAAGTAATGTCATATAAGCATAAGCGCATCTTAAAAAGTTTTATAATGTAGTGTGGTAAATTCCGTACACATAATTGTAAGCAGGAGACCATAACCCAGCACAATGTAGAAAGTATAACTCAGCGGGTAGCAAGTATATCAGAGCTCTTAGATGCGCTGTCAAAGTATTCACTACTTTTATTGGATCGGTACAACCTATGTTAAATATCTTTTTTAATAACTGGTCGTCATGGATTTTTAAAGAAGTTGGCACAGCTCACCCGTATTAGGTATTTTCTGTTGAAATTCTAATTTTCTGCTTTATTGGGACAAATATTATTTAACTCATCTTTACATACGTCTATTTACTTATTTCTTCATTGAGATTTGTTTACTGCTCTTTGCTTAGATTCTATCTTAGAAATTGTTGAATAACTGCGACAAGTAAATTGTTTTGGTAAGAACTACCATAAAATGCCGAGCACATTTTTCTTTTAATACCTTCTTGAAATGTTTCTTTTCGCTTAATTCATTAAATGTAACTAGTTAATTCAAGTGGACATCGTTTATACATTAATTGGTTTAGAACTTCCTATACCACTTTTGATAACATCTTTGGTATTTTCTATACGGTTTCCTTCTACAAACAAATTCTGTAAGTTCCACTGAGCTCAGATGGTTATACGCTGAACTTCATCACTTTCAAATGTTAGCTGATAACATCAGACCGCTTCCATGTTATAAAAGTAAAAATTGTGTTGATTTTATTCAAATTATACTGAACCTGCTAGTATTCTTTGTTATTTGTTACTCGTGTACCGACAATTTGGAATTTGGTTAAACTTTTCTATTTGTAACACGTATTTTACTTAGCTGCGCTGGAACTCGTTGTGTATCTGCATCTAATTTATCATTAGTAACTGCAAACAGTACAGTACAGTCCGTGAAAAATCTGGAATACTGGAACTGTGGCAGGGTTTGTAACAAACAAAATACACCCACGTACCACACAAAAATAAAAAACACAGAACGCGTTGCAATAGTTAAGCTATCATCACTGGGGCAAACTAAAGAAAATTCCCTATAAATTGTTAATGTAATTAATAGGAGGTTTTCCTCATTTCCATGTAGTAAGTCATTTGAACATAAATTTATGAAAATGGGGTTAACTACACAAATTTTCTATGTAAAAAAGAATTTTCCTTTAAATTTAAGATATTGGAGTTGAAATAAATGTTTTCTAATTCAAATTTTCGTGCAGATCACGAATATGTATTTAGTTTAAGTGTAGAAAGTAAGATTTTTAAATATAAGTAAATTTAGTTTAGGATAAGTCAAATCGTACATTTTTTAACAGATATATATCAAGTGAGGTATCATTTCGGAAATTTTGATACGAGTTTAGTGAAGAGACGAGAGTACCAATAAATGTCCATATTCGTAAAGTTTGTTAGGATTTAAATTTAACAGTTTGTTACGATTTAAGTTAAACGTTTTTAAAAGTTCGGTTGGTTATCTTGTCGTAAATAAAAATTATTAAATTTTTCCGAATTGATGTTTATTTCCTGCTGCGACATATTAATAAATGATATTCCATATCGGGTGCTAAAAAGAAAAAGTGAATTAAAATAAAAATTTTACAACCTTAAATAATATTTAAACCGAAAATTATTGAAGCATTTTAAAACAACAGTTAAATAAATATTATAATAAATGATTTAGTGCTTGAGTGAAAACATTTAAGCAATTACAAGTACGATTACCACAAGAAAAGCAACAATTTATCCGAGGGACATTGATGAATTATTGGAAGTACTGCAGCAGCAAGTGGAGCGGATCAATAACATCGATCACAGACTGGAAGGAGCCTACGTTTGTAAATGGAACAAGCTGAATGGACACATCCTTTTCAATATATGCCGATGCAAATGTGAGTCAAATTTAATCATAACCCTTCAATTTGTATTCATTATTTGTGTGATTTCCTGCATTTACATTTTATGTACAGGTGTAAATGTTTATGCAATAGCTGTGTAAACATCTGTAAAACAATTAAAACCTTAGTCTTTTTTCAAAATTTCAATTTCAATTACAAAATTAAGATCACATTTTTAGGAAGTTACCATTTAACAATTTTGACAGTTTGGTATTTGATTTCAGTTAATACGCGACGCATGCGTTATTGTGCAAATTTTAGTAAGTCTCATTTCACATACAGGATATTTAATATAACGTGGAATCCACATAATAAAGACTCATTTCATAATTCCAGTTGTACTTCTGAATGCAATTCAATTCATATATAAAAGTAAATTACATTTATTTATATTTGCCAATAAATCAAATTGAACTCTATCCCCATTTGAGATTTATGAGCTAGTTCGGTGGATAATAATTATTACAAAATAATTTAATAGAATCCTATCCCAATTTGAAATATATTTTAACATCTCGATATATATATATATATATATATATATATATATATATATATATATATATATATATATATATATATATATAGTAATTCACATAGCAAGAAATATCATTAATTTGTACAAATGGTGCATTTCGATATATGTAATATTAGGTAGGGACGATTGATTAACATTGAGATGGATATAAATTTAAATAATTCATAATAAAATGTTAATATTATTCATAATCGACAACATATTACACATAAGTATAAGGTATGTTAGTTATCGTAATGCATTAAATCAATTTCATTATTAGTTAGTAGGGTTATTTAAGCATAATGTTCCCTAAAGACATGAAGTACAGGCTGTAGATAACAAACGTGATGTTAAAACTAGTATTAGGCATATATCAATGTCACAATTTCGATGTACGCAGCCAAGATATATGAAAACGTTCGTGTTAGTGCGAAAAACGAAATTTAAGTGCTAAAATTAAATAAAAACAGAATAAATACATTGGTTGTTAACAATAAAACATAAATAGTACAGCAGTTCTGGAATAATTGTGATTAATTAATATTTACAGACATTAAGGTAGTGATATGCAACAATTATAAACAAGTCTTAGAAGAACTTATAAACTTCCAAAAGTGTGAGAATAAATTAAATTAAGACATAAACATTAAAGATATACACTTTCACAAACATTTAAAGTGCTCAAGAGTGTAAAATTATACATTTAAAAATTATTGTATTGATTTGAGGTTATGTTAATTCCTCGCACAAAAATTATGTAAAAATTGTTATAGATTGGGACAATTTGGCCAGAATAAATTATAACAGGTAAAAATAGTAAAGTAGCCTCAATTTCAAGTCACAATTCACTATATTAGTGACTATTTTACCAAATTTAGTTTTTAAGGGTGTATGAAAATTTCAGATAATTTTCCTTTCAAATTGGCCGTAGGCATTTAATGGATGTGTATTTATATGTAGTAGCATCCCATATTCACGTGGAAATCAATTCCAGGCCTGAAAAGTGCATAAAATTAGTGTGAAATCAATAAATCAATGTAAAAATCAACATGTTTAATAATTGGAGGAATTAGTTCGTGTTTGGATTTATTTTATAGGAAAAATTATGTAGATTCCAAAAATGTTGTTAATTTTAAGATAGATTTAGGGGTTCAAAAGTTATGAGCTTTTGAAATTAAATTGTAATTTAAGAAAAGCATTAGCCAATCAGAATTGAGGAAAAATTT
Source organism: Vesta saturnalis (assembly GCA_036346205.1). NCBI lineage: Eukaryota > Metazoa > Arthropoda > Insecta > Coleoptera > Lampyridae > Vesta > Vesta saturnalis. The sequence continues at coordinate 2,204,006 of JARFJB010000145.1, read as the reverse complement.
AAAATAGTTGTTGATAATAGATGAATTGGTTTCTAACGATTTGCATATAAATAGAAGTGCTGAAGGATTAGTAGCTCTCTCAGTTTTTCTCTGTTCCAACAGCTTGCTAAAGCAAGATGTTGCCAAATTTTTTCTCGAAAATATTTTAAACAAAATAACGTCACTTTCAATAAAAGTAAAGTGCGGTTTTAGTATCGGCAGTGTTTTAAAAACAAGTGATATTCATTTTTCGGTAATTATTAAATTAAGGTTAGTTTACCTTTAAATAAAATTCGGTTATCAGCTGCGAGAGAAAATATTTTCCGGAGATTCGACATTGTTTTTTTTAAGTTTTGTTTACGTTTGATATGGATTTTGTTAATTGTGTTTTCTCCGCGTTTCTATCATTATATATTTTAATTATTATATATATTATATAAATAATCTTCAAACTATTGATGCATTTCAAAATTATTTTGAAATAAAACTAATAAAGTGTGATGATCCTGAAAATAAAGAATTATCAATATGAAGAAATATTAGTGAAACCTACTTAAACGAATAACCATTAAGAGAGAAGCAAATTTGGATGTCAAAGAAGCAGATTTGGATTTCGAAGGAGCTGTTTTCTACGGTCAACTACATCAGCGCGAAGAAGATAAAGAGACCATTTTCATGTGAGTGTAATAACTTTATGCATGTTATTGTTGACATTGATATTTTCATTGGTGTGTTAATGATTTCCATACTTTGTAATAAACAGGATGTGCGACAACTTGTATGCATGTCCAAAGGGAACATTAATTGAGCTAAAATTAAATGGTTATTATAATATTTACTAAATTCAAACATATTTATACTTACATGTATATGGCGTATTTTCTTTTTGCTTTTAATGAAAGGTCATATGAATGCGTATTCATAGCGCATGCTCAGATATACATTTGAAGATTTTTTTTTATGTACAGGGAGTTGCACATATATCGATGCAATTTAAAAATTATAATTTTATTTCTTTGAATAAATTGGTTATAATAAAATATAAATGGGCGACAACTCAATGTGAATTAATCACATTACTTATAATTATAAATATTCAAAATTATAGTATAATTCAACAAACTAATAATTTACTTTATCATATAATTTTAAAGTGTTTTCTAAATTTTGAACGCTATCCTCTTGGATGAGTCTTTACATCCGATTGTTATATATATATATATATATATATATATATATATATATATATATATATACACAGTGAGGACGTTTAGGTTGGAATAAATTCAATATCTCGTAAAGCACAATTTTTTCAAAAATCGCTCGGACCCGTCGATTTTATATTTTTCGGGGCATATTTTGCGAGAAAAAAATTTTATACAGGGTGTCTCAAAAAGATTTGCTAAACAAAATTTTTTTTTCAATTGCAACCCAATTTTTTATTGCATTTTTGGATTTCCTTACAATTCTAAACATTTGTCATGCACCATGTGCTATACCTAAGTCCAAGCGTTTTGCAGTTATTCGCATTCAAAATTTAAAAATTGAAAAAAGATCATGAAGAAAACGAAAAATAAAATAATTTTTATAACGTTTTATTATATCGAAAACAAAGATTCGTAAACTTAAAAATAATTTTATTTCAGCAAATGTTCGAAATGTCCTCCGTTAGTCAACTAACGCCCGAAATGGTTCGAAATGGCAGCAGGAATTTGTAGATCGATTAGACTATTCTGTCTACAGCTATTGTAACAAAACGCTTGCACAGGTCGATTTTTATTTTCAATTACGCATCGTACGCTATTATTGGATGTACGAATGACGTCATCACTTTCGCGTACATGACGTCACTATTATTTTTTTAAATAGAACAACATGTTTTTCTCTACATTTTTAAATTCTACAACAATAGACGATTACAAAAATGTATAATACTTATTAGTCCAAATCATTGGTTTGTGAATTAGAGACGAATGTTGTATCAGAAATTTTTAGTTATAAAACTTTATTGAAATGACTGGACTAATAAATTTTTAGTTTTTATTATTCTAAATAATTAACAAAATACTTAGATAACTAAATTAAATGTTCAAATTGCATACCGTTGACTAACTGGCAATAACCAAGACGGTTTTTAAATTCCTCCAACACTTCATTTAATGTTTCCCGGCGAATGAGTCTTACCTCATTAAGGATTCTCTCTTTTAAGTCTTCGATGTTGGCAGGTCTATTGGAGTATACTTTAGATTTAAGATAACCCCAAAAGTAAAAATCAAGGGGCTGTATCAGGAGATCTTGCTGGCCACTCTATAAACCCTCTCTTACCTATCCACCTGTTGGGAAAAGTAGCGTTTAAATAATTTCCCACTCTCTGCGCATAGTGTGGTGGTGCACCATCCTGTTGAAACCATATCAAATTACTAAGCATGTGTGGATTGTTATTATCTGGATATAACGCAGCAATTGCTGGAATAATATCATTTTGTAACATTTCTAAATATTTTCAGCAGTCAACATTCCTTCCATAAAAATGGTCCCAAAATGTTGTTGCCAACAATTCCTGCCCAAATATTAATTTTTCAGGATACTGAGTGTGGGCATCCATCATCCAATGAGGATTAGTGTCTGACCAGTATCTACAGTTTTGCCTATTAACAGTACCATTTAAATAAAATGTTGCTCCATCTGTAAATACTACATGTTTTAGAAATTGTGGGTCATTATTACATCGCTCCATTATAACTTCGCAAAATTCCATCCTTCGATCAAAATCATCTCCGTTGAGTTCATGAACTAAATTAACTTTGTACGGGTGAAATTTATTTTTTTCAAATATTTTACAATTGTAGATTTACTCAATGAATTTTCCGCCGCGAGTTGTCTACTGGATATGTGTGGATTTTCTTTAACATTTAGGAGCAAATCCAACTGCTCATCATCACTAATTGCAGAACGACCTTTATAATTATCTCTGACATGACCAAATTCTCTAAATTTTTTCTGTTTTCGATACAGTGGATTGATAAATAGAACGATCTGGATACTTATTATTCCATAATTCACAAACTTCTTGCTGGGTACGGGACTTGTCACCATACCCACACATTATTAAAATTTCAATTCTTTTTTGTTCGCTTAAACGTACCATTATTGAGAACTTTAACAAATAGGTAATTGACAATTCAGTACTTATTGTTTGACATTAGCATTGTAAACAAAAACTAAACATGTCAAAAAAAAACAAAAGACAAAACCATTATAATGAAAACCTATCATCGTTGTTAGTCCAGTCATTTCAATAAAGTTTTATAACTAAAATTTCTGATACAACATTTGTCTCTAATTCACAAACCAATGATTTGGACTAATAAGTATTATACATTTTGTAATCGTCTATTGTTGTAGAATTTAAAAATGTAGAGAAAACATGTTGTTCTATTTAAAAAATAATAGTGACGTCATGTACGCGAAAGTGATGACGTCATTCGTACATCCAATAATAGCGTACGATGCGTAATTGAAAATAAAATCGACCTGCGCAAGCGTTTTGTTACAATAGCTGTAGACAGAATAGTCTAATCGATCTACAAATTCCTGCTGCACATTTCGAACCATTTCGGGCGTTAGTTGACTAACGGAGGACATTTCGAACATTTGCTGAAATAAAATTATTTTTAAGTTTACGAATCTTTGTTTTCGATATAATAAAACGTTATAAAAATTATTTTATTTTTCGTTTTCTTCATGATCTTTTTTCAATTTTTAAATTTTGAATGCGAATAACTGCAAAACGCTTGGACTTAGGTATAGCACATGCTGCATGACAAATGTTTAGAATTGTAAGGGCAATCCAAAAATGCAATAAAAAAATTGGGTTGCAATTTGAAAAAAAAAATTTTGTTTAGCAAATCTTTTTTGAGACACCCTGTATAAAATTTTTTTTCTCGCAAAATATGCCCCGAAAAAATATAAAATCGACGGGTCCGAGCGATTTTTGAAAAAAATTGTGCTTTACGAGATATTGAATTTACTCCAACCTAAACGTCCTCACTGTATATATATATATATATATATATATATATATATATATATATATATATATATATATATATATATATATATATATATATATATATATATATATACACATATATATTGAGATGAATTAAATTAAACAAAATAATGGGGATAGAAAGATACAAGCTTGAGTTAAAGTATAATATAATGTAACATAATTGTATTCAAATAAAACGTGCTCATAAGCGCAGTGTGCAAAATTATAATATAACTAAAGCTCGGGTTTTAGGCAAATTGCCTTTTTTCCATTTTTGCCTTTTTTGCCTTTTACGAAAAATACTGCCTATTGTTGCCTTTATATTAAATTTATATAGGTATTATTACACGAATTTATCATTATGTCATTTTTGTGACACGACAGGTAGAATGCGGGCTGAATTCGACCTTCGGATTAAGTGTGTTTACAAACTTTGGGTTTCCCTTGCAATAAACCACATCCTTTCTTAGTTCTTAGAATTTTTAATGAGGGAAGATAAATACTACAGAGAGCTAATGGTTTACGAATTAGGAGAACTAAAATCATTTACATTTTATCTTCGACATCTACTTGGTTGGTTGTACTTAGATATTATTTTCAGTGTTTATTGAAAATTGAAAAGTGTATTAATTTAATTTAAAATTAATTACCCTGAACTTTCCCTCGACGGTGATGGTGTTTTTTGCAAACCTTGTGGCAAAGTGGTAAGTAAAAATTTTAAATATATAGGTAATTGACTAAACAGCTATTTTTTAACTTTATCTGTGACGGATTTATAGTACGTCAATTAAAAACTTATGCCTGGTTTATTTTCAGCGAAACATGAAAATTAAAAAAAGTCCTTTTTTGGAGTACGGTTGATTAGATTTTATTTGGATACGATTCATTAGATTAAAGTCCAGTTTTAGTTTGGCCACCAGATATGGTTATTTGAAAACAAATTCCCACGTTTTTTTTTTTTAATTTAAATACATGCATCTGTGTTTTTTAGTCGTACACCCTGTACGTCAATTGCAAATTTTATTGCAATTAAGATTTAATGCCGACTTAATGTCATATTTACAAATTCGTGTTGGCTGAATTTGATATTTTTTTTTTAGATTTCTGTCAACAAAAAGTATTATGTTTTATCAACACTGCAAAACTGCACTTCACCAAAAAAATTGTACAGCAAAAACATGTCTCAGTTAAGCATAAGGCAATCACTGTCAACCCATTATAAGAAAAACGAAGAAACGATGAGTTTAAATTAGATTTATGCCGGTCTATGGTTCAATCCAATATTCCTTTAAGCAAATTAAATAATCCTAGTTTTAAAATTTTTCTGGAAAAATGGTGTAAAAAACAAGTTCCTGACGAAAGTACTTTGAGAAAGAAAACTGTGGATCATTGTTACAATGAAGCTTAGTTGAACTTGTGTACATTGAATTAAACCACCTTTTATATACTGATATGCCCACTAAACATAAAACTGTTAGGCGTTGTTATGTATTTTGTCTTCACATTTGATATACACATTTGATATACAAGTGAAAACCTACTCCTAAAGTTGAAATTAGATTTTCGGGTTTTGCTTTATTTCTTAAGCTGCTTTAATACATGAACTTGAGATCCGTTCTTAAGACAAAGGTCAACAGCATTCAATATTTTAACTTCAGATTTAGATCACATGAACCTATATATGAAACTTACAAGAATTATAACAAAAACAATTTTTTTTTGTTTTACTAGACACTTTTGATTTATTAAATCATATTTTATATATGTTCCTACAGTGCTTCTCAGAATTGATCCTTTTCATCTCTTGGCTTACCGGGTTTGAAAGCGTGTATATAGCAAATTTATTTATGTTAGATGTGTGAGTTCTTGTTATTCACCCTTATGTGCTTCCTGACCTATTTCGTTCCTGTATTTTCGTACATTAGTCCCCCTTTTAGATTTACTCTTTGATTTTGTCCTACTTTATGGTAGCTATGTTATCGTTTTAGTCTGTTTATCTAGTATATCTGTATGATGTACAATGAATAATCTTATAACTTTACAAGTAGAACACGTTCTTTATTTGAGCCATTATCTTTAACGTTGACATATGTGTTTGCTATTCCGAACATTATGTAACATCTTTGTTTAACTTAAAATAGGTTTTCTACACATAACCTTGAGAACTGTTTTCCTTTAAATTTTATATTACATTGGCATTGATAACTGATTATCTTAATTAAGGCCGCATGTCTATGTCGAAAACGATATCTTTGACTTCGACAAGTTCTTCTTTTATTTATGGATATATAAACCGGATTTTTTTCTACACACGAAGGAAAAGGTAGTGTAGAGCTATAAAGGCTCTTTTTGCGCGGTCGCCTTAAAGGGAGTTTTATAAAAAAATCGCAAACTTCATTAAATTGAGTAATTGTAACAGGCTGTAATTCAAGTAATGATAAGAATTGAATTCGAAAAAGTATTTCTGCATAGCTTCAAGGATCACCTTTGGGAATTAAAAAAAACAAACAAAACTCCGCGACTGAGTAATCTTTCTAAGAAAATGGATCGTCGCGTCAAACCTCGAGTTTTGCCGCCGACACTACGGGGTGGAATACACCACTACTACCGCATTTAAGCCGCATCCGATTGGACGAGCTTCTGCGAATTTATTCATTGCTGTTTCCACTTTCCTGTACTCCCCTTCACTCGTTGCGAATTTTCACATGCGGTCCGCGAAAATATTGCCTTAACAAAAAAATTAGTAATTTAATATGCAACCAACGTGTACAACTACTTTAACCTTTTTTCAGTCACTTTTGTTTAAAGGTTTAGTATTAGATAATGAAATATCTCTTCGTTTTCGATATCATTTTCACCCCGAGTTTGACTTTTTTTTTTTATTACGGCTGTAAAAACTTGAAATCCCTTACAACTTAAATGGCGATTTAATTTGTTTCATCAAACAATTTTCCATAATATTAAAGTGTAATATTAAGGAATAACCAACTTATGTTCCCTCTGCTGTTATTACCAAAATCATTAAAAGGTTCTATAGGTCAGAGCACCAACGTCTACCCTCGCGCACGATGAACCAATCAAAGATACTGACGTAACACCAGAAGCCATGAACGTTTATACCCTGATTGTACAAAATATAATACGCACTAACATGGTTGGGGTTTGTTTTAAAGCCAACGTTGCTTCGGGCTCTCGTTCTAACCCCCTGATCGTTCTCCAATCTTTACCGATATCGAGAGAAAGCATAACGTAGGGTATTGTCCCGTGTCGTTTTCTTCGATTTTGATGGAAGCCCAACCTAAGTGTTGCCATGTGTCACGTCCTTCGAATCCAGCATCCCTAAGAAGTACGGGCGATGAGGCTAAGTCCAATGGAGTAAAGACTTACACACCTACATCTAGTTACCCGTCACCACCGGGACATGGACAGTATAGATGGTTGTGTTCACAACTGAATCAGGCTCAGATTTATATCCACTCTGTTATAGATATTCAGTTATTAAATCCTATTCCAGAGGTAAATGGCATTTATATTCTCATAAAATACCGACTTCTTGCTTTAAAATAATGTTTTAAAATGAGCAAGTATTTGTTTAAAGCAACTTCTCTCTTTGACAGTTAATAACATGGTCAGGTAATCCTCACCTGCAAACCGGAAGTTAATCTTACAAATTATTTTAAAACGCATTTAATAAATTTCTAGTTTTGTCTTTGTCAGATACCGTCTCTCCTTAACAATTTAAATATATTCCGAAACCTGTAAAAGTCCACCCTAGTAATCTCAAAAACCCCTACCTAAGTGGTAGTATGGTAGAAACTATCATGATAAAATTTTATTAAGTAAAATTGTATCCAGAAATGTCCGTCCTGAACACAAAGCCGTTTTTTTAATATTATATTAATTATTTAATTAGTACAAAATGTAAGTACCACAACCAATAATACAACAATACTTATCAGTGTAATGGTCGTAAACAACATATACTCAGAGCGTGCTAGTGCGCGTGTGCGTACGTTAAATGTGCGTGTGCGTCTACATGCGCGCATGTGTGTGGGCGTGTGTGTCTGTATCTGTGTCAGCGTCTGCGTCTGCGTCTGCGTCTGCGTGTGCGTCTGCGTGTGCGTCTGCGTCGGCGTTCGCGTCCGCGTTCGCGCTCGTGTTCGTGATCGTGCTCGTGCTCTCGCTCGCGCTCGTGCTCGTGCTCGTGTTCGTGTTCGTGTTCGTTTGTGTTTGTGTTTGTGTTTGTGTTTGCGTTTGCGTTTGCGTTTGCGTTTGCGTTTGCGTTTGCGTTTGCGTTTGCGTTTGCGTTTCGCGTTACGCGTTTCGCGTTTGCGTTTGCGTTTGCGTTTGTGTTCGCGTTCGCGTTCGCGTTTGTGTTGTGTTTGTGTTTGTGTTTGTGTTTGTGTTTGTGTTTGTGTTTGTGTTTGTGTTTGTGTTTGTTTGTGTTTGTGTTGTGTTTGTGTTTGTATTTGTGTTTGTGTTTGTGTTTGTGTTTGTGTTTGTGTTTGTGTTTGTGTTTGTGTTTGTGTTTGTGTTTGTGTTTGTGTTTGTGTTTGTGTTTGTGTTTGTGTTTGCGTTTGCGTTTGCGTTTGCGTTTGAGTTTGCGCCTGCGCCTGTGCCTGCTCCTGCGTTTGCGATTGCGTTTGCGTTTAGGTTTGCGTTTGCGTTTGCGTTTACGTTTGCGTTTGCGCCTGCGCCTGCTCCTGCGTTTGCGATTGCGTTTGCGTTTGCTTTTGCGTTGGTGTTCGCGTTTGAGTGTGTGTGTGTGTGTGTGCGTTGGTGGGTGGGTGCGTGCGTGTTTGCGTGCGTGAGTGTATGCGTGCGTGCCTGCGTGGGTGCGTGAATGTGTGGGTTTGTGGGTGTGCGTGTGCGTGTGCGTGTGCGTGTGCGTGTGCGTGTGCGAGTGCGTTTGGTTGTGCTTGTGCTTGCGCTTGTGCTTGCACTTATGCTTGCGCTTGCGCTTGCGCTTGTGCTGGTGCTGTTGCTTGTGCTTGTGCTTGTGCTTGTGCTTGTGCTTGTGCTTGTGCTTGTGCTTCTGCTTTTCTTTGTGCGTATGCGTGTGTATGTGCGTGTGTGCATGTGCGTGCGAGTGCGCGTGCGCGTGCGCGTGTGCGTGTACGTGTGTTGTGAATATCAGAAAATATATTAAGTTTAAGTTTAAACAGATTTATGAATCTTTAAAATTACCACGCATAATTATATTCTTTGGGTATTAAATCGCATATTCTTATATAAACGTATCCGTTTGGATAACAATTACAGTTATCTCCCTCAGTAAATGGTAATAGATTTAGGAATTAATTGAGATGTCAAAATAAATTATAATATAGGCCTGCTATTAATAAAACGGTTTAATAAATGTATCAAGCAGATTTCAATTTTATTTTAATAAAGAATAGTTGGGACATCTCTTTTCCAAAAAAAATTATTGACCTGTTCTCTAGAGTTCAATACCAAAGAGCCTAAAGCAAATTATTTGAGCAGTTAGAAAGTCACCTTTTATTCGGATTAAGAATGAAAAGGATATAATAGTTTTGTTTTGTTTTTACCAAGAATTCCATTTAAGGACAAAAAATCCCAACTTAGTTCCTTGGTAATATGCTATTTTGGCTACTTTTGCTTATATAGCATCTAAAATTGTCTGTAAAACTATATAACTGTTGAAAATAAGATATTAGGTATTATTAGGAGTTAAATAATATATGTCACTTTCACATTGGCATACTTTTACGAAAAGTATCAGAATATCTGTTTTTCTATACTTTGGTAGCAGTATTAAATGTTGACGGCGATAAATCGTAACGCAACTATCCCTAATCATACGATACTTTGAGCAAGTCCGTTAGTAAGATAACTAGTCCTTTATTAAAAAAATGAGTAATTTATGGTTTTTAATGTAATACGTGTTTCAGGTTGCACTTGTGTTGGAAGTACCTAAGCAATGAGATTAATGCAAGTAGTGGTTAATGATGTTCAAGGTTCTCTTATTTTAATGTGAAAGGTATTCGAACCAAATTTGACGAATCATGTGTTGTAAACGTAAAAAATAATGAAATTCATTATGTCGAGTTTATTAAAAGCTAACTTTAAAAAGTTGGACGCATTTCTGAATTTTCTCGACTTCACATGCCATTACTTCAGGCGTGTACATTTCAACTGATCCTGCATCAATTGTAGAACATGAAAACAGACAAGGTGAATGGAGACCAACCGTAGTTGCTAATGGTGTTGTTAAAAACTTCCTTTATAATAAAACTCAAAAAATATTTTACTTCGTAGTGAAGAAGCGAATGCTTCTAAAACAAAGTGGATTTAATAAATGTTAATGTCTGTACGTGTGTGCGTATGTGTGTGTATGTGTATGTACGTGCGTGTGTACTTGTAAGTGTTTGTGTACGCGTGTGTTCGCGGGCCCATGCGTGTGGGGGTGCGTATGTGTGTGTATAATTAGCATTAATAGCACATATAACACGAGATGAGCCTTCTGAGGTAAATTCTTAAATAAATAATTCATCCGGCCACTACTTGATTGAGTTTAACGTTCTAATAGATGTAAGGTGTATGAGTGCGACGAATAAATAAAATCCACGGACAATAGAATTATGTTTCATTTAATTTTAATTTAATTTAATATTCTGTTATAGTCGCTTATTATGTTTTTATAGCATCCTGAGCTGAGAATCTTTACTATACATTTTTACAACGCAGACGTAATCTGATTGCAAATTACGTGAATTGTCATTCAACGAGTCTTCATCTTCAGAAGAAAATGTCTGTACTTTGCAAGTGATCTGTATTGTATTATAACCGAAATTATCAGGTGTGGATAATTACTCACAACCTTCCTAACAATATCCACATATCCTCGTTACGATCATTTTTAACCCTAATTACAAGATAAAAATTACCACATCCTTGAAGCGGGTGAACAAAAGTTACAAGGAAAATTTAAAGCGTTGTTTTCATCCACCTAAAGTTTTATCGATAAAGAAACTATATATAATATAAATAATTACCTTTCTAAATTCGTTTCTTTCTCATTAAACGTGTTTACGCCGTTTATATGCACAACTTTATATGGACCGTTAAAAATCGGTTCTTCCTATCCCTGTTATTGCAATTTTTATTCAACTTATTTTTATATAAAATCTATAACAATTCGCAATTTTAATTGTCTACTTATTTCTTCCTTTTTGTGCATGTTTGCGTTATTAATTTATTGATATCAGGTAGGTTCACATGGAGTTGGTTGAACCAAACGTAATAACACATCATTACACTGCACTATAAGTAAACACTATTAATTTTCTGGATCATCACTTAGACAACATTTTCAGAGAACCTATTATTACTGATCATTTCAAACCGTACTATTAATTTTATTCTTTAAGTAACAAAGTGCCTGCTTTCGGGTTTTCCTTTAATAGACTTTTTAATTTACCTCAGAATAAAGTTAATTTTAATAAAGAATCTTCAAAGTTGTTAATAATAACGGATATACTAGTAAATTAATACGAAAATTATTTAATAGCATGTCTAGTCTAGTCTAGTCACATTTTTAAAAACAGATTTTCTTTGTATAGGTATCTACAGCAAGAGTTACACTTCCAAAAAGCCCGTCTTCACTCTTCACATTATTTCCATTGGCCATAATTACGATTTTAACACTTTCTTAAACATTTGTAGTAAAGGTAAAAAACTGGACTTCTTATAAATTTTTGAAATTCAGACATAGTTTGATAATTTTTCCCAATACTTTTTTAACGAATTCAATTCACCACAGTTTGTATATTTTGTGGTTAACCTAGCATCTGTGAGTCACGAATCAATTCAGTTTTACTTAGTACATTAATTAATTAATTTATCTTCCAAATATTTTGAATTTATTACAGAATTTCCTTACACTCGACCTCAATATGTTTCTGGTGATTTCCTAATCACAAGCTTCATTTAAAGATTTTCACTTTTTAACCTCACTCTTTTATAGTTCCTCTAAGGCTTTTACATGTGTAATTGTTTGCATAAATATTTTTAATAGCTTTCAGTTAAGGTTTGTCTTTCAGGATTTACTGTACGACTATTCCTTATGGGTGTGTTTTATAACAAATAAAAAAATACTTCTTCCTCTCGGAAGTCAACTTAAACAAAGAGAAATGTTCACTTATTTAAAAAGGTAAATACTTACGATACTTGCTGTAGATTGAGAGATCTTCTCTTTGACAGGTCGTAAGGGAGGCAGAGATACATCCATAGCTACAACCAGTTAAGCAAATCGTCAGGCACCACTCAATTTTTATAAGTTAAATAATTAAAATACAACAAAAATTGAGAAAATTGTGCTTTAATACCACATGCAATCTTAATAAACAGTACAACAGCTGTATTTATTTGTATATTTAATAAAACAAAATATATGCTGATTAATCCGAGCAGAGAAGCAAATAAAACAGTACTTAACTTTTCACAAAGCTTTACGATAGAGAACTAATTCTTAATCGATAACTAAACTATACAATACTCTATCTTTACATAGAATTGTTTCAAAGTGAAAGATGATTGAAACTGTATAACTTCAATGTAATAACAGAATTCAGTTTAATCTTTGTCAACAAAACACGGGTTATGTTTTATACTCATTATAACAGTATTAAAACTTCCGAAACAATATTACACTAGCTTTACTTTAATGTTCGTAAATCGATTCATCTAATATCTCCACTTAATAAAACCGTAATATGCACTAAAAGAATACGTACTTACTTGTTATATTTGTTACATACTGAACTTACTTATAGTTAATACATTATATTGGAACGAATTGCTATCTAGAGCTTCATTTTTTGACGGTACGATAACAGGTAAGGAAACATAACTAACAGTGTACATAACGTGGTCTGTCTTGATATTTAATGACACAAAAAAAATAACAAATTGCTTCATCCAAAGTACTGGATGCACGCCATTTTGCCTCGTGATGTCATTCGACCACACAAAGAAGAGTGCGTAGACAATAGGGCATGGGTTAGCAGATAGAAATTGTCGACGGGCTGCTAGATTGTATGCAATTAGGTAGGTAAGGTAGGCACTGTTACTGTATTGCTAGACATCATTATAAAAATACTTTTTATTTATACATATTTTATATAAATTTAAATGTTTCGATAACCATTTCAGTTATGGTTCTCAGTACGACGGATGTATAATATTTGTTGTCCGTAGCATAGATGGCTTTAAAATATGTTACTCCTAGTAACCGCACTTGTTTTGTTGACAAACTGCCAAATTTCGATAGTCGAGTTTTAATAGTGCCAAGTTGTGCAAGTTGAAAGTAGTGGTTGCACGAAGATTTTGGGAGATGGAAAAAAGTGAGCTTCATGCTGTCATCGAGTAAAAAGAAAGGTTTAACACCTAAAGAAAAAATTCATACAGATATGGTTGTTGTGCTTGGAGATTTTGCTCCTTCCTATCAATTGGTAAAAAATTGGTCTTGAACGTTCAAATACGGCGGAACAATCTGCAAACGTGCAAAGGGTGTTGGTCGGCCGCGTTCTGCGTGTACTGAAGAAAGCATTGGTTTTGTGAATGACATGATCAAAGAAGATCGTCGATTGACAGCATGACGTGTAGCGGAGATAACATGCCTTTCAAATGGTACGATTGGAACCATAATAAATGACTATCTTGGGCTTCATAGGGTGTCAGCAAATGGGTCGAGTGTTGACGCCCGAACAAAGCGTTTGAGAGTCACTTCTTCAATAGCCAATTTAGCCTTGTTTAACTTTAATCCTAAATGTTTCCTTGATCGCTATGTTACGGTTGATGAATCTTGGACTTATCACTTCGATCCCGAGTGCTTACAACAAAGTATGGTGTGACGTCATCCAGGATCTCACCCTCCATGCAAATTTCGTGTACAGGCTTCAGCGGGCAAGATAATGGCTACAGTTTTTTGAAATGCCGAAGGAATTTTACTGGCCACACAATCACTGGTCAATATTATGCAGCATTAGTTACATAACTTCGTTATTGCATTAAAGAAAAAAGAAGAGGAAAACTGTCACGCGGAATTCTCGTTCATCAAAACAACGCCCCAGTTCATTAGAGGCCGACTTAATTCCCAGTGATTTTTATTTATTTCTAAAGCTTAAAGAGAGTCTGCGGGGAACAAAATTTGAGAGCGATTGCGCAGTTATGGCAGCAGTGCAGGACTTCTGTTGCCAAAACTCCGAGTTTTTCAGGAAACGTGTTGCTCTGCTTAAACATAGGTGGAATAAGTGTCTTAATGTTCAAGGGCATTATGTTGAAAAATAATGTTGCATTCTATGCTTGGGACATTATACACTGTACATCTCTCGTAAGTGGTAAAATCTTTAAGACATTACTTGAGATGTGAAATATGAAAAATATGAACTCGCGTTTTCATATTTTTCATACTTCATAAATTTGCTGTAACATCACAAGTAATTTCTTAAAGATTTTACCACTTACTAAGGACGATAACTGTAATTGGTATCGAAACATTTAAGTTTATATGAAATATAAATAAAAAGTACACCATTTAAACCCGAAAGCTAAATATTTTTATAATGTGTAATAATGGCGAGAGTTTACATTTTCATATGCTAGAATTCATATTTTCCAACTTTATTTGTTTTACTCGTAGTAGATTTCCTTGCGCTATGCTACTTTACATTTTTGCTTTATTAGATATCCACAACAAAGGCACCCCAGTGGAAGGGTTTTCAGTGGAGTCCATCAACGCCTTCTTCGAACTGAGTCTGTGTTGTCAGAACAGAGGCATGGCAGGACTGGAGGCGCGATCTTGGCTTTCACCGAAGCCGCACTTCACAAGATTGAAGAGAACTCGAATACTAGCACCCGCAGTATTGCGAAAGCAATAAACTGTAATAAAACAGCCGAGCCGTTTGGAATGTTTTAAAAGAGCAATTGTTGTACCCTTATCATTTAAAAAAGACTCAATTACTGTATGCCGGGGTGAAGCTCAACGAGTTACGTTTGGTGGCCTGGAATAAAGGATTTTCAACAAAGAAATAGATGCGACGTTCCCAAATCGGGTGTGAAACATTTCATTGGCACAAGGAAGTTTATTTTTAACCCGTTTTTTAGCAACGAATTGACAATTAATAATGTGATACATTTCAATGTTTTCAGGTGGATTGGGAGAGGTGGACCAATCCAATAGCCATCACGTTCTCCTGACCTGACGCCACTGGAATTCTATGTCCGGGGCAACATGAAGAGTCTGGTCTATGGCGGGGCTGACATTGCAAGCGAACCAGACCTGGTTGCCAGGATAGTAGATGCAGATCGGGAGATCCAAGATAAACCTGAAATTATCAGGCCCGTAACCAACTCAGTTGCAAGAAGGTATCGGGTTTGCCTTGCTCAAGGAGGTGGGCACTTTGAGTACTTGGGGTGATTTTTGACAAATTTTGTTAATCAAAGGTATTACATACATAAACATTGATAGTTTTGTTCATTACAATACTACAGATTAATTCGGCTACTGGAAATTGTACCGAAAAGACAAAAGTTGTCCAAAGAAGAATGATGTTCATTTTTCTACTAGTGACTTTTGCTATGGGTCCATAAAGTCATCAAAAAACGAACTACTCGATAAATTTTTTTTACAGAATTAAATATTAAAATTCTACCATTTCTAGAGTTTTCATTATTTTAAGCCGAAATTTAGTATTATTGGTAACTATAATTAGTATTAATTATCCACAAAATTTCAGTTAAATGCGACCAATGTTATGGGCGTCACAAGTTTTTCTTAAAGTTTAAAAATTTTAATTTATTTTAATATTTTATTGTTAAACTGTAACTAAAACTGCATTCCCAAAAATGTCACTGAATTCGAGAAAAAAATTTCCTCCGCCATCTTGAATTCTCTATTGTGTTAAAATTTCTATAAAAAAATTGATACCACTGAATTGGCCACCCTTAATGTTAGTAGTAAAAGTGTCATTAGTTTTCAGCTATCACGTACCGTTTCTATAAAAACCTGAAAAGACTGATTTCACGAAAGAACCTTTAGCACACTGTAGCACTCAAACCAAGCGCTGAAGAAAAAAAATTGTAAGTCAAAATATCTCCAATTGTTGTCCTCTACTCCCTCTCTTCGGATGCGCGTCAGTTCCCGGGACACCTTGTATGTGTATGAGGAAAACCCCCTGAAAAAACCTCATACAGGGTACACGGTAACGGGAATCAAATAGATTACCTATCACAACTGTAATTGGTTGACATAGGTCAAGACGTTTCATTATTGAATACATGTTGAATAGTTTGCATTTTGAATTTTAAGTAAACATGGAATGCAAGCTTATCTACAGTGTTTAATTTAGTAACTTTAAGATTGCAAGGCCGTACAAGAAGTATCGTTTTAGTTATTTTATTCTGATATTAATCAGAACCTTTAGCACACTGTAGCACTCAAACCAAGCGCTGAAGAAAAAAAATTGTAAGTCAAAATATCTCCAATTGTTGTCCTCTACTCCCTCTCTTCGGATGCGCATCAGTTCCCGGGACACCTTGTATGTGTATGAGGAAAACCCCCTGAAAAAACCTCATACAGGGTACACGGTAACGGGAATCAAATAGATTACCTATCACAACTGTAATTGGTTGACATAGGTCAAGACGTTTCATTATTGAATACATGTTGAATAGTTTGCATTTTGAATTTTAAGTAAACATGGAATGCAAGCTTATCTACAGTGTTTAATTTAGTAACTTTAAGATTGTAAGGCCGTACAAGAAGTATCGTTTTAGTTATTTTATTCTGATATTAATCAGAACCTTTAGCACACTGTAGCACTCAAACCAAGCGCTGAAGAAAAAAATTGTAAGTCAAAATATCTCCAATTGTTGTCCTCTACTCCTCTCTTCGGATGCGCATCAGTTCCCGGACACCTTGTATGTGTATGAGGAAAACCCCTGAAAAAACCTCATACAGGGTACACGGTAACGGGAATCAAATAGATTACCTATCACAACTGTAATTGGTTGACATAGGTCAAGACGTTTCATTATTGAATACATGTTGAATAGTTTGCATTTTGAATTTTAAGTAAACATGGAATGCAAGCTTATCTACAGTGTTTAATTTAGTAACTTTAAGATTGTAAGGCCGTACAAGAAGTATCGTTTTAGTTATTTTATTCTGATATTAATCACACATTTTGCTTTATTAAATATCCATATAAATACAGTTGTTTAGTGCTTATTCAGATTACCTATTATGTTTTGAGATACAACCTTTCTCAATTTTTGTTGTATTTTAATATTAAACCTAGAAATTGAGTGGTGCCCAATAAAACGATGCTAATACTGATTACATCTATGAAAAAATTTCTGCTTTCTCACACCTGATGAACGAGTTCTCAATTTCAGTAAATTTTATAAGTTTGTACCTCACTGTGCTAGACCGTGGTGCAGTTTACCTTTGTAATATAACAACACAACTTTTTTTTTTTTTTATTTGTTATATACTTCGCATAGAAAATTGTCAAACAAGGTTACCCAATAGGTGCAAATATTTTGATTCATCATTTCGTTGTGATATTCAGATGTAACTGGGTGATATAAATGTTGTCGCTAAAGGTACTACACAAAATGACAATGTTGATTTAAACAGGAGACAGAAATGGCTTAGTAGCAAATAATATAGCAGAACGTCCCTATAGTTAGGAATTCCAACTTTGGGTAAAGCTACCCTGAAATAGGAGAAGAACAGGGTTAGAAACCTTCACGAAAGATATCCACCTGAAGCAACGGGAATACAGTCTTCATCGAACAATTTCTTCCCTTGGGGATGAAAACCCACGGAAAATAATATATTCTAAATAACCGTTTACTTATTCTATAGACGCGTACATCAGGAGAATATATTAACAATTATGATTCTGGACTGTAAATTAATATAGGAATTACAAATCAAAGACTGAAAACTGGATCAGAACGGAAATACGGGTCAGGACGGTGATTGAATATAAGTAAGTAACATGAACGATATGGGATGATGACTGAGAACTCAGAAAATAATAGTCTGGCGTGATATAGTAAAGTCAATGACAGAAAATTAAAACCCAAACTATTTGCATCTTCATCACTTGAAGTTTGATGGGTTTCACAATCAATTTCGCCACTGAAATCATTAGCAAGTTTCGAATTATTGACAATTTGTTTATGTAACTGAACGATGTATATTTATTATGTAATATTCCACACACACCTATATCCAACGTTGCGTATACGTTCAAATAATAAACATATACCTTGATTTAGAAGCTCCAGGTCTCTTCCTGTGGTCCCTAAAGGTCAAAACAAATCAAAGTGGTATTGAAAAAGCGTGGTAAAAGTATCGACTGAACGCAAAAAGAATTGCAGTAGGAATTAAAAAGTGCACAAGAGTAATGATTAATAAACAGTTGAGATAACTGAAAATAAAAAAATTCGCAATGACCTTTGAGTTAATACCAAATTATTCTGGATAAGAATGAGAGACAAGAGTTAAACTAATAAATATATATTTCAAGATTTGTAAAGAAGCAAATGCAATAATATACGTGTAAGCAAGGGGTAAGAAATGAGAAGGAAAACATTGGTTTAAAGGAAGTAAAAGAATAGAGGTATCAAGATGTTATCATTTTAACGAGAATTGTGTAATATTCTAAGGTGTATTTTACAAAGGAAACCTATAACATGGTGGTTTTATCATTTGAACGCTCTGATATCGATGTACATTGTGACATATATCTTAAACGAATATCCTGACATGAAGCGTTTTCCATACTTCAGTTTATTTAAATACATCTACATCTTAAGATGTTCATTTCATTATTTGCATTTGACATCTAAGTATTTTGTGTTTCTGAGAATGGAACTAATATATCATGTCACTACATTGTTATGATATTGTACTACGTTAAGTTATAAATAAAAACTTTAAATTTAGAGCAATCAATAATAATTCTAGTTTCGTTTAAAATGTATACCATTCTTTACGTGACGTTTTTTATATACCTCATCTCTCGCCTTTATTAACCAATAAGTCAAGATAATGGATGACCTTATATTTTGGATATATATATATATATATATATATATATATATATATATATATATATATATATATATATATATATATATATATATACAGGGTGTCCACATACTATTTTCACAAAAGAAAACTGCAGATTCTAGTGCTGATTTTATGTCGATTTAACGTAAATTACCTTAATACAAAAAATACTTCCTAAGAGAGCTGAAGCTCTTGGAAGTTGGCGCCCTAACATCGGTTTAATTCAAATATTTTCAAAATGGTTTTCCTTTAAATGATAACGTTCTGTGCATTTATTTAGTGGAATATACCCAATCGTATGGCGTGATTATGATTTTTTAGTTGCACTCATAAGCGGCTCGTTTGGGCGGGGCATTGGCCATCCTGTATACTGCACCCTATTATGTACAGTATCGTTATTTGTATGAATTGTATGTAAGATTTTATATTTGTTTATGTTTTTTTTATTATTAAGGTTGATTGAAATGAATCAATTTTTCTATTGTTGTAATTTAAAAATTAGCCAAAAACAACTCAACAGACATATCTGGTCCCCGAAACCCGTATTATGCATCCTTGCAAATTTTTTTGACATGCATCCTAGGGTTAACCTCTATCTGACATGCTGTTTTAAACGTCTGTTTGACATAGATTATTGCTTTTGTTTTTATAATGTTGCTTATTTTCGTAATTACCTTATTATAAAAGAGGCTACACAATTATCCTAAAAAAATGTTATTAAAATTGTTTCATTTCTTTAAATTTCCATTTTGCAGGTTGGACGGTCGTGTGTTGTTCCACACCAGATATTTATTTTAATAAATATAGTCCTTCAGTACGTCAGTGTAGTTCGTGGGCTCTGCCAAAGTTATAGGCTTATTCTACTTTGCTTTCTTTATTGTAATGCAATACCCAGACTTAATCCGAATAGTAACTGAAAGTTACTAAAGGATTTGGTAAATGAGACTAAGGTTCAAACTGTCAATATTAGATTAGATTTCAACAGCACAAAATGCTTCAATTACTGGAAGTCGCGTTCAGGAATTACTTTTTCAATAATATATTCTACTATTCTAAACATAAACAAATCAGGCATAACAACGGATGTGTATTTAATGAACCAATTAACTGAATTGGATTATTACTATTGTCTAAAGTCTATACAAACTGGATTAACAATATTGTGCTCAAGTCCCAATTTCCACCGCAGCTAATTTAAGCGGTAACAGTTTCTACTGTTACCATGCTATCCTGTCGAATCTTAACGTTTGTTAGGTAGGCCGCAGACGTCAATAGAACTAAATTAGCTAAACATTGTCCTTGTGTAAGAAAGTTAATTATATTGTTGAAATGAGCAACAAGGTTGACAAAGAATGTATTGAGGTTCTTGCTTAAACTTTAATACAAAACAGAACATGGCTATTTCGGGCGTGTGTATACAAGCTTTTGTTAAACGTATTATTCTTAATTCTAAAGGAAACCATTCAGTCACATCGTTTAATTAAAATTTATTCATTAAGAAATAATTAATAAGGTATAACTTACAAATGAAAAGATCTCGTATTATTAAAAACTTCCTTTTATTAAGACTATCAGTACAAAGAAAATTTTGTTATTTTCTCCACGCAAATACTGTGAAAATTAAATTCATTTTCAGAGTTATACAGGGTGATTTCAAATTAGATGCGAACCCTCAAAGGAGGTGTTAGTATGGCGCATTTGTGATCGATTGGACCATACTTACCTATATCCAAAAATCAACGGTTTCGACATATTTGAGGTTTTGTGATTTTGTAGTAATTCCCTTTTTTTTCGGTTCGGTTTCAGCTGATTCTGTAGGAATTGATCCTTTCAAACAGTAATTTTAGTCCAGTTTCCAATCGTAGAATTTGTATTTCACTTAAAAAATGCAAAAATATGAGTAGCATGCTTATAAGAAGAAAATTGTGTAGATTTAAAATTAGAATGTGAAAGAAACCAAAATCGGTTTTAAAATTTTCTATTGCAAACTTTTAAACTATTTTCTATATCTCTACATGTAGTGTTAAAAATAGC
Source organism: Vesta saturnalis (assembly GCA_036346205.1). Classification (NCBI taxonomy): domain Eukaryota; kingdom Metazoa; phylum Arthropoda; class Insecta; order Coleoptera; family Lampyridae; genus Vesta; species Vesta saturnalis. The sequence goes on along the minus strand of JARFJB010000145.1, from coordinate 2,182,830 downwards.
TCAATGTTTTAATTTTTCGATAAAACCATTTTTGTCAAAATTCGTTCGATAGTTTCACCAGAAAAAGCTTTTCAACCGCGCTACCTCTCGAAAATTCTAAATGGAGAATAATAAATTATTGAAGCCTTGATTCAATAGAACTGAGAATAGTATTCAATAATTTTACATTTTGTGTTCAAAATGACCACCACCGTCTCATATACAAGCTCGAGCCCTCTTTCTTATTTCTTGACAGGTAATTTTCATTTGAATTTTTCATAGGTAATTTACAAATTGAGTAGCTGATTTGTTTTGAAATTTCATAAATTAATTTGCCTTTGGTAGAGACTTTCGTGATTTTTGAATTGGAATAGATAATTTTTCTTCGTTATTGTGCGTTCTTTTTCATTATTATTCTTGTTATTGTTATTATCGTTCCGGTTGTTATTGTTCCTGTTATTATTGTTCTTGTTATTATTGTTCGTTTGTTATCAGTGATTTATTCATTATTTATCATTTGTATTGTATTTGAGATGGATACAATTACTAATGATGGATATGCTGACATTCTCTTTATGTACGGATACAGTAATGGCAGTGCATCTCTTGTTACGGTCGAAAATGAAACTAAAACGGCAGGTAACAGACAGGCATGTATGCTCTATGCCAGCCGGGGAGGTACCACCACCCTTACCATTGGGTCTCCGATTTTCTGAGCTCGGTAAGGGCTGCCGGTTACCTTTTCCATCATCCTTAATCTATTCTCATCCTTATTCTTCCTTCTCGCCCTTACTGTCTTCCTATCGGATTAAAAGTCCCAAATTAAAAAATAAGATGGCTGTGGACTTTCTGATTCACTACTGCAACATCCGCGGTATCAGGTCTAATCTTAATGCTATTCACCAACATCTTGAACAATTACAACCTGATATTTTGTTTCTACCTGAAACAGAAGTCTCCTCTGAAAGCTCCGAGTCACCCGACTTGCAATTTCCTCAATACCACCTTCACTCTAACTTTCGATATAAAGGAGGCGTATGTGCCTACATCAAGGACAGAATTGCTTGCAAGAGGGTTTGTTCCTTAGAAAATAAAAATTTTGACGTGATTGGGTTTAAACATTATGGTCCTAATTTTGTGAAACCCTACTGTTCCATTTATAGGTCTCCTAATGATAGTAACTTTCAAGACTTCTTGGATTACCTTAGTATGAAAGTTGACTATCTCCTGTCTCAGTTTCCATCTTGCGATATCTCAATTGTAGGCGATTTCAATGTTCATAACTCTAATCGGCTTCAGTTTTTATCTACTATAAATCCCGCTGGTCATAGTGGAGAAACATTTGCTATTTCATGTGATCTCACACAAATGATTTCTGAACCCACAAGAATCCCTGATAACCCCAACCATACTCCACATCTTCTAGATCTCTTTCTTACACCAAACCCTTTTGTTTATAAAACTTCCGTTCTTTCGCCTTTAGGTCTTTCCGACCATTGTCTAATAGAAATCATTTCTACTGTACCTAATTCCACTGTTGTTCGCAAAACCGATAGAACCTTGTGGTGTTTGAAGTCAGCTCGATGGAGTAATTTACGGGATTTCTTTGCAACCTTTCCATGGCGTAAATATTGTTTTAAGTCGTCCTCTTCTCCGGACATCGCTCTTTCAGTATCTGAAGTCATCCTCATGGGAATGGAGTTATACATTCCCAAAAAACAGTACCGTATACTGCCCTCCTAAGCCAAAAAGGCGTGTCTCAAATTTCCTTGTTTTGAGATATAAGGAATTTTAATGAATTTCAAAACCACACCTACATAGTCAAATCTTTTTATGGTTTTTTTTGGGTAAATACAATAAAGATTGAGACGACAATGACGTGGTAATTAACTTGTCTTACATAAACCACTAATTTAGTTTTAAACTGAGATACGGCTAATTGGCTAAGGAATTGTGAACAAAAATTTGAGATACGTCTCTTTGCGCTAACGATTAATTAATTATAGATAACGTTCGATTCTGTTTCTTACCACATGGACTTGGATAGGAGATTGAATAATAAATAAAAAATTATCCAGAAACGATTTATTAATAATGTGATACATGAAGAATACGCTACATTTGTGGGATATTAAAACAATTTTTCAGAAAATAATACATATTTATACTGGAAATAAACCCAAAAGTAAACTAGAATACAAATAGAAAAACATAAGTTTTGTTCAGTTCTCATCTGAAACTGGAAGAGTGTCCCAGAATTGCAACCGATTTTTCATAATTCCAGACAATTTTTTTATTATATTGGCTTTCTTCTGCGAAGAAATTCCAAGAACTTTTGTTTGTTTTTTGGGTGGCCGCAGTTTTCCATTTTTTGTTATCTTGGCGGTTAAAAAATTAAGATCAAATGATGGACCATCAAAGTCATTTTTATATGTGATATTATACGATCCTCTGTGGACGGTTACCTGAACCATATCATGTAAATATGGCCTCGGCTCTGTACGAGTTAATTTGTATTGTGAGGAAAAATCTTCCCAAATGTAAAAATGCTGTAGCTCCATTGGCAGGACCTCGGTTTTATGAGCAGCACCTTTTACGGCTTGTACAAAATCTGCGAATTCATAAAGCTTGTTGCCCATTTCTTTCATGGAAACCTCCACTCTGTGATGAAAGGAGTCGGCAGCCATAAACGTATGGCCCGGCACAAAGTATTTCATATTAATTTCATTGGTACATATTTCTTTATTTACAATATATATTAAAAATGAAAAAATGCCCAATTCTAGTTTTGCGCTGTGCAATTGTCGAGACATACCGTAATTTTTAAAACGTCTCTCTTGCTAATAAAGAACTGGTAAAATGTACTGATCAACTCTTCTTTGTTTCGTTTGAACAAAGCTTCATACCAGAGAGCTGCAAATGGCTTTCGTTGTACACTGTTAAACGATTTGTAAAAATCGCACTTTTAAACATCTCAAGCCGTGGTAACATTATAACTTTTTCTAAATATGCGCAATACACTATTTCTCCTACTTCTTCATCTCTTGCGGCATCTTCTCTGTATTTTGCTCGAGATTTGTTTGCTCTCTCAATATGTTTGCTCCACGTCATACAAACATCACAATTTTCATCGAGATTGTTCTTTGTATGACATTTATTATGTAAGTTAAACACCTCGCAACTCTCGACTTCTTCATGCCCAAGGTTAGCAAGTGACACATTCATTTTCTTTGCCACCATTCGGTATTTTTCATACGAACATTTAAAATTGGGATTTTTGTTAAGAAAGTCTTCATGCATTGCGGTGAATGAGAGATCACCTGGCAGATAAAGGCGGCGTGGTGCATGTTCCCTGCGGTAATGCGAAATGGTTGGATTGAATGTTGAAATGTGCTGGCGAATGACTTCATCGTCTATTTCATTATGGGGCTCTTTTGTACATCTCATGTCTGCCACAGGCACTACAGAATTTTTTGCGTTCAATAATGCTGTACGAACAACCTTGTCATTATTTCCATTAAAACCAAGGGTTGTTAAAAAAAATATTTTACATACACTATGTGAAGTGCCATTTTCATTTTTGAGCATATAATTATATGAATTATTTCTTCGATAACTCTCCTGACCTACATCAGTAGCAACAACTGTCGTCCTTTGCTTTACAGCAGTTGATGATATGTGATGCAATATGAAAGACTTTCTTTCTTTTTCATCTGTCATTTTCCAAAACTCAGAATTAAGAAATTCTCTTCTGGCCTCAGATATATTTTGGGTACACTTCTTTGGACATTGCTCCCCACAACCGTTCTTCACACCATGTTTTTCCACAAATGTATCATATTTCCTCTTTTTTCTTTCACTCACTGATATTTCATACTTTTGCCTTTTTCGTACAGTCCCCTTTTTAGTATACTGAATATTTGTTTCGCCACTAGAATTATTAGTAGGAGAGTTAATGTTCTGCCGATTGTCACTGTCGGCAACATCGTTCTCGTTAACTTCATCAGGTATTGTTACTTGAATGTTCTCTGTAGGCTCAGATTCACCCTGTAGTAGTGATTTATCAGTTTCCAATATATTTGGTAAAACTTGGCTCCGAGTGCCATGAATCTGATCATCTATATTATTAGAATCACATGTTTTTTCAACCTGAGAAGATGAACCTTCGCCTGTTAAAGTTCCCTGTCTTATCGGCTCCTTAGAGAAGGAAATCATCTTCGAAATATTAATATTGCTGTTGCGAACACCACCGTCACCAAATGCACTCGAAGAAAATTCTGTGGGTGCTGTATCACTAGTGTTATTAGTTGAAGACTCCATTTCCGACACATTATTACTATTCACAACCACGTTTTCATTCACCGCAATAAAATTAGGTTTTGTTATTTGAGTGTTCTCTGTATTAGATTTCCCCTTTGTTACTGCATATGGCAAAACACTATCACTTGTAGAAATATTGCTCTGAACAGTTTCGTCAATATCGGAAATGTCACTACAGCCCTCAGAACTTGCGTCCAAATTGGAAGGGACATACTCTTCATCGGAATGACGTGCCCGTTTATATTTGTTGCTTAAACGTTTCTTGGAGAACTCTTGTTTTGTTTTCTTATTTAAAGCCAACATAACTAACTTACGTCCCCGAAATTCATTAGATTTGGCCATGATTAGATCTAAAACAATAATATGTGATGTATAAAAGTTAACCTCAAAGTCAACATATAATGTTAAATTTTCTTTTTTTCGGTGGTGAATTTTGTATTTACTCACCTTATAATATATTACTGGCAATATAAAAACATGTACCTTTTTTCTCTTCACTTTTTTTCAATTTAACTACTATAAAAATTAATTTTCAAACTGCATTTGACAGTTGATGACTAAACAACAAACTTTACAGATGAGGCTAAACCCTTTACAGCGGTAAATTAAGGTATCAATCAGGGAAGCTACTAAGTGATGTAGACGCATCTCTGTGAAGGTCAAATTGTAAATTGCCAGAAATCCTAGGCGAAGTAGACGCATCTCTGAGAAGCGGCTGTTTTGCTTAGAAATTTGAGTTACGTCCAAACTGCTTAGGTTTTTGTTTCATTTTTGAGATACGTCATATTTCTAGCACTTTAGCTGCACAATACGGACGAGATACGTCTATTTCCCTAAGGAAATGGATTAAATACAACTCAAAGTGTCCTTATATAAATTAATAAGAAATTCAGTGAAATTTGAGATACGCCTTTTTGGCTTAGGAGGGCAGTATAGGTAATTCAGGTTCCCAACCCTGGTTCAATAAGGCTTGTGATGATGCAATATCTTTAAAAAATAAATATTACATTAAATGGAAATCTAATAAATCGGTCGGCAGTCATGTAGAATACGTTGATGCTAGAAATATCTGCAAAAGTGTCATCACTAAAAGTAAGAAGTTGTTCGAGCAACGAAAATGCAATTAACTAGCTATATCTCCTTTAGGTAGTCGTAAATTTTGGTCTTTAGCTAAAGCCATTAGTAAAAACTTTGGAACATCTATCTTCATTTCCCCCCCTGACATCTATTGACGGATCGGTAGTTGTTGATTCTGTAGACAAACCCAATGTTTTTGTGGATTTGTTTGCATCAAACTTGTGTCTCAATGATTCTGGAAAAGATGTGCCCCTAGTCAACTCTTCTTCATACGCTATGAAACCAATTCATTTTCGGTACGAGCTCTTGTAATCGATCATCAGTAGGCTTGATCTCAGTAAGGCGATTGGCCCAGACGGTATCCCAGCTATTGTCTTAAAGAAATGTTCCCCCGAACTAGTACCAGTCCTATCTAAACTCTATACGATCTCTATGTCTTCTGGGGAACTCCCTTCATCATGGAAGTTGGTAAATGTTCAACCTATTCCCGAAAATAGGCGATAAGACCGATCCCTCATACTACCGACCAATTGTCATCACTTCCATTTTGTCTAAAATAACGGAAAAAGTCATCAATCAGCAACTGCTCACAACCACCAATATGGATTTAGGCAAAGTCGTTCAACAGGTGATCTTCTTTGATATATGACCCAAGTTTGGAACAATACAGTAGAGCAGTCCGGTGAAACAATTGTAGTCGCTTTAGATATACAAAGGCATTTGACGAAGTATGGCATAAGTGTTTACTTGCCAAACTCATTTCTTTTGGGTTAAATGATACGCTCATCAACTGGGTTTCTAGTTTCCTTGATAAAAGACGAATACGGGTCGCAGTTGATGGCTTTTTTTCAAAAGAAGTTAGCATTAATCCGTTATAGCGCCTACACTTTTTCTGCTGTACATAAATGACCTTATTTCTTCAACAACTAACCCCATCCATTGCTTTGCTGACGATAGCACTCTTCACTGTAGTTCATCTCAGTCTACTCATAGTGATAATCCACATTCTATGTCAAATAAAGAAATTAAAACTGAAATGGCAAATTCAATCAACGAAGACATTCAACGTATTCTCGAATGGGGAAGCAATAATCTAGTTAAATTTAATGCTAACAAAACTCAGTGTTGCCTTGTGTCCACCAAAAAAGATCGATCATTTCCTGTTGTAAGTATGAATGGCTCAGTTCTTAAGTTTTCAGACTCTATTACTCTGTTGGGTATGACTGTATCTTCAAATCTCTTATGGGTTGACCATCTTCTGTCAGCTTCCAAAACAGCTGCTCGTAAAATAGGCTTTTTGTACAGATCTAAGCAGTGCTTTAACTCTCGACAACTCCTTCTGCTGTATAAGGCCCAAATTCGGTCTCATCTGGAATATAATTCTCACCTCTGGGTTAGTGCTCCCCAATACGCTCTCGATATCGTTGATCGTGTTCAAAAGAGAGCGATTAGGCTTATAAACGACGCGTCCTTAACTTCTCACATACAGTGCCTTGAGCATAGAAGGATGGTTTCAGTTCTTTCTTTGTATTATCGTTATTACAACGGCTATTGTGCTGCTGAATTATATTCTTTGATACCATCTCGGGCTATCTTTGCGAGAAACACTCGGTTCGCTCATTCACATCATCCGTATGCAGTACAAATCTCCACTTGTCGTACCGAACGGGCGCAATCCACATTTTTCAACACGGCTTCTAAACTCTGGAATGTTCATGTTTTCCTCTCACTTATGATATGAGAAAATTTAAGGTAGCTGTTCATAGGCATCTATTAGCAATTCATTATCCCTCTATCCATCCTCCTAAGTGTTACTGAGTGTTTTAGCACGATAAGCCAAATTTAGCCTGTTCAGTTCCACAATAATAATAATAAATAAAAAAGTTAGAGTGCACCGGACTAGCTCGGTGGGACAGAGGGCGTGGGCGTGTTTTTGAATTTAAAAATACTGAAGGTGGTTAGTCGTATTGTCGAAAGTCGCAGATAAGGGTGCGTCGTAATTAGAATAAATTCAAGGAAAAGGGCGCCAGACTGTTATTAAGACAAAGTCGGCAAAAATACACCAGGGCAGACATGGATAAATCAGCCTTCAACAGTCAAAACATCTTACTTACCTTACGTTGGCTACCTCCAGGTCCACGTCGGAGATGCTTCGAAACTTTAGCTCTAGAACAAATCTTAAAAATATCCACACGTTCAAATACCAAAATAACGTGGGCGTAAATCAGTTGTTGGTTAGGTTTAAATGACTTCTTTAACTTTATATTTCGTTACGTTACTCCCAACGCTTGTGAACAAAATAATTCAAACACAATAATAAAAAATGAACGTTAAATGTTACGCTTAAATCTTATTAACTCAAATTTAAATCCTACTCATCTTCGAAGCTCTGTCGTTAATTGAACTCCAAACTAAAATAATAAGACATAAACTAGATAAACGTCATTTAAAATTCCTCTAATGTGTTACATTAAACAATACAAAATATTGAATAAAACTCAATAAACTTATGACCCTGAATGCTTCAAATAGGAAATTACCAATGGTTACTTTTAAAATGAATCAATAAAAAATAATGAAATCAAAATTTAACTCTCAATTACTTCTTTAGTTTGAATAATAAAATTACTACTCTTCGTAAATTATTGCTTTCACTGGTCGGGAGCAGATCACAAATTAACACCATAAAATTCAATTGATTGTTCGTCTATATCTAAATATGTCTCAAAAAGCACACAAATGCATTGATTTATCTACACTGGTTTCGGTTTGATTTAAAATCTTAAATACTAGAACACGGGAACATAAAATGGTCAACCTTGTACGCTTATCAACGAGCTTTTGATTTTATACTACGGAAATAGAATTCATATACATAAATTTGCAATACGTTTAGTTAAATAATAAAAAAACAAAATACCGAAGATATCGCAAATAAAAGCAGTTCGTCGACCTTTTAGTGGAACGACGTGAAAGCTTAAAATTCGGAAAAATATCACCAAAACAAACGACTGCGTTTATTCGGTCGTCAACAAATAATTTCACCAAGTTTACAAACAAGGATATGGTAAAGCATTCACAATAACGTACAATATTGCGTTACCTTCTGCACCGGACAGTAACGAAAGCAACGGGAACGGCTCCAGGATACTAGTAGAATGTCCTCGATCGGAAAACCAGTACGGCAATTTCCCAGTCTTAATTTCGATAGCTATACGTTTATCTTAATTGGTAATGACGTTATATAGTTTATGTGCACAGAACAAATCGATTTTAGACACGAGATATTTAGACACTTTAATGTTGAATTAAATCGGTAGTTCTATTTACAAGTCTTTAATATTAAAACGAAAGAAAAATGTCTATTTACAAAATATTTACAGTGAGACTTGGTCTATCAAAGGCTGTTTACAAAGGGACAAGAACACAGAGTTCGGGCACACAGCATTCCACCAAAAACAATTCTTCAAATCCGCAAACCGATAAACAAAACTCCGTAATTCAGGAAGCACTGATAAAACACTGTCCTGATTTCGAAAAGGTAAGTCTAGTAGACCACGATACACCACATAAAGTTCTCCGGCCTGGTGAATCAACAACAAAATCCGCACGTAGCGAAACGGACTCACAGTCCACGATACATTCGATATAACTGGGAACATCAACGGTAAAAGCGGTGCCCACTCGTATGCCGCAACTTCCTCCACCAGATCAAGACCAAGACTGAACACATACATTCAAAAATCATCAGTTACGTCATATTCGACTCTAAAAATGGTAACCAATCATATTACTCATACATTCAAATTATGAAACGCGGTACAAACGATAAGCCCCTTCCCGTAAATGATCAAGAAAGATTGCGTCATATCATCGCCTTCACACAAAAAACTGCAAGGGTTGCTTTTCCAAGTAAGCAACGCTTCTCTACTCTACAATACATATGCACATTGAAGTTTAATGAGTTCATATTGTAATCCAGCCAAATTTTGCCTGCTCCTATAATGATGATTTAATTGAAAGTGAATCGGTAAACAGTTCTGCAATAGAATCTTGGCACCAAAAACTTAATATGAAAACCAGTTATGAATTTTACCTCTCAATAACAACTGCGTTTTTAATTTTAAACCATACGAAAATTTACATGACTTCAATCCTAATGTAAATTAATTCTAACAAAGAAATTCATTTTAACATATAATATATTTAATACATAAAAACAACAAATTTCGTTAGCATGAAAACGAGAACTGAGTAAATAGAAAAAGAAACGAATGGAAAAAAAATACGTATATATACAGGGCGCTCAAACACACATTACAATCTTGCACAAAGAGAATACTTACGGAGACTTCCCAACAGACGAACTCCTCATGTGAAAGTATTTTCCTCAACCTTACGTAGAATTGCTGAAACTGGTACTGTTAAAAGAAAATAGAAACGTTGGTACACCTAGGAAGCCAGACCTAGATGAAGCAATATTAAAAGCGGTGGAAGATACTCCCACTATGAGTACTCAAAGCTACCAGTGAACTTGAGACCTTCTAAAAGTTTGGTATGCGTTGAAAAAGAATGGCTTACACCCATATCACTACACTCGAATACAAGGGTTAGAAGAGAACGATTTTGCAAGGGGACCTCAATTTTGTCATTTTATCTTAAGTGCGGACAGTAAGGATGCTAGATTTTTATCTAGAATTTTATGGATAGATGAAGCGATATTCAATAGATATAAATCCTCATTAAAAAAAAACATCTTTCCAAAGGAAATCTAGTATGAATGTTTGGATGGGCGCAATAAGTAATAAATTGATAGGTCCATATTTTCTTCCTAACGTTTTGACAGGGGAAGGATATGAAGAATTTCTGAGAAACCACATGGAAAAACTTTTGGAAGATATACCTGTCCTTGACAGACAACACACAATTTTCCAACACGACGGTTGTCCAGCACATTATTGTCTAAATTTTCATGCGGTGTTTAATGAATAGTATCCAAACCGGTGGGTAGGTAGGCAAGGACCAATTACGTGGCCGACAAGAAGCCCGGATTTAGCGCTTTTAGATTTTCACATATGGGAATACTGAGGGAATACTTGTGAGCAATTAATAGAAGGGATACAAGTAGGAGCGAGAAGAAAGAAGAATTATTTGGAAGAAAAATTACCTATCAAGAAATAAGAAAGAGAGCTCGAGCTTGTATAAGAGACGGTGGTGGTCATTTTGAACACAAAATGTAATATTACTGAATACAACTCTTAGTTCTATTGAAACAAGGCTTCGATGATTTATTATACTCAGTTTAGAATTTTTTAGAGGTAGCGCGGTTGAACGAATTTTGACAAAAATGATTTTATCGGAAAATTAAAACATTGAGCTAGTTTTTTAGACTATTTTAACACTACATGTAGAGAATAGTATAAAAGTTAGCATTAGAAAATTTGAAACCTATTTTGCTTTTGCATTTTTTAAGTCAAATACATACTCTACTATTGAAGACTAGACTAAAATTACTATTTAAAGGGATCAAGTCGATGACAGATGAGCCATACTGACACCTCCTAATTTGGAATCACCCTATCTATAATAGATCAAAATGAGCTTATTGAGGTATGTTAACTCAATGTCACACGATTCCATGAGTTTCTTGATGTAAATATCAATGAAAAAAGAATTTTGTCTATCTGAAAGCGCCAAAAAACAGTCATACATCGCATTATAAACAAGGGTTTTAGTAAATATACTAGAAGCACGTACCGTTTATTCGTAAGACTATAGATAAAGGACATGGAACAAGTGCGACACATTAACGATATGTTTTAAGCAAGCGATACAGAGTGAACAAAAAATAAAATAAACCAGAAACCGATTAAAATTCCTTTAAAATCATATTTTCATACATCAAATTATCTAACATTTTATGTATTATTGAATTAGTATTCATTTTTGTATGAAAATAGTCCATTTAAGTGTACATAGCTTAAAAATACTATACTAACCAAAAATTCAACATTCAATGCTACGATCTTCTTTCTGTATTAAGCTTCGGCTTGAATGAACAGGTATTAATTATCTTTTAACACTAAACATAAAAAGGAATCGGGTGGATTAGTAACGTAGTGTTTACTTGGTAAACTATCCTGTAAAATAATGATAGTGTCATTATTGCCAAAATATTTACTTTACACACGAGAGGCGAATGCGAATGCGATCGCGAATACGAATACGAATACGAATACGAATACGAATGCGAGTGCGAGTGCGAGTGCGAATGCGAATGCGAATGCGAGTGCGAGTGCGAATGCGAATGCGAATGCGAATGCGAACTGCAATGCTAAGTGAACGCGAACGCGAACACGATCGAGTGCAGTAGCATAGTGCGAGTGCGGTGCGGTACAGTGCGAATCGATCGTACGGGTGCAGGATGCGAATGCTATAAACTATAAGCAAATAGAACACGAATGCAAAATGCGAACACGAACAGCGAACGACGAATACGCGAAGCGAATGCAAACATGCGAATGCGAATGCGAATGCGAATGCGAGTGCGAATGCGAATGCTAAAGCGAATGCGAAACAGTGAATGCGAATGTCGAATGCGAATGCAGGACATCCTGTTGCGAATCAACGATGCGATATCTGCGAACGTCGAAGATTTGAATACGAACGCGAACGAGACGCGAAAGCGAACGCGATGATTTCATTGCTTGACAGATGGCCTTATCTTAGTACATTACTGGTTTGTATAACAGCATACATAGTAATACTTAGTTTGTATTCTGTGGTGATCTAAAATCAAAAGGATGAAGTGTATAAACTAATAACACAATTTCTTTCCCTACATACACGTTTGGTTCTCCGTAGTTTAAATGAGTACATAAAAAATGAGTATGACTCAATTAGCTGAATAATTAAACATGTTTTAACTATCAACTACGTCGTAACTATAGTTTACGCAGTAACGGTAAAATCTATGACACTAATTCAACTAAATCTACGATTATCATCGAATATTTGTCAAACAACTGAAAGAATCAATCAACTTTATCCAAATGTTTGACAACAAATATGGTAAGTGCGATATTATAAAGTGGTACACAATGCGTATGCAACGAAATTCCAAAATTAAAGCTGTAGCCAGGAAAACTAGTTGCATCAAAATATAATATATTGCAACGATTAGACGCGCAATTTAATCAACTAATGATTAGATTTAGTTATGTTTATCCCAAAATAATATTTCTTGCTTGACAGATGGCCTTATCTTAGTAGCACATTATTTTGTATACAATACAAATAAACTTGTTTGTATATGTAGTGGTGATTTAAAAGTAATTTAACTCTAGTACTAATTTTTGCCTAAAATGCATTTCTCTGTACGGTTGAGAGTATATCAATTACTGAAATTAACCATGTTTTACATATACTTATATAATGATATTTTTAAAATTTTTAAAAGGCAACTTCAATAATACATCTTAATGAAATTTTAATACTTATATTCCAACAATTTAAAAATATTTAACACAAAATGGTAGAGGATATTATTATAAATACTAAAGCTTTACTAATTAAAATTGAGCAAACCCAAAAACTAAGCAAAAATATAATAGTCATTGAAATCTAAGGCATTAGAAACTTGATTATAAACAAGGCACATAAATGATTTGTCAGAGTTTACTAATTCAAACTAAATCACAAGAAAACTTATCCAAAACTAACTGTGTAACTTTAACTTTAATTAATCAATGCACTTTAATTGATAACGCGTAGGCGAAGAATTTGTTATAAATGAGCAATAATATTTCGTAATATTATTCCCACTGCTCGCATTTGATCACTTAAATCCTGTCAATGCTTAAACAATCGCATGTCAAACGTTTTCACTTCTAGTTTTGTAAATACATATATAACCCACTAATAATGACTTAAACTTTAATGATAACTAAAATTTAATTTTATGAAACTTTTATAGAGGGTTGGCGTATGTTTCCCCTTTTTGTAGACTCGACGGTAGGTTTACTTCTGCACTTAGAAACGGTTTGAAACACTACTCTTATTTATTGACCAGATCTGAGCTAGGAATTTTTACTTTACAAAAAATTTGGAATTGTTTATAAACAAATTCCTTTACAATAGATGGTTTTATTCCCTTTCCACATAATAACAATTTAACACTTTTTTGGAGTGACATGAAAACCGATCTTTATCGAATTTTTTCAAACTTCATTGTGGATGTTGAAAATATCGATCCACTTCCATTGCTACCAATTTTATTCTAAAAATGTTAATTTCTCGTATAAAATAAACAAACCAATTGGAATGCTGTAACTGTTATCATTTTTTTTTAATTATAATTATATAGTTTGCATAAATTTTTGATACGATGTAATTGATGAAGTCTCCCAGCATCCATAAGTAATGACGAAAATATACCTTAATGACAGGCGAATATTATCAAATTATCCAATTAAAATATCTTTGAATGTGTATTGTTTTTACATACTTACTCAATGCGGTCTACAACTCCTGTCTAATTTATCTGTGCTAATTTTAAACCTATTCCTTATATTTTTATACTCAATTTTAAAACATCACGCCCTTATAAATTTTACTGGCCCATACACATTCTACATTATAGGAAATATGCGTTCATTTAACTATTTAAACAATTTTCAAATAAACTGTACTGTTGTTAAATACATGGCAATTCTGAATACGCTTACAAAACGCTAGTGTGATAAAGCAATAAATCAATACAAATAAGTTTTAATGTGTTTTGTTTGATAATGAACGGTAAAATAAAATTTTACATTTATGACAGTTAAAATGTGTAACAACCCATTTTGAGTTGTATTAAAATATACCGTAATTTATGTTCTTCGTTCATTTAGTTGTAAATATAAGAAAAATTTGTAATTCATAATGAATTATAGAAATGCGGTAGCCAACTTAATTTGCATTTTGGTGTAACTTAAGTGCATATATCTTCTTAAGGGTTTATACCCCCACTTCTTTAAATTATTTTTTTCTGCTCATATTTTCGCGCAACGCGTCATCATACGACTTACTAAGCGTCCATTTTTTTCATTTCTTGTGGTACGCTGTCTGATGCAGGAAGCCATTTTTGGGTTTCCACCTAAATTTTGTGAAAAGTGCCATTGATTTAATGGCACTTTAATTTTTTTTACTTTGACACTTTAATTTTACCGCTTTTAATTGCACAATTAATTCTATTGTTACGTACGCTTTCATTTTATGATTGCAATCTTGCTTTTAATGTAGATCTAAATTAATTCATAAGTAATTTTTAAGTTAATTCCAGTTTACTAGCATTAGTATTTAGTTTTTTTCTACTTCATAACTTGATTTGAAGTTATACATAATAAATCTTGTTATTGTTTTTTTTTTTAGTTTTAAATTTATTACATCTAAGGTTTACTTGTTTTCCATAAAATAAGTTGGCGTCCGAGATTTTTTAACATTTATTTACAGGTTGAAGCTACATCAATGTTGGAAAGCGAACATATCTAACGACACATTTTTTAAATTAAAGCGAATCAAAATTTTAGAAGTATAAATAATATTTGGGATGAATTAATAACCAAAACACACCCTTTCATCATCCCTGTTTAAATTTTGCAACTTAATCAGGTTATACAACCGGAAACCGCTACTTCAATTATAATTAATCCGGTGTAGAATTCATACTGATCGCAAACTAAAAAAGAGCAGAATTTAGAGATGCTTTTAGATAAAACTCATGGTATACCTTGTTAACGTGAATGAAAAATAAAAGAGTATCCATAGATATAAAGTGCGTCCATCAATAAATTATACTTTGAGAAATCACAGAGTGGGTGGTGCAGTTGACAAACCACAAAAATGCAAAGCTTTCTTCTTTCGTTCGTCAGAACCAAGTTTAACCTCAAACATAGGAAGAAATCAAAATATTTTGACAGTGCCAAACGCGCCTTTCTAAATAAGACTTCAAAATCAACGTTCCACTTTAAAAAAAATAGAAATATAAAAAGTAATCGGAAAGTTGTAAAAGATTCAACAATGTGACCTTGTTAAACTATGTTTAAAAAGGTTATACCAAAAGCACTAGCTATTCGCAACAAAATGTCAACTGTTAAGTACCCGATACATCCAATTAACGTTATAGTACGTATACAGTTCGTAGAAACAGAAAACGTCTGCGAATTCCACTCACACTAAACGTAGTTAATCAGAATGCACGTGTAAGCGCAGTTGAAATGAACATAATGTGTTCTATACTCAGCTGTGTCATTGTTCCCAGAGATGTAATCAAGTTTCAAACCAAACGTTACAACGAAGGACAAACACGAAATTTAAGAGGACTTACCTGCAAAATTGGTTATATATATATATATATATATATATATATATATATATATATATATATATACATTAGGATGGCCTATAAAGAATAACGTTTTTTTATGAAAAACTTTAATGGTAAAATAACAAATGAAAACTTGTATTCACTAAAGTACAAACCATTGTAAAGTAATATCTTTCGCCATCTTTCTACAAGATCTTCAATGCCACGACGGTACCATGTAGCATTTTTGCAATTAAAGAATTCTCGGAATGCAGCTTCAATTTCCTCAACACGTCCACGAAGGAAGTGAGTCCTCGATCGGAATAAGTTATAATCAGAAGACGCAAGGTCTGAGCTATAAGCTGGATGAGAAAGAAGCCTCAAATTCAATTCCCTAATTTTTCAAAGCATAACCTCCCTTTGGAACCTTTCCCGTTTGAGAACCGGTAATGCAAGTTGCCCAACAGTAATCCACTGATTTTCTGTACTAGCATTATTGAATTAAATCCACTTTTCATCGCAAGTAACGATCCGTTTAAAGAAACGTTCATCCCAAGGATTGGAAAGCAGTTGATCACAAACCTGAACTCGCCTTTCTGCCGTTTCTTGTGTTAAGTCGTGAGGGACTTCTCTACAGCGTCTATTGGCTTTTCCAAGTTGATGTAATGGCGCCTTACGGTTTCTTTGGTAAACCCAAGTTCTGCTGACAACTTACGATGGATTTGCTTCAACAACATCTCGTTCAGCGTTACTTAACGAGATGACCCGACCAGAACCTTGTTTCCTCTTGAGACTTGTATCTCCGCCTTCCTCTTCCACTTCGCATATTTTTTTAACTGCGGCGGTTGCAGAAACGTTTTGTTTCCAGTAATCACGCAACAGGATTAAAATTTCGTATTTTTCGTCAGCCATTTTGACGTTCATTGCTAGCTAGAAACAAAAGAATTCGCCTGCTTGATTAGCTTTTAATATGGCATAGCATTAACATATAAAATGTTTTCTAGATAGGAGCAGAAGGGCTCAAAAAGAAACTCTAGAAAAACAACATTTTTTATGGGCCACCCTAATACTAGAAAATTCGATTTTACGATAAAACGTAATTAGGACGGTACACCTTTAAATTAAAAAAACCCAACCAATAAGTACTTTAATTGTGAATCTTCATACCTTATTCATTTTTGCGTTGAAAATCTTTTATCTAACTAACTATTTAAGAGAATACTTTGACTTTACTAAACTATTCTGTACAAAATTGTAGAAAATCTCAAATATCTTGAAGGCTGCAAGGAATCTTAACATAATTGTATGATAAAAGTTACCTTAAAATTTGCAGAAAAATTGGAAATTGACCATATACGCAAGTTATTCTATTTAAAATAATACAACTGGCCCCTACTTACGGGGAAAAGGAGGTATAATCAACAAATTATTTTAAAACAGATGCGTACCAAGCACTTACGCAACGGTAAAGTTTCCAAGTTTCTTAATGAAACATTTATTGGAATCACCCTATACGTTACCAGGGCCTTCATTATATTCTTTGGGGTGAAGGAGGTGTAATCAAATTCAAGTTATTTTAAAAGAAATGCTTACGAAGCACTGAGGAAAAGGTGAATTTGTCACATCAACATTTTGATTCGTTTTCAAGTTAAGCGTAATGAAACACTTATTTCCATCACCCTGTATATTACGATGTAACGGGCCCAAACGGGATTAGATCATCGCACAGGCATATAACCGAAAGGGCTAACTAGTTCGTCGTTAGGGTCGTGGATTTTATTAAAAATTTGTAGCCACCGTAAAACGTTGAGTCTGATCGGATAATATTTTGGACGCTACCCTCTCTTGATCCGGGTAAAACGTATGCAAACAAAGGGAGTGCGCTAGTATAAAACAGGAAACTTGAACATACTTTTTGCTTGTCGCCAACGGTTCGTGATCGCTTTGATTACGAATTCCTTGGCTCGATTCTGAAACGTAATGTTCCAAAATACCATAGTATAGCTCTTACTTTTGGGCAGTTCAAGCCTTAAATAACTTTTAAACTTACCTTCAAATGTTGAAAAATCAGATTCGCACAAATTTTTTCTCCAAACAAATATAGGTACCACCGTCCCAATATTAATTTACCCTCAAATCGCAATGCAACAATTAGCAAAATTAGCTTGTAAAGCATAAGAGAACAGGAAAAGCGTAACACCCTTTAGCACCTTACAGTAACTACCACATAATATGTCTGTATATACAAAACATTTCCGATCAACTTTTGTCACTATACGGATTTCAAATCCACTTCTCAAAGATCTAGATAAACAAATCTTTATCTTTCTTTTATTTCCACCGAAGCGCTTTCAATAGAAAAAAATAAGGCGACACATGCATTTACTTATGCAAGTAAGACCTTCACAGCAATAAATTCAGACAAGCATCACTAGCAATCAACATAAAAGAACAAAGAGCGTTAATAATGACTAATTTGACAGTTAAAGAAAACAAAAAGTAATGCTTCAATAAACGACAAGGCATCAAAGTGAGTAAATACTACCAGCCGATGACGTGTAATTAAAAGTAATAAAACCAATTATTCAATCATTTTGATCACTTTGATAGTTTATCTTATACAGTCAGAAAACAGGCATAGTACCAGTAAAGAAATGCCTATCTTGTCGGTTAGGTCGCTGGTTACTTTCCACCCGATGTATTACTCACGACAATACAAATTTATACTGTCGTAACTGCTGACGTACAGTAAATGCTCTTGAAGGAATTTAGCTAGATCTAATATTCACTACTATACCGTCGTGTTTATTTAACCAACTATCTTACTTCCTCAAACAAAATCAAAGCAGTTCACGGTTATATTTTCCTTAAGTGAACCCAGTGCATTGGGAAACAAAACTACAGCAATAAAGTGTGTTCTGTAAACTCTTCATCAAAATACGCTACGCGAAAGCGGATAAAACCCTTCAGAGCTTCATTACTTACTTATACGATATTCAGATACACACGCAACTAAGGTTGGTTTAAATTAACGAGACCACTTGAACCTTCAGCACCCACTAAGCGCACTACTTATTTAACGCACAGCTCGATATCAATTCCTTACTTTTCGCAACTCTAACAGAAATCGCCACGTTGAAATTGAAATCCCTTTACTGAAAATTTATTCAAACGGTAAGCGCGTTAAAACCGAGAAAATTTTCCTGTACACAAACTTGCAACATCAGACTACAACACAAATGTCTGAAACATGCATGTTTTCATCGTCTGTTTACCTTTTGGAAAATCAATCCTAACTTAACACGTTTTAAAAACTATAATCGCCTGACTTAATCCCTTATTTACACTAAGTTTTAAAGATTGCGTCATTAGATTATCTTACATCTTACATATATATATATATATATATATATATATATATATATATATATATATATATATGGTGACATAGAAAAAGTGCCATGCATAGTACCATGCGATAGAGAACACTAAAATAAGAAAAAAGTTCTGTTGAATCTTTTACAATGACGTAATAAGTGGACGAAATTTTGTATATATATATATATATATATATATATATATATATATATATATATATATATATATACATATTATAAAGCTTTTACCTTCGGTGGACGGTCAGTTGTTATCAAAATTGTCTGAGAGGGGCGGGCGGTGAACTGCGGTTGGACTATCACGGTATAATTGGGTTACTCGAGCGCCAATCTAGGTAAATGGTGATATAGAGGCCTAGATTCCTCTTCGCGGAGAATTAAAGGGGTAAAAGCGGTCCAAGCAGTGTCAGTGAAGATGTCGGTCTACCAAGGTTTCTGAAGATTTAAATCGGTACCGGTATTTAAGACTTGTTTCGTTGTTGAGCCAGAAATGCGCGGTCTCGGTAGTATAACTTCAAAATAATTCAGTTACCAAAAAATAAAGCTCCTGATACGTAGGTGGAAGCAAATGTTTTCTATGTCGGATAAATAATAAAAAAAATTAATTTTATAAGTTGGAGATTAAACAACAGAACGATTCGTCAAACAAAAAAAAATATAAACCAAACTCTCGGTTTCAGTGAAGAAATTAATTTTGTTATCGCGGGTAAGTAGGACAAATTAAATTAATATTTCTCAAAAATATTACAAGAAAATTGGTGGTTACGATGCGAGGACTCATCCTCTAATTTATTCGGGCAGCTGAAAAAAAAACAAAACGCACTCTAGGGCTTGGCGATGTCAGTTAATAAAACGATTTTTCGCCAACGGTGGCCAAAAAAATACCTAAATTCCTGAAAAAAAAAACAAACAAGAACCAAAAACGCATTCAAGACGGTAAAGAAATAAACTAATAATTTTTCATACACGGTCAGCTATTACTGAAAAAAATGGTAGTGGTAAAACAAAATTTACAACTCCAGTGATTAAAATAATTAACAGAATCAAGGAAAAATATATATAATTGCCAATGGCGACGGAAAACCAAAACTAAATTCGTAAAAAGAATATAAACTGAAAATCTCGTTTGTCTAAACAAGCAGTGAAATAATAAACTAATTAACCCTTGTAATCTGTTTGAGACGGCCTAACGGTATAACTAAAACAAATGCTATGATCTGGCAGCTTAAATAACAGATCGTACAATATCCAAAATTATAGAACAAAATAAAGAAATATATTGGTAGTTAATAATCGGCAACTTGCTGCTAATAAAAAAATTATGTTAGTCGATATAGAATTGATAACTCTAGTGGTATGCAATATTTGTATCATCCGGTATATACACGGGTATCGCTTGTGGCGGAAAACTACAACTAAATTCCAAAAAAAATAAAAACACAATGTATTTGTTCGGCACTAGTAAAGGCGGCTATATAAAACAAAAATTATCGAGCAATTTATTCTTTAAGACTAACATAACAGAAAAATCCTGATTACAAAACTTAACCAGCTGAGCTACAGAATAGAAATCGCGTCTATGTAAATGCGTACACTAAATTTCAAAAATTAAAGTGTAATCGCATACAATGAAAAGATATTTCTGCACATGTTCGTACTTGATCCTAAAATTAACCTATAAGCAGTTACCCCGTATAACAGACATTCCAATCATAACGTGTAAATTAATGGTAGGCCTGCAAATATTTAGGCCAAACTTAATGTTGTTTGAAAGCAATTTTATTTGTAAACGGTTACCCACGGATAAAATGATCACCAATAAAGGTTTAAAATAATTAGCGTACAGATAGCCAGCTTAATATTGGTAGAAAGACGGAAACGGTGGTGTTTCTCAGCTGCAGAGAACTCGATAACACGCTTATCGGATAATTTCACACGTGCAAATACAACTTTACTTAAATATGTTTTCCATAAATGGAATAGCTACACATATAAGGTTTACTACTTGTATCTTGTTTAAAAAAAACAACGGAATAATGGACGGGAGTTTATGAACACATCAACAGTAGTAAATAAATCAAATTAATTTACTTAATCAATAGACTTACTCGAATAGTTCAGGCATGCACACACACTCGTAATAATAATCTTCACTCTGACGGTGTTAAACGTCTCGTTTACAAAAGAGATAACAAAACTTGTTTTGTACCTGAACTATTTCGATGTTCAAATGGAGAAAACGTTATATTCACTAGATCAATTTTTGAAATTAGAAAAACACCGGGCGGTCACATAAACAATTTGTTACAAAGTAAGGATTTATTTCAAATCGTTACTATATATATATATATATATATATATATATATATATATATATATATATATATATATATTCTGCTGTAACCGTACAGTTTATCACAAAACTCTCAAGATAAAAGTTGTTTGACGAAATAAAGCGCACATTGTGAATAAGTCATAAAAAATATTTTGGTGGTCAATCTTGAGATATGACGTCATAGGCCGATTTTTTAAATCGTAACCCCACAATTTTGTTTTATGCTTTTATTTCCCTTTCAATTGTCAAAATGACAGTATAATAAATTTGATACCTTACAAAAGAAAACCTTTGAGAAAAAATTATTGAAGGTTGAAAAACATGAATTTTATTACCAACAAAAACACATAAAAAAGCAACAACTCAAATGAAGTAGGTAACATTCAGAGAAGTGTCAATCTATCTTTAATATTTTAATTTTTGTACAAAACCTACCCACTAAGTTCACAAATTAAAAACCATTAAATTTCTTTGTATTTGCGAAAGTACTGCTAGTGTAAAACTGTGGTTCATTTATCAGAAACGCAGAGAGTCCACATTTGATTAATGGTCGATTATGGTGACCGTAAGAGGATACAGTAAGAAGCCTGTGAACTTTTTAATGTAGTTTATTCAAATCGAGCACCAATTATTGAATCGTTAGCCAGCAAAATAGTAAAGACATTTAGGGAAACTGGTCATGTCGAGGATCTTCTTAGAGGTACTGTTAGCGTTTACAGAAAACTGATACACTTCAACGGCTTAGTAAAGGTTCCATACATAGTATACTGGAAGGGAAAAGATTTTATTCATATAAACCTATTTTACTGCAGGAATTGTCAGAAGAAGACTATGACTGACGTGTGAAATTTTGTGAGCTTGTAATGGAGCGTATCAATAATCATCCAAGCTTCCTCGACAATATAATTTTCTCGGACGAAGCCACATTCAATTTAAATGGAAGTATAAATAGACATAATTCTCGTTACTGGTCGGCTGAAAATCTCCATTGGATGATCCAACAGCAACACTCAAAGACCACAAAAAATGAATGTATGGGTAGGGATTTGCCGTGATCGCATTATTGGTGCTTTTTTTTATAAATGACAATTTAACTGCCAAGCGGTATTTACAATTGTTGCAAAAGCCAAATTATTTCGGCTTGTCAAGAACAATTTTGAAATGTTGATCTGTGGTTTCAACAAGATGAGGCACCACCCTACTACTCTGTAAAAGTTCGAAGATATTTAGAGGAAGTCTTTTCGAATCGTGGGGTAGGTAGACGAGGGACTTTCGAATGACCTCCACGATCTCTGGATCTTACAGCGTCCGATTTTTTATTATGTGGTCATTTAAAATCTAAGGTATACGTAAACCGACCCAATAATCTGGAAGCAGTACAACAAAGAATAATCAACGAAGCACAATTATTACCGCCTAATGCGTTGAGAAATTCTATTCTTGGCTTTTATGGCAGATTGGGCATTGCGCCGCGGTTAATGGTAAAATTTTTTAACATTTATTGCGTTAAAAACGAAATGTTTTGTTAGAAATTTCAATGTTAGTTAGTTACCTGCTTGATTTGAGTTGTGTTTTTTTTGTGCTTTTATTAGTAATAAAATTTATATTTTTCAACGTTCAATAATTTTTTTCTGAAAAATTATCTTATGTAAGTATAAAATTTTTTATACTGTCATTTTGACAATTGAAAGAGGAATCAAAGCGTGAAACAAAATTATGGGGTTACGATTAAAAAAAAATAGCGGACACGTCATATCTCAAGATTGACAACCAAAATATTTTTCTGACATAAGCACAATATGGGCATTATTTCGGCAAACAACTGAAATGTACTTGATGGCGCAATTGGCTGGCGCGGTACCCTAGCAAAGTAAAGGTCGTAGGTTCAAATCCTACTCGAGGTAAACTTTTTATTTATGTATTTAATAAAATTGATAATAATTTTTAACTGAAATGTACGGTTAGCGCGAAAAACCCAGCAATCACATTCGAACTTCTGTTTCCAGGGACATATCTCAAAATGGAAATAAAAAGTAAAATTCAAATCTACGGTAACCTAGATTTTAATTTTCCTAACCTAGGTTACCGTAAATTTTAACTTTCCGTTTTATTTTCATTTTTTCCCTGGAAACAGAAGTTGAATTGAATGAGATTGATTGGTTTTTCGCGATATGGCTAAATTAAAGGTCATAATGTTTTAGTGCGTACAGTTACAGCTGCATGACAATTAATCCATACATTTTGAGCACGCTGTATATGTATCACTGAACGTTATGAGTACATATACTACTGTACTTCTGCCTCAATTTTGATAATAATACCTTCCCGTACAGATTGTCCACATCAAGGTCAATGGTTTCAAGGTCAAGGTCATCGTACACTTTGCATACATCGAAGTATATTCCTCAAGATCATCACATTATCTACGCCTAAGTACATGGTTTTCAAGGTCACTCACATTTCCTACCTATCCTTAAAGGTCATCGTAGACATTATATGAGTACACGGTCACTTTACCTATGTCAAGGTTTTCAAAGGACCCACACTGCCTGTGTATATCCTTCAAGGTGTAGGGACTCATGTTCCCTAGTAACCAGATTTGAAAAAGTCTCTAGGAAAGTCACCAGATTAGTTTTCAAGGTCACATACACATTTCAAACATCAAAGTCAATTAGAATTTTCAAAGCCAAGGGCGCTCAAATTTCATATCCTCAAGGCTTTTGGCGGGAAATTTAAATTTCAAGGTCATCGTACACATTGTGTACATCGTTTTACATGGTTTTTCAATGTCATACACATTGCCTGCATCAATATTCCTCAAGGTCACTAAAGGAAATAGTCAAAAGAAAGGTCACTAGATTTCAAGGTTGGTAACATTGCCTCCTTCAAGGTCACCGCAGGCCACGTGGCAGGAAAGGTTGGTAACACTGTCTCTTCAAGGTCCCCGCTTCAAGGTCATGCTCGCACGTGCCCTTCACGCTCCGTGAATTATTCCTCAAAGCCATTGAAGTAACTAGATTTGAAAGTCACTAGAAAAGTTACTAGATTATTTTTCAAGGTCATTGAAAGAAAAGTTACTAGATTGGTTTTCATGGCCATTGAAGCAGATTGTCCGCATCAATTGTTTTCAAGGTTATCGTACACATTACCTGCATATATTTCTCAAGGTCATTGTCTAAGTACGTGCTTTCCAAGGCCATCACATTGCCTGACCATAAACTATAAGGTTTTTCAAGACCACGTTCCCTGCATCAGTCTCCAAGGCCATGGTCACCAATCAATTCTCTGGCTGAGTGTTAATTTTCAAGGTCATGCCCCAAGGTAGTTCATTGACCTTTGTTTCAAGCCCTGAGGTGTTGTCTATGCATGCTTCAAGGTCATCAAGCAATTCTTGGAAGTTTACTTTGGTCACGCCTCCCAGTCCACTGAGCTCAACTGGTCCCCCAAAACAGGTAGCCGGTTTCCAAAACAGGTAGCCGTTTCCTAAAAACAGGTAACCGTTTCCTAAAACAGGGGGTCCGTTTCCCAAAACAGATAGCTGTTTCGCAACACAGGTCGCCGTTTCCCCCA
Organism: Vesta saturnalis; assembly: GCA_036346205.1. NCBI lineage: Eukaryota > Metazoa > Arthropoda > Insecta > Coleoptera > Lampyridae > Vesta > Vesta saturnalis. The sequence goes on along the minus strand of JARFJB010000145.1, from coordinate 2,157,806 downwards.
TTTCAAGGTCAATCCTCTGAGAACAAAGGCGATTCATTGTTTTGGCCGAATTAGGGTCATAATTCCTAAAAATAGATTGTTACCCAGCTATCCCAACTATTTCAGGCTCAATTCTAGGAAATCAATTTTCAAGAACTAAGGGATTCAAAGTCTATGCTTACAATTTTTAAGGTCACATCTCTGATAAAAGAGCAAAGGTGATCCATTGTTTTGGATGAGTCATAATTTCTAAAAATAGATTATTATCTAAATACCTTCTTCAGACTCAACTCTGAGAAATCAATTTTCAAGAACAAAGGCGATCGATTGTTCAAGCTGACGCTTCAAAGTCTATGCTTATAATTTTCAAGGTCACACCTCTGAGAAAAGAACAAAGGCGATCAATTGTTTTGGCTGAGTCATAAAAATAGATTGTTATCTAGATACCCCCCACCTCGATTCTGAGAAATCAAGAACAAAGGCGATCCATTGTTGAAGCCATCGCTTCAAGGTCTATGCTTATAATTCTGAAGGTCACACTTCTGATAAAAGAACAAAGGTGATCCATTGTTTTGGCTGAGTCATAATTTCTAAAAATAGATTGTTATCTAAATACCCCCCACCTTTTTCAGGGCCATTGAAGTAACTAGATTTGAAAAAGGCACTAGAAGTTACTAGATTGGTTTTCAAGGTGATGTTCCCGTACAGATTGTCCGCTTCAAGGTTACGAGGAAATGGCCACTCTCATTGTCAATGGTCTTAACGTACACACACCCTGCTTCAAGGTCTTTCAAGGTTACATTGTCAACCTTCTCGTTTGTCAAAGTCACACACAATTGAGAGGAGGGTGCATCAAGAACTCAAGCTCGATTCTAAATCAAATTTTGATTCTTTTCGAGGTTACGCCCCTATGAAGGAAGCTCATTGACCTCTGTCTCAAGCCCTGAGGTAACATTGTTGCCTATGCTAAGCATGTTTCAAGGTCATCAAGCAATTCTTGCAAGTTTACTTTGGTCTCGCTTCTCCAGCGAAGTGCCCTCAGGTGGCCGTTTCCTAAAACAGGTGGCCGTTTCCTGAAACAGATAGCTGTTTCGAAACACAGGTAACTGTTTCTCCCCAAGGTCACACGAGAAAAAAACAAAGGCGATTCATTGTTCTGACCGAGTCATAAAAATAGATTGCTATCTAGCTCAATTCTGAGAAATCAATTTTTAAAAATAAAGGGATGCATTGTTCAGATCGACGCTTCAAAGTCTATGCTTACAATTTTCAAGGTCACATCTCCGATAAAAGAACGAAGGTGATCCATTGTTTTGACTGAGTCATAATTTCTAAAAATAGATTGTTATCTAAACACCCTCCAACCTCAATTCTGAGAAATCAATTTTCAAGAACAAAGGCGATCCATTGTTCAAGCCGATGCTTCAAAGTCTATGCTTACAATTTTCAAGGTCACACCTCTGAGAAAGAACAAAGACGATCCATTGTTCCGTCATAATTTCTAAAAATAGATTGTTATCTCAATTCTGAGAAATCAACTTTCAAGAACAAAGGCGATCCATTGTTCAGACTGATGCTTCAAGGTCATCTAACAAGTAAAATATGTTTTTATAAACCTTATAATTTATTAACCACAATATTCATCTGTATATATAGATAAAAAATCGATTTAAGTAAAAATACATGTTATGTTATGGGAATACTTTGTAATACCTTTGCTGGATCATATCTATTTTATTTATTATTTGTTTTTCACATTCAATTTCCTTGAACTGATTTTCGTTTAATGTGGTCCACGATAAATCATCATCTTTCCTAATAGGTATTTTCATCGCTTCATTGTAATGTTTACTAGCCATACATTCAGCTTTCCTTAAAGCCTATATGAAGGCTTTAATTAATCTGAGATCTTTTACTTTGAGACATTGTTCGAGACTTATTACAAACCTACGCAAGCCCTGAGGTATCATTATTGTCTAACCATGCTTCAAGGTCATCAAGCAATTCTTGGAGGTTTACATTGGTCACGCCTTCCAGTGCACTGACCTCAAGTGGTTCCGTTCCCCAAATACAGACATACGTTTCCCAAAACAGGTAGCCGTTTCCTAAAAACAGGTAGCCGTTTTCTAAAACAGGGGTCGTTTCCGAAAACAGGTGGCTGTTTCGCAACACAGGTAGCCGTGTTCCCCCATTTTAAGTGCAATTATTTAAATACAATTATATATTATTATAAGTGTATTATTTCATGTAAAAGCCCTCTGATGCAAACTATTTCTATGGTTATACTCCACCCTATCCATCTAGGAAACAATGTTAAGGAATCAAGTCAAATTTTAGCATTTCTTGGAGGCAACATTCTGGGAATTAGCAAATAAGCGTTCCTATTACTGAATTCTAACATTCGAATCAGTTCGTGGAAACAAGAGGGTTGTTGTCTATGCTAAACGTATATCAAGGTTGCTGTAATCGCTAAATATTATGCTTACAGTATCTGGCGGATTATCCAGCTTTTTCTATAATATAAAACTAGTTCTTTCAGTACCTTGACCTACTTTCATATTTCTAAGAATTGTACTTGGATGAAAGCTTCCTATTTCCACGAATTCGGATTTCTAGGCAGATGCAATAAATTTTAACCCCTCACGACCAGACTCCCTGTTTAGATTTCTAAGATAAATGGTTTTGACCTAGTTCAATTTAGCCTCAGCTACGATTAATGAACTATTTGGCTCTGGAGGGGAAACGCTTACCTGTGTTGAGTGACGGCTCCCCTGTTTTGGGAAACGGTTATCTGTCTTTGAGCACCAGATCCGGTTCTTGGGGAAACTACCTCATCCTGGCGGTTAGGACCGTAGTATGAGCCCACGTAAGCATAATCCTTTTATTACAATTTAGTCAATACAAGAACCTTGATATTAGTATAGACAACAACCCCATCATTCTTCTCCACATGCATTTTTATAGAGTTTGCAATAGGTGCTTCGGTTTAACCCTGCTAATTCCATGTTTAACAACTTACTAACCGACTGATCTCAACACACTGTGACTTATATGTCCTTGACTTTGAAGCATCGGCTTGAACAATGGATCGCCTTTGTTCTTGAAAATTGATTTCTCAGACCTGGCATGGTGGGAGTAGCTGGATAACAATCTATTTTAGAAATTATCTTGGTCGGAACAATGGATCGCCTTTGTTATTTTCTCAGAGTTGTGACCTTGAAAATTGTAAACATAGACTTTGAAGTGTCGGCTTGAACAATGGATCGTCTTTGTTCTTGAAAATTGATTTCTCAGAATTGAGGTGGGGAGTATCTAGATAACAATCTATTTTTATAAATCGACTAGAACAATGAATCGCCTTTGTTGTTTCATAATAGGTGTGACCTTGAAATGGGGGGAAACGGCTACCTGTGTTGCGAAACAGCCATCTGTTTTGGGAAACGGCCCCCTGTTTTAGGAAACGGCTACCTGTTTTTAGGAAACGGCTACCTGTTTTGGGAAACGTCTATCTGTATTTGGGGAACGGAACCACTTGAGGTCAGTGGACTGGGAGGCGTGACCAAAGTAACTTCCAAGAATTGCTTGATGACCTTGAAACATGCTTAGCATAGACAACAATGATACCTCAGAGCTTGCGTAGCTTTGTAGTAAGTCTCGAACAATGTCTCAAACTAAAAGGATCTCAGATCCTGATTTGAAGGCTTTAAGGAAAGCTGAATGTATGGCTAATAAACATTACAATGAAGCGATGAAAATACCTATTAGGAAAGATGATGATTTAACGTGAACCACATTAAACGAAAATCAGTTCAAGGAATCTGAATGTCAAAAACAAATAATAAATAAAATAGATATGATCCAGCAAAGGTATTACAAAGTATTAAGTGACAGTACATCAAACTTCCCATAATATGTACATTTACTTAAATTGATTTTTATCTGTGTATATAGATGAATATTGTGGTTAATAAATTATAAGTTTGATAAAACATATTTTACTTGTTAGATGACCTTGAAGCATCAGTCTGAACAATGGATCGCCTTTGTTTCTGAAAGTTGATTTCTCAGAATTGAGGTGAGGTGTAGCCAGATAATCTATTTTTAGAAATTATGACGGAACAATGGATCGCCTTTGTTCTTTTCTCAGAGGTGTGACCTTGAAAATTGTAAGCATAGACTTTGAAGCATCGGCTTGAACAATGGATCGCCTTTGTTCTTGAAAATTGATTTCTTAGAATTGAGGTTGGAGAGTATTTAGATAACAATTTATTTTTAGAAATTATGACTCAGTCAAAACAATGGATCACCTTTGTTCTTTTATCGAAGATGTGACCTTGAAAATTGTAAGCATAGACTTTGAAGCGTCGACCTGAACAATGGATCCCTTTATTTTTAAAAATTGATTTCTCAGAATTAAGCCTGAAAAGGTGGGGGCAGCTAGATAACAATCTATTTTTATGACTCGGCCAGAACAATAAATCGCCTTTGTTCTTTTCTCGTATGACCTTAGGGGGGGAATGGTTACCTATTTCGCGAAACAGCTATCTGTTTTAGGAAACGGCCACCTGTTTTAGGAAACGGCCACCTGTTTTGGCAGACGTCTATCTGTATTTGGGGAACGGAACCACTTGAGGGCACTTTGTTGGAGAAGCGTGACCAAAGTAAACACCTCAGGGCTTGAGACAGAGGTCAATGAACTTCCTGGGGGGCGTGAACTTGAAAATTAGCACTCAGCCAGAGAATTTATTGGTGACCATGGCCCTGGGGACTGATGCAGGAACGTGGCCTTGATAAACCTTATAGTTTATGGTCAGGAAATGTGCTGACCTTGGAAAGCACGTACTTAGACAATGACCTCGTAACTTTTCTAGTGACTTTCAAATCTAGTTACTTCATTGGCTTTGAGGAATAATACACGGAGCTTGAAGGGCACGTGCGAGCATGACCTTGAAGAAATGTGACCTTGAATCGGGGACCTTGAAAAAACAGTGTTACCAACCTTTCCTGCCACGTGGCCTGCGGTGACCTTGAAGGAGGCAATGTTACCAACCTTGAAATCTAGTGACCCTTCTGGTGACTTTTTCCTTTAGTGACCTCGTGGAATATTGATGCAGGCATTGTGTATGACCTTGAAAAACCATGTACGAACGTGATGACCTTGAGGAATATACTTCGATGTATACAATGTGTACGAAGAACTTGAAAACCATTGACCTTGAAATTTAAATTTCCCTCCAAAAGCCTTGAGGAACATACTTTGATACAGACAATATGTATGATGACCTTGAAAACCATGTACATGGGTGCTTCGACCTCGAAGTGGGGCGTGCCTACGTGCAAGGATAACCTTGAAGAATATGAAATTTGAGCGCTCTTGGCCTTGAAAATTCTAATTGACTTTGATGTTTGAAATGTGTATGTGACCTTGAAAACCAATCTGGTGACTTTCCTAGTGACTTTTTTAAATCTGGTTACTAGGGTATGTGAGTCCCTATACCTTGAAGAAAATACACAGGCAGTGTGGGTCCTTTGAAAACCTTGACGTAGGTAAAGTGACCATGTACGCAGATAATGTCTACTATGACCTTGAAGGGTAGGTAGGCAATGTGCGTGACCTTGAAAACCATGTACTTAGACGTAGACAATGTGATGTCCTTGAGGAATATACTTCGATGTATGCAATGTGTACGATAACCTTGACCTTGAAAACCATTGACCTCGATGTGGACAATCTGTACGGGAAGCTGTATTATTATTATTATCAAAATTGAGCCAGAAGTGCAATAGTATATCTACTGTTATGGCCAACGAAAATAATTTTGGGGTTGGTGGTACATTTGTGTACCACGTTTTAGACATCACCCCAATTAGGAAGGGTTTTATTAAAAATAAAGTTTCCTATGAATTTTGTTATGTATCCAACCTAAAACAGAAGGTACTATATACAGAAATATTCTATGCTATCTGCAAAACAAAAAAAATGACTAGACGTAAACAAACGAAAACAAATCTAAAACATTTTAAGAGCTTTTCCGAAGTGGAACAAGACATTCGCTGATACAAAGCCACATCATATTCTTGGCAGATTATGTTAGACGTTTTCTGGTCTTTTCGTGTGTTACAGTGACAACACCGCCACCTTTTTCCTTTTATGGTAAGGTGTTTTCCAACATTAGAAGGTCATTGTAGGTCTTCCTTTTGGATTCTTCCTTTTTCTGTTATAACCAAATTGAGATAGTGGATCAGGCGTCGTTCTACCTCAATACCCATCTTTTAGTTCCGATGATAATAATGTTCTAAACTTTAGATGAGGCATTGGCTTTGCTTTGATTGTAGATTGCCACATTGTTTTATACAAAGTGTAGGCGTTTACAATGCTGGAATCGAGGCAGTAATAAAAGATGCACATGCACCAACGTTTATTTTTGCATAATATGCGGTACGCAGACAGATATTGATGAAAGCGATCTACACTGTCCATATACTTAGCATTCAGTAACATGTACTGGACAAGATACCAATCATCTGGTACCATTAATTTGTATTCGTAATAGTTAAAGATTTATAAATTGTAGATGCTAGAGACATATACTGTTTGCCTCTACTCCTCCGTTCGAATACAGAAATATCTCCATATATAACCCCGCGCTTATTCCGGTCCGACGGTTTTTAACACTTTTTAGAAATTTTTTTGGGAATAATTTCCTTGTTTGGCGTATGGTGAGACAGGAAGAGTTTTTTTTTTGCAAAAAATTTTTAGCCAAAAGTATAGATGAAAAAGAGTTATCGAAAAAAAGGAAATAGCCAAAAGCTTCGAAAGTATATGATAATTTATTCACTACCCTTGCGCCTGAGCTAAATTCTTTGCTTTGTTTCGTTTCCACTTCTGCGTATATGGACATTCCTAAATAGTATGCTGTTGCAGCACATGCCATCACCCATACCTTGAAACCGCATTTTATTGGTTTCATGGGGTTGTACTGCTTCAGAGAACTGCGGGCCTTTATATGGAACCATATACTCATCAATTGAAATAAATTTTGAAAGAGCAATTTGAATTTTTTTGTTATGCACGTAGTGTTGTTTAGATATAATAATCTTCAGAAACTGCTTCAAGTGCGAAATTTTGAAATTATCATCTGAACTCCTGCAGTCTAACACTCAGTAGAGAATGGAAAACCATTATAACCAAAATGCCAATATATGCTTTTAGTTCGACCGCCTTTAGGTCAAGTACTTGGTTGTTTTGAATAGCGTACTGATTAGATTGAGCTATTACATATTGTAAGAACAAACTGCTGACAACATTTAAAAAAATTGTGGTGGGGCTCCTAACTCTACATTTAGCATACTTTAATGTTCCAAACCGTTGTTGGAAATTATATCTAACATACTTTTGGGAATATTTTGACACATTTTCCCAGCGATATTCATCACCAAGAAGATTCACTCAAAATTTAATCTAGGGTTCTTCATAGTTTGTTATAGATGAATATTTTGTGAATGAAGATTATCGCCTGCATCTGAATCCCGTTCTGCTTCTGAATTCAGTGTCATATTATCTGTAATAGTTCCTAGAAAATATGAGACGTCAACTTGGTCACCCAAGTTATACATTTTCTAATGGGCCATCTGAAATATAATTCGGTTACGAAGCACCACCGTCAGTGGTCTGTATATGTATCACTTTGCTTATTATCAAAAACTTCTTAACCAATTAAAATTGAGTAAGTGGAAACGGCAGAGTGTATGCAAAACAATATAATTGAAAGAAATAATGATGTGTGAGCCGAAGGCTTTTCTTAAATAGTTTTCTTTCCTTTCCTGCCAGGGCTTGTCTACTACAATTGCTCCGGGGACACTGCAGCCATTCAGGCTTATTGTGTTCTCTCTGGTTGGTTTCAGTCTTCATGTTTTACCATAGGTGTGTCTTGTCACAGCGAGTGTGATTTCTGCTTTTCTGATGATTTTATGAATGTGTTGGTTCCAGGTAAGCTTGAAGTCAACAACGAATCGCAACACCAACAACTTAAGTTTCCTGCAATGAAGAAGGGGACCTAGGTTGTTTATTTTCCTTTTGTATGTGAATCGTACTATTGTTGTTTTGAGGACTGACTTTTAGGATTTCTTTTGTGACAGCTCAAACGTTACATTCAGGGCGGTTTGCATATCCTCTATTATAAATTTCCCTTTAGCGAAGATGACCAGCCCATCTGAATAGGCTAGAGATATAAATCCTTCGTTGTTGAGTTCTCTCAGTAGCCCGCCCATGACGATTCTCTACAACAATGGCGATAAAACTCTCCCTTGCAAAAATTTTCCTACCCTTAGGGCCACCAAGCTCTGACCAACCATTGCCGTTTGCTACTCATTAGCATGCAGTCTATTTGTTTGCAGCAGGTCTCATCTAGGTCACGACTTCTTAGGCCCGAGGCAGTGAGTTAAATGACATGTTATCCAAGAGAGGATCTTTTTTGTGCTGTAAGATATTCTTCCTATCAGGTAATGAAGTGCTGTGTCTGTTGACAGTCCTGGTGAAGTGGATTAGTTACTAACAGTCCCTCCCTAATGTGTCTATCGAGTAGTTTTTTTGTTGCCATAAGTTGAATGACGTATGGGAAATGGGACGATATCTGCTTGTTTGGGAGCAGCCGGCTCGTTTTGCGCGAGTTTTGATACGGTTAATTTACGTTGGTTATACCTGTGATTTCAAATTGCCTGTATCTGTGATCAGAACAACCTTATTCAACAGAGACATGCCAGTTCCTCACATAATTAGCCATACATGAGCTGGCTATTGTTGTCAATTACCTCCTGTCTACGCCCTGTTACGAACTTGGGTTTGTTTCCCTTATTAATTATGTTCAAGTTGTGTGTCATAGTGAAGTGTTACTGCTACCCGTTTTGACATCATGTATATTTGCGTCGCATCCTATAAGTAGCTATGATCCACTTCCTCTACAGCTACTTACGAAATCCTCCACTACTGTGAGTGGTGGTGGGGCTGGATTGTCAGAAAAAAAAGTACGTCGATGCGAGTCTCTTACCCCCCTTTCGTTGGATACTACTTCTATTACCACTAGATCCCGTGAACAGAAGTTTGTTAGCGTCGGTATTTGTAAATTTTTCTTTGTTAGTTACAGGTCCTGGGTCCGACAGTGACTATGCTAAAAAGAGCTCTCCACCCACCGTTTCAAGAACTTGTAGTGCTTTCTCATATAAGTATGTTTAAGTAGAAAGCTATATAATCAGTTTAAATTTTCAAAAAGTTTTTTTTTGCATTTAACGACGTTTTATGGCCTAAACAACACGAGAAACACATTGAAAAAATTCGTGTCTGTGCGTGCGTGTGTGAGAGTGTGCGTGTGCGTGTACGTGTGTGTATTTTGAGCCATTAAAGCTATCGATGTGAAATTTGGTATAAAAATTCTTTGTCATTAAATCTAGGCCAAGTTCTTTAATGAAGAAAATCGAACTAGTGGCATTTTTAGGTGCTTAGAAGATTAAAATAATTCAATGCTTCAAATTTTAAAATGTTACAAAATTAAAACGACAAACTAATACTTTTTATATAATTTCAAAATAAAAATAGCAGTGCAACACCGTTTTTAGAGTGCAAAATTGTGCATTTTCTAATTTATAAACAGATTTTTTGAAAGTCGGGTATTGGGGGATTTTAAGATCGCTAAGTATAAATCATTTGTCAAAATTAAAAATTGGCCAAAGCTTGTTTACGTATGTGAGAAAGCATTATGGCAGATAATTTGCCAGCGGTTCTTTATTTTGGTTTATCCAGGGGTCTTGAATTACGGCTACTTCGCAGTCCTCCATCATTTTGCATAAAGCGGCTGTGGCCGCCTTACTGTGCTGGAGGTCATCCCCTGATCATCATATCTGCTATTTTATTGATGAGCAGGTTCTATTGTACTTGCTCAACAATTTCATGGCTCTTAGGTCTTTTAGCGTTCTGCTTCTTTGTAGGTGTGTAAGCGTTTGATCGAGGTTACTTGGAGCTCCGTCTCTTACTTCACCTCACCTTCGTCCTTAAGAGGCGTCTTAGTGGTCAGCTTCGATTTGGTTCAAGTGCCCGCTTTCCTTTCTGCTCTTTTAAGTTTGCGTCTTTGCACTCCTGACAGATTTTTGGTATGCAGTCCAAGGCTGTCCATCCCAACGGTAATTACTTTTTCCTGGCGGTCCATCACGTGTATCTGATCCCTGCGCCTGAGCTGTGCCAGAAGGCCGTTGAGAAGAGTCCGACGTTGCCGGATGCCCTACTTGGGCTTTTATTAATATATTGTGGTCCATATTGTTCCCACAAGTATGGCGGATGGAAGGTCACCACGATAGGAGCCTCTTGCCAGCGTGGTAGATGACTAAATGCAGCGGAGTTGCACCTTGTGCTCCAAGGTGGGGTTAGTAATGGATCTTTTATACAGTCACCCATGACGACCCGCTACACCCTAGGATCTAGGATTCTACTTAGGTTTTTCCTCTTGGGCTAGGTGATTAAGCCAAAACTACCGGTCGCTCTCTGTAAAACGTGTTTTAGCCACGTCCTGCTAGAGTCTCCTTCGTACTAGTATGAAGTAAGTGACTTGCCAGTTAGGAGAACGGAAGTTTGCCAAACCTGTCCTCGCAGGTGCGAAGCCTTACGTGAACTGGAACATTGACCATTTAGGGTCAAGAGCTCATGTTTCGGTGTTGGCTGAGCTATTACTACTACTATTATTTGCAGGGTCATTCCTATCCGCCACCTGAGGATACGCCTAGTAGGTAATTCAACACTAAAGTTCTGAAATAGTTTTTAATCTAAATATTGCACTTTTCCTAAATTTTTCTAATATATACATTTTTAAAGATTTTGAATGTAGAATGCATACTAAATGACACCTGTATTATATCATCGAGTGTTCAAATTTACGTCTAGAAATTACGGAAAGCAAACACAGCACTACAGTACAGATAACTTCACACACAAACGTTCAATGGTATGTATTTGTATCACATTCTGTCAAACCATGTATGGATGCGCATGCTTGAAAAGTGGTATCTTGTATCACAGGATTTATATGAGATCTGTGTGAATGATAAGCTCCACTTTGAGTTATACTATAATGGCTGGATTGACTGTAAAAGCTAGTGGTATATGTGTATATACAGGGTGAATCTTATGTAATCCGCCAAAATTAAAGAAGTATTAGAACTCATCGTTCCAGTTCTGAGTCCGGAAATGCTTCGTTTCCGAGATACAGGGTGTCAAAGTTGAAAAAAGAAATCGAGTTTCGACTCCTTTAAATCGTTGCAATTTTTTGTGCTACAATGTATGCCATTTTGGACTATAAAAATCGATTCTCCTATCTTTTCTGCTAAAAAAAGGAATATTTTAGTGATGTCGTCAGGAGCAACCATTTCTGAGAAAAACGCATTTAAAACTCACAATGTTTATTTATTTAAAACTAACTTTTGTAAGGAGCACTAAAATATCCAACATTAAAAAAGAAAAGAAATTAATATTAAAAGTAAACATGTTCTTTTAATAACAACTGTTCATAGATCTGTCCCAAAAACCCCCGTAGGAAATTTCATGAAATTATTTCGAAACAGTCGAAAGATATTGAAGAAATCGCGATTTATTTTTCAACTATGACACCCTGTATCTTATATATATATATATATATATATATATATATATATATATATATATATGCGCTAAAGTATTAGTTTTATGGAAGAGGAAGAAATTATCACGTAGCGATGTTGCGAGAAGAGTAAACGTCAGTTGTACTATAAGGAGAATCGAGCAACGATTTAGGGAAACTGGTAGCAATAAACGAAGGTCTGGAAGTGGTTGAAAACGTAAGATTTCCGATGATGACAACAGTTTTATTGTTTTGGCTGCCTTTAAGAAATCGATACTTAACATCATTAGAGACCAGGAATCAACTTCATGATTAATTTATTAACAATTTAAAGAGGCCGTTTTTTTTGCACCTGAGTGTACAATAATGGGACCAAGCCTTCATTATATTAAATTTTACTTAAAAAAACCGTCATTCGATTTCATCAACATTCATTACACGGGCTATAATAAATGTATCGTTAATGAACGTAAATAAATTTTGATTAAATGCTTTGAGAAACATACCATTTCTTAAAATTTTTTTGAAGTATATCAATTTCTTGTTTTACAATTTCTTTGATGTCGCAAAGTTTAATCAACGTTTCAAAGATTTCTATAAATAAACACCTTTATGATACCTATGCAAAGTTTCAATTCCCTACTATCGATTTTGTCAAAGACAGAGCTTCTATAAAAAATCTCATCGCTATATAAAAAGGCATAAATAAAGCTTTAAGCAAAATCTTATCTTCTAAGATTCAAGGGTTCTTACTTATATTAAAGTTACGCATTCGTTTAGAAAAAAAATTCCTCAATTTATGTACTAAATAACTTACAATTACCACACACACACACACACAGTTTTTTTCCTTGTAATTGCATCTGCAGTCTCCTGCAAACAAGACTGTTTCAAACTACAGGAAATGCATTATGAATGCATTAACAAAGTAATTCTTATACAAACTTCCGCTAAAGCTTCTGAATGATACGAAGTACATAAATTAACCGATAGAGAGATTTTATTGCTGTGCAGAATATATCAAATGAAAATCAATAATGATTAATGCTAACATTAAATGTTTGCAAAAAAAAACCGGGGTGTAAATTTCATTAACGTAAAACACTTTTAGGATGATTAAAATATTAATAAAACTCTGCTTAATTAAATTAAGGAAGTGTATGTTTGTTTGAAGGAAAGTAAATAAAGCTTTAGACACATTCTATTTTGTGTAACAAAAGGATGTAATCATTAAATAAATTGTGTGAGCTTATTCTGCTCATTTATATATTAAGCACAGAAGAGGAAAGCATTGATTTAAAAGTATAGTAAATATATAGAGTATTGCTGTAAATTTATACCTGCTATATTAAAATGTAATAAAAGAGATATATTTAAATTGCTTTCTCTGCGTTGTGCCTTAATTAAAGGTTAGGTATTCCTTGTACAGAATTAAACGTTTTTTTAGAGTTGCTACACAAATATTCAATTAATGGTAAAGCGTTTCATTTAATTAGAAGAATCTTGAACCGTTTATTTGCTGAAATTAAATGGAATATTGTATTATAAGTGTTTTGTAACTGCGGTTTCATATTAGTTGAGTTGATGGCCTATTTCCACAATTTTTGCCTTTTGAGCGCGACGTTTCGGAAGCGTATTCTGCTTTCGTCATCAGGCTTAGTCCTGAGAAGGACTGTCTTTGCACTTGAGTTCAATTCATATGTTATAATATTTTTTCCAAAGCACTTGACTACTCTCAGATTCGAACATGGTACCTTTCACTTACTAGTCTGACACCTTTACCGCTGAGCCACTGAGTAATCCAATATATATTTTATTTTATATTATGTATATATATATATATATATATATATATATATATATATATACACAGAGTGCGGCATTAGTGCGTCGAAGTACGATATATCCGTTATTAAAGGAGATATCAAAAAAAGTTATTTTCAAAAATTATTGACAACTTCAAATTTCACGTTATAAAATTATTTTCGTATTTACAGGGGTAACATATTACCAGGGCGAACCAAACATACTTTCTTTTTTAAATGGGACACCCTATATACTATTTCAAATTTAGATTAAGCTCATCTGCCCCAAACTTCCAATATAGGGTTTCATTACGTTACACAGGGTATTTCAAAAGTTATAGTCAATTGTACACGAAAATCATTCTCATTTCAACGTCCTGTATACCCTAACAATAATTTTTCCAGGCATAACTTTTGATATTGGTACAGTGTTACGAGAATGTGTTATTTCTTTATTATTGCACCAATTGAACATAGAGCGAGCCAAAACCCGAACACATGATTTTGTCAATTTTTTCAAATGAATCACCCTGTATTTTATTTTAAAAGGTGAAAATACTCTTTATATTCTTTCGTTTTTATTAAGCACTCCCTATAGCTAAAATCGTTAATTTCTGAGATATTTTCGGGGATAATATAACTAGTGTTATGATTATCATCGGTGATAGCTCGAGTTAAAACCGATAAAGGTTTTAACGAGTGGTATTATCGATTATTAATCATAGCACGTGTTATATTTGGTAAGAGAATAGAATGAACGTTAACAGAAAATATATTTTTTAAAGTTTACAATTTTAAATGATATGCCACTTTGATAGTAAATATTACAGTTGCAAGATAATCAATACAACTATTTCTTTCTTTGAAACTTTTTGTCACTTTGACAGTAAACTATTTTATTCATTAAAATCATGTGACAGTCAACATGCGGTTTGATAGCCCATTCTGCGATTTTGTTTTTCTACTTTAACCAATGAAAGTAATCAAAAATGTATCTCAGTTAACAGAGAGAGATTTTTTTAACAATTTCTATTATAACAAGTTTGCCGTGAACAAATAACAGATATTATTCAGTAACAATCAGTAGCTTGTCATTTAACAAACTTCTTTGAGATTGTGTAGTGTTTCTTAATTTGTTAACACTTAAATACTGTTTGAAATGAACTTTCCTGTTGTGGAATTAACAGACATGATATGGGTACTGGGAGAATGTATGAAAAATTCTTTATTAGCACAAACAATTTACAAAGAGAGATACCCCGTACGAAGACAACCCGAGAAAATAACGTTGGAAAGGTTAGTAGATCGTTTTAATCGTACGGGTTCAGTAGTTTATGAAAAAAAGGAAAGGACAGCAAAACCTGTACTTAACGAGGAAAATTAATTTAACGTGATGCTTGAAGTTACGTATAATCCACATTAAATCTCGCGTCAGCATGATATTGGTGACAGGTCCGCCCGAAGAATACTGCGTAAAAATAAGATGCATCCATAACATATCCAGTTGCATCAAGAGTTACTCGAAGATGACTATCCCAGAAGGGTTGTTTTTTTGTGAATGGACTCAACAACAAATCCACAATCAGGCGGATTTCTTTGATTTTTGCCCTCTTTGGAGACGAAGCCATGTTTCATAAGGATGGAACTGTGAATAGACACAATTTCCATTATTATTCGACAAGTAATCCCCATTTATACAACTCATATTAAATAGTGTATATATATATGGGTGATATATTTGGATATCACGTAATTGGACCACATTTGTCGATGGTTTTATGAATGGGGATAAATTATCACGTAGCGATGTTCGATGAGTAAACGTTCCTTGTACTACATGTCAATCGATTTGGCGATTGACACGATGGAGCACCGTAAACGAAGGTCTGGAAGTGGTTGAATCTAAGATTTCCGATGATGACAAGAGTTTTATTGTTTTGACCCTTTAAGAGATAGTATTAAATCATTAGACCAGGATGAATTCATGATTAACTTTTAACAAGTTTAAAGCCGTTAAGAAATGTTAAGAAATGTCCAAGTAATGGGTTTAAGCTGTAATTATATTAAATTTTTCTTTAAAAACGTCATTCGATTTCGTCAACATTCATTACATGTATAATAAATGTATCGTTAATGAACGTAACCGATTTTGATTAAATGTTTTGATAACATACCATTTATTAACACTTTTATTTGTATATCAATTTCTTGTTTTAACAATTTCTTTGATCCCGCAAAGTTTAATCAACGTTTCAAAGATTTCTATAAAAAAACACATAAATGATTCCTTTTAAAGTTTCAAATTACTAGGTCGATTTTGAAAAAGACAGAGCTTGTTAAAAATTCTCAATGTTATTAATGGGCATAAATAAAGCTTTAGCAAAATCTTATCTTCTAAGATTCAAGGGTTCTTACCTTATGTTAAAGTTATGCATTCGTTTAAAAAAATTCGTAATTTATTACTAAATAACGGACGTTGAAATGCACACACTTTTCGTGTAATTTCCATTAACTCTTTGCAGTCTCCTGTAAACAAGACCCTTTCATATTGGAAGTATGGGAGATGAATTAATCTAAATTGTAATTAATATATAAGGGTTCCGCTAAAGCTGAATGATATAGGTTCATCAATTAATTGATAGACACATTTTAATACTGAAGAATTTATCAAATGAAATTCAATAATGCTTAATGCTAACATTAAATGTTTTTAATATACCTAATAAGTAAATTTCATTAACGTAAAACACTTTTAGGATGATTAAAATATTAATAAAACACTGCTTGATTAAATTAAGAAGTGTATGTTTGTTTGAAGGAAAGTAAATTAAGCTTTCGACACATTGTGTTCTGTGTAACAAGGATGTAATCATTAAATAAATTGTGGGGTCATTCTTCATTTATATGTTCGGCATTTGAGAAGCATTGATTTAAAGTATAGTAAATATATGTATCTTGCTATAAATTTATACCTGCTATTTTAAAATGTAATCCTATGATATGTTTAAATTGCTTTTGGAACTTTGTGCCTTAATTAATTGTTTGGTTATTGGTTGTACTCTTGAACGTTTTGGATTTGCAAGGCTAATTTCAATTAATGATGAAGCGTTTCATTTAATTAGAGAATGACCTTTATTTGGTGAAATTATATGCATATTGTATTCTAAGTGTTTTGTTACTGCCGGTTTCATATGGTTGAGTTGATGGCCTATTCCACAATTTTTGCTTTTAGCGATACGTTTCGAAGCGGATTCTGTTTCGTCATCAGGCTTAATCCTGAGAAGGACTGTCTTTCACTTGAGTCCAATTCATATGTTAATATTTTTTCAAAGCATTGACTAGTGTCAGATTCGAGTTGGGTAGGTTTCACTTACTAGTCTGACACCTTTACGCTGAGCCACTGGTAATCCAATATATGTTTTATTTTATATGTATATCATATATCATATATATATATATATATATATATATATAACACAGAGTGCGGCATTAGTGCGTCGAAGTACGATATATCCGTTATTAAAGGAGATATCAAAAAGTTATTTTCAAAAATTATTGACAACTTCAAACTTCACGTTATAAAATTATTTTCGTATTTACAGGGAACAAATTATTAAACCAAACATACTTTTTTTTTAATTGGTACTATATAATATAAATTTAGATTAAGTATCTACCAAATTAATATAGGGTTTCATTACGTTACAAATGAATTTCAAAAGTTATAGTCAATTGTACACGAAATCATTCTCATTTCAACTGAAAGCTGGACCAATTCTCCAATTTTTTTAGTATTGCAAGTCATGAGGTTAGGTTTGTAGGTTACGAAGAATGTGGTTATTTCTTTAATTATTGCACCAATTGAATTTTCGTTTTAATATAACCGAACACATGATTTTGTCAATTTTTCAAATGAATCACCCTGTATTTTATTCTCAAAGGCGAAAATGCTTTTATATTCTTCCGTTATTATTAAGCACTGCGTATAGCTAAAATAATTAATTTCTGAGATATTTTCGGCTAATATCTTATGATGATTATGTTGCGTGATAGCTCGAGTTAAAACCGATAAAGGTTTTAACGAGGTTATTCTCGATTATTAAATCAATAGCACGTTATATGGTGTATCCGTTAGTAAATGAACGTTAATGTAAATTTATTTTGAAGTTTACAATTGGATAGTAAATGTTACAGTTGCAAGATAATCAATACCAGTCTTTCTTTTTCAAAACTTTTGACACTTTGACAGTAAGACTATATTCTTATTAAAATCATGTGACAGTCAACATTGGTTTGATTGCCCATTCTGCGATTTTGTTTCTTAATGGAACTAATGAAAGTAAAAAAAGTTCTATATCTCAGTTAACTGACTGAATGTTATAACAATTTCTAGTCTAACAAGTTGGTCCTGAACAAGATAACAGATATTATTCAGTAACAATCAGTAGCTTGTCATTTAAGAAATTCTTTAAATTCCCAGGTTAATGATTTGTATTTTTTAACTTTGTTTGAGATGAACTTTCCTGTTGGAATTATGAGACATGATATGGGTACTGGGAGAATTTGAAAATATTCCTTTATTAGCACAAACAATTTACAAGGACAGGTACGCCACGAAAACAGAAAATAACGTTGGAAAGGTTAGTAGATCGTTTTAATAATACGGTTCAGTAAGTTAATGAAAAAAGGAAAGTTAGCAAAACGTACTTAACGAGGAAAATTAATTTAACGTGATTTAATTACGTATAATATAATTTAAATCTCGTCAGCATGATATTGGTGATAGTCACTGAATAATACTGCGTAAAATAAATGCATCCATAACATATCCAGTTGCATCAAGTGCTACTCCACGATGACTATCCCAGAAGGGTTGTTTTTTGGGGATGGACTCAACAACAAATCCACAATCAGGCGGATTTCTTTGATTTTGACCTCTTTGGAGACGAAGGCATGTTTCAAACGGATGGAACTGTGAATAGACTAATTTCCATTATTATTCGACAAGTAATCCCCATCTTATAGAATTCAATATTTAAGGTAGGTGGTCTTTGAATGTTTGGGTGGTATATTTGGAGATCACGTAATTGGTACCAACATTTTTTCGAAGCAAATTATGTTTAGGAACATTTAAATCCTTTTGAACTAATTACTGTTGGAAAGTTCCTCTTAACATTCGTCAAAGAATTTGGCTTTTGACACGATGGATTTCCGGTTACATTATATATATTAATTCTGATCATGTAAATACCCATTTTCCTATTAAACCGAGGGAATAGCTTTTCAATTTATGGAGAGTTAAGTAAAATTGATCCTTATAGTGGGGTTATGTGAAAAACCGTTTTTACGTATCTTTAAGAAATGTTAAGAAATGCCAGTCGAGAATTTTAAGATCGGCTGTAATACTGTATTGATGTTTTCTGTGGACATTTTGAACATTTATTATGAAATTAATTAATTTTATAAGAATTTTGTCTTAATAACCGATCTTTTTTAATTTTTTATAACAATTTATTACACTTTTATTTGTTCACGGCTAACTTGTTATAATAGAAATTTAAAAAAAAATCTCTGCCTGTCCCAGAAATTAACGAAATAGGGAATGCTTAATAAAAATGAAAGAACATAAAGTGTATTTTCACTTTTTGAAATAAAATACAGGGCGATTTATTTGAAAAAAATGACACAATCTTGTGTTCCGAGTTTTGGCTCGTTGTGTATTCAATTGGTGCAGTAATAAAGAAATAGCACTTTCTCGTGCCACTATACCAATGTCAAAAAGTTATGCTTGGAAAAAATTATTGTTAGGTTGTTCTGATTAGGGTATACAGGACGTTGAAATGAGAATTATTTTCGTGTACAATTGACCATAACTTTTGAAATACCCTGTATAACGTAATGAAACCCTATATTGGAAGTATGGGGGAGATGAGCTTAATCTAAATTTGAAATAATATATAGGGTGTCCCATTAAAAAAAAAGTATGTTTGGTTCACCCTAGCAATATGTAACACCCTGTAAATACGAAAATAATTTTATAATGTGAAGTTTGAAGTTGCCTATAATTTTTGTAAGTATTTTTTTTTTGATATCTCCTTTAATAACGGATATATAGTACTTCGACGCACAAATACCGCATCCTGTATATATGAAACACTAGCTTGGCTTATTGGATTTTATGCTAGTGCGATGTATGTGGCTTCTTTGAGTTTCCAACGAATTGTGTTCTCGTCCTTTGCCACTATCTGTATGTTATCCCATTGAACGCAGTGGTCTTCGTTCCAGACATGTTCGGCGATTCTTGATCTTTCTGTTTCGCCCTTGCGGATGTTGTTCTTATGTTCCTGCGTTCTCACTTTGAGTGTTCTACTGCTCTCTCCTATGTATGCTCTGCCGCACTCGCATTCTTGGAATTATGATCTTCATTGTATTGTTTGATTTTGGTTAGTATTCCCCTGAGACTTCTGGTCGATTTGAAGGCTATGCGTGTCTTGTATTTGCTGACTATCCTTCGTATTTTGTCTGAGGTACCTTGTATGTATGGTATTATCGCTGTATATTTAGGTTCTTCTTTTTCGGTTACCCTTTCCCTGTTTAGGTTAGGTGTTAGATCGGGATAGCCATTTTATGTAAGTGTTCTAGCGATATTTTCTTTTTCTTTGTTCAGGTCCTCTTGTTTTGAGCATACTGTTTTGATTTATCGTACAAGCATTTTGCCACGCCTAACTTCACGTTTTTGTGGTGATTGGAGTTGTAGTGTAGGCCTCCGCGTGTGGGTAGGTTTCCTGTATCCACTTGTCGTAAAAGTGTTGTCATTCCTGTGTACAAGTCCATCCAGGAATGACAGTTTTTGTTACCCAATTCGATGTTTTAATTTTTCAACTTTGATAAAATTGTTTACATCTTTAACAATTTTAACAGATATTACTACTGACGAAGATAACTGTAAGTGTTAACGAACGTTTAGATTGTATAATTTAAAATACACCATTAAAAAACCCAAAAAAGATAAGTATTTTAAATAAAACATGTTCTGCGTTCTAGGTTTAATTTTGTGTTGATTATAGTAATAATAATAATAACAATATTAATAATAATAATAATAATCTAATATATAAAAATGAATCGCCAAATGTGTTACTAAGCGCAAAACTCGAGAACGGCTGGACCAATTCTGCCAATTTTTTTCGAGTAATGGTTGAAGTCTGAGGAAGGTTTTATGAAGAGAAAAATTGGTAAAATCTCCCGGAAAAACGTGATAACCTAATTTTTCGTTTTAATTATTGTAACACGGCGCGCCCAAGCCTCATACTTTCTCTCACACACCGACCATTTATCTCACCGCGAATGCGAGTGCATTATTTGTTATTATTAAGCCACTGGTATCTGTGCATGGTGTTGGAATAATTAATTTTTATTCTTCCATTCGCTAATATCGCTTATATGACTGTGTTAGCGTTAAGCAGAATAAGAGAATAACCAACTGTTTCAGTTCATTCTGTCTACATGAAACAAAAGTGACGTAATGGTGTATCCAGTTTCAGTAACCATGTACTACCACGGGAGTTGTAATGTCTAATGAGCTGTGAATGCACCAAATTGGTTAAATGTTCAGTTAATGCACCAGTCTTCGTGTGAAGTACCAAAACAAAGAAATCAACCTAGACTCAAATCAAGTTAGAGACAATTTAACTTTAACTTTGGTTATTGATTACTAATTTTGTAGCAATCTTAATAGGTAATCTGTGTATATAAAATTCAAAGTTCTGACTGACTCAGTGACTGACTGATGTATCAACACACAGTCTAAACCGCTGGTCCTACAGACTTGACAGAGGGTGTGTTTTTTGAAGTGTAGGCATCCACTAAGAAAGGATTTTTGAAATTCCACCCTAAGGAGTGAAATGACGGGTTGAGTTTTTTAACTTTTTATTCCATGGGTCGATTGACTCGAATAATTATGAGACACGTATATCACAAAATTTAAATATCCCCTCCCCATTCTGAGATCGCAGCAGCGCGACAGGTACAGCCAGTAATAATAATAATAATGATAATAGTAGTAATAATAATAATAATAATAATAATAATAATAATAAAAATAATGTCTTTATTTGGACACAAAGAGTATACATAAATAAATTAAAAAGTGTGTTATATATATATATATATATATATATATATATATATATATATATATATATATATATATATATATATATATATATATAAATTTCGATGTCCAAAGGGCGAAGTTCACCTTCGGGATACAGCATGCTTCAGTGCTCTTCCACTTAGCCTCCAAAATTATAATTTAGACTTGACGAATGGGTTGAGTATGAGCAATAGATGAAATGAAATAGTTGTAAATAGAGATGAGATGGAAACGCGATGTGTATATAGTAACTTAACGGTATCTAATTGCACAGTAGGCTTTTAAGAAGTGTTTTTCTAAATTTAGGTGGTGAGAGATGTTTAATACTCGGCCGAAGTGAATTATACAAACTACATATATTGTATGAAAATGATTTTTACAAAGCTCTAAATTATGTTTAGGAACAGTAATTAAATCCTTTCGCCGTATATTGAAATGATGTACATCAGTACGAAAGCAAATCTTATTGTGATATAATGTAGCTGAGTGAAGAAATCGACCATGTTCCATATTAAACCATGGAGTAGCTTTTAATTTATATGAAATTCCATCGTACCGTTTGAGACCATAGATTAAACGTACACACGAATTTTGGATAACCTGTACTCTCCTAACTAGTTTCTTAGATAAACAATGGCCATACACAGCGCTACAAAAGTAAAAATGAGACAACACAAGAGAATCACACAGTAACATTTTTGAAGATTGGGATAGTAAATGCCTAATTCCGTACCTAAGGTTTGGAAATTCTTTTTGAGTGCAGTTTTTGATAAGTGTTTCAAAACTAGATCTTTGTTTCTTTTACAAATTCTAATTTTTCACTTCCAATTTTAATGTTAATTAATGAATAGATTTCTGTTGGTTCTGCTGAGTTATGCGCTGCTCCAAATAGCAATGGCTTACTCTTTTTCGGATTAATATGCAGAGAATGTTGAGTAGCATAATTAATAAAGTTATTGGGTATTCATTAATTTCTTTGTTGGCTATCAGGATATGTTTTTTGGAGAATGTATAAAGTAATTGTGTGTCGTCCGCACATAGGTAGTAATTGCAAAACTTTAATTTTTTTATAATGTTTGAAATGTAGACAGAAGATAAGAGGGGACCTAGAATGGAACCTTGAGGAACTCCGTGTCGTAATTCAGTAACTTTTGAATAGTTGTCGCTTACAAACATCTGCTTTCTACCACACTGATACTTGAATAAGAATGTTATAGAATTTGGATCAAAACCAATAAAATGTAGCATCGATAATAGAGTGTTATGGCAGATAGTGTCAATCGATTTAGAAAAGTCTAAAAGTATCAATATGGTATACTGGTTGTTTCCGATAGAACATAAAATATCGTCCTTTAGTAATGCAGTTTCGCAACTGTACCCAGCTGTAAAGCCCGATTGAAATTCACGAAGTATATGAAATCTACCTAAATACATTTTTATTTGTAGGTAAAGAACTTTTTCAAGGACTTTGGATATGGCAGGTAAAAAAATAATGGGTCCTAGGTCAGAAAATGACTTTGGAGAAGAAACTTTCGGCAATGGATGAATAACAGATGTTTTCAAGAAATCATGAAAAACAGACATTCTATGCAGTAATTCAGAATCTGTGTAGTGACAGGGATGATACTGGGGCAGCATCACCTAATCATTTGTAAAGATATATGTTCCACTCCGCAATCATTAGAATGGAGGTATTCTAAGATATTAACTATAACTGTTTCATCTACCGTGCTTAGTAATTTGTTCACACGTATGTGTATTGTAGAAATGTGATAACCAGCTATTATTACTGATATGTCCATTAGACGAAGCAATAAATAAATCGATGATCTAGTCAATATAATTCAGACCCTGAGGGAGCTGTGCGTTTGACTTGTTATGGCCCAGTCCAACGATGAACAGCAACCTGTACAATTTCCTACTTTTGGAATTATTTTTTATATTGTGTTCAATATAGGCTCGCTTTTCCTTAATGATTGGTAGTAATTCCACTGGGATTCAACTTTTGTACGGGAATAACGGCGGTGAGCATTATCACGCAGTTTCATGAGCATCTTTACATTGTCAGTCAATCAAGGCGCTGGCTTCTTGGTAACACGGGATCGCTTTGTAGGAGCTTGATTATCAAATATGTTTAAGATACAAGCACTGAAATAATATAATTTTTTAATTTATATCGGAAAGTCTGAATGAATTACGCCAATTTATAGCCAGTAGGTATACAGCAAATAGATCTATGTTTAATGACTTGTACAGTTTATACTCTATAAAGATAGGTTTATGGAAAGATGGAATAAGATGTAGTTCTGTAAAAATCACGTCTGAAATAGTGTGGTTTGTATCAGCGGTACAAGATTCTATTAGTGATTCGTGTGGGTTTGGTGACAACTTGAGCTATATTGAAGTTAGCTAATATATAAACATATCGTTGAACACCAGGATTATTTAAATTCATTATGTAAGATTACAATCTCCCATGCATATTACATTTTAGACAACAGCATCAGTTGTGAATAAAACATTTCAAATTCTTCAACAAACACATTAAAGTTATGAAATGAAGGCGAACGATAAATTATTGCAATTATGTAAACAGAACCTTTTAGAGAAATTTTACTAACTAGGTATTCAAAATTAGTGATCGTTACAGTAAGGTGTAATTTCTCGACTTTTAAGTTATTTTTATAAAAAAATGAGACTCCTCCACCCCTACCATTTCTATCGTTTCGTACTATATTATAATCCTTAAATAATAAAATTAAATTATCAAGGATACGTTCATCTAGTCTAGACTCAGAGATTATCAACTTTTTGAAAGTAATCACTAAATAGAGTATAATTTTTTTAATGTGATCTGCTATTTAAGTGTGTGATATTTAAGTTACTCAAATACACGAAAGCATGTGACAAGATGAAAAGATAAAAAAATAGACAAAAGTGATGTAATTCACAGCAAAAAAACTCAGCTGACACCTGACCCTATAGTTTGTCCAGAAACGAAGCGAAATTAAAATAGTTTGTAGCAACCCTTTTGAGTTGTATTAAATATACCGTAATTTAAAGTCTTTCATTCGTTCAGTTGTAAATATAAGAAAAATTTTATTTTGCATTATAGCTATGAGGTAGGCAATTTAATTTGCATTTTGGTGTAACTTAAGTGCATATCTTCTTAAGGGTATATATTTCGTAATGGTTTATACTCTCACTTTAAATTTTCTTCTGATCATTTTATTTGCGCAACGCGTCATTGTTGACTTATTGCTGCGCAAATCCTTTCGCGCACGACTACCTCGCCTAATTTCAAAGCATCCATTTTTTTCACTTTCTGATGAAGGTTGTGAGAAGCAGAAAGCTTTTTGGGTTTTCACCTAAATTTTGTGCAAGTGCCATTAATTTGATGGTAAGATATCTTTTAACTCGTAATACTAAAATTAAAACATTTGCTCTTTTCAGGCACTTTTACTTCACTTTTATTTATTTTACTTTTACATTTAATTTTACCGCTTTGGAACACCCATTTAATTTTACTGTTGCGTACGCTTTCATTTTATGATTGCAACTTTTATTGGAAAATTTCAAGATAATGCATTAAACGGATTATTCTACTTCATGAAGATAAATTTATAAGAAATAAAATTCCAGTTTGGGTGTGGCTTACTACGAAAGCATTATTGCAAGATATTGCGCAATGTTGATGCAAAGATGACATCACCTTAGTTGAAATTTCTGTAATCGTTTAGATACCAGAGGTTATTAAAAATTTGTGTACAAAAATTTTACAAACAGGTATTTATGTAATGAATTTTTAGTATAAGACTAAAATTTTATGATATATTTTATTTAACCCTATCATTTTAACTGTCAATAAACATAGTTGTATATTTTTATTTTTTACATTTTGATAAAATTTTTAGAGTAAAACTCGGTTTAGTTATTCCGAGCAGTATAAAAATAACTTGGCGTCCGAGATCATTTTATTAGTGTTACATTGCAATTTTTATATTTGTATTTAAGTGGTAATCAAGCAAATCAAAAACTTATTTGTGGTGAATGGTTAGTATCTCCAGTTAGTTTAACGATTTGTTTTGGAGAACTTTTCACTCTTATTTCTTTATTCATTTATTTACAACCAATTTATTATATTATTACGATTACCAGTTCAACCACAACATTATAAGTTCATTTACTTTACATATAGGCGGTACACGATTTTGTATTAAGTATTTAAGATTCCTTAAACTAGTTTTAGGATATACTGCTTCCACACTATAGTGTTACAATGTAAGTTATTTATCAATAGCTGCTAATCCTTTATCAATTGGACGTACCTGTTGTTGAGTTCTAAAGTAAATATCATAAGCGTGTACGATTGCAATGTTTTATTGAAAACTTAACTATAAAAAGTGATTTTAAAGATATCATTGTAATATATCATTTAATTATAAAACACTTCGTTTATTAGAAATCATTTTTAGAGTTTTTAAATTTAAGGTGAGGCAACAATTATTTTATAATATACTCGTACATATCATAAAACAACCCAACGCCACTGGAATCTGCCAAACATGTTAATTTGTTCCTTCGCTTCGTTTCTGGACAAATTATAATTAAAAATTAAGTGCAACGTCAGTTAAACGGATTAGTATTATGTACAAGTTATTTTTAATATTTGGGTTTTACCACTGCATTTCATTAATAAATAAACACAAACAGTATCCATTTCATTTGAATAAAACAAGAAAAATAACGTAAATAAGTTTTTTGCACGATTGTGCTTTTTCGCTGTTTCCAAGACAGTAGGATATTTTTACTGGTTGCGAGGCCCAACTCGTTGGTAAGATTTTATTTACCGACGTCTTTTACTTACCAACGTAAAATTATATATACTACCTATACTTCACAACAATAAGAACAAAAAATTTGGACCTTTCTATTTAAAACGTCACATTTGACTTTTCGTTTATTTAGTAGAAATTAAATAATTTCAATTGCTGTGAATTTAATACAATCGTGCAAAAAACAGTATGAGCATCACGAACATTAAGGGTTGTACCGGTCTCCCGCCAAATTGGATATGGCCGTCGACCGGTAAACGTCCTTACCGTTCTTGATACTTAATATATTATAGCTTAGTTCTATATAAAATTACTAAACTCAATTTTAACTGCACAACGAAAAATAATGAATCAAAGTATAAATCAATTCTTTTTCAAATTAAAATAAATTTACCATCATAAAAGGCTCAGGAATAAATAACATATCTTCAATTTTTATTCTTCGAGCGGGTATTATGACCTTCATTCTTGTATTGAATCGGTTTATTTCATTTTTTCATTATTAGGCGGAAGAACAATAATTTTATCATGCAACGACCATGCATTATTGGCACCAAATTTTTCTTTTTCCGTCTTCAGCAAACCATATCTGTCGTTAGTTAATGACTAAGTGATAAAAATATTGGTACCCTTTAACATTTTTTTTGTTAACCAAATGTTCTAGCGGTATTTGTATGACGTAAACTTTACCATTATAGGTCGAGGTTTACCCATTCGTTTGCCAATACGATGACATCAGTCTATATGTGATAAAGAAAATTCACTTAAGTTTAACTTCTTAATGCAGATATCATAAATAACGCCAATTTCCGGGACTTCAAGAAACAAGAGGCAATTCCCTCTAAAATAATTTTCTATGTTTTCTAACTTCATCTGCATTGCGTACATTTTTCCAAATAATTGTTTCTATTAGTTTTGAATTTGATTTTTAAACGACAAGAAATTTTCTGTTAGTTGACTTATTGCATCGGGTTGATTGATTGTGCGTTTGTCAGATAAAGATTGCAATTCTTGTTCAAAACTTTCCATTTGATATGTAAACATTGTAGATAACCCATGAATGTCACTAATGCTCATTTTTATTGTTAAGATAAACTTATTACCTATCACTTATTATCACACTGATAATGTACAACTTAAGAATTTTAGTTTAATGCACTTTATATTTATAAAAATCATAATAGACTTGGGACCCAGCTTGTCACGTGTTCAGCTGGGAAGCGGAGGAAAAGGAAAAGGGGTTCTCTATTCACCTAAGATATTCCAGAAAACCGTCTAACGCAGAACCGTTCGGGCGGGGTTGAGAAAGGATAGATGGTAAAAACAGGCGCCAGAATCCTCTCCCCTAGAGTAGAAGCAGGCACCACTATCCCGACTCCTGAATAGTGATGGTGAAGGAGAGAATGGAAGACACAGAAGGATGACAAATAAGAAACGATCTAGAGTAAACGCAAAACTGTAACTTCTCTATTAACATTAAATGCGATTAATAACCGATGAACGTAACTCTTTGGTTTCAACCAATAGTACAGACAAAGAAAAAAAATTCTTATTAAATTCCAAAGTTGACACCCAAAGTAAACATTTTCTTAACGCTCGCAGGTACAGCGGGCTCTTCAAAGTAGACCCAAAAGAAACAAATCTTTTTTTTTATTAAAACTTAAATGAATATGAACGTTTACCTTCCCAAGAATGGAAGTCTTTCATTTTTCGGTGAAGCTGAAAGAAAAACACAAATAGGGAGCCTCTACAAACGCGTGCTAATAAACAAAATTAATTAATACACTTGTTGTGTTGTACACCACCCAAAAATAATTTGCAAACATATGCAGTTGAAATTATCAGAAAAAAGGTTTTCGGAGAGACGGTTCGGTTTTCCTCTTTCTAAATTTTAGTACTTACATTAATTTGTACAAGCAACTAGAAATAAGTAACAGTAAAAGAAAATGACGGGCAAAGGAACGTTCTCCGAACACAAATCAAGATAAAAAGGTACAGGCAAACAAAAATATATGTATAACAAACGGAACTATCACTTATTAGTACGGATAAGTTATAAATTTTGATACATATAACAAAAATTTTCGTATAAATAACAAACAGCATGAAACGTAATGACATATATTAGTGCTTGTGCGCAACTTTGTAATGAAAATGGTTTCTGCACAGATATGTTAAAATGGGCGCAAATTTAGGTGTGTATTTATTTTTCACTTCGCAATTTATTGAAATAATAGCAGGAATTTTACATCTCACAGGAATTGAATAAAGGTCAATTAAGGTACAAATTGAAAACGTTAAATTAGGGCAATTCAGTAACGCCAGGTAATTTTTAGGAGTGTATAAAATGTAGATAGAAGGTGCTCTAGTAAGTGATTGATTGCTTTTATATTTTAGAGAGTAGTTCGTTATTTAAAACCTCTGTAGAAACAGATATACATACAGGGAGAAGGTAGCACTAATAGAGTCCATGCGAAAAATAATAAACGTTCTGACCTTTTTTCCGGTAAAGAGTGTTACCAGTGTTGAGGCAGCAGTAAGATGACAGAAATTTAAGGTCTCGATCTATTACCAGTTCCCAGCTAACTTGAGCATAACAGTATCGAGCAGATAACTTGATGTCATTCATTGGACTACTTGTTTATGCTAAAGTCTCGTACTCAAAGATCTTGGGTTAAAAGGATATCGTGCTAAAAGAAAAGGTATGTAAATATTACACCAGGTGAGATTAACATCGTTTACTCCTAAGGTCTCCTGCGGGCCAATGTCTTCCGCCAGTAGATCGGAAGAATTCGACATTAATTATTGGTGTCTGTTTTCGACTGCTAACAAAAGAAAACCAGGTATTACTAGCAAGTGAGAAGATTTAAGGACAGATTGCCTCACGTTTCCAATGGAAAATTATTTTACATCCGCAAATGATTGCGAGCAACAAAATTTTGTACAGAAACTGTTCAGGAAAGTCCAAGCTGTGTTTTGTTGCCAAGCAACTCTCCTAATTACATTCGATTATATTAGATTTTAGCAATTTTAGAAGAGCTTAACAACTTTTACGGCGTTATCAAAATGGCAATCGGCCGAAAAGGAACAAGAAGGTGTTGCCGCTTGCTAAAACCAGAAAAATGGTTAATATCGATACCTTTGTTACCTATATTGATAATAAAATTGATTTATTGTATTTGAAATTATTTTATCGTACTGCCCTCAACCAAGGGTTTCCTAAACTACTATAATAAATTGTTTCTGAAATAGTCACACCATTTGAGGATTCCGCCAGTCCATGATAGATACCCAGGTATTTTCGCATAAGTAAAAAAGAAATAAGTCAAGGAATTCTTACATCATGGGTTGTTTTTAGGTTGTGTTTAGCACGATACAAGCTGAATGCATGTGCTACTCACTAGGTCATACGAATACGAATCGAAATAATGCAAAAATATCAGCAAGAGAATAAGATGGTTTCTTTGTTGTCTTTTTAAAGGGCTACTTGTATAATATGCAGTTTGTGCAAAGAAACCAAAACCTAACCATGACGAAACTGAACGTTATCTTCCTAAAAACTTGACAAATAAGAATAAAAGTAAAACTTTCTGTGATATGTACAGGGTATCCCATTTTTTTGGCACTTTTGCGGGGTATCTCCCTTATTCTACAAGATAGAGGGTTGCGGTTTTCGCGACAGTGTGCTACTTTTTTTGTGAAATTAAAGATGGCTCCAGTAACATTTTCATAGCCCTTTTATCAAAAAAGTCAAAACGTATTCCTATAGAATTTTTTCCGTACAATCAATTGGTGTCATCAGTTTCTTTCACCTTCCGTTTTTTAGTTATAAGGCAAACAAGATTTTTTAAATGGAACATCCTGTATAGTATTGCTTATATTTTTTATGCATAATGTGGGCTCAGAATTTAAGATTTTCTAAAATTTTCTTTTGTGCCAAATTAGTAGGTAGTAGACTGTGGCTAATTTACTTGGAACAAAAAAATGTCAAAAAAACTTGACGGTTTTGTCACTTTTTGATTATTAGACAAAATACTATTGTTATTTTGGTGTTTCTATTTTACTATATTCTATATTTAATTTATTGTTTTACAATAATGCTGGTATACGAAAATAATGAAAAGTATGATATGTTGGTTTGTTTTATGCCATCTAATGAAAATCCTTTGGAATTATGTTTACAAGGGTAACGTATTTTGAGCGCTATCGTTCTTTTTGTTTATGTTAGATGTCCAGAGAGGCGACAACCTTTCTCAGACTTATTACCCGCCCTAAACCAAACTTAGTAGAGTACCAATAATTTATCAAACCCCGTCCTAAGGCATACACTAAACACGAGAGAGAGAACAGAAATAAACGTATTGAGTTATGCAGAAGGCACGCTTTCATCTTTTCGCAAGCAAATAGAGGAAGCAACTGGTGTATCCAAGTCTGATGCTCAAAGAATTTTGAAACAATATGAATATCACTCCTGTAAATTCCACATAGTTCAACATTTACACCTCGGTGATTTCGAGTGCCAAATGTTGTTTTACCAATGGTATTTACAAGAAATACATACTGATGAATCTTTTGGCAAACTCGTTATCTGGTGCAATGAATCTTATTTTTTAAGCGCGGGAATTTCCATTCGTCATAGTAAAAGAAATTGATACGCTGAGAATCACTTTAATTTTTTAGAGGGCACAGCAAGGGCATTTTGGGGTTGGGGTCTTGTGTTTCATTTTTGGAAGACGCATAGCCTTCAAAATTTATGAAGAAGGTCCTACAGCGCTTCGGCGCCCAGAAATTTTTGAGGAAGTGATGGAAAATTTTCCATTGGCCCGTTATAATGCCGTTTATCTTTAAGAAGACGGTACCCCTAACTTTAACTCTGCGCATCTTTCCTTAAAGATAGATTGGTACCTACGGACCTGTAAGATGGCTCCCTCGATCTCCGGATCTCTCAATTTTGGATTGTTCTTATGGGGTTTCACGCAAAATAAAATCTATAAAACACAATATCAGTCTGTAGCGGAACTTCGTGCGGCAATGGATTTAACTTTCCGAAATTTGCAAGGAAGGCCTATGATTCCTTTAATGCTATTAAAAGAATAACGAAAATGTACAAAAGAAAGTTTTAGAAAATCATAATTTTGAGCTTGTTTTTGAAAATAATTGTATACAGATATACATTATTTGAAAATTCACATTATGCCTACTAGATATAAAAAATAATATACAGGGTACTTAATTTAAGGAAACATCCTTGCTTCATAACTAAAAAAGGGAAGGTTCTAGAAAAAACTGACCAATGGATTCTACAAAAAACATTCTATTGGAATACGTTCTAACTTCTTCGATAAGGTTATGGAAAACTGAGATACGAGAGGTGATACATTTCAGTTCCACCCTGTATCGAAGAAACAAAAAGGGCTATCAAAATTCTGATAGAGCAGTCTATTAGCAATTATTCATTAAATTAAATTAAATTGAATGCATACGTTTCAGTCACAAGTTGCCATGCTACCAAAACTGTTGTCACCAATACATCATTAGTTTTAGGTGCTTTCTGTTCCACCTTTATTTTAATGTCATATATTCTCAACCGGAGTTAAGTGAGGAGAACCCGCTTGCCATACAATAGTTTCGATTCGGTTACCTTCTAGCCAATTTCTGGTATACTGGTAAATATACCTTGATTTGCTTTGTTGCAATCGCCAATCAGTCGGATACAAGGTAGGTATTGGCTCTTTGAATGAGTAAACCATATCAAGTGGTACACTAGTATGCACTATATATTGTGCTATTGATAATACTCAGTTAAATAACAGCACGATGTGATATTCCAGCCCAAACCATGATTTTTTTCAAGAAAGTTTGATGTTAGGCACCGTAGGCCAATCTCTGCTTGAAATCCACAAAGCGATTATCGCGAATATTTCCCTCATGTATAATTTACTCCTATACAGAAATGCAACTTCGTTAATATTACAGCGATAATCCCATTGAACGCTATGAGTTATCGCGGTAATTCACCTGAAATGACGTCCTACTCAACTACCATAGTAAAAGAGCTATTCCTGTCATGAACAAACGCATGTGTCAAACACTGACAGCCACGTTAAAGAAGTTTACTGTAAAAATGAAACGATTTCGTAAAATGCCTTAGAAACCAATGATAGCAATATTGAAACGAGTGTTCCGAAGAATACAATGAAAAATCAGGCATTTATTTGGACACAAGTATTGTTCGTTTTCTAAATTTTGTTACATGCTTAGTAATTAAAAGTTTTGTTCATCTGCTTATATATATATATATATATATATATATATATATATATATATATATATATATATATATATATATATATATATATATATCTGGAAACATTCTACCGAATACCACGCGTGCATCAAAATTAATCAGATAATCCAGACAGTTGAAAAATTTGCGTTACTGCAGATCTGTTGGATACCATTCTAATTTTTATGTTTTGCTCCCTTTGTTTTTCGATACGTACCGGGTGGATAATTAGAGCGTGTATGGAAGATAACAGATTTATTTGAGTAGATAAAAAAATTAATAGAAAATTTGTGGGGAAGTATCTAATGCACATTATTTGTACTTATGCAGGGTGGCTCACAAAATGTTGGCAACACAAACTTACATTTTTTTAATGACACACCCTATATCTTTTCATTTTTGGGCTATATGATTATATTTAAGAGAGTTAAGTGGTTTTCAAAATAATAGACGTAGAATGTTCAAACAAGGTCGAGTTCAAGGCACCACTGCCATCTGCATATTAGTGTTCAATGATTTTTCCTTACATGGGTATAATTCCACAGTCTTTAGGTATGGTAGTCATGATTCTTCGTGCTATACAGGGTGATAACATTATGAGAATGTTGTTATTTTTTTTTAAAGTTTTACCTTGTATATTACGTACTGATTGAATATCCCTTTGTAATAATACCAATTTTTTGAGGTTAAATTTTATAGCCTTTCATTTAATTAAGTGCGTTACGTGTTTAAGTGTGTTTTCTTGACGAAAAATGAATTATCCACAAGAACACCTGACAATCATGATTTTTATTTTGCGAAGGTGCCGAAACATTCTTTATTAGCTAGCAGAATTTATAAGACAAGGTATCCAAATAAATGAAGGCACTCGAGGCAGGATTCATTTGCTAGTTCTTTGGAACGTTTTGAACGAACTGGAAATGTTACGTATGAGAAAACGAAAGAACAAAAGCCGTAGTAACTGAAGAAGGTGAGATCCGTGTGATCACAGCACTAGTTGAGAACCCTAAATTAGCAGCCATGAATTACGCAATAACTTGGAAGTCCGTCGAAGATATGTTCAAATGATTAGAAGGAAACATAAGTTTCATCCATCATAAAAGTTACATGTACAGGACATTATTCAAAAATTAAAAATTTTTATTTTTTTAATGAACTATAGGACGACTATAAAACTTAAACCCTAGAAATTGTAATGGGTTTTGGGTGGTGGCAGTGAAGCTTGCTCTCAACGAAGTCCAACACAAAAATTAAAAATCGTTGGAGAAAAAAATAAATTTTATTCAAAGAAAATTATAAGTTACGGTATTTGCTATTATGTAATGCTCCTGGACGGTTGTGGACAGCGGTCGTTCCAGGGGTTAGAAAATAGATCCGGGCGCCACCCAAAGATAAACCCAGTCGGCCTTTGGGTCCACTTCTGAACGTCTACGGCTTCCCAAACGGCTGCGTTGGGTCTCCCAGTGGAGAATAAAATTCAGGATCTGGTCCTTATGATAGAAGATGTACCTAAAACTTAACTAATACGGACGGACGGCGGATACGGTAGACCAGGGGCACAGGTCCCCTTGGCAAACAAAATTCCTTCACCAATGATGGATGAAAATGAATGATTCTTAATAAATATGAACTCTTTGAATCTATTTAAATTTCACTGGTTATGGTTTAACCAAAACGGTGATCGGTAGCAAAGTAACCTTTACTACTTATCAAAACAAATTTAACAGACTTTTTGACTTTTTATACTCGGTTATAGAGCAAGTATTTACTAAGTTGAATTCTATTAATTAGCCTGTATTAATTTGATTTAATTGATATTAAATCATCTACTCAATTAATCTTTCTTTCGTCGTGCTAAAATTATTCTTTATGAAGTAACAGAACGGTTGATATAAAATTCGGTCAGTTTCCATTAACAAAACTACTTATTCTATCTAATTAGTAATTAATCACACTTATGTTAACTAAAAACACGCAATTCCAGAAGCTAGTTACTGTCGGTGTTCGCGTTATTTAAATACATAAAATTTTATACAATAGTAAAGGATTAGATACATTCTTTTGTAGTTTGAATTCATAGAAA
This sequence comes from Vesta saturnalis, assembly GCA_036346205.1. Taxonomy (NCBI): domain Eukaryota; kingdom Metazoa; phylum Arthropoda; class Insecta; order Coleoptera; family Lampyridae; genus Vesta; species Vesta saturnalis. The sequence goes on along the minus strand of JARFJB010000145.1, from coordinate 2,123,024 downwards.
GTATTTTAGATTTAACATTAATTATTTATATCGAAACTGTTTTACCAATTCAATTTTTACTAAATAAATTAACTGATTTATAAGGACAGTGTTAATTATTACCTGTATATACTAATTTAAAAATCTTTTAATTAGATTGATCGGATTTTATAGTCTATTTGAGTGCTTTGGTTTCTTGTTATTCTCTAATACTAATATAAAAGGTTTTTAATGTAATTTTCCATTGAACATGTGTGTTTGAATATAAACTGTGTTACTACTTACCAAGTTTTAATTTTGGAATAACAAAAAGACAACTTGTATTTGTGTTAACGGTTGTTTATAGTACTTGATAAGTTTTAATTTTGAAACAAAGAACAATCCCGATGGACAATTAACGGATATCTCTTAATTTTACTCTTAACAATATTCAACGGTGCATAATTATTTAATTTACGGACTTAATTATTGTATGGTATTAGTGAAGTAAAAGGAAAAAGAACTAATCTTCACACCATCATATCATTGAATCTAATCGGTGCATAATGTACAGGGTGCTCCATTTCCGTTTGTCCTAATGAAAGACATCGTTGACGAAAATTTCAATAAAATCCTTCAATAAATTCTAGGTGTTGCAATTTTATGGAAGCCAGTATAAGAATGTAAATAAATGTTAATGTTAATATAAGTTAACTATATTTATGTTGCAACAATTTCAACGATTAAGTTTCTAACATTAATTTAGTTGAACCATATTTATTTAAATTATTATAAGTTTTTGTTATGAACGAATAAGTTCAAAGGTAAATATGTAATTAAAATTATTATTAATTTTATTAAATACATAAATAAAAAGTTTACCCTTGTAATGTAGAACTACATACATAAAGACAAAATTTACATCGATTGGGGCTTGAACCTTGATGACGCAGTTGGTTAGCGCGGTACTCTAGCAAAGTACAGGTCGTAGGTTCAAATCCTACTCAAGGTAAACTTTTATTTATGTATTTAATAAAATTAATAATAATTTTAATTACATATTTATTTAAATTTATAAAAAAATCATTATTAAAAATATACTTAATAAAAATTTTAACTCTAAACGTAACGGAAGCGTTTACAAAATAAATGGAACGGTAACAGAAATATGTTTAAACCCACACCTTCAATTTTACTCTAGAAAGCAATGTTTATTCTACTTTATTTCAAGCCATTTCAAAAAATGAAGAAACTATAGGACAATTTTCAAACAAGGACTATTAATTCACCAAAAGCGATTCGGCAAAGGGCCAAAAATTTGCGATGATGAGCGTTTGGTGTGCTTAAATTTATCAATATATGCGGTCGAATTGCTGATTCACCAATTACCCTTCTCTCATCAAGTGGATTGAACTTTATCTAAACCTCCCTTTATTTGTGAGTTGCACATACTTGAGATAACTAATGTGACTTTTTAAACAAATTTAGTTGCCGAATGTGTAGAGAATAATTCAATAATTTATTAACAATCGAAAATGTATCTTAATGTGATGAGTAGCGACGATAAAAGGATTTTAATACAAAAAAAAGGAAACAGAAAATTTGATGTTGTTAACTTCTTCCCTCTTCTAATTCGTATTGAATGTAGAAAGTTACCATTTTTATTTCCCAAAACACTCTATTGTTTCGATTCACGCTTGATTTGTTTATAACCAACATTTAATTATTTATTATTACGATGACGATTAAGGGAACATTAACTATTTTCACGGTTAGGTTTATGGTTTTTGATAAGTGCGAAAGTTTTATTTTTACTTTAACTGAATTCCATATTTCTTGCATTATCAAATGAAACAAATATTCGATTACAACATTCTGAATTGACCCAATGTTTATTTCAGAGTATCTCTTTGCACACGTATGTAAACGTAAAGGAGGGAAAAAGTTGCAAAGGTCAGAGGTTCAAATATGTGATATACAGAGTGTTTTTTGGCGATATTTGTACTTTCATTTATTGTCATTTGTATGTTACTTTAATAATAGCCTGTGGGTGCTTCTAACATAAGTGAATAAATAGCCAAAATTTATTTGTTGCTCGATTATTGAGTAGTAACTGTTTAAATTACAACATACTTTAAATTTTGTTTGCTTTTGATAATTTATTTGTTACTATTCAGGCAGAACTCTTACACCAAGATGTATACGGGATAAATAAACACGTTTACATACAGCTTTCAAGTAGGTGCACTTTGTAACGTGCTAAAATCGATTTCGGGTCTTTTCGTATCGACTTTATACTTTTCTTTACTTATTATTCGAAAAATTACCTTTAGATTGAAAGCTTATGTTTGTCGATTTACTATTTACTCGTCGTTTGTTTCCTTAACATAATTTATTTGAATTTTTGGCACATACTGTTTTACCTTTATTAATTACTTAAACGTCCTGTATATGTTATATTGCTTTTAATTTTTCAAAAGTTCATACTAGCGGCATCCAGGTAATGTTCTGGTTAGTTTGGCATTAATTTACATTTTATTGGAAAGTGTATATTTAACCTTCTCACAATAGTTTTGATAAAAATGAAGATGATAACAAAATTTGATTGAATAACGTGTTGAGTTAGCCATCTTGGGTGAAATCGAACTTTCTTAAGAAAAATCTCTTTTTCTATTTTAAATAGAAGCCATCTTCGGATTACGAGAGATATTTTCATAGTTTATGTATTTCTACGTTTTGTTGAGGTACTAAATAACCCCATTGGGCGGATGTATATATATATATATATATATATATATATATATATATATATATATATATATATATACAAGAATTTTGGTTTCACAAAGGGTAAGCCACAGGCTTTCTTTCAATCCAATTATAATTTTGAACTTCTTTTAGTAGATGTACTCTTCACACTCAATATCACTAGGTAAAAGCTAAAAAGGAAAAAAAAATAAAACGTAGAACTTCTTGCAGCTCGATTTACATTTTTACCTATTGTCAGAGTATTACTTTGTACTTGTTCGCGGTATATGTATTTTTCTTCGTCTTTCTTCCGGTCTTTCTTGCTTGCTTCTCGTTACACGTTTCAACTAGATATTCGAGGTAGCATCGTTCTAACCTGTACTCGCCTACACACACCCTAACGAAGGGTGAATCTTGCGGATAGCCAGAGATAGAGGTTATTTACCCATTGGACAAGATCAGGCTATTCCAATTATATTATGCTTCCCTTACAACAATGCAAAAGTGGGCACGATATATGTTTATAATCAATAACAATGTTTGTTTCGTATACAACGTATTGCTACAACCTAAACGTGTTTTTTAATAAACGATTCCTCCGTAGTCAGCAGTGATTCAAATTTTCGTTGTTTACACTTGTTTTGAACTGAGATAAAGGTTATAGTGTGTATTGCACTCGAATGTCCCTCACGAGTCAAGAAACATTAAAATTGTTTTTTTGAAAAACGATCGTAACGTTAATTGGCTTTGGGTTGCTTCAATTTCTGCTCACTTTTCTATGATTTCTAGAACCACACTCAAACACGTATATTAACGTTGCCATCCATTTTACTATGGTCAGTTACGAGTTTTACCTGTTATTTGCGCAGAAGCTGTTAATCTAATTATTATCATAATACCGGTTGTCTTTGTATTCTTTACATTTTACTGCAGTATTTATTTAACAATTACTAGCGGGAAAACATAATTCTTTTGAAACACCCTTTTAGATTTAAGTATGTGTTTTGAAATATTTTACATAACTATATTGTAACTCCCTTTCTTTAGAACAAAGGGATTTTACATTGTGTTACTCTAATTTTCCTCAGACTAGCTCAATCGGATTTTAAATTAATAAAAAGGCGCGGGCTTCGATTACTTCTACTTGGGCCGACCACTGCACCCACTGAATTATAGTCACATAAGGGTTTAATACTTATATTAACTTATTCCTTATATGTTAAATAATGCACACTTAATCTAATAAAATAATTTTACGACACTAAAATGTAATAAATTACAGGAGTTTGCTTAAGGACGCCTGGTTTGGTTCTGGTATTCCCGTCCTTCGGTCACACAAATTAATACTACCTTCAATTAACCTATTTGAGACTCGCATTTTTTTATATATAACAAAAATCCTAATTAAATGACTTTTTAAATTATTGAAAAGTTTTAATGCCGGCCCTGTAAACAGAAGCGGCCCGGTGTGTACATACAGTTACTCTAACAGTATTACAAGGTTGCGTAAACCAATAATGGAGGTAATGCTCGCGCCTGCTCGCTAGAAGATCAATCAGAAAAATCAATACTTTAAGTAGAATTTATGTGCATGCGATTTTACATTCGAAAGAAATAGATGGTATAGGTCTGCTTTCATACAGAATTTTGAAGTGAATATATGCAATTTCCTATCTTTAATTTTTATGACTTTTATATTTTATAAAACATAACTTGTACGGCTTATTATTTACAAACGAAGATTTTAAAACACTAATTAATATGTGCAGAGTTTGCTTAACTAATGTATATAGGACAATCTTAATTATTATGCATTAATATCTAGTCTAATTACATTTAGTAATTAGCGGAACTGGTATTAAAAACGGAAATTATGGTGTTTGCGGATTATTAAACTATTTGGAATGGAATGAATACATTCGTATTATATACTGGGTGCTGGCGGCGGGCACGCTTAGTAACTCCTTGCGCTTCTGGGTTCGATTGCGTCAAGAGTAGCTACCAGGGTGGCGCTAAGTCAGGGCTGTGTTCAATAATGACACTTATGAGGTGTTAAACATTCTGGAACAATTTAGTTTACAGATTTTCAGGTACTGGATAAACTAACTTGCTTTACAGATACGGTAGACTTACCTAAGGGTTTCTCCCTCAAGTCTGGGTTATCCCGATAAACGACCAGGACGGATGCTGCTTCAGGACTTCGTTAGAGAAGTATACTGGTTGTCTCGCCATGGGTGAGGAGGTATTAAAGCTGGTTACGGGACTTCTATTAAGTAGTGTTGTCAGAAAACTAACTAGAAGCGGTATTTCTCGTTTGGCAAGATTAAATATAAAACTTCCGGACGTAAACGCGTAGCGTCTTCATAGAACAGGGGGATCACGATGTGATCTACAAGCGCCGTCTCGTAGTAATTCTATCTGAGGGTTTCTGGCACTTCTGTTTTTTTTACTTATACTGTCTTGTGGGTGGCGTATTGGTGTTATAAAGTGTAATAGGTGTTGGGCGAAAGATCATTTACAAGAATCTGGGACAAACCCATTACGCTGTGTAAATGAGACTTCCGGGGTTGGTAGAATTAAGGCGAGAACCTTTCTTTCCAACGGAGTAAATGAAAGATGACTACGGGTGCTCTGTCCGGCGTAACATCCCTCAATCTGCGTATTGTGCAATGAAACTGACGTGTCTTTGACCTCAGATTACAACGACTAGCAGGTCGGTTATATGGAGAGGATTTCCAGGTGGCGTTATCGAGGTATCTCGACAAATGATGCACAACGGTGAAAGATGAATATTATGACAAACGCAAATATCAACAGGACGGCGGAATAAAGTAACGCGACTAGGCGCGGCAGGCGCGCGGACGGCATTCTCCTTCTTCGGTGGCGCGTCGCGGTTTTTATTGCGGATCCGCGGAAGGGATATGCTATTTTATTAAAACAGGATAATTAGCAAATAATTAATAAAGGGAAAATTTGGTAAAGGACGATAGCTCTTTTAAAATATTACTATCGATTATTTATAGGGGGTTTCTGTAAATTAAATTTTCGTTTATGAAACAACGGTAAGTCAGTTAATCAAAGTGAGTTCAAGTCAAAATACAACCAGGTAGGTTGAATTTCTCCTTTTCAGCTTAACCCTTGAAAGTACTTTTAAAAAAACCAGGGAAGGCAGTTTTAAAAGTCTTTAATATTTCAAATTTTTGGTTGCTCAAAGAGAATTTCCAATATATATTTATGTAAAATTAACTTGCCTGCGTATTTGTTTCTGTGGGAAATATTAATTGTCAATTGTTAATTATTTATATTGGTTTGTGACCTAATTTCAAATCTAGTTAATATAAGGTTACCAGGGTAATTGTCATTTGTTTCTTATTGCTTCCTTTCTTTCCGTTTCAAGCTTTACGGGGCACTCGCTCATAAAATCGCAATTTTCTCATATTAAAGCTTGTGGCGCTCAGACTTTGCTTATTGTATTAGTGACGTGTACTACGCCAACCTCTTCCTTTCGCCTTTCTAACCTAAATCAACCTAATAATTATCTACGCTCCAAAACACCCGCGCTATCCCAGTGCTCAACGGTCATTTGACCGTTTGACTGAGTTACTAGCCAGGTTCACTCATTCATTTATATTTGTAGATTAGACGCGTGCCAACTTTTTACGTTTTTAGTCTACTGTTCGTTTTGCTTAATGTTTTGTGTATGGATCAACATTGAATTAATTGTGTTTTAAAGATAAGGTAACCATGAAGGTTCCAATAGCTCTAATCCATTAAAAAGGAACATTTCGAAGGTTCTTTTTGCTAACAAAGTCTATATTTTCTAAGAAGTTGTGCAACATGTCTTGCACAAACTCCAATTCTCTAAACGATTTATTCAATTTTGTAAAATTAAACCGCATTAATCCAGCCAAAGTGATCCAAATCGAAATTAAATGGCCTCAAATTGCATTTCCCAGCAATCTTCATTAGTTTTGCGCACGGTAAAACTCTAATCTATATTGGATGCATTAACTGTTTACACACGGCCTAATGTAATTATCAACAATTACGCGATAAGAAACGGGTCCCCAAGGTGTGTTCACATTAACACTGCTACACTGTGAAATAACTATATCACTAGTTTACACAATGATGTAATATTTTCATTCACGTTGTAATTACATCGCAATCAAAGCGTTATTTCTTAAAAATGTTAAATATCTCCGATACCAATTTTAACATTGGAAAAGTAATAATAACATATTCACCCAAACCTATTCACTCAATCTTTTCTCAAACGGTGTATCTTACGTTTATTCCCTCTCGGTTGACTCATTAAAATTTGCTATCCCGACAAATGTATAACAGGTGCGGTTGGTTTAAAATAAGAAGCGCAATTTTGTATCCCAGAAAAATCACATCAATGAGACTTTGCGTATTTCTAACTTTCCGCAAGTCCAAATCAGAGGTGGCCACACAATATGAAAACATGCATTGTTTTTCAAATAGTGCAAAGGAAACATTTTCATTTATAGACCGCACCTTGAACGTGGCTTAATTTTATCACAAAATGACAGATTATGAACAACTCATCTCGTTAGGAACTTTTAGTAAACCATACGGTTTTAGTGGCAGAGCCTCATAGTTAATTTTGATTCCGTGTTTTCAGAAATAGACGTTGGTTTATACTATAAATTTCTTCGCAATATCTTTTGTTAATTCGCAGTGTGATTGTGGTTCTTATAGTTACTAAATATTAACGCTATGTATTCGTGATTAAACTAACTTGTATTACCTTTAGCTGATGGTAATGCTTAATATTACATTATCCTTAACGTTTAATTTGTAATGTTTCACCTCGTTGACGAAAAGATAAATAACTTTGGAGATTTCGGCTTTATGTAATTACTTTTAGTGCTATCGCAAAGTTTCCACGTTTAGCAAGTACTTTAGCGTTACCACCTGTAAAAGATTGATTAGACAAGTTCATAACTGTCTCTTATATAAAAAGTTGATTTATTCACTTTGCCCTCTAAGTAATCTTTCACTTAACTTTTAATAAAATAAACATACCTAAAAAAATCTGCTCCACAAAATCTATTTCACTAACTACAATTGTTTCAGCGTTATGATTATATTAAAAAATAAACGAATTAAAAAGGCCATCATCAGGTAAAATTTAGTTGTAACAAATATGTTTAATAAAAATACATATATATTTTGTAACAAACATAAGGCCGTTGTAGTGAGTTAAATAGATTTTGTGGAGCAGATTTTGGGTATTTTTATTTTGATTAAATGTTATCAAATAACTCCACTTTAAGGATCAAAAATGGAACAATTTAATTAATCTTTCACTGTTCATGTCAGAAATTCAACAAAATAAAAAGTTAAGTAAGCAGTTGCACTAAAGCTTGAGTATTGTTTTACAGAGCTAGATGTTTTTTTATATAAATCCTTTAATTAAAGGTGGAAGATACGAGCTAAACACATCTGTTGCTCTCCGTAAATGTAGCGAATTCAATTAAATAAACTTAAACTCGTTGTATTCACTTACTCGAAAATACTCTAATTAAAGATGTCAAATAGTTTTTTAGATATATATCCATATAAAGTATATATTTCCATTAATAGACGACTTTTAATTTTAGATATTGGGAAACCAACACAAAAGGGAATTTTGATAATCACTAGTGCTCATAAAGTAGATTAACGTAATAACATGTTTTTCACCTATTTGCTTTGTGATCGAAATATGTTCAAAAATTAGATTTTCATTCCATCATTCCATTGCAGTAATATTTTTTACCTATCAAAAATAATAGCAACAACCCGAACAGAAACTATGTTTTGTCCTCACCAGGAGTGTTTACCGCTACGTCATTAATTTATGAATATAGCTATCCAATTTGTTTATACTGTCTTCTCATATAAAATAGTGAATTAAATAAGGACGGTGAACATTCGTAGTGCATTTGACGAAATCGACATACGGTATTGAATAAGCAAATGCAGTAGAAAGAGTAAACCTATAAAAGCGAAATCAATTTGTTTTATATGCACATGAATTTAGTTCACATTTGACTAATACTACATAACCTCCATTTGTTTTTTTTTTGCTTTGAGTGTTTCCACATTTCCTACATTTACTTCTTTTAATCATCATTTACCACACACTTTAACACTTTAAAGAAAATTGGGGTCCCCTGATATCAGTATCTGCTGTCCAAGAAGTAAGTATGACTTTAAGTGTTTATATCTTAATTCATTACAATCACGAAATTACAGTGTGCAGCAAGCACCTTAGGTATATCTGGGAAGAAGGTGATAAATATCAAGTCTCGAGCTGCATCTAACCTTGCTTTAACAAGTCCGGGTAGAAAACAACCACGCAAGAAAACAAAATCTGACGTTCTACCTGAAACATCCAAAATGGCCATAAGGAATCTGTTGTACAATATGTATGCACAAAGGGAGTAATATTACATCACAATCTTTTACACTTGTTTGACTAATTCATTTACAAAAAAACATGTCACAGTTGCAAGTTTAAATGCAGAAATTCGTAACAGTCACATATTAACAAGTGACGGAAGTCTTCATCGTGCAATCCAGTCGCTAGGATTCAAATTCAAAAAAAGGCTTTAACCGTAGAGCTTTATTGGAAAAAAGTTGTATCGCAGAAATGCCAATTAAATTTCTTAAAAAAGACATTGAAAGAGATTAATTCACCTAATCGTCGGCAAGTAGATGGCAAGAGATTTATTGTTATTCACGCCGGATACGTCAGAGGATCTGTACAAGGTGCTGCTCTGTTACTTGCATCAAGATCGTTAAAGGAAAATTACCATGGTGAAACAAATTTAGAAGAGCCTTCGCTAATTATGATTGATAATGCACCGTACCATTCCATGTTAGTTGAAAAGCTACCGACTTTGTCCTGGACAAAAGCCAAAATGGTTTCCTGGTTAACACAGAATCACACCAGTCACGATCCCACACTCTTCAAAACCGAGCTGTATGGTTTAATTAAGTCACTTCAAATACAAAAAATGTACGAAGTAGATTAAATAAGAAGCTACGGACACAAAGTATTAAGATTACCACTATATCACTGTGAGTTTAATGCGATAGAATTAGTATGGGCACACGAAAAGGGATATTATGGTAAGCATATTGGACGAGATGAATATAAAGATGAGAACGTAATCACTATGTGGAACAAAGCTTTACAGCAATATGATGAAACCGTATGGGATAATTGTGTGCGCCATACTGAAGAAACAATAAAGCAGTGTTATAAACGGGAAGAAATGCTGGACATTACAGTTGATAAACTGATTTTTAAAATCGGAAACTATTCTGAAAGCTCGGATGTAGATGGTGGCTCTGATTAGAAAGTTTTGCACTTTAAAAAAGCATGTTTCTACAATGTACAATTAATAATACAGGTTTGTTAGTTCATATTTAACACAATTCCTATTAGTAATATATTTCAATAATGTAGGTACAATATATTTTGTGGTAAAATGCTTCTCAATGTGCTAATTCACACGTTTCCCATAGAATTTATGTTCCACATTAAATGTCATATTTACTTAGGCACGTAACATAACATCCATTTTGCGTATTAATGTTACTATCTTATTGTGGGCCATTATTGCTACTGAATTGGTATCAACAATAAGAAATTATGATTATTAAAGGTAGTGACCTTGTAAGGTGTAAATAGTGCAGCTCGACAGTTGTTCCATGCAAATTGTTTAACCTATAAATTGAATCTCTAATCAATTGTATGATTGTTTATCAGCAACTTACAATACAACCATTCTCATGTTGTTATAATTCCGCTACAGTTATTAAATGTTTCCGTTTTATTGAAAATTGCGTTGTTTGTAGGTTGTACATAACCTTCAGGCTGTAAGAATAACTTACCAAGCACCCGATTTCAAGGATATTGTTTTCCAACCGTTAACATTACGGTAATCAACGTTGTTTAATTTTTACAAAATAAATCACAATAAATAAATAATTGTATTTTGTAATACTTCAGCTTTAAATGCTGCCATCTCGGGGTATATTTTCTAATCAGAATTTATTATAACGAAAACAATTTTGCCTCATGTTTTTCATATTACACCATATGATTGTATATGGTGACGTAGCGGTAAACATTCCTGGCGAGGACATATATATATATATATATATATATATATATATATATATATATATATATATATATATATATATAAGTGTCCGGAAAAGAATGGGCTATACGTTAACTGGAGATTATCCACTTTAAAATAAGCCGATTTGACTAAATTTACCTTTGTCCGAAAGTTGATACTAACGTAATTATAGGGTGTCAAAGTCGAAAAAAATGAATCACATTTCCTTTAAGATCTTTCGACTACTTCCATCTAATTTCATGAATTTTCTTATACGGGAGTTTTTGGGATAAGAAATTCAAATTTATTATCAATTTCGCTGTAACTTCTAGAGGAAGCTACCGGCGACGATTTTGAACCCTTTAAACCGTTACAACTTTTTTAATCCACCCTGTATGTCATTTTGGACTAGAAAAATCTCTTTCGCTGTCTCTTCTTGTTAAGAAAGGTATACCCTATTGAAGTCACTAGGATCAACGGTTTCCGTGAAAAACGCATCTAAAGGTAATGATGTACGTCCAGTTAGTGTTACTGAAAGTGTTATTTCTTGGTGTTTGTGGATAGCAGTCAAATACGTCAATAAACTAACTTTACTTTTCGATAATTTGTATGCATCATCACGTTTAGATGCGTTTTTCTCGGAAACCTTTGGCCCTAGCGACTTTAATAAGGTATACCTTTGTTAACTGCAAAAGACAGGGAAAGACTTTGACACCCCGTATCTCCTTTGGCATCAACTTTTGGATAAAGGTAAATTTAGTCAAATCTGCTTACTTTAACGTAAATGTTCTCCAGTTAACGCGTGGTCCATTCTTTTCCGGACACCCTGATATATATATATATATATATATATATATATATTATATATATATATATATATATATATATATATATATATATATATATATATATATATATATATATTTATATTACTCGAACTGTTTGTTTATCACCATAAACTCTGCGGGCCCACTCCTTTTTGTTTCTTGCCCCTTTTTTCCCCTCACTCCACACCATTCCCCTATATTTTAACACCTGTTTCATTTGCATGTCCCATGTTATTCTTGGTCTGTATTTAAGTCTTCGTCGTTGCGTTCTTGCTCGCCAATTTTTTTTAACTATCCTCCCGTCTCCCATTCTTGTCAAATGCTCAAACCACCGTAGTAGTCTTCGATATATATCTTCCTTTGTTGTTTTTATTTGGAGTTCTTCTCTAATTCTACTATTCCTTACTATATCCTTCATCGTTACTCAGATTATTCCTCTTAAAAACATCATTTTTATTGCATGTATTTTGCTTTCCATTCTTCTCGTTAATGTCCAGCTTTCGCTGCCATATAATAGAACGGGTTTAACTATCTCGTTATACACTATGATTTTGGTTTTTCTTGAGATTTCCTTTTTCCAAATGAAATCATTATTTATGGCAAACGACTGTTCTTGTTCTATTTCTCTACTATTCAATTTTACATTTGGTTCTTTGTTTTCTTTTGCAATTACAATCGCTCCATGTATTTATTTCAAGATTCCTCGCCCCTAAAGTTTTGCTCATATGTTTAAATTGTGTTGCAGGTTATCTTTATTCTTCGCATAGATCACTAAATCATCTGCAAAGACACTCTCCGCTATCTCTACTGGCGATATATTTCTGTATCCCACATTCACTTTCTTTACCTCTAGCTTCACTTCTTTTATTATGTCGTGCATTATTATATTGAATAGCATTAGGCTAAGCATACCTCATTGTCCTAAGCCCTCCATTGATATAAATTCTTTGGTTCTTGTATTTCTTGTTCCAACATAATTTCTTGTGGTGTTGTACAGAGATTTGTTACACTTTATTAGTTTATCGCGTACATTCTTCTTCTTAGGCTGTTCTACACAAATTCTCTTGGTACACTATCGAACGCTTTCCTTAGGTCTATGAAGGCCATATATATTTTGTTATTTGCCTGCTTCTCGATCAGGTGTTTTAGTGAAAATATGTGGCCTTGTACTCCCCTTCCTTTCCTAAATCCACTTTGTGCCTCCTCTAATTGTGCTTCAACAGCCCTTTCTAGTCTTTTAGCTAGTTTTCATTCATATATTTTGCCACACACAACAAAGTTATCCCTCCATAATTTGAGCATTCCCGTTAATTCCCTTTCTTGTATATTGACATTAATATTCCTGTTTCCCAACCTTGCGGTATTTTTTGTTCTTTTCTCCATACTTTGTGTATCAGCTTTACTATTAGTTTCCCTGCTTTCGTACCTAGATTTGTTATCTTCTCCGTTGCTAATCCAATATGCCCTGCTGCTTTACTCTTTTTAAGTTTTTCAATGCTTCTGACACCTCTCCTTCTGCTATGTCTTCCTCTTGTTCCCTTTTTACTAAGTTGATCACTTGTATTCTTGTATTTTTGCTGGTTTCTGTCATTAAGAGATCTTCAAAATATTCTTTCCATTTTGTTGTAATGTCCTCGTCTTCGGATAGTAGTGCTCCGTCTTAATTTTTAGTGTATTTTGGCACACACTTCTTCCCGTATCTAAGGGATTTTATTACTCTGTACAACAGTTTTTGGTTTCCTAGGTAATATTACTCCATTCTGGTCCCACATTTTTCCCATGTCTCTTTTTTTGCTATTCTCACTAACATTATTACTCTGTGTCTTTTTTCGCTGCTTTTATTTCTAAAGTACTCCTTCCACTTCTGTTTCTTGTTTTTTATTGCCATTTTTATTTCTCCCACCATCCACCATCTTGTTTGTTTTTATATTCACTACTTTTAACACTCCGCACACCCGCCTAGCTGTACTATTTGGTGTATTTTTTATAAAGCTTCATAACTCTTCTAAATTTAATCTATCTGCTGCCTCTTCTATTTTATCAATCTGTTTCTACTTTATATTTATATTCCTTTGTTATGTCTCTTTCCTTTAACTCATAAATTTTGACTTTTTCCTCCTTTATCTTTACCATCTTTTGTCTTGTTACCGGTATCTCTATTTTAGACACAACTAAGTAGTGGTTAGAGTATATTTCCGGGCTTCTTTTCACTCTTGTATTTTGCACTTCCTTTCTATAGTTATTATTTGCTATTACCGTTGACTGAAAACTTATATGATTTTTTACTCAATGCTATTACGTAGTCTATTACTGACCTTTCGTTTCTGCTGCAGACTTCTCTTGTAAATTTGTGGATCTCTTTATGTTAAAAAAATGTGTTAGTTACTATTAGATTATTAAGTATGCAAAAATCGATTAGCCTTTCTCAATTCCTGCTTATACAATTTTACCAAAATTTTCTAAATTCATCATTTCTTATACCTAATCTTGCATTTAGATCTCCCAGAATTCTCAATATTCATCTTTCATTCTCTACTGTTTCTGTTAATATTTACTAAAAGACATCCTTCTTTTCTACTGCCGCATCCTCGTTTGGTGCATACACCACGATTACTGTTGTTTTTACGCGTGTCTGTGCTCACATCTATTTAGAATCCTATCCGATATCCCTGTCCAGTTGTTAATATATTTTATTTTGTCCTTCTTTATTATACCCCCTACTCTCTCCTTTTCTCGTTGACTATTATCTACTGCATTGTATATTAATAGGTGCCATTTTTGCAGTTCTACTTCCCCATTTACCATTTTTTAGTCTGTTATGCCCAGTATTCTTCTCCTAGTTCTTTTTCTTTTCCTGAAAGGCTTCTGACGTTCCATGTACATATTTTCTATATTTTGCCTTTTTTCCCCTTCTTTACCATTTCCCTTCTTTTCCTCTCTTTGCTTTTATTGTTTGTTGTATTTCTCTTTAAGTCCAAATTCATTGCCGTGTTCGTCATCAGTTTGACTGTCTTCTGTACTTAATAGTTTTTTGAACCTTCATTGTGTTGTTGGGTTCTGTCCTACATTTGTTCTAGCATTCCCTTTTCTTTATTCCATTTCCACAGTTGTCCATTTATGATTAGTTTTTAATATCCGCTTTTACCTTGTTTTCTTTTTTCTTGTGCCTGTTTCCTGATTAGTTTCTCTATGTCCTTTTCCAGATTTGTTAGGTCATTATTTATGTATATCCTTTCACTTTCAACATCAACCAATTCCTTCTTATTCTTCAGTATTTCAATTTTATATTCGAAGCTTTCTAGTTTTGCTAGGCTTAATTTTGGTCCTATTTTATGTGTTGTCTTGACTTTAGGTTCAATACCAAGTTTACTTTTTAGGAATTTTTTCATCTCTTCGTTCAATTCTTCTTCATTACCTGTGTTGCGATGTATTCCTTACACCACTATATTCTTTCTTCTTTTCTCTTCTTTCTCTATGTATTCTATTCGTTCAGTCATTTCTTGTATCTGCTTTTTCATCTATCTGTTGTCTTTTGTTATTGTTTCATTTTCTTTGTTTATTTGATCATTTTATTTCTTAAGTTCTCTTATTTCTTCTGTAAATTTACTCTGCTCAATTTTTGGATAGTCTACTGCATTACTTATAGGTAGGATGTTTCCTGTCCTGCAAATTTCGACGTGACCATGTCTATAGCTTTTTTGTTCGTTGTATGACCATTATCTATTTATTACATGCAAATCTCAACGTTATATCCAGTATTTCTTAACCTCAATCGATCCCTTCATAACTAAATTTACTCACAAATCCTATCCGTTTGCTTGTTATGTTGCCTTCTGTGTATTATTATCTCCCTAATTAATAATTTTGTGTTTTCGACTCTTGATATGACCCAAATTTGACTTTTATATCGGAACCTCTAGAACACTTCTTTACCAAATTACATAGCTTCAATATCATTCCGGACAGAAACTAAAATTTTGTAAAAGTGTATACATTTAATTTAATTTTAAAAAGAAAAGTATATTTCAATTAAGTAATACATATTTTCTTTGCAATACATTTGTGTAATTGAAAAACAAACGTGGCTAAATTATGTAACAATTCTACTAAGCTATATTTTGTAAAACCGTCAAAATATTAATTGTGCTTCATAAAAGAAAAAATTTTACTTTTTTTAGCAGCGTGCCATATTGGATTTCTTCCGGGTTAGGTCCCACGATGATTCTCCTCTTCTCTGGTATCCACGACGTTTCGGCAGTCACATCTGCTATTATCAGGTAAATTTGCTCTGTTCCGTGTAACTACCGTGAACTACTAGTAGTTCCATTCGTGACAAGGATGAAGACGGATTCAAATGAACGGGAAAACTGTTGAGAAGGTTGAGAATGCTGAAGTAATGATGGGATTAGTAGCTCAATGGTGTAAATTTATTAAACATAGGTTAATGCAAGGAAATATGGGCATACATATTAATAAAAGGTGAGGGATAAAATGTACAGATATAGCACAACAGGACAAGTAGGTTAATTCAGTGTAATTACTTAGTTAGTACGCCTATGGGTGGCGTAATGTAATCTAGTCAAATTTTAAAACTAGCGATTGATAATTCAGTAATTTCAATCCAATGTGAACGCATTTAAACTATTTGAAAATATAAATATAATATAACCTACTGAAAAATTCTGACTGAAAAATTCATTGAATGTTTTATTGATTAAAAAGTATATTTAGAAACAATATAACGGATGTCAATCTTCATAAAGTTCTATGGCTCCTTTACAATACATCAAAACGATTGTGACTGAATATATGTTGGTAGAAGTAAGTCTTTTTAAAATCTAAAAACCCAAAAATTCAAAAAGGAAGTAAAGAGAGAAGAGAGCTGAAAGAGAAAATTTTAATTAATATATATATATATATATATATATATATATATATATATATATATATATATATATAAATCAAAACAAGACATTAAGTAGCAAATAAATAAAAATTCATTTATTTGGTAAATATGAAAAGAAACTCAGATTTTAAGTTACTAAAATTATGTTAAGCACATAGTTAGTAATTTTACCTTAAACAAACCGATCGGTATTGAAAGTTAATAATAAAGATAAGAAAAAATGCTCGCTGCACAAAGTCTAGCCCTAAACGAAGGATAAATACAAATAAAATAGAATTTATATTTAAGTTCTTTATGCATAATTCTAACTGAAGTTGAGACACAAGTTCAGTGTTACAAGAGCCACATACATATGTAAATGTGACATGACACCAAATAAGTAAACAATGGTTAACAGTTATCACATACTAGTCAAACACGCATAAGGGTACAGATTATAGAATATACAAGTAACTTTTATAGATAGAATTGGTTCATTTGATCAACATTCAATATTTTAAGTAATGTCGTACAATTTGTACTAATAATCAAATAGTTCACTTATATAGACTGGCAGTAGATTGGTGTATATAATTAGTTATTATAAATTCATTTCCTTGACAACCAGGTGAACTGAATGTAAGTGTGTACCAAACTGTTTCGATGTCCTCAAAGCCTAAGATATATCGGAGTGTGTAGATAATCGAATTAATAGTTCCAGTAAGAATTGCACGTTATTTTACGAATTATTCACAATATCACCAGAACGTTGACATAAGCAGGAGTACGAGAAGTAAGTGTCCTAAAACAATTGCAGATGTGTAATTAAAGAATTGTGACATAACTTATCACATTGCACACATATGTTGATGAGAAAAGTTTCTTTCGGAGACTAATTCGTCGAAAAAGGTAGCCCTTATTCGATGTAAATAGTGCGTTGGATTATATACCAATTAACTTGTGCTGTTTAATTAAAAATTAAACAGAATTCTAAAGCACATGGTTTGCAATTCAATATCTTTTTGCAAAAGGTTGTCTTATAAAATTGGATTCTACCACTAAATGTCGTACATTTTTATGAAATTTATGTAATTAAGGTAATTTCGATGTTGATATAAGAAAATAAAGATACATAACGATGAGTTCAATAATTATTTATATCCACAAAATAGAAAATTACAATTTAATTAGATAATACATAAAATGAATGATGGCGGCACATAGGTCAAATCATTATGTATATTGCACAATATTTACAAAAAAAGTTGTGAATGTCAACTAAACTGAGCGAAATCAAGTTACGCACGTCGTATAAAGATTTATAATTCAAGCGGTTATAAAGGTAAGGTATTAACAAAGAGACAAATACTAAGGACAGAATTTTTGCCATATTGAACATTTCCAGAACATATTTAAATGTTTCTGGGCTTGTATACATATTATGCGTATTCTTACAAAAGGTAAAGTTTGGATGAAAGGATTTAGTATACCACTTTTCGCTACATTAACAGGATGTAAACCAAAATGAACTTACACCTAATTAAACTGTTAAATGAATACACATGTTCAGTTTACCCTTGTGCTTTAACTTACACTGAATGTTCATTATAACATCTTAACTTTTACTCCGTTCTTCTGTGGTGGTGTTATGTTACATCTATCACAAAAACAACTTAGCAAATCGTTAATGAGGCAAAATGGGGTACTTTCAGAAATTATTTTAAAATATACAGGGTGGTCTAAAAAGCGTGGCAACAAATTGTAATTTTTTTTAATGGCACACAGTATATTATTACATTCATGGATTCCTCCATAAAGGGTTTTAAGGTTAGAGACAAAAAAAACGGTATTTATAAAAAAATAGCCCTCCCCTAAATACTGGGTTTTTTACAAAATGACTTTTGGTGCAGCCGTTCGTAAAGAATAACCCATTTAAATTTTAACTTAAAAAAACTCAATACCATTGTAACGTGCACCGCTGTTGAGCACGTATGCAAAAAAAGGAAATAGGAATAGGAAGGAGAAGGGCACCTCGACTAGTAGCTAGAGGGCACTTGGATGCGTGGGGAACATTGAGGTCTGAGAGAGACAGGAAAGATATATATATATATATATATATATATATATATATATATATATATATATATATATATATATATATATATATATATATATATATATATATATATATATATTATAATAGGACAGAAATTTGGACGCTACGGGTTTTTAAGTAGAATACAAAAAAAAGCTCTTTCCTCAAAACTCGAAACAGAAAGGTAACTTACAACACGGAGAAGTAATTAGACAATGAGGTATGTAGTTCGAGAGGTTTCCTGTGAAAGAAAGGTTATACATTCACAAATTACATATAAATAGTAATAATCGACAGAACCAAAAACTTTTATTCCCAATCAGGTAATTCCCAAAAATAACTGAATGTTGCAATTATCCTTTGTTTAAATTAAGAAAAGGTGGTACTTACAGTAATTCACTGTACTTATAATAAAAAAACAATGAAATGAAGCATGTAACATACAGGTCAAGTTAAATTAAATTAGGATGATCACAAGCTAATGAAGTTTGAGTTTATAATACCTTTTTAGTAAAAGAAGACTTGTATTTATTATAGCATCAAAATTGCCATTGCTAATTAAAATATACAGGCCACCCGAGAAAACTTTAAATGTATTGTACAATGTACAATAATAAAAACTAAATAATAAATTATTTAAACAATAGCAGTCAATTATACATTAGCCTCCCAATGAGATGAATATTTAAACATTATGTAGTTAATAGCATATCAGTAATACAAGGAGCTCGAAGATAAAATGCATTTACCTGTGGATAACCTATGTTTACAAAAAGAAGTAATATCTATGAATAAATTGAAATGGTGGAATATTGACCTTGTTTTAACGCTAATGCAGATAACTATATTAAATTTTTAAAGTGAAATTATTTTAAGTGAACCTATGACAAGGTAAAGCAAGCTGTACATTTACAGAGTTTTATAGTGTATTTGCATTCACACACAAAGGTATATAATTACAGTTCAACTTAGCTTTGGGATTATTCATTCTATTGGAGCTAGTTATAGATCTTCATAATATTCAGTACTATTAATTAAGGCACTTTTCAGTCAATGTGACATTTCACCAAAAGTGAGAAGCAGTTAGCAATCCATCCAATTGTGTATGTAGTTATTGAATGAGTAAAAGTACATTTGTGGTTGTCTGAGTTACCCCAGAGTAAAGTGAAAGTAGAAATAAACGTAGAACTGAAAGTCGAAGTCAAAATGGAGCTCGAAGTGGAGGTCGAACCTCTGTAATTTATTAAAATAAGACACGAGTAACCTCTTGGAATACATTACCTTTACGAGGTTCACAAAGTAGAAATTCAGATAAATTTATGTTTGTAACGAAAGTTTAGATATCGAGATATTTAAAGTATTTTCTTTAAATTAGGTAGTTTTAAATTATAAGATAGCTGTGGTGATGGCTAAAAGTAAAGCATTTTTTCAAATACAGGAAGAAAAAGAAAGAGAGGCATACCTGAACGCTTTTAATAACCTTTATATCCGCAAAATGCGTAAAAATAAATAATGCCAATTAATCATTTCTTATACTGAAGAACAAATATAAATCCGACTTTCGTCGATGGATGAAATAAATTCAGAAATTATTTGATTCTTCTAGGTATTAAAGCATGGTTTGCACCAATTTGAACAGAAAGAAAAACGTTCTTTTAAGAACTCACTAAATAACATTCAATGTTACCAACTGTAACCACTGGTTAAGAAGGTAACAGGAACAGCAGTGAGAAAATGCTTAAATAATGTAACATCCGAAATAATGGATGTTACACCATACAGGGTCAATTGTAACATTGTCAAACAAGCCTAATTCAAATTTTTTGTCGGAACTGGGTTCGCATTAAAATTCTCTATTCAAATGATATAAAGTATGTGTATCATAATATTAACTGCAAGTGAATTATTTTGTAAAAACTCGTATTAAAACTATGCAAATTTTTATTGTTTATAAGTAGACTATGAATAATGAATATAAATGCTCAAAATGTATTTCTTTACATAATGGCTTGTCTCGGATACTTGACATTTGACATTTCCCCACAAAGAAAATCAACAGTCACGGGATCTTGCTAGCCAACTAATTGCTGCACCGCGTCATCTTTTAGGAAAACATCCTTAAAGGTGTTGCTTAACTTAAAGACTAAAATGTGCTTGAGCTCCATCGAGTCGTAGCCGCATAGCTCTTTTTATATGTTCCGGAAGATGTCGAATTAAACGTGGTAGACCTTGATAAAGAAATTACAAAAACATAGGCTCAGTCAAACTGCCTTCAAAGGAAAATGGACCAATAACGTAATCATCTATTATTCCAACCGATACACTTAAGGTCCATTGTTTATAGTTTGCAACAAGAGCAATTTTCGGATCTTGGGTTTTGAGGGGAAAAATAGTACCTCAGCATTTGCCTAAATAGCCGCACGTGGTGTGTCTGTCCATGTCGCTATATGCGTATGAGGTAAACTCCCCTAAAAAACCTCATACAGGGTAGACAGTAACGGGAATCGAACCCATTACCACCCGAATGTTAAGCAGGTCGTGTTACGACAACTCTACTATTTCGGTTATCATCTATTACTCCACCCCATATATTCAAGGTCCACAGTTCATAGTTTTCAACATAAACAATTTTCGGACCTTGGGTGTCGTAATAATGAAAATTATGACGTTTCACAAAGCTACTTTTTTGGAACATAATCAACCAATCAACCAATTCTTGATACAGTTGAACGTGGTACGGGTGAAACTGATTAGTATTTAAACAGTTATTAACAGAAGATTTCTTAATATTTAGACTTTTACTAATTTGTTTAACACTAACGTTTGGAATTTCTACTACATTTCTTAGAACTTTTCTTTTTTTTTGTCTGTTCAAACTTTACTTTCAGGCCTTTTATCGGGATGTTAATTATGTACCTACAAGACAATATTACAATCGCGGTATGTGAAATGCAACAAACATCAACTTCTACTTTGATTAAAGCCATTACATATTTATTTTAAATACAATAGGGTAGTATGCTCGATTCTCTGAAATTCATAGTAGACGTTGTTTCAAATTTGTATGTTACACTCTAGTAAAAAATTGGTGCTAAAAAAAAATTTGCATCGTTTTAACATGAAATTCAAAATAACATACTTGCAGATAATATTATGATACACAAACCTTAATCATTTTGACAGAGAATTTAAATCCGGACCGAGTTCCGACAAAAAAAATTCAAACAAATTGGCTTATGCTTGCTTGAAAATATGATAATCCGACTTAAATCTTAGAACATCCTTTATTTTTTTTTTAAACTTAAAATTTTAATACGTTATTATTTACTACGGACTGTACTAAAAGCACACATTCCAAAAATGTGTCATTTTGAAAAATTCCACTAAGTACAGAGGTGAGAACTGTTTTTTTGAAAATATCGTTCTTCTAAACTCAAACTCAAAATCCTTATTAATAAATCAATCTAGCTAATATCTACGCCAAGTACGTTTATTGCGGAACCCAAACATGTAATAATATACAGGGTGTGCTTTAAAAAATCTTGCAATTTGTGGCCACGCTTTTTATAGACCACCCTGTATATTTTAAAGTAATTTCTTAAAGTATCTCAATTTATCTTATCAACGATTTGATAAGTCATTTTTGTAACAGATTTGACATAATACCACCACAGAAGAACAGGGTAGTAAATAGACACCTTGTATAAGGTATATCTTAACGATGAGTCTAGCTTTAGCAAACATTGATGTTGATAAAAACCTCAGAATGGAACGTATTTAAAACCAAATTTAGGATTAAAGCTTATGGTTAAAAATATGTGAGTATAATCTATTTTAATTTCCGGCGTCCACCAAAGAAAGTGATAGAATTATTATGGTGTCAACTGATTATATGTAGTAAGGGTAAAAAAAATCTGATGTCGCCCATAAATATATAGCATGATAATTTGTCGCGTGTGTAAAATGTTTTGTTCTTAGTACAAATTATTCAAATTTAGATCACGAAAGAAATTAGTATAGTCTACATGCGAGAATGTCGTTAAACTCAAATAAAAATTTAAATGTATTTTAAGGGTAGTATTTTTATTCTGATATATTTATAAAAAATAGTGTCACTGTTACTAATTAAGATTTTACGTGTATTGGGTTTGATGTAGGTATTTATGACGCTTAGATGTTACGATAAGTACCAAGGTCTTCAGGAATCACAGAAAATTCTCACTTTTACAATGTAAAAATATTTCATTCGACTTACTTGAGCTTGATGTGTTAAGAATCGTCTTAAGAAAGTTGCATGTTCCTATTTTAAATACTCGTAAACCATTTTCAATTTTCTCCAATTTCCCACGCTTGCGTTTGGAAAATATGTAACAATTTACTATGGTTGGCGTTATAAATGGTATATAGAAGATTCAGAAATACAGGTAATGACACTTGATGGAATAAACCTCCGAGGAAAACATCTTTATATGAATATCAACATCTAAAAATGGGACAATAATTTTTCTATTCCTTTGTCATATTTTAATTTCACTAAGGGCGCGTTATCTTTACTTATTTGATACGTATCGAACCGGAACATTTCCAATTTCGTTTCGGTCTCCATCTCGGTATCATCCTCAGTCTGGGTTTCGGTATCGATCTCGGCCTTGGTCTCGGTGTCGGTTTCGGCCTCTGATGCTAAAAAACAATCGGCGCTGAATTATATTGTTAGTGTCACACTGCACGATGAAGGAGACAACCATCATTCTTTGTATGCTCAGAATTATTTAGCTCAGGCGAAGAAACTAGTGATAAATAGGATTTTCGTTTTTCGCATTACCTTCTTCACCAAATCTGTGCGTGAGCCTAATTCATAGTCAAAATACTTCTTTGAGATTTTTGTTGCACTATGATTCTTTCAAAACTTAATAAAGGACATCGAGAATGATTTATCAAGGTGGAGTTAAATACAGTGTCTACAATACGATGACCTTTTATTCACGTTTGATTTCTGTTAGTTAACCGAAAATTTCGTATTTAAAGTTCATTAGTGCAGTTAAAAATAGGTTGTCCGCTTTTAATGAGAGATATTTAATTGTGCAATGCGTCTTGAATTTATTTTTTACATAAAATGCTTATTTTAAATGAAGTTGTTTATATGTTTTGGTTAGGGACGTAAATATATCAAAGCTAAGCTTAAATAATTTTAAAGCAGTGAAATGTGCGTTGTTCTTAGGGTATAAATGTCGTTCGGGCCTAAATATAATTTTGTGAACTTCAATTGACAACATTTACAGTTTAATTTAACTACTTTCCTTGCGTATGTAAAATTTATTTAATGTAATGAGGCAAATTTTTCTTCACGTAGTTTTTCGGCAGATTTTGTAATATATATATATATATATATATATATATATATATATATATATATATATATATAAGATTTGAATCAACGTCCATCACCGCTAGGTGGCGCTATCTCACTTCAATTTTTTAAATGCAATGCCCTATTTTTTATTTTATTTTTGGATTCTATGACATATTTGTGATGACTTTTATTAAGACTCCTACCAAGCTATCTTTTGTAGTTTCTGAGAAAAAATAATCCTTGGAATTTTAGCACAAAAACGTAATTTCAGGAAGTGCTCATAACATTTGAGTGATACAGATAAAACAGTAAATTTTCTACCAAATGAAAGATAAAAGATTGTTCTTCCACAAAATATGCAGATAACGCCGAAATAAAGCGATACGCTGTACACTAAATTGTAAGGGGACCAACTTATCACAGTCGTTGATTAAGAATCATGTGAAACATTTATCATGCCATGAAAACAAACGCGTAATGAAGTGTCTGTCAAGTTTCTGTCAGTTTACAGTTTCAGTTTTGAAAATCGTCTGTGCATCTTCAAATTCCATAATTATGTTTACGTTTTCTAACGAAGAATATTTTGATACGGTAATAATTTATGGTGAATGTAGAAAAATGCAAGTGCTGCACAAGTATTGTATGCTGCCAGGTTTCCCGATCGACGCCGTCCCGGAAAAATACATTTGTTCGTGTAGCAAATATTTTGAGGGAACCGGTCATTTTCCTCACCGTAAGTGCGAGAATCGCACAAAGACAGCAACAGATGAAGCACACACCGTCGTTGTATTAGCATGTGTAGCTTATAATTCTCATGTGTCTGTGAGATCTATTTCTGAAGAGTGTGCCGTATCAGTTGGTTCTGTCCATAAAATATTTAAATCTAATAAATACAAACCATTTAAAATTCATTTGGTACATGGACTGCATGTAGGAGATCAAGATCGCAGACTTAATTTTATCACCGGAGTTTTATGGAACATTATGCGCAAGACCCTAATTTTCTAGGTCGTGTCGTGTGGTCTGATGAAAGTAATTTTTCAAACAATGGAATCGTTAATCGCCACAATTCCCATTACTGGTCGTCAAAATCCTCATTGGGTGAGAGCAACCAATTTCCAAGTGAGATGGAACATAAATGTATGGTGCGGAATGATAGATGACAAATTGATTGGCCCATATTTTTTAATGGTACCTTAACAGGCCAACGCTATTTGGACTTTCTTGAAAATCAACTGCCTCCTTTGCTTGAAGATGTAAATGTAAATCTGCTGCAAGTGATGTACTTTCAACAGGATGGCGCACCGGTGCACAATAGCGCAATAGTGAGAAATTATCTAAGTAGAGTGATTCCGCAACGATGGATAGGTACAAATGGTCCCAATATGTGGCCAGCTCATTCTCCTGACCTTAGTCCCTTAGACTACTTTCTTTGGGGACATTTAAAGAGTGTAGTGTATGAAACACCTTTAGAGATGTAGAGGAGTTACAAAACAAAATTATAATTGCTTGTGCAAACATACCAAGAGACACTTTAAGAGCGGCAACTAGTGTTACATTAATTAGGCGTTATCAAACGTGTGTAGAAAATGATGGAGAAACATTTGAACATTTAATTTAATTTGTATGCTTTCAATTAATAAAATTCCAAAATGATTTTTTTCTCAGAAACTACAAAAGATAGGTTGGTAGGAGTCTTAATAAAAGTCATCACAAATATGTCATAGAATCCAAAATGAAATAAAAAATAGGGCATTGCATTTAAAAATTTAAGTGAGACAGCGCCACCTGGCGGTGATGGGCGTTGATTCAAATCTTTGTGCCAACAAATGTGCGCGCTTGGAAGATATTTACAAAAATATTTTCATAATTTAAAATCTTCATCCGCTCTCGAGATATTGCACTGTCCCATTCCTCGCTGAACACGCTGTATATATATATATATATATATATATATATATATATATATATATATATATATATATATATATACAACACGCACACGCGCACACGCACACACGCACACACGGACACATGCACACACGCACACACGCACCCACACACACACGCACACGCACACACACGACACACGCACACACGCACACACGCACACACGCACACACGCACACATGCGCACAAACACACGCACACTCGCACACACGCACACTCTCACACACGCACACATGCGCATACGCACATACACACACACGCACACACTCACACACGCACACACGCACACATGCACACACGCACACGCGCACACACGCACTCACGCACAAAGCGCACACGCACACTGCACACACTACGCACGCACACACGCACACACGCACACACGCACACGCACACACACACACGCACACGTACACACGCACACACGACACGCACACACACGACACAGCACACACACACGACACACACCACACACCACACAGCACACACAGCACACGCACACACGCACACACACACACACACACACGCACGCAGCACACACGCACACCACAGCACCACACACCACACGCACACACACGCACACACGCACACCGCACACGCACACACGCACACACGCCCACGCACAAGCACACACGCACACACACACACGCACACGCACACCGCAAATGACACACGCACTACGCCACACACACGCGACACGCGGGCAGCACGCACGCACACGCTCACACACGCGAGCACGCATTCACGCAAACACTCACATACACACGAGTACTCGCGTACACGCGCATACGCGCACGCACGTACGCACGCAATTTTCTGAAGAATTGTTTTTCAAGTTTACTGTATATTGTCTCTTTTATTTAAGTTTCTTGGGCGTTAATCAATTTCAATTGCTTTCCTTATTATTCGATGTGTTTTGTATTGTATCTGGACTATTATTTATGTGTCTTCAAAATCGATGCTCCTCTCTTCTCACGTTGATATGTCGCTTGACCTATGTGGGTTTGTAGACAATCTCTGCATGGTGTCTCGTACAGCTGTTTCTTTTGCTTCGTTAAAATCATCCTGTGGCAGTGTTGTTATAAGGCTCCACATCTCTTGGTGCACGTTTTTCGCGTGTGCTAGTTGTCGGTAATTACGCAGTTGCAACTTCTAAAATTCCGATCGAACGTATAATTTGCAGTGTGGATTCATCGATTAAGGCTATACAAGCAGACACAGCGGAATCAATAGGCCAAGATGTAACGAGAGTTCTCAAAACAGCACGACTACCGAAACGGAATCTAACACGAGAAGAACCTCGAGCTACGGAATCTAAAATACAACACGCAAATCTTAATATTATCAGCTGATAAAGGTAAGGCAATAGTTATCAGGGACATATTTGGGTGTAACGAGAAAATGCAACAGTTACTGCAATACCCTGCCTACACCAGAATTAATTCTGACCCCACAACATATTGGGAAAAAATAACAAAAAGATGATCAAAGAAAGTGAAATCAAAGCAGAAACACAGACAAAATTAACGGAGTGGGAGAAATTATCAAGTTATCCGAATTTCTACGGTCTATCTAAGATACACAAGGAGGGTATACCATTAATATCCATTGTTCGCTCGGTTTGGTCAGCGTTACAACATCTAACAACTACCATCGTATACAGGAACAGTAAGCTCTTTTGTCAAAAACTCAAGATCTATTCGTAACTGTAGCAATTTCACACCTTCATTTTATAAGCGTTGAACCAGAAACAAGCCACACTCAAGGTAGTTACGACGATGTAACCGTTTATTTCTTCAGGGCTCCTTCACGAAATATGGTAGAGTAAGCTCACCAGTAAGTTGGTCGTGTCAGGAATACCCGAACTCCTTATTTGTGTTAACCTTGGTCTTTTAGATAGAAATGGAGACGATAGTGGGGCCAACCTCTTGACTTATCTTCGAAACAGAGATTTCGTAATATAACTTGCAGCGCTCAATGTTTAGACAAACTAGTTGACAGCGTATCCACAACCCAGATACGAGCAGCCTTTGATACAGGCGAAGAATCAATGTGAACACAAATCACAGAAGAATCGGAGATAGGCAAGAACTAGGAAGAAAAAACCTAAAGAAAACTACGCCTTAGTTACGAGACAAATAATAATAGTAGAAACTTTATATATTTAGGTAATGACCCGAACGGTGTAATAAATTTTAAGGAGTACTCACCTCCTGTAGCGACGAGAAACCACGTAGTTTTTCAGAAACACGTAGTTAACAAAATGGGTTCTATTAGAGGCGATCATCTGTTAAACTTAACAACCAGTGCAATAATTTCTCAATTGAGATAAAAATCCAACATTTACTCGAAACGTAAATATCAACCAGCCGAAGATACATTAAAATTAATATAACTTTATCTTAAAACACCTTCCATCTAACAGCATCAAAGATACAAACAGTTCGTTAGCGCCCCGCCAATGGGCTCTCAGCTTTCGCCAGTGATAGCGAACATATTTATTCAGAATCCAGAAAGGCAGGCATTGAAGACAGCAACAGATAAACCAAAGTTACGGCTACGTTACGCTTTTGTGATTTGGACACACCAAAACTGGTCAACTTTCTAAAACGGTTAAACAGCACGCATAAAAGACACAATTCACAATGGAAATGGAAAAGCAAAAGAAGCTGCCATTACTAGACGTGCTTGTGTACAAGAACAACAATTGTTATACAGTATACAGAAAGTACACATAAAAACAGGTATCAATGCAGAATCTCATCACCGCTCAGCACAACTACCTTTTGTGGTAAAATCCAGACATCCAGCAAACGCGAACAACGTGCACAAAGAGATGAGGAGCCTTACAACGGCACTGCTACAGAATGGTTTTCCGAAGGAAATATAAAAGGAGCCGAAAAATCAACACAACCAAAAGACAACGACAAAGAAAACAGATTCTTAAGACGTGTTTACCATATATAAAAGGCACAACCAGCAATATAAGCAAGCTTTAACGAAAACAACATTGCAACTATTTTCACCTCTAACAAATTAGAACGAAGGCTTTACGACATAATATGAAGAGATTGCCCACAAACCTACTAGGACAAACGAGTAGACGTATCAACGCGAGACGAGAGGGTCACCGCAGCGCTGTGCAAAAGAACCAACCTACGTCACCACTAGCTCAACATGTACGTAGTGCATTACACGTATATGGTTCTGAAAACACAAAAATGACAGCAAATATACAACACAAAATACATCGAATAATAAAAGAAGCAACTGACATTGAAATACGCCTAAAAACTTAAATAAAAGAGACGATACACAAAACTACCGGAATACTTGGAAAACAATTTTAAGGAAAATGGAAAATGGAGTGATCAACAACCAAAGGTAAACCGTCAAAATAGAAACTGACTATGAAGTTGAAGGACATACAAATACCAGCGACCAACCATGAAGACAGCAGTTCAATTACAATCACGAAAAGCAGATATAAAGAAACGAAATAAAGAAAATGGTAGACGCGATTCTACCGAAAAGTAATCAAAACAGAATGTGGAGGAGAAAGAACGTGAGAAACCACCAGGAACGAGTTTATGGATGCATACAATACCGGAAACCTGAAAAATATATATATATATATATATATATATATATATATATATAATAATATGAATACATAATTATAACAAATGCTCAAAACGCCTTCCTTCCTCTTCAATACATGATTGGCAACGGCGAATTAAAGAGTTTTTCACTTGAACGAGAATTTTTGGTTGATTTCTGATGTGAGTAGTAGCATTTTGTACCCTCTCTAGCAACTGCTGCCGTGTAGTAATCCTCTTGATAAACAATTTGCTTCATATGTCCCCAAAAGTAAAAACCTAAAGGATTTAAGTCTGGTGATCGCGGTGGCCATGTAATTGGACCACCATACCCAATCCACCTGTTTCCAAAGTACTGGTTCAGCCACTTGACGACTACCTGTCCGCGACCAGGTAGAGCACCGTCATGCTGGTACCACATAGTTGCAATTGTGTTTAGAGGTTCATCTTCAAGAAAGTCAAAGATGTTGTTAAGAAGGTCTGTAACTATTTTCATTCAAGCGTTCTTCCAGCACATGCTCAGGTAACAATTTGTCATTAAAATTCCACCCCATACATTAAAACTGAATCTTTGTTGAAAATTACGTTGTCTAATCGCATGAGGATTTTGTAATGACCAGACATGTTCATTATGGAAATTGTTTATTCCATATCGTGTAAATAACGCTTCATCGGACCACAAAACGTTTGAAATAAAGTCATTATTTTGAGCATGTTGTTGCAATAACCAATTGCAAAATTCTAGCCGTCGCTGGGCATCTCCAATTTGTAAACCCTGAACATTTTGTCGATGGTAAGGATAAAGAGCTTCGCGGTTCAAAGCTCGCCACACAAAATTTTGACTTACATCCAGATTGCGTGCTATTCTCCTAGTACTAGTGGAAGGATTGACAGTTACAGCATCAATAACAGCTTCTTTCTGTTCCACATTTATTGCATGTGGTCGAATCGATTATGCTGGAGCAGGATTACCTGTTTCTCGTAATCGTCGGAAAGATTCTCTGAAAACTGGGTGATGCGGTATATGACGAAGTGGATATCTTTCTAGATATTCTCGCACTGACGCGCGTGCGTTTCCATTGCAATGACCATAAATGAATCTAATATCGGCATACTCATCCATCCTATACATATATATGTTAAGGTGTAACTTATTAACTTACTATTAAGTTTTAACTTGCTACTGCAATTTTAGTGTAACAGAACATGACAATTAAAATGCTGACATTGAACTGACAACTGTATTTACGCTTGTTTCTAAGCACACTTTTTGTTATTAATAAATCATATCAATAGACATGAATGAATATTTCAGGCATGCCAATCCCTTCTTACAATTTCCTCAATATTTCATTTATTTCTTTAAATAATTGAAATTGGACATATGTTCCCATAATGTTTTTTTTCTTAAAATTATATGACCTTTTATATGACCAAGTTTGTCGGTGAGCTAATAAATCACCCTGAAAACTTAAAAATCAACCAGGCATTAGAAAATAATTACTTATTATAACTTAGCTTAGCTGCAGATTTGAAAATTCATTTTCCTTTCCCGCGCACCAACAGAATTGCAAAGCAAAGGTGTTAGTAAAGACCAGTCTCAAAATTGTTTATGTAGCTTCGTCTTCCATAGTTCTGTATTGCCCCCTTACGGTTTTTTAATTGAATGATTATTATTTACGCGCCTTCTGGTTTGGTAACCCAACGCGGTTTTATTTTGCCTCGGCTTTGCTCAATCGTGTTTATAATTTATTATAAACGGGGTGTGGTTCGTTTTAACTAGTGGGCTGACACTGTCACCTTAAATAAATGTCTTAAAGCGTTTTAAAACGTATATTAAATAAATTTAACAATATAAAAAAACTGGTATTAATAACAACTCAAAATGTATTTGTGCTTCTTGGTCCTGGCGGCTCCTCACACTCGTTCCCCTGGTGGGCGGCTATTTACTGTGTGCGTAGTCGCTTCTGTGAACAGAGATATTATTTTAATCTCTCCTTACCTAGTAGGTAAAATGTATGTTACGGTCCTGTATTTACAGAAGCTGGTACCGTTGCTTTAAGTAGTTTCGTTCAACGGCGCCAGTGTAACGACCTCGGACGGAGAAAATCGATATCGTTTTCGGCCAATACGCATGGCATAATCATTTATTCTTCAGTAACTCTGGAGCGCTGAAGCGAGTATGTCGTACTCCCAGGAAATAATACACGCGAAATGCGCGTATGCAAATGCGAGATCTCGGACTATCTTTCTTTAATTCTAACCGGTTTGATTAGGCAATTAGATTATTTATTTAACGGAATTAATTACGGATTTCTATACTAAGTCTAATTGTCTACAATCAATCAAGGGAACAAAATACTTGATATTAAAACTACTCTAAAACGACTTTAATAGGTTTAAAGTAAATATTGGATAATTTACGTACTATCTAATTTATTTACAAATGATCTCACACTAGGTGTTTGCGATGGTTATATTGACTACCAACTTATACAACCGATTTCGGTGTACTCTCCTGCGATTAAAGACACCGTGTACGGTTATTGTGTTTGTCTGTATGTATTGTATGTATGAGTTTCGAGCGGGATCTCAGTAATTCTCAGAAGATTTAGGCGACGGCCTGTCTTAACCGGATAGACTAAGAGAAAGGTCGCAGGTCTTTACAGCCCTGTAACAACCCTTACCCTCAAGTGTTTGCGATGTGACGTGCGTGGCACTCTAGGTGTTAGAGTACTTTGTATTTGTGAGTGACGTCGGGATCTACCTGCGTGGCACTCTAGGTGTTAGTGTACTTTGTATTTGCGAGTGACGTCGGGATCTACCTTCGTGGCACTCTAGGTGTTAGTGTACTTGGTATAACTCCTGGAGACTCAGCCCGGCGTTATTTACGTTCTGTAGTGTTTGATTGTAAATTGTCAGATTTTATAACTTTACAACTTACGTGTCTATTAATGGCAGTACAGGATTAAACTTTAGGTTGCCCGGTGCGAGGTGGTGCGCGTTATCACACGATCGCGATGGACTCTTCGACAGTGAATAACAAGTCGGTGCTTACACGAAGCAAACGGTGCGGCGGCTTCTCGGTATCGGCTTGACTTGAATCTACTTCGATTCCTTCGCTGTAATTAGCAGGTCGGTGCTTATACGAAGCAAACGGTGCGGCGGCTTCTCGGTATCGGCTTGACTTGAATCTACTTCGATTCCTTCGCTGTAATTAGCAGGTCGGTGCTTACACGAAGCAAACGGTACGGTGGCGGCTGCTGGATATCGGCTTGACTTGAATCTACTTCGATTCGATTCCTTTACGCGCGTCGCGGGTTTATAAAGGTGCATCTGTGGGCGGCTTCGCGGCTACCGTGCGGGGATGCCCTTATGCAATTGGTTGTAACCGTTCTGACGTGCAAAACTTACTGGTTTTTAGAAATACACGTCAGCGGTGATTAATAAATTATTCGTTGTGCAATATCGCGTAAACTTTTGAAATTTTAGATATAGGATGGTCCGCAAATAATTTATTCTAAAACGCATACGCAAAGGACGCTGGTTCTTACAGTTCCTCCCATATGTCCAAGAAAATCAATCTAAGCAAATTATACAAATTACAGTTTAAAAATCATATTTAACATAACATAAATAATAATCATGTATTTAATTTAACTAAACTAGAAAAGTAACAAAACATCTTACTAATTCCACACTATACTAAATCCACATGGTATAATTCAGATAAAGCGTGAGCAAAGATTCATAGTGAATGTGTGGGCTGAAATAATTGGAAACCACTTAATAGGTCCATTTATTATAATGGCCGCTTAAATAAGATTTTCTTCGGAATAAATTAAATTTATTATTAGATAATATTCTTTTGCAGACCAGAATTAGTATGTGGTACATACACGATGGCGCTCCACCTCACTTTAGTGGTATGGTACGTAATCACTTAAACTTTGAGTACACCGAAGAGTGGATTGGAAGAGGAGGTCCAATTGCATGGCTCCCGCGTACTCCAGAATTAAATCCACTGGATTCATTCTTATGGGGTTGCCTGAAAATTTTGGTATATGCAACACCCGTACAAAAAAGGAATGAATTATTAGATAGAATTCATTTCCATCGCGACGCTATCACGAACAGTCCATGAGTGTTTCAAGTACAACGAAATATTATACGTAGGTTCCCACAATGTGTGGAGGTAGGAGGAGCGCATTTTGAACATTTACTCTAAAGTTATAGTTGTAAGTTCGTATTTCTGTGAGATCAATAACACTGAACTTTTGCTTTAAGTGTTTTCTCGTTAGTAATATAGCTATGCCGATCCTGGATCACTTTTGATAATAATAATAATACACCTTCCCGTACAGTGCACATCAAGGTCAATGGTTTTTCAAGGTCATCGTACCCATTACCTCTATACATATTCCTCAAGATCATCACATTGTACAAGGTTTTTCAAGGCCACGTTCCGTGTATGTCTTCAAGGCCAGGAAGTGGTCAAGGTCACCAATCAATTGTCCAGTTGAGTGTTAATTTGAAATAAATTTTCAAGGACACGCCCCCCAATTCAAGGAAGTCCATTGACCTCTGTCTCAAGCCCTGAGGTATGATACAGATTGTTGTCTAAGCATGCTTCAAGGTCATCAAGCAACGATTACTATGACCACGCCCCCAAAACAGGTAGACGTTTCCTAAAACAGGTAGCCGATTCCTATAAACAGGTAGCCGTTTCCTAAAAACAGGTAGCCGTTTCCTAAAACAGGGGGTCCGTTTCCCAAAACAGATAGCTGTTTCGCAACCGTTTCCCCCTTACGAGAAGGTGATCTATTGTTCAGGTCGAGTTAATACATCTCAATTCTAGGAAATCAAGAACAAAGACGATGCATTGTCAACGGTTCAAAGTCTATGCTTATAATTTTCAAAGGTTACATGAGATATGAACAAAGACGATTCATTGTTCTGGTCGATTTATAAAAGTAGATTGTTATCTCAATTCTAGGAAATCAAGAATAAAGGCGATCCATTGTCAACGCTTCAAAGTCTATGCTTATAAGGCAACACCTCTGATAACAAAGACGATTCATTGTTTGGCTGAGTCATAGCTTCTGAAATTCTAGGAAATCAAGAATAAAGGCGATCCATTGTTCAAAGTCTGTGCTTACAATTTTCAATGTAAAAAACAAAGACGATTCATTGTTCAGGTCGAGTTATAAAAATAGATTCCACATCTCAATTCCAGGAAATCAATAACAAAGGCGATGCATTGTCAACGCTTCAAAGTCTATGCTTATAAGGCCACACCTCTGATAACAAAGACGATTCATTGTTTGGCTGAGTCATTCTGAAATTCTAGGAAATCAAGAACAAAGACGATGCATTGTTCAAAGTCTATGCTTACAATTTTCAAGGCCACATGAGAGAACAAAGACGATTCATTGTTCTGGTTGAGTTATAAAAAATAGATTGTTATCTAAATACATCTCAATTCTAGGAAATCAAGAACAAAGGCGTTCCATTGTCAACGCTTCAAAGTTTACGTTTACAAGGTCACATGAGAGAACAAAGACGATCCATTGTTTGGATTAGTTATAAAAATAGATTGTTATCTAAATACACTTCAATTCTGAGAAATCAAGAATAAAGGTGATCCATTGCCAACGCTTCAAAGTCTATGTTTACAATTTTCAAGGCCACATGAGAGAACAAAAGCGATTCATTGTTCAGTAAGAAATAGATTGTTACCTCAATTCTAGGAAATCAAGAACAAAGGCGGTCTATTGTCAACGCTTCAAAGTTTACGTTTACAAGGTCACATGAGAGAACAAAGACGATCTATTGTTTTATGAGTTATAAAAATAGATTGTTATCTAAATACACTTCGATTCTGAGAAATCAAGAATAAAGGCGATCCATTGTCAACGATTTAAAGTTTATGCTTACAAGGTCACACCTCTGATAACAAAGACGATCCATTGTTCAGTTAGAAATAAATTGTTATCTCAATTCCAGGAAATCAAAAAGGGGGCCCATTGTTCAAAGTCTATGCTTACAATTTTCAAGGTAAAAGAACAAAAGTGATTCATTCTTCTAGTCGAGTTATAAAAATACGACGCCTCAAAGTCTATGCTTACAATTTTCAAGGTAAAAGAATAAAGACGATCTATTGTTGAGTCGTAGCTTATGAAAAGGTGAGCCGAACTTATCCGACCTTACCCGAACTTATCTCTATATAAGTAGATAAAGAATAGTCCCACATCAGTCGATACATTACAATCATCACAACAACAAATTACCTAAAGTAAAAAGCAACTATTATTAATCACCAGTGTGGGCATCATATTTTTACAATCCTAACTAAAAAGTTTTATTGTAAACCAGAGAGCAATTTGTTAAACGTAAAGAGTAACTATTATTGCTCACCAATTTGTGCATCATATTTTTACAATCGTGACTAGAACCGTTGTGAAGAGCATTTTGTTAAAAGTTCATTGTTACGTGTGTGCTTCATATTGCTAGCTATGAGTATGCCAAGTAGTAGTGAGATGGTTAATTTAACAAAGCGCATTGTTCCCTTATTGAAAACAAAAAAGGAATTTGCCAGGCACATCCGTATAGTTAACACCAATATCAAGCTATTGCAAGATATAATTAAACATAAAATTTATTATGAGACCAATGAAAGCTTGCTTAAGCTTGAGAGCAATTTAGCATTGCTCAAGTGCTATCTGGTTAGATTGAGACGGTTAAAGAACGCTTCAGTGAAAGTTGGTAGTGGAATTGTCAATAAAAAAGGTATGCATAAATTACGTTGGTACCCCCTAGACTCATGTTTTAATGGTAGGCTGCTTACGGGAATTATAATCAATATGTCAAACATTAAGGACCCTTTGATATTTTTACTAAACGCATATAATAGTTTTGCACGTAAGGTGAAATTAATGTTAAGGCAATCTATGCTAAAGGTAAATGTGGTCTTAGGCTGCAATTTCATGCAACCCCAAAATCATAATATTGAGTTGAAGATTTTTGCCACAAAAAATTGCGTTATTGATATTTCAACCAATATACGTGTCTGGTACAATGAAAACGTGTATGATAAGTTACGGATAAAATTAGAGGAGTTTTCCGAAAGGGATTCCGGTTGGGCAGTACTTGAAGTCTTACATTTAAAAGTAAATATTAATAGCTATGTCCCATTTAAAGGCGGTTATTCAACCTATGTTAAAGTTCCTCGCTTCATAGCAGTAAAACACGCGGTTGTTAATGTTAAAAATAACGATGAGTTTTGCTTCCTGTGGGCCGTTGTTTCGGCATTATATCCTGCTTCACAAAACTCAAACCGAACTTCTAGCTATCCTCATTTTAGAGATGTTTTGAAGTATGATTCAATTCACTTCCCCATTCAGCTGGATGATGTAAAAAAATTTGAGAAACTAAACAACCTCGCAATTAATTTGTACTGTATAAATGATAAAAAAGTTGCACCCCTTGTATTGAGTAATCAGCAAAGCGATAAAGAACCCATAAATCTTTTAATACTTTCTGCCGCGGATGATACTGTATACCATTTCACATGGATTAAAAATATGTCAGCTTTATTTTCAAAACAGATATCAAAACATGGTCATAAGAACGTAATTTGTAACCGGTGTTTGAATCATTTTTGGTCGGATGTAGCTTTAGAAAAACATTTAACATATTGCAGTCAACTTAATCAATGCTCTACTAGGCTGCCTACCGAAGCAGAAATGAATATACAGTTCAAAAATTTCCCATTCCAAGAAAAGGTGCCATTTGTCATTTATGCCGATTTAGAAAGTATTTTAGAGAAGTGTGCAAATGGTTTCGAAGGTAATACTCTATTTCACTCCAAACACACACCTTTCAGTATTGCTTACTATTTGAAGTGTTCATACGATGATTCTTTATCTCGATTTAGTCTTTATAGAGGAAAGGATTGCATTCAATGGTTTGTTAACGAGCTTCAAAGTATTGCACATTGGGCTACCGAAATAATCAATCAAATTATTCCTATGGCTACTTTAAGTCTCAGTCAGGTTGAGCAATTTGAAAGCGCCACGATTTGTCACATTTGTCGGAAACCATTTACTACTTCTGATATAAAAGTTAGAGACCATAACCATCTTACGGGAGCATTTCGGGGGGCAGCGCACCAGGCGTGTAACCTAAACTATACAGACTCCCACATTCTGCCAGTTGTGTTCCATAATTTATCGGGTTATGATTCCCATTTCATCATTAGAGAATTGGCTAGTGTTCCCGGTTTGATTTCACTGCTACCCATAAACAAAGAAAGATATATCTCTTTCACGAAGGTAATGGAAGGCACCAAAATTAAGTTTAGATTTATTGACTCTTTCAGATTTATGAGCAGTAGTATTGAAAAGTTGTCAGACTATTTGGAGGATAGTAAAAAAATTATTTCCCGCGCTAGTTGCAGCAATGAGGAGGAATTTTCTCTAGTAGTTCGCAAAGGTGTGTTTCCTTATGAGTATATTGATACGTGGGATAAATTGAATGAGACCACCCTCCCGCCCAAAGAAGCATTTTTCAGTCATCTTAATAATGAGGGAATCAGTGATGAGAGTTTTGCGCATGCGGTTAACGTTTGGAACAAATTTAGTATTAAATCGTTAGGGAGTACTCGATTTGTATCTAAAACAGACGTTCTACTTTTAGCAGATATTTTCGAAAACTTTAGGCAAACTTGTTTAAGTACTTACGACCTTGATCCTCTGCACTATTATACAGCTCCCGGTTTAGCATTCGATGCTATGCTTAAAATTACACAAGTAAAGTTAGAATTATTTACAGACATTGATATGCTAATGTTTATTGAGAGAGGATTAGAGGTGGTGTAGCTCAATGTTCAAATCGGTATGCTAAAGCTAACAATAAGTACATGGGGAAAAATTTGATCCCACCTCCGAAAGTGTGTATTTAATGTACTACGACGTGAATAATTTATATGGAGCCGCCATGTCAGAATTTCTACCATTTGGCGATTTTTCTTTTGTTGATGAAGCTAATTTTGAAAGTTTAGATTTAATAAACCATCCTGATGATTCGGAAATTGGTTATATAGTCGAGTGTGATTTAGACTATCCTATAGAATTACATGAGAGTCACAGTGATCTACCGCTGGCACCCGAACATATGGTTCCACCCACGCCTGATTCCAAAATGAAAAATTACTGCTTACCCTGTATCCAAAACGTAATTATGTAATTCATTACAGAAATTTAAAAGTATATTTAAAATATGGATTGAAGTTGGTAAAAGTACACCGTATATTACGTTTTAAACAGTCCCCATGGTTAAAAAATATATAGATTTAAATACAGCCATGCGTCAGCAATCTCAAAATGAATTCGATAAAATTTCTATAAATTAATGATTAATAGTGTTTTCGGGAAGCTGATGGAAAATGTACGTAAGCATAAGGACATACGGCTAGTAACGAAATGGGAGGGTCGCTATGGTGCTCGTGCTTACATATCAAAACCAAATTTTCATAGTTGTACAATATTTGACAATGATATGCTTATCATTGAAATGAATAAGCTTGAAGTATATTTCAATAAACCTATATATGCAGGATTCAGTGTTTTAGACGTTTCAAAACTTTTTATATAATTTTCATTACGGTTACACGCTACCCAAGTTCCATAATAGTGCTAAGCTCTTGTACACGGATACGGATAGTCTCATATACGCCTTTTCGGTTCC
The DNA here is from genome assembly GCA_036346205.1 of Vesta saturnalis. Classification (NCBI taxonomy): domain Eukaryota; kingdom Metazoa; phylum Arthropoda; class Insecta; order Coleoptera; family Lampyridae; genus Vesta; species Vesta saturnalis. The sequence goes on along the minus strand of JARFJB010000145.1, from coordinate 2,083,718 downwards.
TGATATCTATGAATGTATTAAAGAGGACATTGATAAATTCGATACATCTGATTATAGTCCCGATAACATCTTTGGACTCCCATTAGTAAATAAAAGGTCCCCGGCTTAATGAAAGATGAAAATCATGGAAAATTGTAATTTATAGGACTTCGTGCAAAAATGTATGCTTACGCGGTTGATGAAAAGGTTGTAAAAAATCAAAGGGTTCTACCCACGCAACTGTGAGGCAGATCACTATTAATGATTATAAACAGGTTTTACTTGATGGTGGCGTAATAAAGCGCTATCATCACCTCATAAGATCAAAGAAGCATGATGTGTTTACCATTAAACAAAATAAAGTCATACTCAATCCTTATGATGATAAACGCTTAGTAAATTTTGATTTCACTGATACTAGACCCTGGGGGTACAACTTTCAGTAAACAAATCTACAGAAAGTACCTGAAGCGTGCTTTGACCTCTACTGAAAGCTATACATTTATATTGAATATATTGCAACATATTGAGTGTTTTAACTATTGTGCAAATGAAGTAATTATTAAGACATTATTTGATAGAAAAATTAGCTTAGGCAATACCATTAAAAGTTTTACGAACTTGTGTACCGATAAAGGTTCGTTAACCTCTAATGATGTAAATAGGATTTGACATGAATTTACCTTAAAATGTACATATACAAGTTATTATGGGGTGATTCATTGTGTACAAATGCTAGCGTACAAAATATTGTTTATAAAGACACTTCCTATAAGTGAATGTATCGAGACAGCAGCATATTATGCTAATTACAAGTGCCTCACTATTTTAATTGAAGTATTGTTAAAACAAAACATTACATATAAGTTTCAACCGTGGGAAAATGAGGAACACCACAAAATTGGATTTTGGAAAACATTGAGAAAGGTGATTCCTGCTTGGGATGGACCAGATTCGGGGATATGGCCGTCTAGTAATTTAAACGATTATAGAAATACTTTTACTATATAAGATGATGTAATATTTAAATAAATACAATTATAATTTTTTATGTGGTTTTAATTCATCTAAAAGTTACAATCCCTACAGCTATATTATAAAACTAAATCGTCTTTATTCATCCATGATCTTTCATCCAATCCCCACCACTTTACGAATAACTTGTTATTCTTGGAGCGAAGCACTTTTTCCACAAGGTAGACATCCGGATGCTTTGTTTTCTGTAATTCATGTTCATAAAAGCCTCCCAGTACAGGTGATCCTTTCATGTCCTCCAACATGTAGGTGGCTGGGTTAGTAATGCAAACTTTCACAATCTTGAATAGTTCACTTGACCAATTGGGAGTGTATCCTTTAGCGAAAATACTCTTAAATTTACTGATTCGTACTATGTCACCCACACAATAACGATTCCTATCAACTATTTTTATGTGAGTGTAAGCCTCTAGCTTTGTATGATTACCGACATCTTTGGGCTTCATTCCTGTAGTTCTATGCTTACGATTGTTATAATCCATCGTTACGGTGTCAATTGTATCAATCCATTTATATTTACCCTGTAGGCTGAATGACTTGTATAGGACAGACTTAACGGTCCTGATCACTCGTTCCGCAATTGCTGCCTTCTTTGTACTATAGGTGGAGTAATGGTTGACCCCATAACGCTGCATTAGTTTAGTGAAATGGTAATTGTAGAATTCTTTTCCTGCATCTGTCTGCAAATTGGAAGGGTTCCGGCCCGTTTTGAAGATTGCCTGCATGGCCTTGGCAACTTCAAGCCCGTTTTTGTTTTAATCCTTTGGTCCACAAGTATTTCGAAAAACAGTCAATAACTACTAAAATATACTTGTAGCCCTTATTTTGTTTGGCATATGTGTTAAATTCGGCCAAATCTGCTTGCCAGAGGTCATCATATCCCTTAATTATTGTGCGCCTTCGTTTAAAATTTTTTCTTGCGGGTTTGTGCAATTCATTGACGAGTTGTAATTTGGACATGATCCACAATTTCTTTAAGTTGATGTAGTTTTTCCTCCAACACTAGATAAGCGTTAAAGTTCCCTTTAACAGCTTTCTGAATTGCTTGCAGACAAAAATCAAGGTATCCTTTACTTATAGCATCACCATCTTCTTCTGGATCCGCCAACTTGGTCAAACGGTTTCCATCCAAATTTAACCTTGTCGATAAATAGTATTGCTTGGTGATGACATCTTGAGGATCTATGGGGTTGGCAACATTGCTGAGTCTCTTATTCTCGATATCGAATTGATTATCATCAATAAGTTGAAACTGAGGGGTTAATTTCTTAAATTGATACTGGGCATGTGACCGTCCAAATTTATCAAGAGGCATTTTAGTTATGATATGTCGACATCAATGTAGTCTGATTTATATTGTTCAGAAAACTAGTGTTTGGTCTTTCAATGTATCCATCTTCATACAATTCCTCTACAATTGATATTATATCGTTTACGACACCGGTGTTTCCAGCCAATTTTTCTGCCCACAATACTTCTAGATCACGAATTAGTTCATGTACATCATTCCAATACTTATATTCAATCGGCCTGTTTGTTAATTCCTTAAAAAACATAGCTCCACCTCCCTGAGTTGAGGGTGATGACAGCAAGGGTTTAATTATTTGTGTATACTTTTGCTGCGGCTTCCTCGAATCTGTCCACTTACATCATAATCTCGCCTTGCAACATTCGTAGCTGCTAAAATACGTTTATAATTCTTTCTATCCTTTGAATTTACTAGATTTAAATCGGGTTCATTCATAATAAGCAGATCATATAAACCTGGAGTCCCTTTATACGTAACACCATTAATGATCATATCCTTTCCTTTAATTGTGATGGGGGTATTACCAATTGCCCATTTGTCTGTTTTGGTGTCGTAGTGGACTCCATAAGTGTGATCAATAGCACCTTCAAGATCCCTCATAATACGTTCAACATATATACGAGGTAATTCGTGGTACTGCTCGAGAAATTCTTCAGAGATGGGTTCATTACAGGAATCATCTGTGATACTAAGAGGTTCTTCCTCCTCGGCAGTAATCTCTCCTACGACAGATGTTTCTAGGAAAGGTGGTGTACGAGGAGGATTTATTTGAAATAGCGGAAGTTGAGCTAGGGGCTTGTCTTCCTTGGTGAAAGGAAGTGTGGTGGGCTAGTAGTAGCATGTTTTCTTCGAAATATGAACAAAGGTGAGTTTTGGGTTTAACGGACTCCTTTGTTTTCTTATCAGGATGCATTTTATTCGCTATTTCAGTTAGGGGTTCTATTAGAGGTTTATAAGTACTTTCAAACGTTCTTTCATTATCAATGCGGGTAGTTTTAAGACTGTTGTATTTCTGCTGTATTATTTTACGAGCCTGAATAATTTTTCGCTTTAATATCATCTCCTTATTATCCATTGTAGCAAAAGGGCTGTTAATACCTAAACGGATGTGTAACTACTAAGCCACTGAAATCAGGCTAAGGTATTATATATTCATCAAACCTTTTCCTATAGCGACCATTATTGACTTCAGCATCCTTATTTATGACTATGAAGCCAAATGGATCTATCCAGCACTTTGAACACATATCCCTAAACAATGTCATGCTTATGGTGGGGCTTACATGATCCTCATACACATGTTTTAGGTTTAATTCATCTTGCTCAAATAATATAATTAGATTCGCATTGTCACGAATTAATTGCTTTGGAATTTTACTGTAAGTTTGACCCAAATAGAAACAATCAATATCGTTATGTCTACCCATAGAAAAATATGCTCTTATGTTATTTTGCTTTTCACAGGCGATATCATCAAAGATAAAGATAGAATTTGCTTTTGCACAATTCGGCTCAATCACATCTTGATTATCACTGAATGTAAAGTAACCCATATCCTTTATCGGAAGTAGGATTTCCTGTAAAAGTTTGTACTTGTTTTGATTTAATGATTTGGAGTATACGTATACATGTTTAAATTTCAAACCGTTTTTATCAGTAAGCAAACTAATCATTGCGTTTGTTTTGCCGCAGTTGGAGGGGCCACATATAATGCCACGTATACTATTAGGAAGTAAATCACCATGTTTTTGAAGTACCAGACTTTTCATCAAAGTCATGATTTTGAATTGGTAGTTTTTGTTTCTGCGCAACTACTTTCATCTTCGATGGATGAAATGAAACTAAACGAATAATTACAACATTTTTATTTATATAATACAGATTATATTTTTTTCACTTCTCCGGTGAGTGGGTTGTACTGCACAATAGCATCGTGGAGAATAAGACCATAGGCAACGATTCCATTATCGAAAGGTGTTAGAGTTTCCATTTCCAATTTGATGTCTACTGTTGAGTTTTTAAGGATTCATTCTGTTTAGAACAGTCCATTACAAATACTGGACATGACTTGAATTCGGTGTAGTTGAATAACGCATCTGTATTATCTTCATCATAGTAGTCACATCGGAAGTTCAAAAATTGCGATAGGCAGGTATGTATTGGTTAGCACTGAAGTTCAAATGCATTGCTTCATAGGGATAATACTCTGAATTCAGATGTACTTTAAGGTTCCTGATGTTAATGTGATCAAAATTTCCGGCTCTTGCAGACTTTGTGTACCTTTTACCTAGTTGGAATGCAACAATTATCCAGCGTGGTTTTTCTAGTTGCGTTGACGTTTTTTTTGGCCATATATCAGTGGTTGCTTGTTTTAAAGCAGGTAATTCATATAACTCCCATTGACGAAATGGAACAGTAACAATAGAATTCTTATTTATTCCTTCAAACAAGTCTAGTTTCGCGGCATCACTAAGGGTTAAGTGTGGTACTTTCCATTGAATTTTATTCAGGGTTATTTCCGCATCAACGTCACCATAGTAGCAGTTTGTATCGCTTCTAGATCGAATTAAAATCAACTCTTGACGCATATTCACGATCACTTGACGATAATCCTCCATTATTCCAAATATGTGGTTCAATGGTATGCATACTGTAAAGGATTTTTCTCCATTTCCTCATCGAATTCTACTTGTAATGGTTCCTCATTCTTTGGTGACCACCCCAAATGGCTTAATGCTTTGCTCTTGCTTGTCGTATAAGAAATATATCCTTTAAGTGTAGATGTTATGCCGGGATTTCGGCAAACGTCCACTCTTTGACCGCCTAACTCATAACGAATCTCTTCGAAAAGGAAGTTGGGGAAATTATTGGTTAAGTTACATGATTTTCCTTCATCTTCTTTCTTCAGCCTACCTTCTATGTACAGAAAACTATCATAAGTAGCTGTAATTAGATCCTGACTTTGAATTAAAATGCGTATTTCTTCGGAAGGTCCATACTTAGAAGAGCCATACGGAAGATAGGTGTGAATATCTGATTTAATTATAGTATCATCAAAATGTACGTTTTGAAAGATGTTTAATGATTCAGTCATTGTGTAGATGCAATGAGGGTTGATGAGTAATTAAAGATTTACTAAAGGGATGATGTCTTTTATATAAATTTCTTCTCAAAACTTTTAAATTAATTGTTATTAATTATCCCTTTTACAGTTTGTTTACTTTGTATTTTTCAAGAATGCACTATAAAAGCTTTCATTGTTATACAAAGAAAATCCTTGTTCACATTAAATATTGCATTTTTTAAATTACATACTTTTGAATGCAAACCTATTGTTATTTATAGCGAAACCTTTTTCATTTTCATTAATTATTATATTACTAGTTATGCAATGTAGTTTTGGCAAGTTTTAAAGTTATTAAAATAATTTTAAGAATGCAGATGTGTGTGTTTTATACAAAGAAAGTCTTTATTAGCTTGAATTTTTTATACATTCCTACAATGTTTAAGAATGCAAATGCTATTATTAACAAAGAAAACCCATTGTTCAATAAAACATTGCATATTTTAGATGAATACATTCAGAGTGATACAATAATTTCAGGTTGCGATGTGTGTGTGTGTGAGCGGGACATATCATTGTGTAAAAGAGATAGACATTAAAGTAAACTTCATTCAACAAATTTAACATTTCTTAGAGATACATTAATTCTATTAAAATGTACGCTTGGAAACACGTTTAATGGTTTGCTCACTCAGAACTTTCAATCCAATTGATGTTAAAAAGTATTTCTCTGCAGATGTTAACTGCAATGAGGGTTGATTGGGTCTTTTGTATGGAATTGTCCTATGATTAATTCGCAGACCCATGTTCTTTTAGTTCTAAGCGTACTGTGAATGGTTCACTTTCACCAAAGTCTATTAACTCACCCTTTTGATTTGTCAATTTGATTGTTATATTACTGATTATGTCTGTGTTTATTTCTAAATACTGAGTGTTGGTTGAACTTTATCCAGACGATAGCCCGAGGGCACGGAAACGTCAATTTCGCATATTACCTTTGCAGGTTTACCGTTTCGATAAGATCCCTTTATGATGTTGCACTCCACATGCAGATTAGTGTGTTTAATTATTTGGATGTCTAACGCAGATGTGTGGAGAACGTTCGCTTTTAGTATTCTAGGCTCAAACCCGAGCATGCGGCCAATGCTACTCTCTTTAGTAAAATCGATCTCAAATGAACTGTTTATCTCACACTTAAGCGTATTGTTGTTTGCCCTAATGAAAAATTTTTCTGTGGGTATCTTTGATTTCAAGTAAGCACTAATTTCATCTAACTCATAGGCACCGTGTGGAATATTAATCACTCGCAAATGAGATGAATTTGTTCTAAAATAAAATCTATCGTTGCCCGTATAAATGTTTCTAATGCTGTTGCAACCGTAAAATCCCACCAATCCAACAACGTATTTCTTCTCCAAATCTAGCTCTATCGGTGGGTAGAAGTTGCAGCTAGCTATGTTACCAACACCTTCTAAACTGAATGTTATTGACATAACTGAGAAAATTTAAGGTTATGTTGATTATTTATATAGAAATTGTAGGCATAGGTGCCCGCAAATAATGCTATTAAATTCCTGATCTTGATTGTAATTATAATAAATTTTACATCCCCGAAAGTAGTTAATCGCTTCAACTGGTGGTCGAAGATTACCGAAACTATCGTAATACCATACCTTTTCACCACGCTTTTGTAGCAAACCCAATGTGTACCCGGTCCACTCTGACTATCTAAGTTGATGATTCCAGATTCATTTTTCTGTGGTAATTTAGGCAGGCTATCTCTCATAAAAATACCCCTAAAGTATGGTACACCTTTTGTGTATTTCTTTAAATCAATATCTGTTAACGCTCTTTCGGGTAATCTACTCAGTTTTTGGAAACGGTTTTAAGTATAATGCACCTCCAGATTTGTATGGTTTTAGATAGAATGCGCCACCAGCGATCGATTCCATCATACGATTATGGCGCGATGTCTCCTCTTGCAATTTTTGGCATTTTTTGCATCATTGACTGCTTTGGCAATTCCCGATGCACCGCCAGCTAAAGCACCGATTGCTGATAATCCTGCGAATAACGGAATAAGAAATGGCAAAACACCTCCTTGTTTAGGTAAGGGAATTACTCTAGGAACTTTAATGTTTTTCTTTCCCCCCAACCTTTTTACTACACGTTTTGCCGTTGACAGTGCTGACTTTATTGTGTCGGTGAAATCTCCGTTAGCCTTCATTTCTTTAGCTATTGTTTTCCGTATATGCAATAAACTTTCACCATTCTTCTTCTTGGACCGACACCCCATCCCAAATTTTCTCTTTGCCTTCATGGTGGTACCGACAGCTAAAGCTGCAGCTCGTTCACCTAATGTTGCGTCTGCCGATTTAAAGCGTTCCCAAGCTTTTTCTTCTAAAATTTTATCTGCTCTATGTCTACTTTCTAAATCTTGGTAGTCTCTATAACTGATATCATGCAGTTTGCACTGCGCATCTAATTGATTAATACCGGGGTCGCCGCGTGCTAGTCGTTTCTCTAATTTTGTACCGGGACCACAATACTGGTAACCGGGTAAATGCAATTCCACCGGAAGTTTATTGATTAGTGTATTCACTAAACCACCTGCACTCTTCCGCTTCTTACCTATCATTGTTCACCTTGATGGATAGGGTAGGGTATTTATACCTAAAATCGTGTAAAAACTTTATTTTTAGTAAATGCTATACATTAGATAAGCAGGGCGATAGTACAATATTTCCATTAAACATACAGTGTTATGGGAATTAATATTATACTTGGCATTTATAACATCATCAATGTCATTATAAATGTCATCATCACCGAATTCCTTCTCACGAAAACTACGGTAGTCAACCACTTGTCGTATGAATTTTCATAGAAACACACCAGATTGTAAGATTCAAGAAATTCCAATCTATAGCTTATTATATCCTTCAAATCGAATAGTTCCTCTATGTTATGGGCGTTGAATGTACACGAACAACAGTTGTAGTTTTCTATCATAACAGTTTTCAAAATTCTCTCATATCCTTTAAGCAATTCCCAATTGTAATAAATACCGAGATTACTAGATAGAGATTCGTAATCTTGCTCATGTATTATATCCTCCTCGTTTACATGTGACCAATCAATTTGGCTTTCAATTTCTTGGGATCGAAGAAATTGTATTTCTACGTATGAATACCATCTTAGAAGTTCATTCCATTCCTTCACGTCTAATATCACGCTGTTGCCACATCTCATACGCACTACTGGTGCAAGGTTAAGGTGTGTACTGTATCCAATTTCAATATGCGTATCGTTCGATAGTTTATAGGAAGCACAATCGATTAAGTATTCATTAGCTGCCTGTTTATACACCTCAGCCCTATGTTGAAATGATGATGACCAGTCGGAATAACCTTCATCTTGTTTCTCTTCATTTTTGCTACTACTACTACCATCACTATTTTGACAGCATGAACAACAAAATGTTAAATTATTGTTATTACATGAGGTATCAAGGAGCGATTTTATTGCTTTTTTCATGACTTTACTTGTCCACAACCGCACTACGACTAAACACTACGAAATGAGCATGTTTACATATGGTTGGAGTAATGTTACATGATCCAGCAAAGGTATGTTAAGTACATCAAACTTCCCATAATATGTGTATTTACTTAAATCAATTTTTATCTGTATATTGTGGTAGTATAAAAAACGTTTTACTTGTTAGATGACCTAATCAGTCTGAACCATGCATCGTCTTTGTTCTCGGAATTTCATAAGCTACGACTCAACAATAGATCGTCTTTATTCTTTTACCTTGAAAATTGTAAGCATAGACTTTGAAGCGTCGTATTTTTATAACTCGACTAGAAGAATGAATCACTTTTGTTCTTTTACCTTGAAAATTGTAAGCATAGACTTTGAACAATGGGCCCCCTTTTTGATTTCCTGGAATTGAGATAACAATTTATTTCTAACTGAACAATGGATCGTCTTTGTTATCAGAGGTGTGACCTTGTAAGCATAAACTTTAAATCGTTGACAATGGATCGCCTTTATTCTTGATTTCTCAGAATCGAAGTGTATTTAGATAACAATATATTTTTATAACTCATAAAACAATAGATCGTCTTTGTTCTCTCATGTGACCTTGTAAACGTAAACTTTGAAGCGTTGAAAATGTACCGCCTTTGTTCTTGATTTCCTAGAATTGAGATGTATTTAGATAACAATCTATTTTTATAACTCAACCAGAACAATGAATCGCCTTTGTTCTCTCATGTGGCCTTGAAAATTGTAAGCATAGACTTTGAACAATGCATCGTCTTTGTTCTTGATTTCCTAGAATTTCAGAATGACTCAGCCAAACAATGAATCGTCTTTGTTATCAGAGGTGTGGCCTTATAAGCATAGACTTTGAAGCGTTGACAATGCATCGCCTTTGTTATTGATTTCCTGGAATTGAGATGTGGAATCTATTTTTATAACTCGACCTGAACAATGAATCGTCTTTGTTCTTTTACATTGAAAATTGTAAGCACAGACTTTGAACAATGGATCGCCTTTATTCTTGATTTCCTAGAATTTCAGAAGCTATGACTCAGCCAAACAATGAATCGTCTTTGTTATCAGAGGTGTTGCCTTATAAGCATAGACTTTGAAGCGTTGACAATGGATCGCCTTTATTCTTGATTTCCTAGAATTGAGATAACAATCTACTTTTATAAATCGACCAGAACAATGAATCGTCTTTGTTCATTTCTCATGTAACCTTTGAAAATTATAAGCATAGACTTTGAACCGTCGACAATGCATCGCCTTTGTTATTGATTTCCTAGAATTGAGATGTATTAACTCGACCTGAACAATAGATCACCTTCTCGTAAGGAAACGGTTGAAACAGCTATCTGTTTTGAAACGGACCTGTTTTAGAAACGGCTACCTGTTTTAGGAAACGGCTACCTGTTTATAGGAATCGGCTACCTGTTTTAGGAAACGTCTACCTGTTTTGGGGGCGTGGTCATAGTAATCGTTGCTTGATGACCTTGAAGCATGCTTAGACAACAATCTGTATCATACCTCAGGGCTTGAGACAGAGGTCAATGGACTTCCTTGAATTGGGGGGCGTGTCCTTGAAAATTTATTTCAAATTAACACTCAACTGGACAATTGATTGGTGACCTTGACCACTTCCTGGCCTTGAAGACATACACGGAACGTGGCCTTGAAAAACATTGTATAATGTGATGATCTTGAGGAATATGTATAGAGGTAATGGGTACGATGACCTTGAAAAACCATTGACATTGATGTGCACTGTACGGGAAGGTGTATTATTATTATTATCAAAAGTGATCCAGGATCGGCATAGCTATACTACTCTCGTTTTAGTACCTACTCAATTCCGCAACGTTGTAATTTTTTAAAAATAACCCCTGTGGCATATGTGTTCCTTTTTTACTTGTAGAACTTGGTAATACCTACTTTTGACACATTTTTTAGCAAATTAATATTACGATGTAATTTCCTAAAGAATGTTTGATGCCTATGACAAACAATTGACAGCGGCTTACTTGGTAAAAATACATTTAACACTAGAATGCCGGAGAATCCGCATCCCCTAGAATGCCGAGGTGTCATTTGACACTATGTATTATCGATGTTTTAAGCGCGTTTTCGTGTGTTTATCACAATTTCTTGATTGCTCGCGTTTATGTCACAGTTCAGATGTATATTTATTGTATTTTTCACATTTTTTAAACGTTTTATTGTTCTCAAAATCGGTATTTATGAAAACAAGGCTCGCTATAAGTATAAATTTGTTTACTTCGGACTTCTTCACCTTCAGGATTATGCTAAAACGTTAGTTGACATGCAAAATAGGTAAGTAAATAATGACTCCATTCTTTTTAAAACATTTTTATTGTTTTAAATTATTAACGCTTTACAGGTATAAAGACATTTTGTTATACTAACAAAAACATGTTTTTTTACTTTTTTACAGGTTTGACGATATCATCTTTGGACATCTTTGAAGGTTGATTTACAGGTACATATTTTGTTAAAAAACAAATACTTAAAACTAAAATTTAAAAAAAATAACAAGTTTCACAAATTAAACTTAATTTTGTGTCTGAGTAAGAACATATAATAAAATAAAGTCTTCTTCCGTACAGAGAACAAAAAGTTTTGTCTACTCTACTTCACATTTTTGCATTTTCGCTCGATTTTAGCCGTACACGAGCCACATACTGAATTTTTACACTGCTTGCAAAATCCAATAATTCTGTTTTTGCAGTTTATTTTTACCTAGTTCTAGTCATTTTTGGTTCTTGCAATTCAACACAGTTATCAGAAGGTTCACTAACATTTCTCTTTGTAACATAAGGACTTGCAAGCTCTTCAGGCAACTTTGCAGAAAATCCATTACAGGACAGGTTAGTTTAGTTATTTCTATACAATATCCAGGCATTGATGCCATGTCAAGAGTATTCTGAAAAGAATGAACTGGCCATCGCCTGGTTCCTGTTCTTACAGAATACTTCCGCCCCATCTGATAAATTATGTCACCCATACTTCGTCTCGTTGTAAAACTGAATAGTTTCTGGCGTTTTCTAGAGTTGTCACTAATGTCAATGTCAGGTGAAGAGACTTAGAACAACAACATTCTTTCTTGGTTTGCCTTGATAAACGGTAAGTGTTACGTCATCGTTTTTGTACACTTTACTTGAGTACAACTCCTCTCGGAAGTTTTGATTTTAGTAGAATCTCCTCCTCATCTTATTTATTGTTCCTACAAGACTTGTCCCTTTTTTTCAGCTCTTTTGCGAGACCAATGGATGAAATAATTGTCGGTTGTGACATTTCGGCCTTTTCCCAGGTAAGGTTGCGTAGCTTCAATACCACATGATCTGCAACGCGCTCACCAACTACACGGGAGTCATCTTTGCAAGGTAAGGAAATCCGTTTATCAAGTACTGTCCTTATCCACGGCAAGCCAGTATTTTTGCCCATACTTGTCGGGTTTCGATGCCATGTACTGAGTGAAGGGCATCTAGCTTTGCTTGGAAACAACTGCTCGTCAATAGTTATAAAAGGCCCTGGCTTGTAGCAAACAATACAGTTATCAATGAATTTATTCCATACATAGGAAAACAGCGCAAATTTGTCAGTTTGCAATCGTTGAGAGTGACTTGATTTCTCGTCAAAGCGAAGATAGCGCAAAATTTCGCAAAACGGTCCTTGTCATAACTTTTTGACAAACGGAATGCAGTCCTTCGACCACATCCCGTGTACTGCAAGATTGCGCGAGCCCGACGTCCCCTCGCGTACATAACAGCGATAAAGGCTTCAAGTTGTTCAATAGTCAGGTCAAGTCATCATTCCCGGTCTGCCTACGTGCTTCAGCATTTGTACATTTTCTAATGTGTTCCAGAATCACTTTGTCCATCATCAAATGCCACGCACTAGCAGGGCTACCAGCACTAACACTTCGCTTTGCGTATCCAGTAGGCCCAGGGATTCCCTAAGAAGATTTTGTTCTACCTGTTACATGCAACCCAGGTTCAATAAAAGTTCACTCCGTTTAATTAATGCATTGCAGATGTGATAACAGAATAACGCAAACATGTACTATAAGGGTGTGTGTAAAAGAGCTTGAGATTATACGTAGTTTGTTCCTTTATTACGGCAATAAAATATATAAAATGTAAGAACTTACCGTGCTCATTGTTTATATCACTTTCTTCTGATGATGCTGCAGCCACCGGTGGAACAAAATCGTCATCCAGTCACTAAATTCACTGCATTCATTTTCAGACACGTCCTCAGGTATATCACAAAGTATTGCCGCTAGTTGCTCCGGCGTAAGACCTTTACGTCGCGCCATTACGATGACCGAAAGCAATTAGTCAAGATGCAAACGCCTCGACGCAAAAGCGAAGTTATGACAAGTCGCGACACGTCCGTGCCTGTCAGCTGGGAGCGCGCCGTACCACGCCGAATGACTCGGTCAGCGCCGCGTCGTCAAGCCAGGCAGCCAGCTAGAGACGCTTGGCATGAGTTATCCGCAGCGTCACGTGATCACATTTTCACCACAAAAATTTCCTTTGAAAACAAATAAATCTGTTTCACTACTAATAAATGTACCAAGTTGAAGTTAGAAAAGACGCAAAACATGCACTTTCTTTACGCACCTCCTAATATAATAAATAATAATAAAATATATTTTCATGTGTATAAATAAATGCAACGTAATATTATCTTTCCAAATTATAATTTAAAGGTAAAACACATTTTTAAAAAATAATATAAGCTCTAAAACTAAAACTAGTTACGAACATGTAGGGCGTCAAAATGACACCCTTCGGCATTTACGGTAAATTCGATTTTTAAGGCAAACTAACCAAGGATTTTTTTCATGTAGTAGTTCTGTCAAACCCTCCAAATGAATAAAAGCCACGAGGTATTTTTTACACAGGACCCGTCAAACGCCTGCTCTAAGTAAAAATGTGTGCAGGGTGTCAAAATGACACTCCGGCATTCTAGTGTTAAGAAACAAATAAGTTGTATAAAATTTCATATTCCCTTGAAACCGCTGATTTTATCGAATTCAAGTACCTTTTTATTGGAAAATAGTTGGGGAATAAACTGACAGTGTATTTAAGTTTGTTGCTTTGTCCCTTTAAGAGTTTCAAGACCCTTTAACCAGTGAGATAAGTGTAATCCTGACTTTCTACAACACTGATATACCTAATGGTACTGCGAAACTGAGCATCGATATAATTGACAGTCCACAAGATTTGCACTAACTTCTAAAATATAGTTTTGGAGCTATAATTAAAGTTGCGTTTTCAATTTCCAATGTTACACCTCTATAACTTTGCAAAGAAAGGCCGGAGAAAAAAAGTGATATGAAGTACTGACATTATTACAATACCACCTACTCATTTCCAAGTTTTGGCCTTTCATTACTAAGACACCCTGTACACTGGTTTCCTGAATTGGCATATAAAACATAAATAAAAATATAAGTAGCTTCAAAATTTAATTGTTGCACTATGTATATATTTAAAAATGGACTGTTTTATTTTTTAATTATTGTAACCTTCATAAGTAAACAATGTTATCTAAACGTATTGGGCTGTGATGGTAATTCGTATAAGGTGTGCTGTGGTATTCAACGGTTTTAAATTATTTAATAGATTGTTTGAAAGACTAGTAACTTTAATGTTTTATATCACAGACCTGCAACTGTTTATAGAACGCCTTGATGAAGTTTCAGCTAGAAACCATATATTGGCCTTAAAGTAATTAGGATTTTTCTTTAACAAACTGCCCTTATTGATTGACTTCCTGTAAATTATATTTACAGTATACAACTTGAAATTGATTGAAATTAATTATTTATTGATATATATATATATATATATATATATATATATATATATATATATATATATATATATATATATATAATACGTGTCCCAGATAACATTTCCAGCATGGATCTGCTTATTATAAAAGATACAGATTTGGTTAGATTAGATGAATTACTCCTAGGATTAGTGAAATTATACGACACTCTCAATCTCCAAATTTCCATGTATTTTAAGACTTATGGCAAGAAAAGGAAAATGTCAAATTTCTTTTCTTGTAATATCTTTTGTTATATTAGACATATAAATTTTATTTGCACTTTCTTAAGATATTTTTATGCTGAATTTAAATATCAATTTGGATTTTTATTTGCACTTTCTATTATTTAGTTTCAACTCCTAAATTAAATTTTTCTTATGGAACAAGTCGGCTTTGAAATAATTGATCGTGTTTTTTATCGTCTTTACAATGATATAGCACATGTACTATTACTTTTAAAACAACAAAGAAAATTTAAAAATATATTTTATTAAAGACTCTAACAATAAGCAGGTCGTGAAACATGAAAAACGACAAATAATAGATAACAACAAGAGTTAAGCAGGTAATAGTATTGGAGATAATTATCCAATTATAAAAGATGTTCAAACAATTGACCATTCCGTTCTAAACATAATTGTGCCCTGCGTAGTGTCGACGTAATTGCTCTTCGTAGTTTTTGGCGTTTAATGCTACCAAATGCTGCAAGGACAGCTTCACGAAGATCTTCGGCATTCTCAAATGTTTTCACGTACACTCGATTTTTACGTAGCCCCGAAGGAAAAGTCCAAGAGCGTTAAGTCTGGAGATCTGGGTGGCCATAAAATCGGCTCTCGACTACCAATCCATGAATTTGGAAACCGATTATTAAGATATTCGCTGATGATGTTTGAATTGTGGGTGTGCCATCTTGTTGGAAGCAGATATTAATATTCTCAATCAGTGGTAAATCATCAAGTTTGTTTTCTAAATCAGTTTGTAGTAAATTCAAATACCTTTCACTATTTAATGTTTCGTTAAAAAATATGGGCCCAATAAGTTTAGCGCATAAAAATATCTTAAGAAAGTGCAAATAAAATTTATATGTCTAATATAACAAAAGATATTACAAGAAAAGAAATTTGACCTTTTGTTTTTCTTGCCATAAGTCTTAAAATACATGGAAATTTGGAAATTGGAGAGTGTCCTATAATTTCACTAATCCTTAGGAGTAATTCATCTAATTTAACCAAATCTGTATCTTTTATAATAAGCGAGATCCCCATGTTGAAATGTTATCTGGGACACGTTGTATATATATATATATATATATATATATATCATATATATATATATATATATATATATATATATATATATATATATATATATATATATATATATATAAGGTGTCCCAAAGAAATTAATTGAAGTCATGTGTTCTAAACGCATACCCTCTTACTTTTTTTGTTTTATATCAAAACACTTGTAAATAAAATTTCATGACATTTGGACTACGGCAACCCGTGCCGACTTACATCGAAACATGTTAGTAGAGTACGTTTAAAGACTAAAGAACAATTGCGCAGAAACCAATTCTGTTCCTAATGTCAATACAGTATCCAACTAAAAAACGTTTACATTAAGTTCACACATTATTTACAGCTAATGTTTTTAGTTAGAATTTATTTCACATGATCGTCAAATTCCGAATTTATCCGAAGCGCACCTCAGTGTTCTTTAGTGCTTGAATAAAGTCTACCTGCGTCCTGCAGTCCTGCATATTTAGGCGAGCGCGCGCTTATGTGTTGCTGTTAATGCGTATATTATTTCTAGTTGTATTATTAGTAATCGTAGTGCCCTTAGTAAATGAACATGTCGGAGTCGGTGGAATTACGCAGTTTTAAACAGGGTATATTTTTATAAGGGGCCGTCAAACATCAAATGACGGGATCGAAACTTCCTTCCAATGGAAGTTTTGTTTCATAATATCCGTGAAGTGAAATTAACTATTAATGAAAGCGCAAATCTCGCTATTCGCGAGTGTGTTATTTTTTGGGAAAAGGCGCGAATACCTACCAAATCGTTACCGAATTGTGTGAAAAAACTTGTGAACTTATATCAAATTTGGTGCGATTTACAAAAAAATGCAAAGAAAACGCAAGACATATACAAACAGCATTAACAAGAATTTATAAACAATTTGGACAATTTGTTCGATATTTTACACGCCGATGCACTTCAATCAATTAAAATAGAGGAAGATAGATTTTTTTGCAGCGCCAGAGCGAGCCAGGCTGACCCGGTAATTTGGTTGGAGTGGATAAAAACTAGCTGATAAAGAGAAAAGGGCGCAACTACTGGCTATTGAAGGAGAAAACCGGCGAATGAAATATTTTGCCGCGTCAACTTTTTCAACATCGTATGAACTTGTACAGACCGATTCATCTTCCAGTTCCGATGAAAATATGGAATCATAATATGATCTGCCAAATGCGGTTGAGAACACACAACCTGAAAGTGGGACTACTATAACAGTTACGAAGAAAAACATAATTACCCCAAAATTAGTAGCTGCATTATACAGGTACCAATTAAGTATAAGAGACTGTTCATTCTTGAAGCTACTATCGAGGCACTTGGACATAATACGGACGGATTTCCGATAAGTAAGTCTTCCATCTAACGAATCCGTATGGAAAAATGAAAGGAACGCACTGAAGCCATAGAAGTTGATTTTAAAAGTGAGCTATCAGATATAACTGTTCACTGGGACGGAAAACTTTTGCCTGTCGTAGATGCCCGAAAATCCAAAGAAGAACGTCTTCCTACAGTAATTTCTTTTGGAAATAAGGTACAATTAATTTCTGTGCCATAATTGAACAATTCTACCGGTAAAGAGCAGGCTCAGGCTGTTTGGAATGCGATTACAGATTGGAATCTCGAAGATAAAGTGCAGATTCTCTGTTGTGATACTATGGATTCGAATACAGGTGATATCAATGGTGCCTGTGTGCTCCTAGAGCAAAAACTTGTTAGAGAATTACTTATTTTTGCTTGTCGCCATCATATTTACGAATTAGTGTTGAAATCCGTATTGGAAGTAAAAAATCAGTCAGTAACCGATATTGCGCTTTTCAAAAACTTTAGAGAAAATTGGAAATGCGTCGATCCCGATAAAATACAGTGCTATAGGCAAAACATGGAAATGTACTTTACTGATCCCGAAATTGAAAATCAGCTTAAACTCTATCGCAATGAATTGACAAAAAAAATACGATGTACTTATGTAATATGCTCATATACTTTCAGACAAGCACTTTTATTTTATTTGTATATTTAAATGTTGATTTAAATATTTAATAATTTTTCGTATTTTATTCTCATATAAAATTTTATATTTACTTTCACTTTTATTTTAGATGCTGATATGAAGTTAAATTTATTTTATAATCTCCATCACTTTCAAAAAAATAAACATCACATCCAAAATAACTGAAGGATTTTATTGACATAAAAAATGCTCATCACACGATGTTTTGTTATAGGTTAAAACAATTGTTTCTGAAATCTCAACTATACGTTGATCGCGTTTCAAATCCGATAATGTTAACGAAAATTTTAACTTACATGTTAACGAAAGCACTACTAGCACTATGACTTGTTAGTCACAAAAAATGACAAAAGCAAAAGAAAGCAAGAGCAAGAGCAAGAGAGCGAGAAATCAGGAGCAATTCCTTTTATACTTTTCTCATGGATACCAAATTTTAAATTTTTTTTCTACATTACATACAATAGATCTAGGTCTAAACAAAAGTGTTAAATTAACTAAAACGTAAATTATGCCATAACTTTTTCAAATCAATTCGGATTTGCTTTTTAAATATATTTTTGAAATCAGGGCAACTTTCTGCATAAAAAGACACCTCACATGCCATATTTCGCTTCAAGAATTTACATTTTGACAAACTAATACCTAAATTTACTAATATCCAACAAATTTTATATTTTACAACTAAACTAATTACATATTCAACTTCTAGATAAAAAACTGTATAATAATACACCTAATTCAACCCATTTTACCTAGTTTTAATAAAATTTCTACTTTCATATCTTAATTTTAGGTAGTTAACCCAACTTTTCTAATTTTATGTTTAGATTACACATTTACTGTTACTTTCTTTGTGAAAATGAGGGAAACCCACTATTATACGTTTCTATAATTTATTCTGAACTTATCTTATACTACAAAAACTATAAATTTGTAAAATTCTTAAATATAGTACTTAACCTAACTTTATACAATTTACTTTTAACTTGCGCTTTAAACGTCTATATCACTTGAAATATGTATCTAATATATTCATATATATATATATATATATATATATATATATATATATATATATATAATGTCTCTAACACAATCACTGTTTGTTCGTACTCTATAGTTCATAATTTTGTATTTTCACCTTTTCATATTGTTAACACATTTTGTAAATTTTTGTATACAAATTGTAATTATATATTAAATATCACATTGCACAAGTGTTGTTCATGTTCTTAGCTATGTTTCTAAGTTACTACCACTTTTTTAACACTTTATCTGTGATTTACCAATGTACTGTGTTCTTACCATAACCCTTTTTTTATAGTTCGCAGAGTTTATGCATTGTACCTATTACTACACATATTCTACACATTAAAATTATCGTACTTCATGTAATCAATATCTGTCACGTGTTTAAATTGCTTAAATAAATTGATTTAAATGTGAAATTTGCTCAATTTCTAACCATCGCAATATATATATATATATATATATATATATATATATATATATATATATATATATATATATATACACACACATATAATTAAATTAATTTAATCTTGATAATATTTGAAGTATTTCTTTTATTGGAGATTCCGCAAATTTTAATTTTAAACCATTTTGTGCTATCCAAGCTTTCGAAAATTTATTATTTTCTTTAACAAGGCTAAATTAAAATAACAGACATTTAGATTTAATAAGAAAAATAAGATAATTAAAGTTACATGCAAATTTAGTATAAATACAAAGATAAAATACCAATTTCATTAAAACTATATTATCTTTATATAATGTAAGGTTTATAACAAAAGGAAAAAGGCAGAAAAAATTGTGAAATTTATAAATTTTGATTTATTTATTAAATATTTATGTCAAGAGTTTTATGTAGTAGGTTAACAAAGTGTTATGGCCGAAATTTTAGGTTATTTAATAAAATAGCTTATAGAAATGAAATATCAAAAAACTTAGTAGTAAAAAATAAAGTAGCTATGTTAAAATTATATTTTGTTCTCGAAAATAAGTAAATAGGTGTCGCTATTAATAAATTGTTGAAATTTACGTACTTATTAATAAAAGTTTTATTTCAAACATTTCTAAAATTAAACGTTTATAATTATTATTTGCTAGTTGTAGAATTTTAATTTCTGCCAAATTTGGATAATGAATTTATCAATAGAACGTTCACTTAATGCACATGAAATTTTGTTTAACTTGATGTCACTTTTATGTTGTATTAATCGATCTTTAAGAACTCTACAGGTTTGTCCAATGTATTCTTTATTACAATTTAAACAAGGAATTTTACATACAACACCAAAAATTTTTAATGTGTCAATATTATCTTTTGTTTTATTAGATATTGTTTTGATATTATTACTATATTTGTAACTAAATTTTAATTGTTTTTCTTTTCTAAATACATTAATTATGTTGTTAGATAAATTTTTTATATCAGGTAAAGGTATCAGTCGGTGTTAAAGGCATTGTTAGAGTATTGTTTGTATTAACTCCAGAATTTGGGGTATTATATAGAAGTTTTTTTTAATTTACTAAAATATAATTCAAATCAAATTCAAAAATTGTCGCGCTTTATCCACTAGGGTCGTTTTTCGTCGGTAAAATTTCCCACCAAAGACTACAGATTTGAACACGCTCAGCCGCGTAATTTGTTTGTTATGGTCATTTCTGTTGAAACTTTCGGGTGCACGGACTTGATAATATTTTGTGAAAAGGCGGTGTAACTTCAAATTACAAAAATAATACATTCCAACAGCTCAATTGACATGGGATTCTTTGAGGTAGGTTGCTTGATCTCATATTTTGATAATAGTTAGATAAAAGTTCTACAGACGGTGTTAGTGGTTTGGCTGAAAAAAAATCCCCACATTTTACCTTTATGCAATTTTACCTTCATCTGTTTTTATTTTACTTTAACATTTTTTTGTACATTTTTGCATATGCTTGATTTTAGAAAATGTCACGACAAAACGATAAACAGAGAAGGTACAATCTCTCTTCAATGAGTGATGAACAAATTAAAATTTTAATGGATTCAGTTGAAACTGATGGTGAAAGTGAAGCTTTGGAGGACAGTTTCGAAGATCCAGATCATCATTGTGATGAGCATCAACCTGAAGATAATACAATAGCAAACAACTGTTTGCAACTATCGCTTACAGGTGCATTTAAATTTTCAATGCATGTTAACAATTTCAGTTTGAGTGACATTGATGAAATAGGACAAACTGTAAGTGCACTACAGAATAAAGTTGTTATTCCAGCACTTCAAGAACCACAACCAGAAGTGACAACGTCAACGCCACAGGGTGAAGCTGCAGTTCAAGTACGACTGCAAACTGAAGCAAAAACGTCATTTAGGCCAAAGAAAAGAGCTCGATCGCCATTACTAAGTGTAGAAGCTTCAGGGCTACATATATATATATATATATATATATAATATATATATATATATATATATATATATATATATACAGAGTAATCAACCTCAAGTGTATACCACGTGATCAAAATATTTAGGTTGGTACCACTGATTGGTAAGAAGCTGTATTGCTCTAGCTACTCTAGAGCATGGTTCGAGTAAAAACTACGATCAGTTTCAAATCTGTATGAAGGTCATTATTTTATACTTATTATAAAATATTATCTTAATTTAAATAATGACTATTTTGTATTTGATTAGACTGCATCCCTATAAAATACAACAAAATAAATAACATATTATCTAATGACTGGATTACATCATTACAAAATAATGAATCTTAAGTATTTAAATGTTATAATTTCATTATAATTAAATAAAATTTACAGTACATGTTTGAAAACGGCATGACGATTAAATTCGATATCTCAATTTGAAATTCAGAATATATAATTTGTCTTGATATAGACAGTTTGTAAATAACTCAAGAAAATACAAAAGTGAAAAGCGAATGTATAATATGACACACACTGACATAAAATAAAATGACTAAAACCACACTAAAATCCAAAGCAGCCAACTGCAAAACAACAACAATATTAACAACTAGGGATTTTGTCATACCACTACAGTACACTTGAGATTGGTCATGTTGTATATAAAACGAATGTAAACCTAAATGTACAGCTACAGAGGTATATGTTAAATATAATAATTCTTTACAATGTTATAAAGTAACTAAGATTCTAATTTTTGCTTTAAATTCAAATATTGGACATCTTATAAATAAAAGTCATGACCTTCACTTTCACTATCATCTTCACCCGACTCTCCGACATTGATAACTAGAGGTTCTATCATATCCTCAGCTCTTTTTGAACGTCCCACCACTGGCTCATTTCCTTTTCAGCATGTAAAATACACTTTTGCCACAGTTCTCCAGTTACTTGATTTAATGAATCCTTCCATAGCGATAAAACATGCTCGTCGATGAAGCCCTGCCTTCCAACGTTTTTGTTGTAATACTGTTTACAATTTTCCCACATTAACTCGATAGGGTTAAATTGGCAGTGATACGGAGGTAAACGTAAAATTTGATGTCCCCATTGATGAGCGATTTTATCAATTGCATATATTTTGGAACTTGTAAATGCTTGGCAATTTGTAATAATTCTACTTTCAGCATATCATTCGAATGAGGAATGTTGTGTTTTCTTAAAATTTGAAGAAGATCTTCTTTCTTCCAACTACTTGAAGGTAATTTTTCTATTAATATAGAATGATAACTGGCACTGTCAAGAATTATCAAACTTGGTTTTTCTGAAGTTGATAAAAGCTGTTCTTGAAACCATTTTGAAATAAATCAACGTTCATATTATCGTGGTAGTCTGCTATCTTACTTTTACTGGAAAATACCAATGATGAATTAACTATAAAACCATACTTGTTGCCAGCACTCAGTACGATAAAACTAAAATTTATTCGGTTAAAAATATTTTTAACAAATCGGACTACTTTAATTATCGTTTCCCTTCGCTTATCGGTTTGTTTTTGTGCTTTTCAAATCTTTATCATGCCATGATTTTCGAACGCTTCCTCTACTAAAATCCACGTCTGATCCAAAAGACAGGATCGTAACTAATTTCACAACCTTTATTAGCAAAATATTTTCGCAAATATGTTGCTCGAGAAGCAATATGAACCTGCTCCATTAAACACCTTCTTCCATCGTCAACTTTGAATTCAAAACCAATTTTGTGTAACAATTGTTTCAAACTCGTTTTACAGAAGGTAAATATTTTATCTTCTTTAAGTTCAGTTTGGAGTTTTTCGATAGTAATATGTGAGCCTAAAATTAAACTCCATTGCAACAATAATTTCTGAATTATTTACCAGTTGCATGCATGGTGTACATTTTTCGTTTCAAAACGTCTTTCACGTATTCGTCGACATCTTCTGACTTCGACTTTAAACGCAGCCTACGTTTTTCCGGTGAATCCGGCGCCGATTTCCCAGATTCTAAAGCGAGAGGTATTCTTGCCTTTGTCCGAGTTACTGTTTTTCGGAAATGCGGCATGCGAGAGCAGTTCGCTGCAACAATATTACATAAATATATATTTAAATAGTGACAATTATTAGCGTACCTGGATAATGAAAGTTAAAGGTAAACTTGGCCCCCATTATCGCGTTCCATCTCGAAATAATGCAGTATATTCATTAACATTACTTGAGTTTGGGTTTTCAAAGATTTACCTTTTAATCACATCATTACTTGCTGCAAAATAAATAAATGCATTCAATCATTTGGAAATACATTTTGCATTATAAACTTACCTCGTAATAGTGAATATTAATAATAATAGTTTACAAATGCAATGGAAACTAATAAATTACGAATCGAAAGATAAATTATTCTAACTACAAAACACGATACGATTATACGAAACGAAATACGAAGAATAATTTGAGATTAAATAGCCAAGAAGACATCTGACAGCGTCATGTGATTTGACTTTAGAATCGACATACGTTTTTATGTCCTGCATTTAAAATATATATCAGACTTAATATTATAACCCGTCTTTCTTTAAGATAAAGGGAAACAGATGCATTTCACAGTAATAATTATAACCCCATTCTCGAGTCCGCCATAAGACACCTCTCCCCGGTGCTACTATACACAGCCTCTAATAAGTACAACTTACAAAAAATGTAATAACAATAATATTTTTATTGAATTTCTGTATGGATATAAATATCTTTCAAACAAACTTAGTGAAGATGTATATCAATATTAAATTTTTCAGAATCACTATGGTAAAGCGGTACCAACAGAACTAAGTGATTTTATCAACTCATTAATAATATGCTTCATGTAAAGATTACATTTCTGATATTAGTTATTCATAATGACTACATGTGAGCTAAATTTATGATAAGTTGGCTAAAAACATGTATTTTTAACAACAGTCTGTCTACAAATAAACAGTACAGTGCGTCCCGATTTTGTTGTTTTAGTTGTTTTTTAAAGATATGTTATTATCAGAGATAGAAGTTTGCAATTTTCACATTTACGTACTATTTTGTTGACATAGATATCATGGAAAAATCGAAAATTTAGTATCTTATTTTGTTTGCGACTTATAGCCGATAGTCCATGTTTCTACACTTTTCTCAAGGTCTTATACCTCACTTAATACTATTATACTGATATATTTCGTCCACGGTACTTGAATATTGCGAAGTGCCGAATTCTGGGGCGTAATTAGAATTCTATTGGGGCTGCAGTTTTTGAGTAATAATATAAACCTACATTTGTTTAAATGGGAATCATAGTTGGTTTGTTAATCATCAGCTGCAGTTCTTTCTTAGCTTTTCAAAAATATAAAGTCGAAAATTATTTGGTAGTGAGGAATTACAAATAAAACCGATTCGCAAATTGTCGGATGCAACATTTGGTTCGGCATTATGACGCTTTTGATAAATTATGTGTTTCAAAAAACCCCATACAAAGAAATCCAGTATTAACTGATCTTGAGATCGTGACAGCCAAATTAACATCTTGCGCCCCCATAGGAGATAAGTTATTGAAAAGATAACATTGACAAGGGTAACTTCATTTCCTTATGAATAAATGAATCTTTCCTTGTGCGGTAGCGCTCATTAGGCACCATTGAAGTTAAATTTTACGACTCGATAAGAACCTAACCTAACCTCACTGCCGTGAACTTCGCCATGAATTAGTTTTTTCTTATGAAGTAATTATACGCCAATTATGGCCCGCTTTATACCGCCAAAATAAAATTTTGCACCACGATAAGAAACAAGTTATTGTAAAAGTTACATTGACACGTCTAACTTCAGAGCGGCTAAATTCTGCCAAAGACAAGACAAATTTATTCATAAAGAAATGAAGTTAATCTTGTCGATGTTATTTTTGCAATAACTTATTTCCTATGGAGAAGCAAAACTTTATTTTAACGATGCAGAACTGCGCATAATTATTTTATGCAGAATTTCACGGCCAGGGCCGTTTCTAAGGTATTTACCGCCTTTGTGCGAAAATAATTTTAAAGCCCCCTAACTTCTTGTTAGCCATAACTTCCTTGAACCAATTTTACCGTGGAAATGTCAAAAAAGTAAATTGTATTTCGAAAAAATAAGTCAGCAGGAACTTATAAATTAACGTTAATATGTATTTATACTTGGATAGATACAAAAAAGTTGGAATAACCTTTGATTGATAAATCGACAAGAATAGAGATTTATACTAATTAGTACTTATAATTATTAATACATTCTTATTATAAAAAATTTAAATAGATTTTGCTTTTCTTGCTTTTGTTAAAGCAAATTCTGAAATAATGTCGGATACTCCGATATCTTCAGAAATTGTCTTTTCTATAATAATAATAGATAAGTCTGATAACCTTTCTTGATCCATCGCAAGTAATTTTGTATTATTTTAAGTTTAGAAAAACCCCTCTCTCCGCTAGCAACTGCTATCGGTAATGTTAGAAAGATTCTTACAGCAGTTTAAGGCATTCATTCCAGACGAAGTATAGGATGCAATGCTGTCAATTTCATCGCAAATATTTTGAGTAATAATATCTTTTTCATTTTTAAACAGATAAAATAACATGTTCGCTATAGATTTACATTTTAAAGACCTATTTACTTTATCCAAATTAACGAAATTATTATGTTGTTCAGAAAATCAAAAACTACGCGATGATTTTTTATTTGTTCGAACTTTTCTTCAATCTTTGTTAATGCAGTGTCCAATATCGCAAAATAAAAATTAATTTTTAATAAGTCCTGTAGATATTTTGGAGTCTCATCCTTGCTCTTATAATTAAATGATCGTTTTCTCCTTTTAGGACTAGTAATATTAAGTGGTGGAAATGAAGGGCGCAACCGATGTTCTCGGCAACATTTTTTGCTTCTTCTAAAATATTATTCAATCTTTTATCTGATCTCATATCATGTAAATATGCCTTAGTTTGTTGCAGTAATAACATAATATTTGATAGGGCAGTACCTTTTTCCTGCATTGTTTTGCTTACGACGTTGGTTTTGACTAAGACGTTA
Source organism: Vesta saturnalis (assembly GCA_036346205.1). NCBI lineage: Eukaryota > Metazoa > Arthropoda > Insecta > Coleoptera > Lampyridae > Vesta > Vesta saturnalis. The sequence goes on along the minus strand of JARFJB010000145.1, from coordinate 2,057,068 downwards.
TACCATATTAGTATGGAAAATATGAACGAAAGGTTTACTTTTTAACAGTAAAGAATTTGCCACATTTCTTGTATCAGATTCCCTCGTATTATCGGAATAGGGCGTATATAAAGCATCATTTTTTAAAATCTAATTTGCGCCTAAGAACTTTTAGTGCATCGATTCTGCTTTACAGCCTAGCATCCGAAAGGAGTTTTAATCTTAAAGTAGAGATTGTATCTTTTAATATCTACCAACGTTTAATTGATGCAGAAAAGAAAACGTATAGCTCTTGTACAATTGCAAGTTGGGTTATGCCCAATTCTACTAAACATAACTTTATCGGATAGTACGGAAGGCCAATAACCAGGATCCTTATAAATATCGTCTTTATGCACGATTAATTCTTCTAACAAACACTGGCCTTCTGACATGTTCTTGACCATAGACTCAACTGTTTCAGGATTTGTATCTTAGGTTAAACCAACTTTCTTCAGAATTTTGATTAATGAAGATGGTTATTTCTGAGTCTCGCCCATATCGTCATTGTGATCTCGTGATGTAATTTCTGTTGCCTCTTACGGCCTTCCTGAGATTAAAAATGATCTCAATGAGTCAGTTGCCCTTTTGGCTAACTCTTATTTTTCTAGCTTTTCTGCTTTGAGCTTCAGAAAGCTCTTTCCGATTAATAGACATCTATTTAGAATAAAATTAAGTATGACATAAGGTGTCAATACACTTATTGTAATGTAAGAGTTAAAATGTTCGGATACATTTCGATAAAGATAAATCTTTGCAAAACAATGTTCTGATGTTTCGATATATTAATTTAGATTCAATATTTTGCAAAAGAGCGATTCCATTTTAAGTTTTCTAATTGATAAATCAAAATATTTAATTAACGTTTTGTTTTAAAGCATTTAAAAAATATTTGCGTTTTTTTACAAAAATCTGTCATCTAGATATGTCAATTTATCATATTAGTAACGTAACTGTGCATGAGAAAAAAATATACCATAATGTGCACTTACGTTTAATAAATTTACAGTCACCGTAACTGAATGATAATCACAAAATTGAACACAAAAATTAAACACCAAGAAACAATATTTTAATGTTGTTGACACTGATACGTTCGGAATCCAAATGACAAATTTCAACGCGTATTTGTAACGTCTAGTTTTAAACCTTATTTCCTGCAAACCCCTGCACACGGAAAACTAATGACGACGCGATCGAAAAAAACACAGGTTCCAACAAGTTACGAAGTAAGAAGTAACGTTATGTTTTTAAAACAAACGTTGACTTCTTTACAGTAATTTAATTTTTATTGAGTATTTTGTTATATAAGGCCTTAGTATAATTATTACAATTTTATATTAAATAGACAAATACTGTCTAAGAGTGAGAAGTGTTTAAAGGATATAGTTAAAATATTGAATCGAATATGAAAACTGCAAAATTTACTGACGATATATGTCTACCCGTGACAGTAAAGACTCTAAACAATAATGAAAGAGAACTAGGGCAAGCAATAAATTTTTTTTTTTTTTTTATTTTTATGTTTCTACAATCTGTCATTATGAGACATTCAGTAGATGATTTAACATACATAGAATGAAATGAAATATGAAAATCATGTAGGAGTTGCATCCATTGATTACACTCCTTTATTAGCTTAGACTAGTTTGACGTAAACACACTGAGGTTCTTAACGGTATACGTGAAGCTGTCAATCCCTATTGTTCAAACCGGTGGAGTAAGTCTGATGGTTTAAACCTTTTTAACCGCGGCTGCACTTCATTGTCATGATCAAGTAATCCCTCTACTAAGGTGTTGGGATGAGCACTGATGCGGTCACTATACCGCGCACTATATTTTTGAATTTCATCATTAACCGTAGAAATTGCAAGATCGCGTCGTAACGTTTCGTTGGGGACGTACCATGGTGCGTTTACTATGGCCCTAAGTACCTTTGATTGGAATCTGCGTATGATTTCGATGTTAGATGTACTGGCTGTGCCCCAGAGTTGGATTCCGTAGGTCCAAATGGGCTTTAATATGGCTTTATATAATAGTAATTTGCTTTCTAACGAAAGCTGAGAATTGCGCCCTATCAGCCAGTACATTTTCTGAAGCTTCAGTCCAAGTTGTTTCCGCTTGGTCCAGATATGGGTTTTCCAAGTTAACTTTCGGTCTAAGTGAATGCCAAGATACTTTTCGCTATCCGCCTGAGGGATTTGGTGGTTGTTAATTGACACTGGTGGGCAGGTTCCTCTTCTTAAGGCGTAAGTTACTTGCACTGATTTGGTTTCGTTGATTTGAATATGCCATTTGGTACACCATTGTTGTATTTCATCAAGGTGTGTTTGTAGCTGCTGGGAGGCCTGGACTGGGTCAGTGTGCGATGTAAGTACAGCCGTGTCATCGGCAAATGTAGCGATCTTGGTATCTGGGGTTGTCGGAAGATCCGCCGTAAAGATTAAGTACAATATTGGCCCCAGTGCACTGCCCTGGGAAACTCCCGAATTAACAGGGTATGGGTTTGTTAGCGCACTGCCATGTCTGACCATGAATTGTCTATTCGAGAGGTAAGATTTAAGGATTTCAGAGTAGTGTGGTGGTAAGAGTGTCTTAATTTTAAAGAGGAGTCCTGCATGCCACACCTTGTCAAAGGCTTGTTGGACATCAAGAAGTGTTGCAATACAGTATTTTCGCTCTTCGAAGTCTTGAGTAATTCTGGCCACTACCCTGTGGACTTGCTCGATTGTGGCATGTTGTTTTCTAAATCCAAATTGATGATTAGGAATAATATGATTGACCAGTAAGATTGGAGTAAGTTTTCAGAGGAGCATTTTTCCAACACTTTCGATAGCACTGGAAGCAGGCTGATCGGCCGGTAGGAAGCAGGTTGGTCTAGAGGTTTTCCTGGTTTTGGGATTAGAATTGTAATTGCTACTTTCCATGACTCAGGAAAGTGACGGAGGCGTAATACGGTGTTGAAGAGGTAGGTTAGAAATTGATAGCCTTTTTGTGGCAGCTGTTTGAGGATATGGCCAGTAATTAAGTCTTGACCCGGTGCTTTTTGCGAATTTAGGTTCGTATGAATGGTGGTTACTACCTGGGTGACTTTGAAGGGTTTGATTGGGAGGCTCATTTGATACGGGATTTCTAAGAAGTTTTGGATTTCGTCATCAGTATCTGCTCCTGTCGGAAATGGTGTGAACACCTTCACCAAGTGTTCTGCAAAGGTCTGCGCTTTCTCTCTGTCGCTTTTTGCCCAGGAGTTGTTGGGAGTGCGGATAGGTGCATTATGTTGTTGTGGACGCTTCAGGTATCGGGTGGCTTTCCAGAGGGAATAGTCATCTGTCTCGAGTGGCGACAAGTTCTTCAAATATTGTTGGACATTTTGATTGCGAATGTCGGATAGGAGGATTTTAAGTTCAGCGGTAGCCTGATTTAGGGCTCTTTTGTCGTTTGGGTACCGCGTTGTCTGCCACCTCCTGCGTAATCTTCGTTTTTCTGCGATTTTGCGCTTGACGATAATAGGACAGTTTGTTGCAGAGATGTGGTTGACAAGGTGAGGTGTGGCCTGGCGAGCTGCTGTTTGTATGACCTGCGTGACATGCGATACTGCATCTTCTAAGTCTTGTGGGGATTTTAGTGGAATGTCCGTATTTAGGGTGTCTTGAACTAGGTTTCGGAAAAGAGTCCAATCAGTCCGTTTGTTAACTAGTGTAGGTGCCTTTTCTTTGTGGAGAGCTGTTGTGCCCAGTGTTACTATTAGGGGTGAGTGGTCAGTTGAGAGGTCGAGACAGGAACTTATGTTTAGACGGTTTTGATTTACGTTTTTAACAATACAGAGATCCAGCAGGTCTAGTTGTTTAGTAAGGTCTGTCGGCCAGTCTGTCGGTTCGCCTGTAGATAGTGGTTGTAATCCCAGGTTATGTACAGCCTTCAGCATTTCTCTGCCTTTTGTGGTGCTTAGTCTGGACCCCCAGTGGACATGCTTTGCATTATAATCGCCGCCGGAGACAAATCTATTGCCTAGTGTTCGGAAATAGTGTTCGTAAGTTTCCTGTTTGTTGTTGTGTCGTGGAGGACAGTAGACTGCTGATAAAGTAAGGGGTCCTGTCCAGTCTTCAACTACTATGGATGTGGCTTGTAAGTGAGTTATATTTGGGTAGTTCATAATGCTTAATTTTGGTCTTGATGAGTATGGCGGTGCCAGCATGGGCTGTTCCATCTGGGTGTTTTGTTACATAAAGTGAACATCCTGGTATTGTGAGATAGCTGCGATCCGTAAAATGTGCTTCTGAGATTAGAACAATGTCTAAACAGTGATGAGTAATAAAAGCTATGAGTTCTTCTTTGTGATTTATTAGCCCATTGGCGTTCCAGACAGCTATCTTAATGTGTTGGTCCATTGGTTGTTCTAGCTACGATTGTGGTTAGCAGGTTCATCATTGTGCTCATTTGTTCCACTAATTGTTTAATCATTTGTTTTAAGTCAGGTCATTAGTGTCGTTTGGCGGTCTCAGGGTAGGTGGTGGAATGGCATTGTTGACTTTCTGTTGAAGAATGTTGGTTGTAACTTGGGCATAAGTTTCACCTGGCTGATATACTCTAGGAGGGACAATTAGTTTTGCTCTCGGTGGAATGAAGGTTCTTTGGTACAGGTCTTTGTAAACAGGACATCCTTTGTAACTTGCAGGATGATTTCCATTGCAATTTACGCAGGTGACATCTTTGTATTTTGTCGTGTGCTCGCATTGTGAGGTGGAGTGAATGCCAGTGCATTTAACGCATCTAGGTGTTCTATTGCAAAAGTTCTTTGTATGGCCGTGTTTTTGGCACCTGGAGCATTGAGGAATTGTTTTTTTGGTGCGTGGTGGTTCAAATTTTACTATGGAGTGTAGGAGGTTGGTGATGTTGTAGACTTCTTTATTATTGTTTGACGGTTTTAGGTCCACTACAAAGAGAGGTAGTTCTTTTTTTGTTGCAGCTTGTTTTACGTTCCATAAGTTCGTTACCGTGTGTCCATGTGTCTGGATGGCCATTTTTAATTGTGTCGTGTCGGTAGATGGGTGTAGGTTTCGGAGAAAACTCGAATCCTCTTTCTTGTTTAGTCTGGTATGTATGAAACTCGGTGTTTTTTTCTTTCAATCCTTTTGTTATTTGTGTATATATTTCTGGAGTTTTTGGGTGTATTTTAATTTCATCGTTAGGAAGGGCCTTCAATATGTAGGCATCTTTGGCTATGTCTTCCAAGAATGTAATTAGGGGTTCGATTGATTTGACGCCCGAAACAAAGATCGGTGGAGGTTTTAATTCGTTTTTTACGGAGGAGTTCGTTTCTGTCTCGTTCGTGTCGATGTTTTCAAGTAGAGTAAACCGGTTGTGAGGGTTTAACCAGTAGTTCGCAGTTTTAACTTGTTTCGTCGAATACGTTTGTTTATCTGAAGACTCGTACCTAATCCGTTTTTTGGTGCCGACTACTTGCCATTCTGTATCTTGTGATGTTGATTGTTGGTTGTATGGTGGTTGGGAATGATTTGTCGCGGTATTCTGCAGTTGACGTATATCTTGAAAAGGAGGTTGCGGGAATGTATTGTTTATGTTTGGCTGGGTATAATAATAATTTGGCTGAGGAAATTGCATTTGTTGATCTGTTTGCATTGGAATGTATTGTTGTGCACTTGGCGGCGGTACGGCCGCATTATGATAATGATATGCCATTTAACCGTGTGTTATTTAAAACCAGAAAATCGACAAGTAAATTCCAGCAGTAAAATAATTCAAAATAATAAGTAATAAATGTGGATATCTTACGATGCGCGACCCGAGGTCGCGCGCTTATCTTCTTGTTGCCTGAGTCCAGCTGCGGTCGGACACAACCTTACACTTCAAAACACGAACAACAACTAAGCAATAAATGGTATTTACATAAATTGAAGAAGAGGTGGGTAGTGGGTTAGTCGTGGCGCCGAAAAAAATTATATTCCTACGCTTTAACAAAAAATGACTTGAAAATTAATTTAATTAAATTAATTTGTGGCATTAGAGGGGAGGGGGGTGGCTTGATTTATTGTACAATACGGCATAAGTGCCTATTAACTAAAGAATAAAGGAGTATTTAGAAATGCTGTGCTTAGACAAAACCTTGGACATAGATAAAGCACTTGTTATGTGCCAATTCTCTGATATCGTTACCTTAATTTCAGTTTTGAATTTGTGTTATTATTGGTAAATATATTAACATTACGTTGGTATTTTTAGACATATTTTTTCTTTCAATAATTTAATTTTGGTTTATGTTGATAATTTCTCTTTAGTGTACATAATTACGAATATTACGAATATCATTTCTGTCTGTTCCACCTTACAGTACAATACGTTATGATTTTTACTCCCTTGTATAAGATATGTAAAGATTTTTGGTTACATTATTGTATATATTATATTTAATAGGGAAAGCCCTGGCATTACGAATTGAGAAACACCCCATGCGTTAATGAAATTAGTATCATAATTGATGGTATAGTAAATCGTGGTAGATGACGTCATTAAATACATAAAATGGCGTGCGTGATAATGCCATTTTATCTTGAAAATGGAGATACCTTTGTTTTGTATCAACACCGCATGCTGTGGTTATGCCAATGTCTGCTTTCGTGGTCCAAACTTGCTTTTGTAGTCCCAACATCTGATTTAGTGGTCTGGTGTACATTTAGTTTATTTGTACATTAACACCTTCACTGCCGATTCGTATGATGTCTGTACCCCAGAAGTCGACTCAAGATTTTTTTACATTACCAACTTATTTATTTTTTTATTGCAATATCATTAACAATTTTGACATTTTGAAAAACCAAAGGCCTTTTGGCCGTATGACACAACATATGTGTCATCGGTACCTGACACTACATTTCCTCGAGGAATTCCGTGAGAATTCATGGTGTGATGTTATAATTCTTACAGAAAACTGTAAACAAGCTTACGTGGTACAGAATTTAAACTTTAATTCACTAAAACACAAATATCAAATAAAGAAAATGTCCCGAAAATACATAAAAATATAAAAAAATCGGGTTGTTTACTTTTTGTGATATTTTTTGAAACAGTCGCCCAAACCAAGACCAGGGCCGTTCTCACGTGCTGGGCAAATGTATGGTGTCGCCTTTCTTATATTATTCTGATAACATACCCTACACCTTTTCCTTGGCTGCACACCCTCTTTCTTTTCTATATTTACAGGGCAGTGGTCTGAAACTGCTTTGTTTCTTGTAGGCGCTGTTTTTCCTTCCAACAACTTTTTGATTATACGTATTCGATACTCATAATATTGCAGTTTATTGTTTGCGCTATATTTCTTGAATAAAAAGAGGTGTTCAGGAACATGATAGAAATAAGGTGAATACCCAGCTTTTTTTACCAGCGCAACGTATTTCTTTCGCTGGGATAATACGCCAGTATCTGCTCTTGTCGATCAATACCTGACATGTTTCTTTTCAACTTCTACCATTTCCTCTTCATATTCTGTTGATAGGAATAAAACCTCCCTTTTATCCCGCTACTTGCTAACTACAACCCCACTGCAATACATGGTTTTACTTTCACCCCTTTTCAATTTTGCCAATTCAATTTCTCTGGTTTCATTTTTGCTGCGTTTTCTAAGAGTTCCCGTGACATGGGTTTTCCTCTCAAGTAGCTCTTGACATAGCGCGAAACTATTATAAAAATTGTCCATGTATAGACGATGGCCACTGTCTCATTAGAGACCCAATTTATCACCTTTCCCACTGTACGCGCTGCATTTTAAAACTAAGCAATTCGGTTCCGCTAAAATATATAATTTCATCCCGTATTTGTGGCGCTTTCCTTTCATAAACTGATGAAATACTAACCTTCCACGCCACGACACATCCACTCCTCCAGGCACAAATCTTTTTCAGGGTAGTATACTCCCTTCATCTTATTATTAATATATTCTTGCACATAACGAATCTTATGTAAACGATCACCGAAACCGTCATAATCAGCAGTTTTTGGGTTTGTGGGAAAGTGCAGACACCTCATTTTAAGTAAAAATTGGTTTCGACTTATGTAATTTTGAAAAACGGGTATATTATACAACTCATCCGTTTTCCAATAATATTGTAAACGATTAATTTGGATGTTACCCATGTGGAACCATAAAGCAAAGAAAATTTTTATCTCTGGAAGAGTGATACGTTTCCATACCGTTATTCGAGATTGGTATATAGTTTTTGGGTCTAGCAAGACATCCACTGCATATAAATTACTTTGTTCGACAATATGCATGGAAAAGCCGTCAGTCAGCAGCATAGAGAAGAAATCATACGGTTCATTGCCTGGATACGGCACAAATAGACCGGGATTACCATAAATGGAAGGCACCTTAGGTCAAGTGTATCTGTCCAAACGAATAATCGGTAGCCAGAATTTTCATCGGAAATGTGTCCTATATTTTCAGCACCTTCTCAGAACAAATTCTTCTGGGATTAGGAGGTCCTGGAATTGATGGACCCATAACAAAACCGCAAATTCACAAAACTGAAAACCGCAACAGTAAACCTATACGCTATAACGTTCTTAACAGGCTGGTAAACATACAGCAACATCGGATGAACGCCGACGACGTACTAATGCTTGCTATTGAATCACGTCCGTGGCACAACAGATGTGTCATCGGCTCCCGCCGAGAAACTCCGATGACACACACGCTGTGTCATTGGCATTGAACGTGTTATATTGGAAATTAATTACGTTATCGTACCGTATGTTTATCCTATTGATAAGAAAAAAGTTCTCAAACTGCAGTTGGGTTTCAAAACACATTATGTTTATTTTGAGTCCAAGAAAATGTAAGTACCTATCCTTTTAATGCAAAGTACGTTTTAAGTAGATAAAAATTCAGTATAGTGTTTTGATACGATGTAATGAAAAGAAACAGCTGACTTCGATTAACATTTTCTAAGATAAATATATTTGAGTGCATAACCTTGTAATTGTAATGTTTGTTGACATAGGTCAAGTAGAGGTTATTATTAAAGGGTATAAAGTGTTGATCGTATTTCATTATGAATTCCATGTAAAGATAGGCTATAAGCTTGTACAATTGGTGTTGCGTTAAAAATTAGATAATATCATAAAGCTTTACGAGAACTATCGTTTTAGTTAGTTTTTGAGCTCTCAACTTATAGTAAAGTGTCGTAAGCAATGTACCTTGCTGAGCTAGACCATGATGCAAACTTACCATTTTAACTTTTATCCCGGCAAGTCTGTTTAGTAACGCAAGCGGACAATGTGGGTCCGATGGACCCACCTTCTTTAGATACACCTTTTTTATTACTCTCTTGTACTAAGTAGTTATTACTGGAATATATTTACAAATTAAGCTTACATAAACATTATTATATAAAAGAAAACAATTTTTTTTTTTTTTTTTATGATTGTGGACCTGAACAGGCTAAATAAGGCCTATCGTGCTAAAGCACTCAGGAACACTTAGGAGGATGGATAGAGGGATAATGAATTGCCAATAGATGCCTACGAACAGCTACCTTAAATTTTCTCATATCATAAGTGAGAGGGAAACAGGAACTAGGGAGATCATTCCAGAGTTTAGAAGCCGTGTAGAAAAATGTGGATTGCGCCCGTTTGGTACGACAAGTGGAGATTTGTACTGCATACTGATGATGTGAATGAGCGAACCGAGTGTTTCTCGCAAAGATAGCCGGAGATGGTATCAAAGAATGTAATTCACCAGCACAATAACCGTTGTAATAACGATAATACAAAGAAAGAACTGAAACCATCCCTCTATGCTCAAGGGACTGTATGTGAGAAGTTAAATACGGGTCATTTACAAGCCTAATCGCTCTCTTTTGAATACGATCAACGATATCGAGAGCGTATTGGGGAGCATTAACCCAAAGGTGAGAATTATATTCCAGATGAGGCCGAATTTGGGCCTTATACAGCAGAAGGAGTTGTCGAGAGGTAAAGTACTGCTTAGATCTGTACAAAAAGCCTATTTTACGAGCAGCTGTTTTGGTAGCTGACAGAAGATGGTCAACCCATGAGAGATTTGAAGATACAGTCATACCCAACAGAGTAATAGAGTCTGAAAACTTAAGAACTGAGCCATTCATACTTACAACAGGAAATGATCGATCTTTTTTGGCGGACATAAGGCAACACAGTTATTACAGATAATAGCAGTGACAGAATGTTGATTACAAACATTTTTATAGCATTTTTCACAACATTGCCTTTGTTGTCCTTGCATTCCTTGCGCTTCGTTTACAAAAATACGAATAGTTCCCTAGTATTAAATGACTGGATATATATATATATATATATATATATATATATATATATATATATATATATATATATTCTTTGAAAATAAAATCCAAATTCTTGAATAAAATAGAATTACAAATAGATATTCTAAATTCACCACTAATAGCAAATTACTCATAATCCATAAGTAGGTAATGACTAAAAGACAAACTTGTACATTATCTAACTGCCAAATGACTTAGATTACTCTACAAAAATTCCATACTAATTGCATTTTTCATAACAATTAGCCTTGAAAACAAAGTAACTCTCAAATCCGCTAATTATTCTGATAAATATGTAATCAATTATGAAAATATTATATACATGAGATGAATCAATTGTAAATACCACGCGAGGGTCCATTGGACTCACATTGCCCGGTTACGTAAGTTTTATGTAACGATAATTATTTATTGAAAAGTATATATATATATATATATATATATATATATATATATATATATATATATACAGGCTGAATCTTATCTAATCCGCCAAAATTAAAGAAGTACTAGAACTCCTCATTATAAGCAAAAAAGTTCATATGTATATGGGTCCGGAAATACTTCGTTTCCGAGATACAGGGTGTCAAAGTTGAAAAAAGAAATCGCGTTTTCTTCAATATCTTTCGACTGTTTCGAAATAATTTCATGAAATTACGATGGTTTTTTGAAATGAAATATTCAAATTTGTGGTCCATTTAGTTGTGGTCTCTAGAGGGCGCCAGCGGCAACCATTTCGACCCCTTTAAATCGTTGCAATTTTTTGTGCTACACTGTATACCATTTTGGACTAGAAAAATCGATTCTCCTATCTTTTCTGCTAAAAAAAGTTATATTTTAGTGATGTCGCTAGGAGCAACCGTTTCTGAGAAAAACACATTTAAAACTCACAATGTTTATTTATTTAAAACTTGTAAGGAGCACTAAAATATCCAATATTAAAAAACAAGAGAAGAAATTAATATTAAAAATAAACATGTTCTTTTGATAACAACTGTTCAAACAACTGTCCCCAAAAAAAACCCGTATACGAAATTTCATGAAATCATTTCGAAACAGTCAAAATATATTGAAGAAATCGCGAATTCTTTTTCAACTTCGACACCCTGTATCTCGGAAACGAAGCATTTCCGGACCCATGTACATATGAACTTTTTGCTTATAATGATGAGTTCTAGTGCTCCTTTAATTTTGGCGGATTAGATAAGATTCACCCTATATATATATATATATATATATATATATATATATATATATATATATATATATATATATATATATATATATATATATAAAAGCAAGGAAGGAAAATTGTTATGTTTATGTTTGAATTTTTCAAATTTGACAAAATTGTTTACTACATCTTTAACAATTTTTATCAAACATTACTACTGACGAAGATAACTGTAAGTGTTATCGAAACGTTTAGATTGTATAATTTAAAGTACACCATTAAAAAATCCCAAAAAAGATAAGTATTTTATTATTACCATTTTAATGTTCAAATCACAATCACTACATTTTTTATTTGTTATATAGTTCGATAACTAACATCACCTTAAGCGAATCAAAATATCTGACTTTTAATAATCAACCTAATCTTTTTTTGTATGCTGAGGGTTTGAAACATATGTACTATATGCATATTATGTTTCTTTCATGGTTACTTTTCGAATTTTTCTGTAACCGGCTATCTACCATCGTCCTTCTGTTTGCCCCCACTCCTGGAATTGCTGCATGTGTGCACCAGGTCGGAACGACTTTATTCACGGCTGTAAAATTAGCCGCGTCCATTCCATTTTTGCGATAACCTGTTTCCTTTAGGGGTGCAAAATTTAATGTTAACGGCGTAAAACAGCTCATAATGGGTGTCTAATTATCGCACAGGAAAACATTAATCTGTTCATAAGCAAAGAAAGTTAGCTGCGTCGATGTAATTTTCGCAATAATTTATTTCCGAAAAATTTTATTTTAGCATCACAGAACAGTACGTAGTTGGGTTCTAATTATTGGATAATGCCTTGTGCACCTGTAAATATAATTTTTCAATACCTTCTTCCGTGTAAGGGCGAAGAGCGGCACATAATGGGTGTCCAATCATCGCGCAAGAAAAGATAAATTTATTCGTAAGGTTATCAAGTTAGCCTTGTCCCTATAATTTTTTAAATAACTTATTTCCTATGGACACGCAAAATTTTATTTTAGCGGCGCAAAGCGGCACATAATTGGCTCCTGATTACTACATAAGGAAAAGTTGATTTATGCAGACATTTACTAGAGTAATGTTAGCTGCCAGTGTCATTTTATAATAATCTCTTTCCTATAAGGGCGCCAAATTTTTTTTCAACACCGCAACATTGGGTGTATTTCTTATCACTCTGGTTTTCGTTGGAGGTTAATGGTTCTTTACTCGAATATGGATAAGGTTGTTCGGACCAATTTCTGTTTCTAATTTTAAATTTCTTAATTATAATTTTCTTTGTTTCTTGAAATAAAATTGGGACTGAACAAGCTTTTCCAATTGTATTTATGTAATTTAATCAAACAGGGGTTTGGATTCAGTGTCGTTAAACGAAAGGCAAGCTGAATTATTTCTTTCTTATAACTGGTTTAATAAGTTTATTAAATTGGCCTTTTCAGGCTAAGCTACGTAAGATCTTGTGTCGGCCGGATGGGGTACTGCAACGGCTAGGTCTATCTTTATCCGTGGGTTCGTTTACTGCCTGTACTCTTGTAAATGGTAACACTTGCTATATCTTAGGTCAACTTACTTTACCAATAACTATGGAGTCTAAAACAATTATGTTAGACGTACTAGTGGTGCCTGAAGTACCTCATAAATTAATTTTAGGTATAGATTAGGGGTTTGTATTCAGTGTTAAACGAAAGGTAGGCTGAATTATTTAATTATTTATTTCTTATAAGTAACTGATTTAATAAGTTTATTAAATTGGCTTTTTCAGGCTAAGCTACTTCCCCTCGTAAACTTATTTTAATTTATATATTATTTTATTATTTTCTTTGTGTGAATTGTGGGAATTCCAGAAAGTAAATAAATTTACATTTCTTTTCCTTTTTTTTTCTCTTTAAAGCTTGTGGCTTCCATTTCGATTCTTTCCTCTCTAACCAAATTCCCACTCCAACTATATTATCAATACCTCCAAAACAACAATACAATCCCAGTGCTCTGCAATCTTTCGACCGTTCGATTGAGTTTTGGCCGAGCTGACTCATTCCTCTTATTTTGTGCAGAGTGGTGGTTAGGCAAGTGGCATAAATTTTGGTTCCCAACCTGAGCACAACACCCAAGCAACCCACGAAAGAATAGCCTGACTCCAAACTCCCACGTGAGCCCTTCGGCAGTCGGCCAGTACTAGGAAAAATAAAGAGAAAAAATAAATAAAAGGAGAGCACATCGTGAAGCGATAGTACTTCCAACAAAACAAACAAGAAAAAAGCAGGAGAGAACAAAAAAGGTGCATTACTATAGTTACCAAAGAGTCATCTGTTCTTTTACTGATATCGAATAATGATGATAGTGGCGATTGAAAAGGAAAGAAATTAATTTGAATGAATATAATACATTGGTACTAAATGAAACCACTTTTATAAATCAATATACTATATAATACAATTACTATAATCTTTCTACATGCAATTGAAAATATAAATCAATATTTCCCCTTAATGAGTGTGCTTACAAGTAGAATAAAATATTCAAGCTTTGGTCTTCACACGCACGTGCTATAATTGGCAACTTACAACATTTAAAAAATTTCATAGAGTCAATATTAATTAAATATTTACGTCTGTTCTGTGAAATTAAAAACCTTGAACACGATTTTTACTTCCAAAAGAAGATGATTCCTATCTTGTTAATAAAATTTCATTTTTATTCAATTTTAAGCTTCTTTCGAACAAGTTTGAATTATTATCTTCTCTGAAAGCCATTTAGTGTTAATGTGTTTTGCATATTTTCAGTTTTAAAAGAATGAAAACTAATCAACGCTGTACTTTGAATATTATTATTGTCCGTTGACCTGAAACTTTGGTGAGAAAAGATGTGGTACATTATTTCTTATTAAATTTTTAAAGCTTTTGCAAAAAAATGTGTCCTTTATTAGCTTCTTGGGAGGAATTTTTTCTTTCAGCTAAGCTTTGAAGTGTGAGGTATTTTTATTTTTGACTGACTTTTTTGATGCAATTATAATACAATCCTCGCATTAAATTCTCCTTGAGTTTTGCATTTAATATTTTAATTCTAGTACTTAGCTTCGTAATTACGTAGTCTTTTTAGCAACGTGTCACTTAAGCTCATGCATAAATATAATTGTCTGCAAAAAAACCAATTCTGCTCGTCAAGCTGTATAATTTATACCGTCCGCATTATTGCTATAGTTTGTTCCACAATACACTTATAATTGTTAACATAATGAGCGAACTGTAACCAATACGAATCTCCAAAGTGTCTTCCTTTTATCTTTCGATCGTTTGTAAAAGAGGGAACGCATGTGAATGCAAAATACATTTCATTTTTCAGGATTAGCTACGGTAATTACCAATGCTTTGTTTTGTAGTTCATATATCACTACTGTGAAGGTTTAATACAAGAAACAATGTAATTGTGGGATATCTTTGATCATCAATGCGACACGGTATAAAGACAAACATTCCCGCCAAACCTGTTATATTTTTGCACAATTTTAGTAACCTGTACCTACGGTTTCGCTTAGTTTTTTAGTATTCTAACTTTAATGTAACGTTCGTAACCATTTTTTGTGTTCATTCTTAAGGAAGCAACTGATCAAACTTTGCCTGGGGTAACTTTGACCGGATTGCAAGGGGTAACATTGCTTACATGATCAAATTTCCCCTGTTGTTTGTGTTATTGCTATATCATGACGGCTTTCATGTTAATAGGTGCTTACAATGGTACGCGTTTATAGAGAACATATAAAGATTATGAAGATGATATCATCGAGAAGGCTCTAGAGAAAATAATAGAAAATAGTTATAGCATTAGAAAAGCAGCCAAAGAGTATAGAATTGCTTACGGAACACTATACATTAAGTACACTGGACGCCATGTACAAACTGTTAACCGGCAGAAAATTAACTTATAAATGCAGCAGCTATTTGTGGGGATTGGGGGTTTCCCCTGAGGAATGAAGATCTGCAACAATTCGTCAAAATCTATCTCGACACCAAAGGAAGAAATGTGGCAGAACTAATAAACCACGGGTGGATTGGGCCAATAACTTGTTACGGAGAACTGTATCGCATATTGTAGTACGGGTAGACGCTCATACAAAAGGGTTGTTACGGTATAAACTGGCAGTACAAGTGGATAACAGATATAATTGGGGGTTTCTCGACTGCTCAGGGGTCGGGGTGGGTAAGATGTTAATTAATTTTGCACACCGTGCAATAGTTTACCATACATAAGTCAAAATAGGGGTTGAAGTGGTCATAGAAAATCGGAAAGGGGCGCCAGAGTATTTGGAAAGTCAAAATAGGGGTTGATTTGCCTAAATACGTAAGTTTACAGCTTGCCTAAATACTCAAACAACTGGCTTACCTGTACGTAACCAATCACAGGTAGGCCATGGCCAGATCTCCGCTACACCGGAAAGGCTACGAATATTCTCGCACGCTTTCTAAACTGATTGCGTGGAGCAATAATAAATAAAGACAAGCATTACTCTAACTAAATCAATCATTGTGGTTACGTTACTTCATTTAATATTGTTACGGGAAAAGCAGTTTCGTCTCCGTAGGTTACGCTATCTACCAAAGTCGAAATCGGGAAAATGTCACAATAGGTTCCGGTAGGCACCAGGATATTCCAAAAGAACACACCAGGGTGTTTTAAAACGCGAAATAAACGACGGTACGTAGTGGTCCGAATACCCAACTTACCACACTTACCAAATCGTAACGCTCGTAGATCCAGGTTTCCGCAATACCGCTTCAAAACTCTAAAGTTCCCTCTACGTTAAATTACTAATATTCCTTAAACAAGTCAAAATAACACACACCAAACTGACTTCAATTAGGTTACAACGCTTTTCTAACTGGTAAATTACGTTACATTAACTTAATCTGGTAACAAAACAAAAAACAAAACTCCATTGGAACTCGGCGACGCTTTTCTATTTGAGCAATATATCATCACCCTTTGTCAAGGCTTAATATTAAAATAATTACTACGAAATAGTAACTAAGATAAACGTCTATTAACTCAAAATGAAACAATTAAGAATTTAAATTTAAACAGCATGTCAATTTGTATAAAATGGTAATTGTCTATTCTTAACTTTTTACCTCATTGAAATCTGGCCAGTAGCAAAGCTATCTTAAGCTAAATTGTATTCGAAGAAATTCTATAAACCTGAATTACGTCCGTACGCAAATCTTACATAAAAAAAAATAAAATGAAAAATGAAGTTACGATTTTATTTACCTCCCTGCATAAAATATTAATGGTATCAAAACACCTTAACTAGCTTCTAAATAGACAAAGGAAACTGTCCGAGAACGGTAACAAAATGATACAATAAATTCAAAAATAATTACTTCCAACAGGTTCCTTCGTTAACACACATTACATAAAATATTCCATATAAAACAACCAAATGTTATTCTCAAAGGTCGCAACACCAACACACAGAATATGAATTGAATTACCTAGGTACCACAGGCAAATAGGAGATGATCCTTGCTCTACGAAAGCGTCGTGTAAGGCTCAAGCGGCCCCACGGTCCTCGATGTTACTCCTTGATGACGGCAATACTGACTCGCATCAGGTCGCTACCACGTATTCAACTTGATTTTAAATTAATTTACAATAATGTCTCGTAACTTATTGAAGCAGCATTAACTAGTTTAGATCACTTTAATAATTTCTTTTAACTCAAAGTTGTTAAGGTTCGACCAACAAAAGAAAACACTCAGCAAATCGTTTTACATAGTTCACCTTAGTGAGTTTAATTACAAACAGAACAATTTTAAACAGTACGTTTGGTTGGGGTGTTCGTTCACTACGTTCACTTAATTCTTAGGACAGGGTTTATATCTCGTTGATCACGAAATTCAATAGTCCTCGGGTTCGCACTACAAAAAAAAAACACGAACCAAACTTCTATCATAAACGCACTCGAAGATGCCGTTATTCTCCAATAAACTAAATTAATCAGCGAGCCCGGTTGAAATGTTACTTCACAAAAATATCCCAAACTTGGTTATATTCGACTAATCTTGCAAGTCTTTAACGCTACTTAAATAAATTTCACTTGGAGCTCGCACAATGATGAAACCCCAAATTCCGCTAATTCGAACGACTTTCCACACACACACACACACACACACACACACACACTTCACGCGTCAAAAGATTAGGACAGAGTCCTCTTCCTTTCAAAATCACTTTTTCGCCATATTAAAAAAACGTTCCCCTCCATACAAATTCAATACACAAACCAATCAACCATTTTAATTTTAAAATGTCCACCCCCCTAAATATACGATGATATCTCGACCGAAGGCGAAGGAACTGCTATGTTCGCATTTCCCTTCGACATGACACAGAAAAGTTATTGCAAAGGTGCAACCAATCGCCCACCCATATTACTTATATGGATGAAAACCAACATTCCGACTCTCCAATTCTTCCTCTGCACGAATGCGGCAGTACAGCACCAACGCGATAACAACACTTCTTTGTAATGAAACTATAAGAAAATCAAACGAATTTATCTTAATAACATCCCAAATATGCTTCGGGCAATAAAGTGAAAATTGTATTCAAAATCCCAAAACTACACTGCCTTCTATTAATGAAATTACGTAACTACTATAAAGATAGTGCACAATTGCACATTCCAAAAATTCTTTTACATACAGCGTGACCTATACAAGCAAAACATTCATTACCTACAGTAAGTTCTTAAACTAAAAAAAAAGAAAAGATTCGGAATCTAACTAAATAAATAAAAATAATAAAAAAATTACCTAATACGTATACAGGGTGTTCAAAATACCCTGACAATATGTCGGAATTTTAATCAAACTTATATCTCAAAAAAAAAACTAAGAAATTCACTCATTCCAGTCTACAACCAGATGGAAGGACCTTAAACAGATAGCTATAAGATATACTCAAATCAATAAAATATTGCATTAGCGCAACAAACTTTAAATACTACGTTATAATAGATAATTACTCGAATCGTTGTGGAACGCAACTTTCTCAAATAAACACCAAACTATTGACGTTAATTCTAGGACCTCATTAAAATAAACAAGTACTAAAAACGCTCGCAAATAGGTGTTGTATAACAAACGGGTTCACAATTAAAATCCCCCAAAGATGTATAATGAAAACTTCAACGACGGTATATTTAAGTAAACTTAAAACAGGAAAAATACTTATTCGGCGAAGGTACAATCGAATCTCTTTATATCCGCCTTTATAAAAATTATTATAATTTTGTACCCAAATCAGAAAAACAAATGGTTATTCACACAAATTTTGTCAAAAAAATTTTTAACCCAAAATTTGTCAATGAAACGTAATTACAAAAAAAAACATTCAAAATAATGTTGTAATTTCGGAAGAATGAATACGTTTGCCATGAAAATTCTATACTAAAATAATTAAAATTGATCCACAAGGAATCCTATTCAATCTTATTTGCATACAAACAAATAATGCATAAAGGGACAGAAATACACAGAAATTTTATTAACGTTCGTCGGTCATCAAAAGCAAGTAAAACAGTAAATGCACAATAAGGTTCAATTCCCCCATAAGTTATACGAAACACTTAGCCCTGGTGATTGACTTTTGTAATAAGGTACTGCATGTGGTAGCTACGCTTGAAATTCCCTCGTGAAGGATATCGGGGCATCGATTTTGAAAGCCAAATTGCGGTCGATTATCATCCAACTGGGTTGTACGATATATTACAGTCTATGTATTTACATTTTATTTACAAAACTTTACTGTACAGTGTCCCATTTTGGTTGAAATCGTGGGTATCTCGTTTACGAGCAAAGATAGAAAGATACGGTTTTCGCGACCCTGTTCTACTTTTTCATGAAACTAAAGATTCAACAAACAGAATTATCAAAGTTCTATTAGTATTTGACATACAGGGTGAAATTCAAAATTTGCACAATTCAAGCACCCCACGCAACTGCTTTGCCCTATAATTTAACGAAATGGTGAAAAGTGGCTATCATACAGAATTTTCCGAAGAGTTTAGTGGAGTCTATAATTTTTCCCAGAAAAAGTCAGTTTCTTCGCAATAAACCAAAGTTTTTTTTAATGGAACGCCCTGTATATTTTTCAAAAAATATGTAATCGTGTGGCACTTCTTTTGCATTTTTAACCTCAAAAATGAATGTTACGTTAAATTAACATTTTGATGATATAGTTGGCCATGAAAAAACAAGGTTTTATGCAAAAACACAAAAAAAAACATAATACCTACAACTTTACAAACCTAATATAAATTACTAAAGGGGATGATCGAACTGATGACCATTCTATCTTATACATGCTTCACACACTCTTCCAATTCGTTCTATAGCATTAAGCACAATAATAGCGTCATCTTGTAAATGTCTGAAAGCTTCTTTAACTAGATTTTTCAAACGTTCAATGTTACCAGATTGAGTTTGGTATATTTTATATTTCAAGTAACCCCATAAAAATAAATCTAAAACTGACAAGTCCGGAGACCTAGGAAGCAATTCTGTTGGAAATGAATTTGGTTCAAGCGAGCTAAAGGAATGTCATCTAATAATTCAGGAACAACCATTTCTAAAGTGTTCAAATATCTAAAGATGCATTTTACTCAATTAAAAAAAATTGCAAGTTTGAATATGTTTCAAAAATTATTGTTCTTAATTTACATAATTTTGTGTTATTATTTTTGCATTTATGTATAAAAGTCCTTAGATTTATTGTAATCATAATTGTAATTATAGTAAAGCAGTAAGAATCTAGTAGCCCTTCTTGAATACTCAAATATATTTTGGACGTTCAAGAAAATACGCGTTTATACTGAGTTTATAGGCTTCATGGCAAACTATATCATCAAAATATTTAATTAACGTAACATTCATTTTTGAGGCTAATAATGCAAAAGGAGTGCCACACAATATCTATTTTTTGAAAGCTGAGAGTAAGCCCTATTATATAATAAAAAAATATACAGGGTATTCCATTAAAAAAACTAAAACTTTGGATTATTTCTGGGGAAAACTATGCACGCTACTAAATTCTATGAAAAATTTTGTATAAAACCCACTTTTCATCATTTCGAATGGCAGTTACGATGGGTGCTTAAAATGTGCAAATTTTGAATTTCGCCCTGTAGTTCAAATGCTAATAGGACTATGACAATTCTGTTTGTGGTATGTTTCGTGTCACGAAAAAGTAAATCAAGGTCGCGAAAACCGCATCTTTCTACATTTGCTCACAAACGAGATACCCTACAATTTCAACCAAAATGGGACACAGTGAACGTTTCGTTACAGAACTGCTTAATTCGTAATATTAGACGTTAACGTTATACGTAAATTTAGCTATTTACTGCAAGTTAATTGTTATCGACGAGCTGTGAACTAATGTCTGGCACTAGGAAAGAACGTTGATTTCTTCCGCATAAAACATGTCAATTAGACCAAAAGCTTTATGTGAAAAGGAAAACAAACAACACTTTACTCTAAAGTTTTCCTCCGAATGTATGCGTTATTCAATCCAATTATGAGAGTTTACACTATATTTAAGATGTACGGTACCAACAAACAATTTGTAATTTCGCAAATTATCAGCAAATCTCTGATAAAACATGGACACATGACAAGATCAAGAGCTTGAGTAAGTATAGAATCTCTTTAAGACATGTTTCGTAATTTGAATGCCGCAATTGAATATGTGGCGCCTAGTAATTTATTTAATTACGACGGAAGGTCGCTCTAAGGAGTCTGCGAAAGGGAAAGTTAAATAGGAATTGCAGTAAGTGTGATAGAGATAATTTAAACATTATTTACTTATGATAGGAAACCAATAGCCCGTTTTATATCAACTATTCATATAAGTAAAAACACAAACCGGGTTTAATGAGACTAATATATTTCAATACTTAGTTTTCCAACGCAGTTGTTATTAGAACAGTCGAAAGAAAAACACATCTCAAGGTATACGTATTATTTTTAATATATATTTTACTTGATATTGTTCACAAAAATGCCAATAAAGGTTTTAATGTATTATTCTTATCCTTATAGGAGGACGTCATAAACCAATTCTGCAATAGCGTCAACTGTTATTCTACAGACTCGATCTCAACTCCTTTGCTTAGTTTAGTTAATTAGTTAAAGGTGTGTGTTACGCTATTTTTTAATTAATAATATTATGCGGGTACGTATTTGTGGGTTTTAAACTTTGTAGTTATTGATTCGCATATAATAATAAACCATGAAATATTGTGTCATTTTATTTGCGTTGTAGCAATTTGATATTTTGAATTGTGGCCGATTTTTGTTTGTGCAAGCAAGCTGTAATTAATTAAACCAAATCTGTATTTTTGAACTCAAAGCTGGTTTTCGCAGACTATAAGTTATGATCGGACTTCTATTGATATTGATTTAGTTGATTTGCTCGAGCATGCTTTGTTTGAGATTGATATGATTAATTAAGTAATTTAATTGGGTTTGATTACTTCATTTCCTTATTTTAGAAAGAGCCGAGAGAGAGAGAGAGAGAGAGAGAAACGGATAAACGAGAGAGAGAGAGAGAGAGAAAGAGAGAGGCGTGCATGATCAACTTCTATTATAGAAAACACCCGCTACTTTAAAAATATACCACTACATGGCGCCACAAACAATCCCTAAAGTCTAGAAATATACCACTAGGTGGCACCAGCTTTATTATAGAAAATTTTCACTAGTCCATACACAGCTAGATGGCGCTACAAACAAATTCAAATACGACCCCCACGTGCGCGTCTATAAAAAGTGGGGGGGAGGCGTTCCAGGGATGGGGCTTGTGACGTCACAAAATGTGAAAGTAGTACCATTTTTCTACTCATCAGGCAGGAGACGACGATGTACCGGATAACTAGAATAAAGCACAAAAGAAACCTGCCATAAGCGTAAACGACAAACCAAACATAAAACGGTTAAGTAAGTACAGAAAAAAAAGTTATGGTACACGTGGTTCTAGGAAGGGCTCTCCTTAAAACGCTAGTAAACAAGTATGAACAACCATGCGTTTATTGCGAATTAACACAAACAAAAGAAAAATAATCATATATCCACGCAAATCCTATTCTAGCCAGAAGTCCCCAGATAATGTTCATTACCTTGAGAAAATAGAGACTGTGTACTGTAGAAAAAAATATAAAGCATTCACAAAAAGGTATGTAACTCATATAAAATTGACGCATTTAGTTATTGAATGCTTAAAACAAAAACACAAAATTTAGTAATCATTAAAATGATATGCAGATATGACGTAGATAAGAAAATAATCAACATCTCAGGTTTAACAGCTGAAGGCCTCACCACCTAAAGATACATTAACAATACAGTAATTACCAAGCTATTATGGTTACATCTACAGTTATTGATACCTTAAGCATATGAAATCAGTTTTTACTGTTACAATTTACCTTAGGTACATAAAAATGCTTTTAAACTTAATTATGACTGTACAGACATATTTGTTCTAAGTTATAGTAATGATTTAACAGTTTTTTAATGAAAACTGGTTAATTTATTAATAATGGTATATACGTTTGTCACAACGACAGTCATTAACATATCAGATATATTGTAGTTGTTGACACCTTAGAAACAGTTATTGACATATTTTGTGTCCTTTTGTATTTGGATCATAAACTTAGAGTAAGAGAATGACACACAATCAGGGAAAATGTTTATTCCAAATAACAAATACATTAAATTGCAAATAATAAAACAAAAATATAAAATTGTACAACTCCGTTTGCTTTTTTGCAAACGTTACATTTAAAATTGCTATGTATGACTAAATGGGGATTATATATTTGAATACACTTTTATGGTATGTAAGACAGTTAACTTCTTGCGCAGTAATGTTGAATGTACAAATAAAACAGAGCCCTTTTTATCCTTGATAATGGTAATGTTCTTGTTGGTGATATTTTCTGATCGTTCAATATTCAAGATACTTTCTGATCTTTCGGCTGAGTTTTACTAATATCTCGGTTTTGCACAATTTGTTGGTCAACTTTCCTTTGTTCTTATGGGCGGTCTGCTCTTGCAATTTTGTTCTTTTTGTTTCGCGTTCCTAGTTTCTGTCTCAAATTGCTTTCTTTTTTGCTTTTTTTCATTTCTTCTCTTTTCTTGTCTTCCTCTTTTGCAATACACCAGTTCTTGAAATTTTCTGATGATATTACGAATGTTGCCCGTTCTATTTTCTTTTCGGGTGTTGAAGGAAGAATTAATGTGTTACTTATAGAAATGTTTGAGCTAACATTAGCATCAGTTTCAGCCTCTTTCAAGCTTGCGTTATTTCATAATTGTGATGTTAAGTTCTCGTTTACATAATAACCACCCACTATTGAGGTTTCTATATTTTCGCCAACTATTTCAGACACGTTAACAATTTCCTTATCATTAACTATTGTTTCATCGATTTCTTTTGTACAAATCGGATCATCAATTTGTAAATCATCGTTGATGACACTAACTCGATGTCTGACTGTTTAATTCTAAAGTTCCTGATTCGAAGAAATTCTTTGTAGCATCTGTATGTTGTTTTTTTTAATAGCTTCTTGTTATTATAAATCAACGTTTTAGTATTTCTACTTACGAATTTAATAATGATAGGTCTACGACGACCTTCTTTACTAGGTAGTCTATGACAACAGTCAATCCTTGATGGTATAATATCTATTCCCAACTTATTTTTACACATGGCGATAACCACTTTATCCGTATCTTCTTTTTCGGGAACCCCAAAAATACGCAAACTATTAAGACGTGTATAATGTTCCATATCATCTTTGGCCCGTATTGTTTCTTTTTGAAGTGTTAGCAGATCATTTTCCACTTTAAAAATATTATCTTGCAATAAGCATCCCTGATCCATACATTCTTTAACAAGGTCACTAATTTTATTTGTTAAGGAATCTAGAAATGTTGTTGAATTTAAGACTTTTTCAACTACACGTTGAATTAATGTTTCATCATCTACTGCCGAATGCGTTACTGTACTTTCTGGCGTTATACTGCTCATTATTTCAATATTCCAAATAGAACGTTAATTGCATCGTAACAAAAGCATATCTGCTCTCTACGGTTACACAGTCTAAAAATTAATTAAATGAGATTAAAAATGCTTAAACTGTATTGTCGATATTTTCCAGAAGCGTGTAGCTTTGAAGGTTAGCATCTATATGTCAATTAACCTCTATTTGATATGAAGTTGTAAACGTCCATCTGACATAGATTACCTATTGGTTTTGTTTTTACAATGTTGTCTATTTTCCTTATTAACGTATTAAAAAAGCAGTTTCACAGTGATCCAAAGAAAAATTATTATTAATAAAATCATTTTTTCTATAGCAATTGTTAAAGTGTGCTTTGAACAACCCAAATCAATAGATCAAGTTTCACTTTAACCGCAATGGTAGATAAAGTTGAAATTTAACAGCAAGGGTAGATAAAGTATTTTTATTTATATGAATATACCACTTTATTTTTCATTTTTATTTGCATTAGTAATAACTTCAATATTGCAATTTACATTTCCAGAAATATCAAATTTTAGAGCAGAGCCTGTTTCATGTGAAAAACGTACAGACGACGTAGAGTTGCATACACTTCCTATTCCACAGAGTTTTCGTTAAAAATTTGATATAGAAAAAAATAGGATGTTATACACGACGATAAAATACAACTATCGATTAGTGAAAATTAATTAATTCGCTCCGTCGTCGCTCATGATTTAACATTTTTCACTCATCGATAAAATTGTATTTTATCGTTTTGTATAACAAATAACTATTATTTCTTTTAATATCCACCTTGCAGGTTGGAAAGTTGTGTGTTGCTCCACACTACATATTTTTTACTTTTATTACATTTATCAAACAAATCGGAGCTACCCAGGGCCGCATTTTCGCCTAGGCACAATAGGCAAATGCCTAGGGCCCGCTGACAATAGGGGCCCGTAAAAAACTTCTGTTGGCTATAAGATTAGATAAATAAACAAAATATTTCTATGGATTTCCGAACTGAAAAGCCAAGTTGTTAATTTAAAACAACTTTAGATTCAAAACTCAAAAGTAAATGTTGCGTTGCTACTCGTACATTTGAATTAGCTCGCTTGCACTTGCAATTTAAGGTAATTTAATTACTTATTCTAAGAAAAAACATATCTGGATAAAACGAAAGCGCCTTAAAAGTCTAGAAAGAATTAGTCACCGGTTATGATAAGGATTACATTACAAACGGAAGTTTCGATCCTTCTATGAAATACGATGACGATCCGCTGACGCTGACCTTCTAGAGAAAACCGACACCTTCATGACGTTTTACATTTGCTACATAAGCGGAACGTGAAATGTGTTGAGGAGGTAGTCTTAATATCGATGTTGTAATAAATTTATTAATGAATTTCGCACTCGGTTTTAAGTGTTATAAATGTAATTTCGATTAAGTGATACATAAATCCGAACTGTTATAAATAAATCTGTTATAAATAATCACGTAAATAAGTTGTTGTTGCGATATGTGATTGGTACTAGATTACATCTACTGGTACCAAGTAAATAGTAATGTCGTATAAACACGCCAGTGGTTGCGAAAAACGAAAAAGACGGGAGAAACGAGAATTTGAACAGAAGAAGATGAAATTAACCCTTTCATTTTTGCTAACATCTCAAAAACAATGTGTAGATAACGAAAGTGCGTGTAGATCTAACTTATTTTCTGTTGCGCGTAATTGTTATTCAGAAACTTCTAAAAAAAATTGTTCGGTTGACGAAAGTGTTTGTTGTTCAAATACTGATGCATCCATACATAATACGTGTACTACAGAGACGGATGATACCTCAGTTATTAGCGAAATACAAAAGGAGGTTCACACCCATACCGATACCACGGATAGCGTTTGTGTGTTCCCTAGAGACATTGCTCTTTGGCTCCAAACAATCACCGCAGTCATGAAAAACTATTATGTACGATGTAAACCACCGGCAGTATTTGGGTCATTGGAATCCACAAGAACGACATACAAAGAAGGATCACGTATAGTGCATAGGTCCTTAACCACGAATGCATTTATTAGGGTGAATAAGAATGGAGAAAAATTACCTCGATAATGGTTTGTTTATACAGAAACCAATAAAATGGCATATTGTTACATTTGCAAACTATTTTCACGAAAAGAAACGAAATTATCAAAAGGCACAAATAACTGGAAAAATATTTCAAAAATATTGGCAGAACATGAAAATTCTGTGGATCATATTTCATCGATACGTGTATATATTTCAAGAAGCAGGAGTGAAGGACATATAGATACAGCTGTTATTGAAGCCGAAAAGTCGAAGCGATTGTATTGGACACAAATTTTGAAGCGAGTTGTTGCTACCGTGAAGTATTTAGCATCCCATGGAGTAGCATTTCGAGGAAAAAGTCAAACGTTCAACAAAGAACACATCGACAACTACAACGTGATCAATCTCAAGTGTACTGTAGCGGTATGACAAACATTCCTAGTTGTTAATATTGTTGTGTTTTGCAGTTGGCTGCTTTGGATTTTTAGCATGGTTTTAGTCGTTTTAGTTTATGTCAGTTTATGTCATATTATACCTTCGTTTTTCACTTTTGTATTTTCTTAGTTATTTACAAACTGTCTATATCAAGACAAATTATATATTCTGAATTTCAAATTGTGATATCGAATTTAATCGTCATGCCGTTTTCAATCGAACACGACACATTGATTGTTGTGGCTCATTTTCGTAGCGGCTTCCAAGATGGTAATGGGCAATGGCATTATTCATTGCAATCATGCATCGATCAATTTACTGTTGAGTACCCAAATGAAAATATTAGTTACGAAACATTTAGTCAACATCGTAATCGACTTATAGCTCGATTCATGGAAACTGGTAGTGTTTTAAAACGCAAACGTGAAGCTTCGGCTACTGTCTTAACAGAGGACACCTTAGCAGATATCCAAGCAAGGATGAATGCAAGCCCCAATAAATCTTTGCGAAAACTATCTGCACAAACACGTATGAAAAATTTTACCATACAAACATAATTTTACATAAATTATTTTTAGATGTATCCTACGGAAGTGTCCACACTGCAGTAAAGAAGAATTTACATTTGTACCCGTACAAGATGTCGGTATTACAACAGTTACGAGATAGAGATTTTCAGCTTAGAGTAAACTACTGTCAATGGTTCAACAATACGATGAACAATGATTTACTGGATGTATCTTTTTTTTTCTGATGAAGCTTGGTTTCATCTGTCCGGTTACATAAATAGCCAAAATTATCGTACGTGGTCTGCAGAAAATCCACATGTATTTCGAGAAACTACCTTACACCCTATCAAGGTCGGTGTCTGGATAGCAATGTTGCGACAACGAATATTGGAACCAGTATTTTTCGATGGCACAATTACTGCGGCAAGATACAGGGAAATACTTTTAGAACCATTTATTAATAATTTGGATGATCGTGAATTACGAAACGGGTATTTCTAGCATGACTCCGCTACCCCACATACTGCACAGGCTACAATTAATAATTTACGAGACTTCTTTGAAGATAGAATCATTAGTGTAAATCGTTGGCCACCGAATTCACCAGACTTGACACCGTTAGACTTTTTTCTTTTTGGTTATTTAAAAAACAAAGTGTTCAGCAGAAGATTGCATACTCTTCAAGAATTGCGAGATGCTATAACTCATGCAGTTCATAATATTGGTGCCGAAATGTTACAAAATGTATTTGGGAATATGCAACGTAGGGTGAACTTATGTTTAAAATTTAATGGCGGTCATTTTGAACATATGCTGTAAAACAAAGTGTGATAACTAATGTGTACTTAAGGAGTTAAAAAAAATTTGTAAAACACACCGTCATTCCATAAACATGTACTGTAAATTTTATTTAATTATAATGAAATTATAACATCCGATAATTAAATAATATTTTATTTATTTTGTTGTATTTTATAGGGATGCAGTCTAATCAAATACAAAATAGTCATTATTTAAATTAAGATAATATTTTATAATATGTATAAGTTAATGACCTTCATACAGATTTGAAACTGATCGTAGTTTTTACTCGAACCATGCTCTAGAGTAGCTAGAACAATCCAGCTTCTTACCAACCTATCAATGGTACCAACTTAAATATTTTGATCACCACTTGAGATTGATCACTCTGTATATTGGCGTACTACAGTATCTGACTGAGTTTGATCCTTTTTTACGAAATCACTTAAACAAATACGTAAACTTGGGAAACGGACATGTCCACTAGTTGTCATCTCCTATTTGCGATGAGTTTATTACTCTCATTGGCTTTGATTGTAGACTCTACGCCTGACATTGCACACATAGATCAATTAACCGTTACTGTGCGATATGTATTGAAGTGTTAAATTAACGAACGTTTCCTTAACTTTATTCCCATCACATCCCGTACAGCAAGAAATTTGGAACAGGTAATTTCAAGCTACTTTAGCGAAATAAAGATTGATATTCCAAATTGTCGAGGTCAGAGTTATTACAACGCGGCGAACATGGCCGGTTGTTATAATGGACTTCAAAAATTAATTAAAGAACAGTGTCCTTCTGCGGAATTTGTTCCATATACAGCCTACTCGTTAAATTTGGTTGGAAATGCAGCAGCGGAAAGCAGCATGGAGGTAACAGTGTTTTTCAATATTATTCAAGAACTCTATGTTTTTTTCTCCACATCCATTCACAGGTGGAATATACTTGAAAGCTGCATCACGAAAAAACACTTAACAATTAAACCTTTATCTAATACCAGATGGTCTGCGCGATCTGATGCTGTTAGAAACCTAAAAGAAAATTTAACTGACATTAAAACAGAGTTGAAGGAACTTACCACAACTCAAAAATCAATTTCTCGGGTTGAAGCAGGCGCATTATTCAATACAATTGACGGATTCGAATTTGTGCCATTAATGTGTATTTGGGACAAAATTTTAAGCAGAATGAACTTTGTTAGTAAATCACTGCAGTCCTCTAAGGATTCTATATCTACTGTAGTAGTAGCACTGTATGAGAGCATAAGCAACTTTATCTCAAATATGCGCAACCATTTAACTCACTTTGAAAACGAATCTGGGAAAATTATTCCAATAGAGTATACAAAGAAACGACGTATTAGCCGAAAAATATTCTTTGATAATGTCAACAATTTTCAATTAGAAGGAAGGGAAGCTTTTAGAGTGAATGTGTTTTTGAATGTGTGTGGTGCAATAATTTACAATTTGTGTAAAAGATGTGACTTGTACAGAAATATAAATAATAAGTTTAAATTTATTGATAATTACAGTGATGCAGCATTTGTACAATGTAAAGATTACATAAGTGCAGTTTATAGTCAGGATGTGGATGTTGAGGAACTGGAAGTAGAAATGGAAGAGTTTAGTTTGTTAAGTCAAGCCGAGAACTTACTTAGTGCATTTGATAAACTTCACTTTATAATTGAGAATAACATTGTATCAACATTTCCAAACGTTGAAACTATACTGAGACTTTAACTTAACACTACCAGTCAGCAATGCCCAAAGAGAGCGCTCTTTTTCGGTATTGAAGTTGGTAAAGAAATATGGGCGGAGCACTCTTTCGGAACAACAATTTAATGATCTGTCCATGTTGTATATTGAAAAAGATATACTCAACATATTGTGTTACGATGATATTATTAATACGTTTACTGACAATAAAATTAGAAAACAAAAAATATAAATTTCTTCATTTTAATTTCAAGTTTTATAATTTTAGTTTTTATTTTCTTTCGGAATAACTAAGTCATTTATGTTTAGTTATATTAATTAGTACCTACGTTAAATAAACGAAGTTGAAATCGTATTTTTATTCTTGTTGGTTATAGAAATGCAGATCTGGTGGGGCCCCTAGACTACTTCTGTGGCTAGGGCCCGAAAGAAGGTAGACGCGGCCTTGGAGCTACCATAAGTTACATGTTTGTTCCCTAAGGACTGACACGAGAGTCCGAAAACTACTATGGTGTTTGACTCGAAAAAAGAAAAGAAAAGAAAAGGTCACGTATTTCATTCCCTCCTCAAGGGGGAGGGCGGACTGCTCGAGTTTCCTGAGCTCCTTCAGCCACAATCATGGATTCCCAACATACATACATTACGTATATATGCATGGTGGGATTAAGGGTTAGGTGTGGTCAGGATAGGATCGGAAGGAATGGAGTTAGGGTTCTGAGGGGGAAAGTACTACCTCAGCATTCGCCTAAGTAGCCGCATATGGTGTGCATATACGCAGTGACCATGCCGCTACATGTGTATGAGGAAAACCCCCTGAAAAAACCTCATACAAGGTATTCGATTTTTGACTCGAGAGTAAGTGCGTTACTTATGCACACGATGCATGCGTAAGCCTGAGGAGTGGGGCAATGGGTCAGTTCTTGTTTAAGTATTATGTACAGCAAGGTTCGGGAAAGTCGCTATTAGTATTATGTAAGCAACATACACCGAAATTATTTCTTTTTCTAAAGCCATCCATTTTGTGTAGTGTCATTCAAATATAAATGTTGCGTTTGATAATTTACTTGATTGTGGCTGTTTATCTGAAGATATAGTGATACAGAAAAAATCGTTTACTGACGTAGCAGACTTACTTGTTTACTTGCCTTATTGGATCTGTTATATCTGTATTGTTCGTTTGCGTTAACATTTAAAAGCTGAAACTGTAGTAAGCTGTGATTTATGTAGGTGTAAAGTTATAGACAACACTAATAGTTGTGGAAGTTGTACAGGGTGTTCCACGTAAGATGTCCCTATGTTTTATCTCATGTACAAAAAAAGTTTTATATAAACGTTGTTTGGATTTATTAAAATTTTTAAATTATTTACTTTTTATATATACAGGGTGTCGGAATCAATGTCAACTCGAAACGTTTAAATGGACCACTCTGTATTTTATTACATATTTGGATTTTCCTCAAGAAAGTGAGCTACTTTTATCTAAAACTTTTTTTTAATATTGCATAGTTTCGGAGTAAAATGGGGTTATGTTATTTTTATCACCAAATTATCCTATTAAAAAACTTATTGCTATGTACAAAAAAAAATGAAAATTAGGTAATTTATATATATTTTACATCATAAAGGTTGTGATAAATGATCCAAATCATTAGAAACTTCTATTTTACTACTGGGTGTTTTTATGCACGGGTCAATCGAAAACATTTTGAATGAAAAAAACTTATTATTAAATGGAACACCCCATATTTTATTGCATATTTAGATTCTATATTAAAAAATAAAAAACTTTTTGTAATTACACTTTTTCAAAAAAGTTTTCATTGGTTTTGGAGTAAATTTAGGTTTTGTAATTTTTATCACAATTTTTGCTCATTAATATGCTATTTAAAATAATAATTGTCATAAATGTTAATCGTTAAATTATACTGTTAAGTTTACAAGATTAGTTTAAAAAAGTTGTAAAAG
The DNA here is from genome assembly GCA_036346205.1 of Vesta saturnalis. Taxonomy (NCBI): domain Eukaryota; kingdom Metazoa; phylum Arthropoda; class Insecta; order Coleoptera; family Lampyridae; genus Vesta; species Vesta saturnalis. The sequence continues at coordinate 2,024,945 of JARFJB010000145.1, read as the reverse complement.
AAAATTAGAATCCTTACTATACCCAGTTTGTTAAAAATTAATATTTAAAATAATATAGGTATTCTCTCTCTTTAGTATTTGCGTTTCAAGTTTAAGCTTTAGAGTAGGCCTAGGATCAGGGTAATGACAGTTTTTAGTAATATAATAATTATTTAAAAATTAAGGCGGCTGTGTTTAGCAAAGTAAAGCATTTGATAGTTAAGAAGGCTGTGGTAGTGTGTTACTCGTATAATTCTTTTGATTTTGAATGTTAAAAATATATTTCGACACTCCTTTTAACCTTTTGCATTGTTTCTGATCAAATAATATTTTAAGTAGGGTTGTTAACACAAAAATACTATTTTCATTCATTCATATATCAATTCATGTATAATTATTATCATTAATTGTAAGATGGTCACTAAATATTTTATTATAAAGATGATGCACCAACAAAATTTTCAGAACGTATTTAATACATAATAAAACAACTAACAAACAAATAAACAACAGAAATTTACAATGTATCCCCCATTAACCGTATACATGTGGTATACCTAGTTTCGAAAGGTTGAATGGCATTTTTCATTGTATGGGAATTATTTAATGTTTCAATTTCTCTCCTAATTTTTTGCTTCAATTCCTCAATACTGTTCATCCTATTTTTGTAAACTCTTGCTTTTAATGTACCCCACAAAAAAAAGTCAAGTGGGGATAGATCAGGGCTCCTTGGAGGCCAGGAGATCGTGCCATTTTTGCATATAGTTGTGTCGAAGGTGTCGAAGTTTTCAATTAAAAAATGTATAACTTCGTCCGTGCAGTGATACGGCGCGCTATCCTGCTGGTAAACCAGGTTTGCTCGAACGCACTCGGGCAAAGTTTCCAGTAATTCTGGTATTTGGGTTTCCAACATTTGCTTATATCTCCTGTTAAACATACCGCTTGTACTAAAGGTAGATTTGTCGGTCCAAAACACGTTGGGAAATATATTTCTTTCAAATTGCATGTTCATCATGCTATTGCAAAATTTCAGTCTTTCAGTGTAATCAGCTTCTGTTAATTGCTGAAGAGAGAGAAACTTATATGGCTTATATTTATTTAATTTAAGACTTTAATTTAAGTACTGGTTTTCTTTATTTTTAAATCACGGGTAGCATCATTTATTGAACTTTCAGGATTTTCAGTAAAATATAATAAAACCTCAATCTGACGATCTTGTGTTAAAATAGTATTTGGTCTGTATCGTTTTTTATTAATGACAACAGACTTTTCATGTAGATCTGAAATTATTCTCCTAAACATTTTTTCATTTGGTATTCTTCGGTGAGGAAAAGACGTGTGATATCCTCTCAAAGCCAGTCTTGGACTTCTATTGTTTCTAATGTTGCATTCGAATAAATATAATCTTTCTTGTTTTACCATTTTTACAATAATAATATAAATGCTTTTTTTAACAGAACTTATCACAAAATCAAAAGAATTAAACGGGTAATATACTATCACAGCTCCCTTAACTGTCAAATTGTTTACTTTGCTAAACACAGCCGCCTTGATTTTTAATTATTACTAATAAAAGCTGCCATTACCCTGATCCTAGGCCTACTCTAAATATTAAACTTAAAACATGTCTCAAACGCAAATACTAAAGAGAGAGAATATATTATTTTAAACATTAATTTTTAACAAACTGCGTATAGTAAGGATTCTTTTTTTCTTTTACAACTCTCGTAAACCTAACAGTATAATTTAACGGTTAACATTTATGACAATTATTATTTTTAAATAGCATATTGAGAAATAATTGTGATAAAAATTACAAAACCTAAATTTACTCCAAAACTAATGAAAATTTAAAAAAAAGTGTAATCACAAAAAGATATTTATTTTTTAATATAGAATCTAAATATGTATTAAAATATAAGGTGATCCACGTAAAAAATTCAAGTTTTTCAAAGTATATTTGATTGATCCGTGCATAAAAACCCCAGTATTAAAATAGAAGTTTCTAATGATTTGGATCATTTATCCCAACCTTTGTGATGTGAATATATATATATATATATATATATATATATATATATATATATATAATTTACCTAATTTTTCATTTTTTTTTGTATATAGCAATAAGTTTTTTAATAGGGTAATTTTGTGATAAAAATAACATAACCTCATTAGTAGTACTCCGGCACCTTCCGCCGCCATCTTGGATTTTTACGTCACAAGACCGCCTACGTGTTAGCTAGTATTTTCCACCCCTATGACCGCTCACGTGTAGGACGCGTTTTTTCTACTCATATGGTTTCTTTTCGGGGGTCAACCCTTGATAGAATTTCAATGTTGTATTGAGAGCCTTTTTGACAGCAATTTTGTACTTGCTTACGTAAGGGGCAGATGTAGGCCTTGGGCTAGGTCTTGGGGCTGGGGGTTGGGCCTGGATTTGGTCTTGGGCTAGGGCTGGACCTGGAGCTGCCCTTGGACTTGGGCTAGGTCTTGGGCTTGGGGTTGGTCTAGGGGTTGGCCTTAGGGTTGGGCTACGTCTTGGGGCTGGGCTTGGACCTAGAGTTGGTCTTAGGATGATTTTTGATGGTCATCTTTAACCCTAATTAAGGTCCTTTTGGTTGTATTAAGAGCAGTACCCCTGGATGTTGGGCAAACGCACACGCATACAATGTTGGAAATTGCATAATTACCCTAATAAGATATTATTATTAAAATTATCGGTCCTATTGTTTTAAATAGTCACATGATTTTACCCATACGAGAAATTTATTTATACATTGTATTTCTAATAAGGAGGTTCTTGTAAGACAGCACTTGTGTTAGGGATTGATCATGTGTGGGGTACTTTGAATGACAGTAAAATTTAATTATAGAACACTTATTTTTATTGTAAATATCATAATCAAAAAAGCCTCATTGGGTTATAAAAAAAAATTACTGACTTTCGGGTTATTATCTAATGAAACAAAAATTTTTTTTAAGTTAATTAATTAAATAACAGTTATTACAATATTGTTTTCTAAATGAATATTAAAACATAGTTTTACCTGTTGGTCCTAATGCATTCAAATATGTTTCATATCCATCCGACCGTTAAAATGTTGTACGCCTTAATATTTTTTAAGAAACTTGTTACGTATAGCTTAGATGTGTTTTATAACTGTAATTAAAAATATGTACAAGTAAATAAGATAAACGGTTAAAAGCACACTTACCAGCTCTGTACACAAAGAATGTTTTGGAGAATTTGTTTACGAGTAATAGTCACTGCTGTGTGTTACTCGTCTAATCAAACTAAATCACTATCTTCGTTTTTTATTTATGTATAGTTGATATATAACTGGTTCTCTATCAGTAAAAGTAATTTTTTCATCGCGATTTGAAAAATATTCATATTGTACATACGGACACACAAACCGTTTATTGAAACGCACTCATTAACAGTTTGGAATGTAATAATTACGTGTGCAACATATAGTTGAAATTAACCGTGTACTTTCCCATATTACTTTTATTAGGGTTTTTAAATTTTTATTACCGTGATTGTTATTAAAATTATCACATTTATATTACAATGATCCTTTTGATATAAAAGGGGTGCCTAAAATTTACCATTGCATTTTCACTTTTGGTAAAACATAATTTCGTTTTGAGGAAACAACCTTCAAAACAATCAATCAATCAAACCAGATACATAAGAATGTTTTAATTACATCCATTTAAATAGAGAAATAAATAAATTCAAGATATATCCGAAAATGACTTCTATAAAAAAAAAAAGGTTGTGTCTTTTTAAAAAACCTTAGATTTTTATAAAACAAGACCGAACGTCCCAGTCGTTATTGAAAATGTTCAACCACCTATGTACTGTATAATAATAATAATAATAATAATAATAATAATTTTATTTACCACCTTTGGTCTTGGTCATAAGCGTAGGTGAGGTCGTTAATATTAAATACATTTACACCAATTGTCCACAGTTAAAATTCACTCGTAGTAAATTATATAAATATCACAGATAAAAATGAATTGGAAATTAGAGCTTTAACTTCCAATATTCATCAATGGTATAAATGGTATTAGCTAATAACATATTTTTAATGGTACGTTTAAATTCTAAGTGGTTATGAATGGTTTTAATACGAGGAGGTAATTTATTAAAAATTTTTATAGCGATAATGGGAAAATTATCCGCAACAAAAGAATGCTTATATCTCGGCTCTACTATGTTGTCGCCACCTCTTAAATTAGCTTTTGTAACTTCAGTAACTGTTTTAAATTTATCTGAATTACTTTTAATGTACAAAACACTGTTGTAAATGAACAAAGAAATAACGGTCAAAATGTTTGCTTTTTTAAAAAGATCTCTACAGGAATATCGTACCGGTTTATTGTAAATGGTTCGAATTATTCTTTTTTGCATGACCAATATCTCATTAATTCTTTTATTATTACCCCAACAAAGAATGCAATAATTAAGAGTGGAGTGTATATAGGGAAAATAATATGAAAACAAGCATGGTTCTGTAACAACATCGCGCAATTGTGTTAAAACAAAGTTAAAGGTTGACAGTTTCTTTAAAATTTTATCCACGTGGGTGCTCCAACTTAAATTGTAGTCGATATGGATCCCCAAAAATTTTAAACTATTATTTTGATTAATGGGTCTACCCTCAATTTTTACCCTTAAACTGTAATCCACAGAATTTTTTGAAAATACTATGGATTGAGTTTTGTTAGGGTTTACAATCAGGCCGTTATTTTTACAATACGTTATGAAACTAATAATACTACTATTTGTATTTTCAATGAGTTCTATTACATTTTTACCTGTGTTAACACTTGACGTGTCATCTGCAAATAGAGTTAATAAGCATGTTTCAAAAACAGACAAGTCATTTATAAACATAATAAAAAGCAAAGGACCCAGTGTACTATCCTGTGGTACACCTACTGTTACGACTCTCTCAGTTGAATGTGAAGTAACGTTGTCTATCTTAAATTTAACTGTCTGTTGTCTATTGCATAAGTACGATTTCAACCATTCGGATGCATTACCTCGTATTCCGTATTTGTCCAACTTGTATAGGAGCGCATTGTGGTTGATAGTTTCAAAAGCGCGTGTTAAATCGTAGAATATCACAAAGACCTTATTCTTGGAGTCTAATTGTTCTAAAATGTGTCTTAGTACGTTTAAAATAGCGTCAACTGTACTGTAGCCTTTACGAAATCCAAATTGAGTAGGAGATAGTATGTTACGCTCATTGATAAACTTTGAAATTCTGATATAAGAGATTTTTTCAAATATCTTTGAAAACACAGAAACGGTAGTTATACCCCTGTAATTCTCTATCATACTTTTGTCGCCCTTCTTTAGAATTGGAACTACTTGCATTCGTTTTAATTGATTAGGAAATATTCCTTCTTCAAGTGAACAATTTATTAATTCCGCAATAACTGGGCTTATTAGTTCGGAAACTTTACCTAACAAAGAGCAAGGAATTTCATCATAACCAGCTGAATTCTTAACTGCTATAGACCTAATGATACTATTAACTTCAGTAGAGTCCGTAGGGTGTTACATTATAGACTGTTGAGGACTGTTATTACTTACTTCAGCAATATTTAGTTTCGTATCATTAACTAATGCTTGAATTGAATCTACGAAAAAATTATTAAAAGAGTTTGCTATATCATTACTATTTTTTAAGATTAAACCAGAAGTATCCGTAAATTCTGTTGGATAATCTACTTTAGGGCTAATATTAGATTCTTGTTTTATTATGTTCCAAACGGCTTTACTCTTATTATTGCAATTGTAGTAATATTGACTATTGTAATTTCTTTTAGTTTCACGTATTAAAGAACGATGTTTCCTTAATTGTTTCTTGTATAGCGCTAAAACATATTGATCATTACAATTTCTGTTTGACCACTATCAATAATAATCTTAGAAACCCAGGGTTTGCCATTAACAACAGCGTTTTTGACTTTCACGCGCTCTAATGGAAAAACTGACTCAATAATATCTTTAAATCTAGAAAAAAAAAACTGTCAAATTTATCATTGATGCCTTTAGACCCAAACATAGTACTCCAAGTTTCAATTGAAATTAAATACTTAAATTTATTTAATTTATTGATATTGGAAAAGCATCTTTTATAAACGTATTTATTTTTATTATCGCATGGGCGCTCACTCGAAAATGAAATCAGTTGCAACTTATGATCAGATAACTCAGTTGGTATCGTCTGTGATATTAATGAAATCAACTTAACATTATCAAATATAGTTTTAGACTCGCCTTGTACTCTGGTGTATTCTGTAATACATTTATTAAAACCATAAGATGAAAGTAACGTCACAAGGCTCTTTGCATTATGATCATTTACATTTAGATCAAAATTTGTGTTAAAATCGCCACAAATGAATGACATTCTATTAAAATTATTCAGTTTATAAAGAAATAAATCCAAATTTTTTAAAAATACACCGAAATCAGCGTCAGGTGTTCTATAAAAACAAGAAACAGAGATTGTTACCTGATTGGATAAAGAAATGTTCGCAGATGCATATTCAAAATGCTTCTCAATTCTAGATAATTGTACGCATTTCGTCTCACCTACTAATCCTACTTTCACAAAAATTGCTACTCCGCCTCTTTTGCATTCAGATCTATAGAAAAAATCAATAAGCGTATAGTTATCTATTTTACAAAAGGTAATTTCGTCATCACTGTAAAAGCTTTCAGTCAAACACACCACTTCAGGATAGTTTAATGCTTGTAAAAGCAAATACATATCAATTAACTTTGTCTTGTCACGTATACTTCGTATATTTAGGTGGCATACTCTGTAATTGTCACTAACTTTAATATAATTGCCTAATTGATTGAGATTATGATGTGTGGATGTCCTAGGATTTTCTTTTAATACCGGTCGGGGAGGTAAACCATGAATTGTTGAAGATTTAAAAATGTCCGAGCTGCGACTTCCGAAAAACCGAAATTGTTTAACAACAATACCAGCCGGCCAATTATCGGCGTTATATAAATCCTTCACGAACGAGATATTTGTACCGACTTTAAACGAAATACTACGAGCATCGTCACGTTTCGGTAGTAATTCAACTTCGAAACTGTTTCCCTGGAATTTATTTTTTAAATAATCTTCTAATTGAGATGTACTTGTATCAAGTGCTGCTCTACCTACATATATCCACGCACGCTTTTGTACAGCACAAAGTGGCGCTTCTGTTAGTTTTTGATCAGAATTGCCAATAATAACTCGTTTTTGATATTCGTTACTGACCTTGTCTGATTAATTTGATCTAATATTTTCTTTTAGCTTAATTAACGTATCACAGCTGGAACCGTCCGGTCTGGACTTCGTATGTCGTTTGAGTGTTTTATCATTTGTACCAATACTAACATGCGATGATCCTTGATCTCTGACTTCGTCGATCGATACACAATCACTATAACTTTTAGCACCGTCAATTGAAATTTTGGAATTATTCTCATTTTGTGGAGCTCAGATGTTTTTTCTGACACAATGTCACTAATTAACTCTTTTAACTCTGCACTAGATAGTGTCAAATAAACACCTTGATCGTTAACCGATCTAGTATTCACCATTTTGGCTATTGTTTAATGAAATAATTCACTTCAGTTCCTAACGAACCGTTCTCGCTGACACTCAGTACTCATACAGTGCAATAACAAATATAATTCAACTCATTACTTTAAAAATAAATGTGTACTTAAGAGCTGGTTGGTATACATCAGAGTGTCATTTGTTAACATGCAATTTAAACACGCGTTGAATAAGCGGTCTTGCTTGCTTATATGTTTTATTCACACCTTTTGAGAATTTTATGTCAAGGGTCCGCGACAAGGGGCGAAGACCCGTGCGCAAGTTCCTAGGAACTGTATGTAGTTTTCAAAATATACAGCTACGTGGTGCCATGATCAATCTCTATTACAGAAAAACGTTTGTTAGGTCATGCACCACTAGATGGCGTCACAAACAAGCTCAAACTTCCAGCTAAGCGGACATGACAGACGTGAGAGACGAAAGGGACAAGAGACACGCGGGGATGGGGAGACGAAAGCCACGTTTAATTTCCAACACTTTTGTTTTTTGTATTAAATCCAATAAGATTGATAGAAGCTGGCTTCTTAAATATACAAATTATAAAAAAACCCGAAAGTCTATTCCGAAAATAAGATTATTAATAAAAAATTGAAAGAAAACTTAGCGATTGAAAATATATTTAAAACAATACATCATTTAATTAAAAATTATTATTAATTTTATTAAATACATAAATAAAAAGTTTACCTCGAGTAGGATTTGAACCTACAACCTGTACTTTGCTAGAATACCGCGCTAACCAATTGCGCCATCAAGGTTCAAGCCCCAATCGATGTAAATTATGTCTTTATGTATGTAGAACTTATAATAATACATCATTTATTTATTTAATTTAATTACATTGTTATCAGTCTTCTTCTTTTTTCGACTGTAATTCGACACAATCATCATGATCTTGAGATTCGTCCTTTCCCTCTAACTCTCGGTCTTCTGTGAATCAGAATCATCATCATGAGTGTGAGACACATTCACCTCATCCATTTCATCGTTTTCATCATCAGTTTGAACAGTTATATTGTAGTAGTTTACTAACAAATCCCTAAAATCTCTAATGTCCTCTGATGTTGGTTCATAAACAGGAGAATACATTATAATAATAATGCTTACTCGCTGGAGACTATATACACAGGTAAAATTTTGCGATGCGACGTTTTCATATAGGTACGAATAGCATTAACCGAGCTATAGTTAGTGCGACCCCACTCCTCGACACCCGAAGATAACCGATCCTATCCGAACATTGTTGAGTACTTACACCCATTCCTCCAATATAATTTAAATAAAATCAAATAAACAAGGTTTACAACACTTTTATTTTTTACACAAAAAATAGTTAACATTTTTACACACAAATTGCAATTCTCTCTTTATGTCTAATAGGCATATGCTTTAGTACATCCAATTTAATTTTAATTTTATAATTTAAATGTATACTTTGTTCTTCCAATTCTCTTTCTAACCAATAATTAGATATACATAACGTATCTAGATCGTCGAAATGTAATGCGTTATGTAATTTATTTCTTGTGGTTATCGGTTTAATACTTATTATAACTAATTCTGCCCCCTCGGATAATCGCTCCAATTTCCTACAGTCTCTAGACTGTATAATACGTTTAATTTTTACATAGAAGCTTCGTTAATTTTATTCATGCCTTGTTGAAGGAAATTTACATTTTTCGTATTTTCTAAAGCTTTTACGTGCCCCACAACATCTATCATAGCAAAAGAACTCCATTAAATGTGGTAATTCCATTGGTTTAAACGTCTCGTCTTTTCTGTCTCATGCTCTTCTTGTTTCTCTCGCCTCTCTCTCTCTCGCGCGCCTTTCTCGTCTTCTTGCTTCGCTCGCTTCTCCCGTGTCTCCCCTCTCTCTCTCTCTCTCGTTTCTTTCTCTTCTCTCTAGTTTCTCTCTCTCCCACTTCTCTCGTTTCTGTTTCCCTCTCCCCTCTCGCTTCCCTCGATCCCGTCGCCCCTCTCTCTCTCTCTCTCTCTCTCTCGACTTTCTCGTTTCTCTCGCTCCTTCTGTCTCTTTCTTTCTCTCTCGTTTTCTCTCTCCTGTCTCTCCCTCTCTTCTCGCTACTCTCTCGTTTCCCTCTAGTTTCTCTCTCGTTTCTCTCGCTCCGTCGCTTCTCTCTCTCTCTCTCTCTCTTGCCTTTCTCGTTTCTCTCACTTCACCTGTTGGATTTAATACAAAAAACAAAAGCGTTGGAAATTAAACGTGGCTTTCGTCTCTCCCATCCTCGCGTTTCTTTTGTCCCTTTCGTCTCTCACGTCTGTCGCGCCCGCTTGGCTTGAAGTTTGAGCTTGTTTGTGATGCCATCTAGTGGTGTATGAGCTAACAAACGTTTTTCTGTAATAGAGATTGATCATGGCTTCACGTAGCTGTATATTTTCAAAACTACATACAGTTCCTAGGAACTTGCGCACTGGTCTTCGCCCCTTGTCGCGGACCCTTGACATAAAATTCTCAAAAGGTGTGAATAAAACATATAAGCACGCAAGACCACTTATTTAACGCGTGTTTAAATTGCATGTTAACAAATAACACTCCGATGTATACCAACCAGCTCTTAATTACACATTTATTTTAAAAGTAATGAGTTGAATTATATTTGTTATTGCACTGTATACTGTACATAGGTGGTAGAGCATTTTCAATAACGACTAGGACGTTCGGTCTTGTTTTATAAAAATCTAAGGTTTTTAAAAAGACACAACTTTTTTTTTGATGGAAGTCATTTTCAGCTACATCTTGAATTTATTTATTTCTCTATTTAAATGGATATAATTAAAACATTGTTATGTATCTGGTTTGATTGATTGATGGTTTTGAAGGTTGTTTCCTCAAAACGAAATTATTTTTTACCAAAAGTGAAAATGCAATGGTAAATTTTAGGCACCCCTTTTATATCAAAATGATCATTGTAATAGAAATGTGATAATTTTAATAACAATCACGGTAATAAAAATTTAAAAACTCTAATAAAAATAATATGCGAAAGTACACGGTTAATTTAAACTATATGTTGCACACGTAATTATTACATTTTAAACTGTTAATGAGTGCGTTTCAATAAACGGTTTGTGTGTCCGTATGTACAATATGAATATTTTTCAAATCGCGACAAAAAAAAATACTTTTACTGATAGAGAACCAGTTATATATCAACTATACATAAGTAAAAAACATAGAAAGTGATTTATTTTGATTAGACGAGTAACAGTTAACACACAGCAGTGACTATCACTCGTAAACCAATTCTCCAAAACATTCTTTGTGTACAGAGCTGGTAAGTGTGCTTTTAACCGTTTATCTTATATACTTGTACAGATTTTTAATTACAGTTATAAAACACATCTAAGCTATACGTAACAGGTTTCTTAAAAAAATATTAAGGCGTACAACATTTATTAAGGCGTACAACATTTTAACGGTCGGATGGATATGAAACATATTTGAATGCATTAGGACCAACAGGTAAAACTATGTTTTAATATTCATTTAGAAAACAATATTGTAATAACTGTAATGTAATTAACTTAATAAAAATTTTTGTTTCATTAGAGAATAACCCGAATGTCAGTAATTTTTTTTTATAACTCACTGAGGCTTTTTTGATTATGATATTTACAATAAAAATAAGTGTTCTATAATTAAATTTTACTGTCATTCAAATTCCCCATGCATGATAAATCCGTAACACAAGTGTTGTCTTACAAGAACCTCCTTATTGGAAATACAATGTATAAATAAGTTTCTCGTATGGGTAAAAGCATGTAACCATTTAAAACAATCGGACCGATAATTTTAATAATAATATCTTATTTCCAACATGGTATGCGTGTGCGTTTGCCTAAGATCCAGGGTACTGCTCTTAATACAACCAAAAGGACCTTAAATAGGGTTAAAGATGACCATCAAAAATCATCCTAAGACCAACTCCAGGTCCAAAACCAGCCCCAAGACCAACCCCAAATCCAAGACCTAGCCCAAGTCCAAGAGCAGCTCCAGGTCCAGCTCTAGCCCAAGACCAAATCCAGGTCCAGCACCCAGCCCCAAGACCTAGCCCAAGGCCTACATCTTCCCCTCACGTAAGCAAGTACAAAATTGCTGTCAAAAAGGCTCTCAATACAACAATGAAATTCTATCAAGGGTGGAAAATACGGTCTCACACGTGGGTGTGTAAAAAATAATTAGGGTTGAAAAGGGTCTTCGAAAAGAAACCATAAGGGTGGAAAATACTAGCTCACACGTGGGCGGTCTTGTGACGTAAAAATCCAAGATGGCGGCGGAAGGTGCCTGTATACTACTCTCATTTTACTCCGAATCTATGCAAAATTAAAAAAAAAGTTTTAGATAAAGGTATCTCACTTTCTTGAGGAAAATCCAAATATATAATAAAATACAGAGTGTCTCATTTAAATTTTTCGATTTGATATCGATTCCGATTTACTGGGACACCCTGTATATATAAAAAGTAAATAATTTAAAAATTTTAATAAATCCAAACAACTTTTATATAAAACTTTTTTTTTATCTGTTATTCTTGCGCCAGTATTCCACAAACGGAATTAGCTTTACTAATTAAATATTTCGTTATACTGATATTTTGGCTATTGACCGTGCTTTGGGAATGTGAAGGGTTGGCGTAGGATTTTTAGCCAGCTTTATTATATAAAGTGTTGATTGATGGTGGTGTCGCAATGCAAGAAGTGGCAAAGAAAGCTAAAAGAAGTCAATTTAGTCAAAGCTTCTTGCGAGTTAGGCGATTTGCTGATTTTTAATTTTAGCAATTTGTGATTTATTTGCAAACAGATGCAACTATTATAACGTTTAAACCACTGTGCGGTTAGAAACTAAATAATACAAGTAGATAATCACGTCACATTTTAAAGATATTGAGGAAAAATGTGATGTTATTTTTATGTTATGGACAAAAGACAAAACATTTGAAACACAAATAAAGAACTCTGTAAAAATATGATGTATGGAGCTATGCCTAATGGGTGTAATGTTTAATTTTTGGAGTTAAATCAAAGTTCGTGGTTTTCATTTTTAAATAATTGGCTATTTGCAGCAGGCTTTTCAAGCCGCTTTGCTTGTTCATTATGGTTTACTATGATTGATGCACATTGCGTTTTTATGTACAAGTGGACGAATCTTAAATGATAGTAACTAAACATGTATTTCGTTTTACTCTTTTGTGTAGTTTAGCAATACTCTATTCTATGTTCACTAAGAAATTTGTGCTCTGGATAGAGTACACTGAACTTCCTTAGCAGTATTTTACGATTATTCAGATAAAAGTTTGCCAAAGCAAACATTTTAGAATTATATCAATATATAACATTTTATAGTATCATTTGGTAAAATATTTCGAAACTTATTTTAATATTTACGTCATAACATTTTGTAACAAAATATGAACAGGGGGAAATATAATATATGGTGTGCTAATTGTTTTATAACATGTAACAAAGTTACATATCAATTTTTTGCCATAAACAAACATTTGTTCAGTGTTTGCAATTATTAATCATACTTACTTGTTTATGCACGTAGATTAGTGATATTTATTTAAAGCATCACGCAAGTTACACTTTAATTAACAAATTATGTAAAATAATGGAAAATTTACAACCAAATGACTTTATTGATTTTAACAAGAGTAAGGGTGATGAGATGAAATGATTTATAATTTGGCTAAAAAATTAAATTAAGTTAATCAAATGTAGTAAAGTTTTACCCAACTAAATAAAATTGTCACATCTAATTTTTTTTTAAATGTATTTGCTTTTAGCGTTTTACTGTAAATTTGTAATTGCTCACATTAAGTGAATTTAAATTGTCAGAGAGAGTAACGATAAACATGATTAAGTAATTGATCCCTTGAGGTCTTTTTGCGTTTAAAGGTTTATGTGAGTTTCGGAGAATGTACTAACGCTAATAAATATTTAAAATGATTACAGGTATGCTATGTGGCAAGTTTTTCAGCTACCCATGCTTATTTAATACTGAACCGACAACGTTTTTCTTAAAAAGACCGACATGAGAATAATTTTATTTTATGGTTTGTTAAATAAAAAAAATATGTTCTATAAAATGGCCAGTGTAAACACAAGTAACTATAATATAAATTACTAAATATAACTAAAATTATAGCTATGTAAGATTGACTAAACGTTATTTAAGAGGCACACTTTTTAGGTTCTTTGCAATTATTAAGAATGTCATCGTTTTTCCAATAAAATGGTGCATCATTTTTTAGTACCTTAAACGTATTGTAGCGTACCTCAGGTACCCTATCTTGAAAAGCGTAATTTGAACTTAATTGCCATAATGCAACTTCAAGAACAAAACAATCCCTAAGTGATTTATCTTGACTTGACTGACAATATCTGATCAAACGAAGTGACCGTCTAGTGGTAGGTGCGTTGTGCTATCTAAATTAGATAGGCTGGATGAAGTAAGTGTTGCATCATGAGGGTCAGGTGAAAAAATAAACTACTCAAATTAAAATCAACGAGCGTTGCGCAGCGGTGGTTCAGCCCGTTAATTTACTCTTGTGGGAAAGAACCACCAATAAAACCCACTTTATTCATAAATAAGCAATTGTACTAGTACATTAATAAATCAAATAATACAAAAAAACAACAATTAAAAGGTTAAATGTATAACAAACCACCATTAAATCAGGTTAAAGTGCGTACAAAACTATAACATTAAGACAACATGAATAAAAGGCAGTTTAGTTACACAGAAACACAATAAAAAAAAACGCATGTAGTGTACACGCACAATTGTGTCATAAATAATCAAAATAGAAAATTATAATAGAAATCGTAACACCAAACATGTGGCTCTTTAAGTAAATAAACATAAAACAATAAATCAAATTACGGTACGTATAAAATAGAACAACAGTAAAATTTCACAGGTGATAATAAGGTAAAGGCAAGGACGAAAGAAAATAGACAAGGAATTTGCACGTACCCAGTTGTTTAGTGACCTCTAAAGCACAGAATACTTAAATCAAATTACAATAAAGCACATACAAAGAGTAATCAGCTCGCAAGCCAATAATTCTACTTAAATGAACTGACAAAAAAACACTCATTAAAACAAAGCCTTACAAGGGTAAGTTATAAATAGATCACTAACATCGTGACCGATATACTGGGTGCCCGGAAATTGCATATAAATAGAGAAGGATGTGATTCTGTATGAAAAAATAAGACTTTTTTTTCCTATGAACTTATATGATCAGACGTACCGTTTTCAATATACAGGGGGTCAAAGTTGAATTTTTTTTCCGGTTTTTGGACAATATCTCGAGAACCGCATGAGATATGATGTTCAGATTTTATACACAATTTGTGCTCATTAAGTCACCTGTTTTCGCTGTAACATGAAGGTTTTTAAAAATTCAGTGGCGTGGATTTTGGGTATTCGAGGATTTCAACCCCCCTAATTTCTACGCCACTGAATTCACATTATCAACATTAAAAAGGTGCTCTTGGCTGATAGCTCTAAACTCAATTGTTTCCGAGAAAAATGGCATTCAATGAGTGAAAACATTATTTTTAAGAATCATTTCCATTAACAATTTATTAACAGTAGGCATAACATTTTGGAAAGAATGCAAGCAATTAATTCCAAATTACTACTTATTGAATTAAAACAAATGCTGCAAGTATTCTACGTGGGCTTCGTTCACTTAAATACATTAGAATGGTAAATAACATGGTGGTAAGATTGTTGAATTATTTTTCAAACCTAAATTGAGTTGGCGTTGCCGTACGTAAAATGCATGTTGATTTGGTAAGACGGTTTGTTGATAGTACTTGTCGATACTAAGTCAATTTGTTTATTTGACAAGAACACAAGTTATAACGTGAATTATTACTTATCATCAATTGTTGGTGCAGTAACTGTAAAAAATGCCAGACTACTCTTTTGCGGAAATGGCCGATATGGTTTTTATGTATGGCAGAGCTAATGGTAATACTGCAGAAGCTTGCAGATCACCATCTTCCAGATAACAGATTATTCATGAGTATTTCAACGGCTAAGAGGGAGAGTGGTAACAGCGTCAAATAAAAGAAATTGTGGAAGAAACCGCACAACTCGAAGGGCGCAAGTTGTAAAAGGGTTCGCCACCGGATAGAAGAAAATCCAACAACTAGCACGAGACGAACTGCTGTAGAGGATAACGTTCCTAAGAGCACTGTTAGGGAAATTCTGCACGAAAAGCTTTTGCACCCCTACCATTTACAACGGGTTCAAGCGCTTAGACCTCAAAATTTACCGGCGAGACTTCAATTTAGTGAATGGATTAAAATGCGATACCGTTGAGACCATTTTTTCCTGAACAAAGTGCTGTTTACTGACGAAGCCGGGTTTACATACGAAGGTATTGTGAATTTTCACAATAATCACGAATAGTCCGATGAAAATCCACGTGCAATAATTCAAGCTCGGTTCAAAGATAAGTTTTCAATGAACGTTTAGGCCGGTATTCTGGGTGATCGTCTCATAGGGCCGTATGTTATGCCTCATCGTTTGAACGGATATGAATACTTAATTTTTCTGCAAAATACTTTGCCCATTTTACTTGAAGATGTACCAGTGGCAGAGAGACAACAAGCTATTTTTATGCAAGACGGGGCTCCACCCCATTACAGCCTTCAAGTGCGAGCGCATTTAAATGCAACATTTCCTGGAAGATGGATTGGAAGAGATGGGCCGTTTCCTTGGCCTCTACGTTCGCCGGACTTCAGTCCCATGGATTTTTTTCTCTGGAGATATTTGAAAACTTTAGTGTATGCAGTACCTATTGATAACATTCAACAATTAGAGCAACGTGTCGCCTATGCTTGCGAAGAGATAAGAAACAAAGAAGGGATTTTTGGATCTGTAAGAAACTCAATGGAAAATAGGGTAGCAAAATTTTCTCGGAAATGATCAACTTTAGAGCTGTTAACCAAGAGTACCTTTTGGTAGAGAAAATAAAGGCGGTTCTAACGAGCTCCTTGAAATTGCATTTATTTCAGTGGGGTAGAAAGTAGGGGGATTGAAACCCTCAAAATACCCAAAATCCACGCCACTGAATTTTCAAAAAACTTTATTTTACGGTGAAAATAAGGGACTTAATGAACAAAAATTGTGTATGAGAGCTGAACATCATATCTCAAACGGTTCTCGAGATATTGTTCAAAAACTGAAAAAAAATTCAACTTTGACCCCCTGTGTATTGAAAACGATACGTCTGGGCATATAAGTTCATAGGAAAAAAAAGTCTTATTTTTTCATGTAGAATCACCTCCTTCTCTAGGTACATGCTATTTACGGGCACCCAGTATAAGTTAGGGTGGGTTAGAAAAATACCGTGCTCCCTTCTCCGGTTACACACTCATCTATACAACAACAAAAACAATAAAAATAAAACTCGAGGTGGTGAACGGTTATGCTCTCGGGAGTGAGTACACTATTGATAATTGTCTTTTACAATTAGTAACCATCATATCGGGTATCATATACCCATTCATCAGCCCACCTCTACCCAAATATAAATATAAACAACAACCAACAATGCTAATTCGCAGAAATACCAGAGTGAGAGGGTCCTGCACTTCCTTTTATTTTAACATATTTCAACTTAATGAGTCCGCGTACCAACAAGGTACCTTTGCAAGGCAATGTTTGATTCTTTTAATACGTTACATAGGCTGGTAAAATGATCGGCTGCGAGCTTGCGTTTATATAAAAAATACATATTTACACTAGAATAAAATATTCCCTTAATTGACCACAGACACAAATCGTTAACATACGCGGTTTAACCCCGAAAGAAAAGACAACTCAGTGTTGGCGAATTCAAAAGAAGAACGTACACCTAAGAATTATTTTAAAGACAAACTGTTTACAATGAAAATATTTAATTCACCCAAAAATCGATCTGGCTCGATTGACACGCTAACTGTAACTGCCTTTCCCCCGATTCAAACTAACTATGCTTACTGCCCAAAAATCAACCCTGTCTTTCAAAAGTAATAAAAAAACAAGAAACATTAATTTGTGTTGGAACAGTTTCATTTTAATTATTGCACGACATCCTAATTTTTAAAATATGCATTCGTCTGTAACAACCTTATATTTACCGCTCTCGAGTTTCCAAGTAACAAACAAAGATATTTTTTGATCGTGCTCTGCCCAGTCGTAATCAATCATTAGAGCAATGACATTTTTACATCAAGGGCGTGCACAAGAAAAATTCTAATGATTCGTTACGCCCCTTCAGTAAAGGATTTTTAAGTGTGCACCTGCCACTCACCCCCTAACATGTGTTTACATACATATTAGTTACAAACTATCCTACATTCCTTAGAAAAAAATTTATAAATAAAAACATTGACACGCTAACTGTAACTGCCTTTCCCCCGATTCAAACTAACTATGCTTACTGTCC
The DNA here is from genome assembly GCA_036346205.1 of Vesta saturnalis. Taxonomy (NCBI): domain Eukaryota; kingdom Metazoa; phylum Arthropoda; class Insecta; order Coleoptera; family Lampyridae; genus Vesta; species Vesta saturnalis. Next base: position 2,006,833 of record JARFJB010000145.1, on the reverse strand, counting down.
AAAAATCAACCCCGTCTTTCAAAAGTAATAAAAAAACAAGAATCATTAATTTGTGTTGGAACAGTTTCATTTTAATTATTGCACAACATCCTAATTTTTAAAATATGGATTCGTCTGTAACAACCTTATATTTACCGCTCTCGAGTTTCCAAGTAACAAACAAAGATATTTTTTGATCGCGGTCTGCCCAGTCGTAATCAATCATTAGAGCAATGACATTTTTACATCAAGGGTGTGCACAAGAAAAATTCTAATGATTCGTTACGCCCCTTCAGTAAAGCATTTTTAAGTGTGCACCTGCCACTCACACCCTAACATGTGTTTACATACATATTAGTTACAAACAATCCTACATTCCTGAGAAAAAAATTTATAAATAAAAACATTGACACGCTAACTGTAACTGCCTTTCCCCCGATTCAAACTAACTATGCTTACTGTCCAAAAATCAACCCCGTCTTTCAAAAGTAATAAAAAAACAAGAATCATTAATTTGTGTTGGAACAGTTTCATTTTAATTATTGCACGACATCCTAATTTTTAAAATATGCATTCGTCTGTAACAACCTTATATTTACCGCTCTCGAGTTTCCAAGTAACAAACAAAGATATTTTTTGATCGCGGTCTGCCCAGTCGTAATCAATCGTTAGAGCAATGACATTTTTACATCAAGGGCGTGCACAAGAAAAATTCCAATGATTCGTTACGCCCCTTCAGTAAAGCATTTTTAAGTGTGCACCTGCCACTCACCCCCTAACATGTGTTTACATACATATTAGTTACAAACAATCCTACATTCCTTAGAAAAAAATTTATAAATAAAAACATTTTGAAAACATTAGCAAATTACGACGTATTATTAAGATATTAAAAATCCACTAAATATCTTTTCTATCGTGGTAACAATGGCGATTTGACAAACGTTTATTAGAATAATAAAATTTTCGCGGCCCGTTACCTACAGTATATGAATAAGTTTTGCTTTGAAACTTGTTTAAATCGATTATATTACCTAGTATGGAAATGAAAACGACTATCAAAAAAGAATTCTTAGATTTTTTTAATCGTTAATCGAATGTTTCATAGTTATTTATGTGTGAAAAAAGTGAGTGAGCATTAATTGCGCTTGTGCAACGATGCGTTTAGACGAGCTTTAAGTGGCCATAAGTATTGGTAAAAATAAAACATATTTGTTAATAATGTAATATTTGATATTTGACTATGAATAATTGTCGTTGTTATTAGCGTGTCTTGCTGGATATTAAATGTAAAGGTGCTTCAGTTACTGTCATTCATATTTTCAATATTTCTAGTTTTTAAGATTTTTATTAAAACTATTTTTTTTTACTTAAACTGACAAACCAAAATTACTTTTAATGAATAGCTAAAAAACATGTTTGTTAGAGCTTATGTTATTCATCCTGGTGAAAGAACGTGCAGGCGACGCGGAACATTATCACCGGTAACTGCGCCCTTGAGTCTTACTATTTGCAGTGGCGTACGCAAAACTAATGCAATTTTTATTTAAATTGTCAATTATTTTAGAATGTTGAACAGCACAACATTTTATTCCGATATTTATGCATACATTAATATAACATAACTATAAAATAAATTACTATGTAATAAAGGTATAAAAATTAACCATTAGAAATATGTATCGTACTAAATAATTCACTTGAGTAGGTACATAATTAATCACTCGTCTTCACTAAAACTATCGTCACTGACACTTTTACCAATGTTTATAATGAGCGGTTCAACTGTAATGTCAAGTACATTCGCCTTTTCTAAATAACCGTTTTCAGTTGCACTTATATGATTGCAGCATTTTTTCCATGTTTCGTGAGTTACCTTCGCAAATGGATTTTCCATAAAATGGCGTCGTCGAAATTTAAATGTAACGTTATGTTTTGTTACATCATCTTTCACTGCTCCCCAAATTTTTTCGATTGGATTTAAATCCAGGTGATATGGAAGCAGTATGTTTATACATACTTGGCGAATACGCTATGTTCTTGTCAGGAAACTGTTCCATTATTTTCGCCTTTAAAGAATTGGATGTGTGGGCTTTATTTACTTGTGCATTATGATAGGACGCGTTTTCAGTGACCATTACTGATCTGGGAGGTAAATCAAGTAATAATTTTTCTCGTAACCATTTTTCATGTCATCGTGCTAATCACCTATATCTACTCCAGCGTGAACAGTGATTAACCTCTTTCCTTTAAAAATTGGTGTGAATGATCCGGACGATGTTCCATAACTTCATCACTCGAAAGTTGTATGTGCAACGTGACGTAAGTTTCCTCCAAGTACAAAATTGGTCAGCCCTCATCTCTAACATTTTTGAAGTTTTGTAAATAATTTTTCCGTAATTCTTGTATATCATTTTTTCTACAAAAATATTCCTGTTGTCCTACATCTTATTCCACTTGAATTCAATTTTCTTCAGCAGTCGGTAGAATGTAGACCTCTTGTCTGTTCACTACAGTTCGTTTTCCCATTTTTGTTAGAGATTATCTATTATAGGTCGGCAGCTTTCTGTATTATGACAATTTTAGGCAACATTCCGTATGTGGTTATTTCGCCTATTTTATTTCCCTTCGTTTTTGGTGAACTGGATACTGAATTTTCATTATTTTTTTGCAGACGTTATCTTTACTTCTTTCATAGTGCACTGCTTTTCCACCACCTAATGTTGATATTTCACAGTTATGCTTTAAAATATGTAAGTTAAACTATAAGAATTCGGAGATGACTGTCAAGAATCTCAACAGTAACTAAAAGTAATTAAATCAAAACTGACCGTAATTAATCGAACTTATATACTATACGTACGGTAGTGCCTTTATTAATGACACATTGTTTTCTAAAGACCCATATATGAACAGATTCGTTAACAATGCATTAAATACAGCGTCATAATCAAATATAAATTACCTACTACTGTTATTAATATTGTTAAGATTAATAATTAATTAAAATACCTACATCTATTTCTCACGAAATTGTATCTGTAAGGTCGTTATAAAACGAGATCGTAATCGGATTACGCAATGCTTTAAGATAGCCTACTTAGACCTCTGCGCAATCAACCTTTTCGCCAGGTAGAATAACATAAGCTCTATTCATATCCGATTTTCGGTAAAAAAAAAATATTGAAATACAGCAATAGAGTGTGCATGAAACAATCTTTGTTCACTCTATCGTCAGAAAACCTAAATTTAACTATGATGGTTTAATAATTATACAATGGCTTAATTACGTTTCACCTATTATTACGTATATTACGTAACGTGTGTTGTAAGAACAATTTTACGCACGGATGGAAAAGTAATTCCGTGAGTGCGTAAAATGCTTTACAACACGTGTTACGTACTATACTTTACCTACGACCTGCTCCTACGTGTATTAATAATGTTATTATTAATAATACTTTAACAACATCACCAATAAAATATTTTTAATAATTTTATTGTATAACATTTAATTACATAATATTAGTTATTATAGTAATTGTTTATAGTAACAGTACAGTTGTTAAATACAAACAGTAAATCGGTTCTTTTGTTTGTTGAAGCGTAAGAAAGATTTACATCATTAGCTGTGTTTTGTAAATTTTCATTTTCATTTTTATCACTACCTGCTATAGGAGATGCTATTTTAGATGAATTGTTTATTTCACTATTTAGGGAATTATCCACATATTCTTTAGCTACGGTCGATGACTGCCGTCCGCCGTGTCTGTCTAAATCTAATAGATCACCATCCGCGTGAACAAGAATAGTCGGAGACGAGTGCCTGAAACAGTGTCCTGTATAAGCTGGTGCGTTTGGTAGCCCCAGGTATATAGCAATTTGTTCTGGTACGTTCCTTATTTTATTAATACCAACACACTGCCTGGTGTATTTTCCGTTCACGCAGTTTAGAAAAAAGGGTAATTCTGTAGCCTCATTTACTGTGTTACGTATTTAATTGGAAAAGGTTCCTTTTTGATAACGTTCGTCATTTTGTCAAATTTATTTACTAAAAACAGAAATTTGTTCTTAGGTTGAATGCTTCCAATTCACTATTTCGCATCTCTAATTGCATTTAAATTAACGTATGTAACTTTCGTACACATCTGTTATTTAGTTAAAATAAGTTAAATTTTATACCTTCAGCGACATCTCTAAGATTTCGAATCATTTAATATAAAGCAGTTAAAAAGGAACGTGGGATCTATTAGCGTCAAGTAATACATATACATATCATAAATACATATTTTCTACACATTTTAACTTTTGGCAACAATGATTAAATACAAATTTTCTCAAGTATGTAAAATTTATTTTTAAGGTGTTGGCCAATTTTTCTTTCTTCCTTTTTAGGAACGCCCTTGATGGTGGATGTTGAGCTTCTAGAGAATTTTTCGTTTCTGGTTCTGGATGCTGAAGCATCATTTTTTTTGGAAAATTCTCACTTAAAGTAATACTTGGTTAAGTAAAAGTATTACTAACGCTTTTAACAGGCGGATGTAACTGAAATTATTCATTCGTCCACATCTTCGGCAAGTGGCACATGTTTCGATAACCTGGTAATTAAAATACTTCAATTGAAATTACGTTGAATGTAAGGTCATAATTAATTAAACATCGTACTTAAATTTACCTTCTTTTAGCATCTCTGTACTACCTACATTTCTAACGACATTCCTTCTTAAATTTTCTGCTCACATTTTACTGTTACGTTACATCCAAAGTACATGATTATCGCTGGAAGGCATAAGAGCCTTGCTGACATCCATGACCATATCCGTGAAGGCTGCTAGATCATTGGAATGGTACCCGAAATTTGCAAGATCAAATAAGTGGTAGTTTCAACAATAAAGGTCAGATCGTTTTTTTTTCTTTATCGCCTGATTACACGATTGTGCTTCCAAATTTCAAATACACCTAGGAGGTTCTTAGTGAATTTCTACAACGAAAATAAATGGAGTGATAATATTAACTTTGTAATCAAATAATTGACAATTGTTACCTCTTAATTAAATTTATATGTTTAAGGTGCTTCCAGCAGTTCACTTTCACGAAATCCTTTTATCTAAAGCGGTATATATATTCACTAGTTCAGTTTTGAGTATTTTTGCACTCAATCACAAGTAAAACTTCAATTGAATCATTAAAAGTGACTTGATAGACCGCACCCAAACTGGTTTTCTTTCCATTTTGACTTAATTAATTCTAGCTTCTGTGGCTACATTCACCCAACGATTTAACTCCTGTGTTGTTTGCAATATATCGGGTGTAACGATTATCTGTATTCCGTGAACTACTGCAAATGTTAAACATTTAATTTCATATGAATTTGTAATTTTGTCTCGTAATCTTTAGGTGTTATGTACATTACTTTTTCTTGTGAACAAGGTTGTTCGGGCCAGTTTATTTCTTATAAATTTCTTGATTACGTTGTTTGTTACGGTAGGTATTTATTGTGGACCGAACAAGCTTTCCAATTTACTGTATACTGTGTGAAGCGTAGAGCAAGCAAGTTCATTAATTAATTTTTTTCTTATTTTTGTATCTTACTAAACATCCCAATGGGATTATGTGTTAAATTAGCCAATTCCGAATACGAACAGTAAAATCTTACAGCGGCCGGAAGGGGGCACATAATAATTTTACTTTTTTTTCTAATTGAAATATAATTATAATTGCAGTGGGCACAAGCTGAGGCTCACTGCTTGCCATCGTGGGCTTTGGTGGAATATTAATTTATTTATTTTTTATTCTTTTGTCAGGATATCGACAATAAAAATTACTGTATCGGGGGAATTGTTAACTAATTTCTACTTCTTCCTTAATTTTTTTCTTTCTTTCTTTTTCGGGGAAATCCTGTTCCAGGCTTTACGGGGTTTACACTCCTTTCAACACTTGTTGAGTATTTCCTTATTAAAGCCTGTGGCGCCTACTTATATCCGGTTCTTATCTAACCATGTTACTATCACTTTAAGCTATACCTCCAAAACAACTACGCATCCGAGCGTTCCGCGGTCTTCCGACCATATGCTTGAGCCGAGTTGTGCTTATTCCTTTTTTTTATGCCATATGCTGGTTACACACGTGGCAACTGCAGAGCGAAGGATAATATATTTTTTGCACGATTGAGCTTTTTCGTTTATTTACCGTATCTGTTTCCAAGACAGTAGGATGTGTTTACTGGTTGCGAGTCGGTAAGTATTTTACTTACCGACGTTTTTTACTTACCAACGTAAAATTATATAAGTATACTATATTTCACAACAATAAGAACAAAAAATTTAGACATTTCTATTTAAAACGTCACTTTTGACTTTTCGTTTACTTAGTAGAATATAATTGTGGTAAATTTAGTACAATCGTGCAAAAAACAGTATGAGCATCACAAACATTAAGAGTTGTACCGGTCTCCGGCCAGATCGGAGGCTTCGCTATTGCAGTAGTAAACAGACACCTTTCGCCGCCATCTTGGATTTTGTGGGGTACCTTAACTTTCACTTTTTTACACGCTCACGTGGGAGGTGTATTTGTTGTCGGTAGTTTTCTATCGGCTTTTTTTTGTACTCGCCTACTTGAGGGGCGTATGTAGGCCTTGAAATTGAGCTTGGGTTTGGTCTTGGAGTTGTTCTTGGGGTTGGGACTTGGGGTGACGGCTAATTTTGGTAATTATAGATCATTTTGTTTTCTTGACCCTTTGCTCTGATTTGAGGGCTAGCATTCTGATTGTGTTCAGTTGGCCTTGTAATTAGGCCTTGCGAATTGTTCAATGACTTAATTTGCTAGTTTTATAAGATGGCCGTTGCTGCCATAAAAACTGTGTTCTAATAAAGAATTAATAAATAAGATGATAACAAGTGTTTTTCATAATAAAAAATTTTTATTTAATTTAATTTAACCTGTTAACATGTATCAAGGTTATTAATCTTCTTCACCATGGTTATAAAAAAAAACTCCGACCTTAAAACGTACCGATTATGTTCTATGCAGTTTGAATTTAAGCGTTAGCTCTAATTTTCAATATCCGAGGTTAACATGTATTAATTAATTTCTATCTAACATGAAGTTTAAATGCAGTTCTGATATAAATAACTGTTTTTACAATGTGATTTTTCGTAATAGGATTTATTATAAAAGCGGCTGCATAATTGTTATTATTACATTTTCTTTTAATCTCCATTTTGTAGATTGTGACCTATCTATATACGAATTTATAACAACATGCAATTAAGACGTCTTTCAGACGACCTCCAACAGTTGATAATACTATTGCATTGTTGCCCATATATATTAATGGTTAGAAACATATACATTGTTCACCTTTAATTTTGATAGGGCTATCAACTATTGAAAGGTCGACTGTTAAAATATGTTTCTAATCACCCTTTGCAGTAACTGCAAGGTTTTAAAAGGAGTCCTTGTACTATTCATGTACATGTGGTATTTCAAAGATATTTTATTAAGTAACATGACAAAACCTCTGTAAATACACCAAACACATACGAAAAACTGTTGGGGCTTCACTTAGAAACAAAGAAAAGAAGTGTCGTGAGATAGAGCATTTTTAAAAACATATGCTGAATTAAAAAGAGAGAAAAACAATGGGGCTGTTTTTGGTATTACAGGACTCTTAATTAAAACAATTAAAGTACTAAAATCTCTTTTTTATTTATCAAAGTATAATGGTTGAAAAACAAAACATTATACAGTAACTTGATTATCTAATCATTTAGAATTAAGCGTATAGTAAAAACTTATTTACAAAAAATCAAGCATTGGTAAATTATTATTTAATCTAAAATATGGAAACATTAACGTATAAAGTCCACACACATCCGAATGGTAATCCTGCAGCGTCGCAATGTTGTACCGGAACCATCTCGAATTCTTGTCACGGAAACGTAAATGGTAACCTAGCAGGGGTCGTGCAAAGGAATCAAAATATTCCCCGTTACCATTCTCATCAATGTAGATAGTGGTCTTATGCTGATCTGGTTGGTTTGCAGGAGCCGCGTTTACAATAATTACACAAGGTCTAGGTGCATGCCTGAACAGATGATTAGATGCACATAGAAGTCGGATCACATTCTTGTGGCTAGGGATCGATTTTTAGCATCTGAACACTTGTACCGCATACATCATTGGAATGCACACATAGGCTCAACGATGTTATGGTTTAAACAGCTATATGATTTTGTTCCCTTTTTCAATTTTTTAAGCGACGGACAGCCAGTCCCGTTCAGGTTTACTATTGCTTTGCTAAGAAACCTTAAAAACTGTTGTTTTTCACTGCCCTTAACGTGAATTTTGTTAAAGGGCTGCAGCACTCTTATCAGCTCCTCACGGAAACCGTTTGCTGTGTATGTATCCCGACCACCATCGCAGACCGCGACATTGTTTCCCAAAAAATCGTATCTAGCTTGACATGGGTTTTGATACAAAATAATTACGAGGTGGTCTTATCAGTATCAGAAATAAAGCTCCATTATCTGTAACCACTGCAATCTCTTTGGCTATGAATTCGTTGTTAACACCCCTAAGCCCTTTTACATCCAGGTATGCATCCATCCTCTTTCTCTTGCTACTGGATACTGAAGCTTGAGTAAAAACATCAATTTCTATATGACAGATAAACTGATGTAAAAAATACCTGTAGCTGAGAGATTTAATAATAAAAGATTGAAACAAGAATGTGACGCTACTTTACGATGATAATGATAAGGTAATTCCTCATAAGCGCAGTGCATTTTCTAGTCATTATTTTCAGGTTGATCCATTTCCAAAACAGTGACCTTTGCGTTAAAGGCTAATTAATTAGCTGTAGAGTAACTTTAAAGGAATGGTATGCGGTGTCTATCTATTATTTACAGATTGGAAAAATGTCTAAATTGCAGAAGATTACGTTAAAGTCTAATTGATTAGCTGTAGAGTAATTTCCAATTCAGTTTCTAGTCGTTATCTAAGTATGAGGAATTTTTAAAAACGATCGTTTTATAAAATTACCAGACTTTCTTTCTATGACGTTAATAATGATTAATGACTTTATCTGTGTATATATACATAGCCCTTGCGATTATATTTTACAGCATTACTATAACTACACTTACCTAAAAAAAATATGGAGAACCTCACTGTAATAACAGCGTTTGATGCCGAGTACGAGCTAACCGTCATCGACGTAATGAAAAACTTCCGTGGTGTCATACGGGCCCGGTTCGAGCAGCAACAGAGACGATTTGTATAAAGGGACATCGCTCTTGAGCGACACGCAATGGGGTTGCATCGCCTTTTACGCCGTAAAAGAAAAGGAGGGTACCAGCTCGAGAAGAATAAAGGGTCGAAATCATCGTGGAGGTGAGAATACCGACGCCTCCACCAGCATTATCCATGTTAGCGGCGAAGAAGAGGAGGCGCGCCAGCTACCGCCAACACTACCTGCAGCTGCACCGAACAGATCAGTGAAACCCCCTATATCGCGGACATTAGATACAGGGGAACTTCCATACAAGGATCACCCCACCAGAAAACATTCGCTCAGCCACCTGTAAATTATTACGAAGATGTGTCACCCGCATCATCAGTCAGCAGAGAAGAGGAGACGTGCCAGCTGTCGTCGCTATCACCACCATCTACGGTAGTGGTACAGGCCGGTCCGATGGAATCCGCAGCATCGGGAGAGGAGGGAGAGACCTCTATACTAGAGACGCTCCTCAGGGCACCACCCGGACCTCTGTCTCATCCCTATCAAACGTTTGATTACGGGGAGGACCTGGATCTAACTTTAAGCAGGATAACATACATAAAATAAAATAATTTTTCTTTTTTTTGTTTTATTGTTTATTCCTTATACCCAAACGGTAACGTGTCAAAGTTCTCAATCCTTCCACGTTTAGAGTAACGTATTCTATACTGTTTAGATTCACGTCTCGTTAATACATTATAACATCTGTCTCTAACTATTTTCCTATCATTGTATACACTGTCTCTTGAATTTCTGGACATAGGGAATTCCCATGTTAAAATAAACTATTGTAAATATTGGCTCCCCTAATTACTTTACAGTAAAATGTCAAATGTAAAACTTCTTAAGGAAAAAAGGCTGCTTCTTATGTTACAATTGCATTTACATTTGGTTCATCCGTTTTCGATAAAATTAGGAAAAACTTAAGGGCTTTTTCGTAACCGTAAGCTAAATTAGGGTAGAGTTTGCTGACATTAGTGCAGCCACCGTAAAACGTTTCTCGTGGGTTTAGGGGTTCGTCATCGTGGTCATCTAAATTTTGTATAAATGCTCTCAACTCATCATTTACATGTATTAGTTTTTTAAAATTGCATTCACGCATTTCCACTAGATTATGACCGCGTTCGCGTAGAAATTGAGATCGTGCCACCATGTTCTCGTTCCGGGCCAAGATGGAAGTATTTACATTCAGCTTTCGGTCAATATTAGCTTGATTGGGGAAACACACTTCGCAACCGTGCTAATAGCATCCCTGAAAGTCGTGAACTGTATTCCATTCGACACAGTAACCGTCGACCTTAACACTTTCAGGTGTTCTAAACTAGCTTTTCCGGCATGCAATATGGTCACTTGTTGTGAAGGTTCCACTCAGCGTAACGACTGTATTAAGACTTTTAAATGGTTGTAGGCACTCCTGTAGCAGCCTTTTGGAATGAGACCGATTGTGTTTTCTTTGAGGAAAAGTCTATGAAACACTTTATTGCAAGCGCTAGTCGACTCCTCAAACGGGTCGACTTTATATTCAGTAGTGAAGATCGACCAGGAACTAATACAGCCTTTAACGAGCACCTTAAAATCCATCAGACAATACTTCAAAATCTTTTCACTCATCTTAAAAACATAATTACTCTGGGCCGCGTGCCAATCTGAAAGCTTTTGCCGGTCTTCTTCCAACATCTGATCTGCACAATAATATTCAAGAGGTGGCAGAAGACCCTTATAATTCTGATTCCGGATGTGTGGAAGAGAAATGGGAAATATCCCTTGGATTCGGGGAAATTGAAAGTTTTCGGAAATGCTGAGAGTGGTGATGGGATGAAATTAAGGGAGTCAATAAACCTGATGTCATCGCATTGAATGGAAATTAGTTTTAGACCCTTGGAAATGACTTTGGGTCTCCATCGGTTATTATTAGCTAACATACATTTAAGCACAAAACAGCCAACGTACCCCTTCATGTTATATGCAATGCATGTAACTTTAAATTTTCGCGCCCTATCGGCAACATAAAACAGAAACGATTCAACAGGATTTTCCCTGAAAGTGTGTTCCCTGTCGCTACACATCGGACATCGCTCATCCAAATTGTCAGCGTACCGGATACAAACAGAGCAAGCATTCGCGGCCACACATAGATTAGGCTCATGCAGAAATCTATCATTCGACCTCTCACACACTTTCTCTTGCATGCACTCCAGATCATAAAAGATAAACATAGATGGTTTACCATTACCAGTGTCATCTCGAGACTTATTAACGGGCATGAAGCAGAGATGACCAATAGGTTTTTGTTCCCTGCACGCGACGCAATGGCTGTAACCGTATTTATGAAAAAACAAAAAATTTTTACATTTTTGTAATAAAAAAGACAAATGCTTCCAAAACACCTGTTTTGGAAGCATTCGAAATTTATACACATAAACGCAAAGCACGTAAACCAACAGGTTGACCTAATAAGCTAGCGTTTAACGGATATTTTAAATATTGAATTATAATTTACTTTGCTGTTTTACCTTAATGATTTGTCAGCTATATACTTGTTATTATTTTACATACAAATATTCTCTTGAAAACGATAAATGTACACGGTGGCCAACCAAGAATGCGGAGTACTGTATCTGGGAAACTATCCATCGTAGAGGCTTGCGGAAAAAAAAGTTATTACTATAACGGCCAATACAAAAACCTGGAAAATATTTTCATGTTTCTGAAATGGCCGCTAGGGGGCGTAACTGCATTAATCTAATAAAAAAAATAACTGATCTTTGAAGTCGAGGACAATCTGAACTTTTTTTGTTTGGCACTTTTTGACGTATCTATAAAAATAAAGTGGTGGTGGTGGTGGGTGGGGGTGGGGGGGGTTCAAAGGTTTCCTTAAATCCCCCCCCCCTCACGTGTCTTCGAAACGGCTAATCCGATTTTAACGAACTTGGGCGCGAAAAGGATTTTTCTTGGGCTACAAATGTTAAAATAATTGAAGTTTTGTTAGTTTCACGTGTCGTCGCTAGAGGGCTTTGTTCGAGATTCCGACAGAAACGGTTACTTTTCGCAAAAAAATTAAATGCATTGGTATGACTTTTTTTCATGAACAAGTAGTGATGCCTAAACAAGCTCGCGAAAATCGCATCTCGATATCTTGTTCCTAACCTAAAATATCGGCAAAAGAAAACTTTTTACGAAAATCCCTTAAATTTTTAGTTTTTTTAACTATATTTTTCTGGAATTGTTTCAATTCTGTAAGTTGTGGCCCTAAAAAGGACCGATTTAAAAAAGGAAGGTTTTTAATTCCCCCGTAAATGCTCGAAATGCTGACCATCACTCTGTGCATTGCTGAGGCCTCTTATGGGTAGACAAAACTGCAGCTTCAATTTCGGCTCTGAATAGGTTACCTAGAAATTGCGATTTTAAATGTTTATAAATTTAATCACCAGAATAAAATTACCCTTTTTTAAATTACTACGGGCAGGTAAGCAATGCTAAAAGTTATACGAAAGGCCTATTTTTGTTTGTTTAAATGCATATCCACTATGGATATATACGAAAAATACAATTAATAGAAGCAGGCAATGGAAACAGATGCCCTAAACAAAACGTACATAATCCTCAAATTGCCAATAGTTGTCAATACTTTCGCGTTACTTTGAGCAATTTTTGTGCTTTCAAAATGCGTTTTACGATAATGAAGCTGTGGATATGCTTGCGGTTTATTTTGAATGTCTTCAGAATGCCGCAGTAGCAACATTCTTTAAGAATGTCGTTTTGCATCAGGCCTTGAAAGAGGAAGATTTTGATCGAAGGTTAGCCTATTTCCATTGGATGTTAGGTATGATACGTGAAAATAGAGAATTTTTATTTCAAATTCTTTAGACCGATGAAACCACTTTCAGTAGTGACGGGAGAGTCAATCTGCACAATATGCATTATTGGTCTGCAGAAAATCCCCATTGGTTGCGCGAAGTTCAGCGCCAAGGACGTTGGAGTTTAAACGTATGGTGTGGAATACTGGGAGGCAGAATTATTGGGCCATATTTTTTCGAGCAACCCCTAAATGGCAATGTATTTCTTGATTTTTTGGCCAATCAATTACCGTTGTTGTTGGAAGATGTGCCTCTGGAAACAAGGCAAAAATTGTTTTTGCAGTTGGATGGTTGCCCAGCATATTTTGCTATTAATGTGCGAGAGCATATTAATGCAGTATTTCAACAGCGGTGGATTGGAAGAGGAAGTTTGTTTCCATGGCCTCTGCGATCGCCATACTTAACTTGCCTCGATTTTTATTTAGGGGGGCGGTTAAAGGACATCGTGTTTCGGACTCAACCTACTACTAGAGAAGATATAAAAAACCGGATTCGTAACGCAATGCGTAACATACCGAGAGCCGAAACTGAAGCTGCAGTTTTGTCTAGTCATGAGAGGCTTCAGCAATGCATAGAGCGTGATGGTCAGCATTTCGACCATTTACGGGGGCATTAAAAACCTTCCTCCTTTAAATTGGTCCTTTTTAGGACCACAACTTACATAATAGAAACAATTGCAGAATAATATAGTTAAAAAAAATAAAAATTAAGGGATTTTCGTATAAAGTTTCCTTTGGCCGATATTTTAGGTTAGGAACAAGATATCGAGATGCGGCTTTCGCGAGCTTGTTTAGCCATCATTTAGCTACTTGTTCATGAAAAAAGGTCATACCAATGCATTTAATTTTTTTGCGAAAATTAACTGTTTCTGTCGGAATGTCGAACAAAGCCCTCTAGCGAACGACATGTGAAACTAACAAACAATTATTTTAACATTTGCAGCCCAAAAAAAGCTATTTTCCACGCGCCCAGGTTTGTTAAAATCGGATTGGCCGTTTCGAAGATACGGGGGGGGGGGGGTTTAAGGAAACCTTTGAATACCCCTCATCACTCTGTTGTTATGGATACGTCAAAAAGTGCCAAACAAAAAAAGTTCAGATTATCCTCTAATATAACAGAATCCACAGAAATATCACTTTTTTAGATTCAAGATTGCAGTTACGCCCCCTAGCGGCCATTTCAGAAACATGAAAGTATTTTCCAGGTTTTTGTATTGGCCGTTTTAATAATAACTGTTTTTTGCGCAAGGCTCTACGATGGACAAAATTTCCCAGATACAGTACCTCGCATTCTCAGTTGGCCACCCTGTACAAAAATGCGTTGAGAAAGAAATATTCATATAAAACAATTATCAAACACATATTTCAAATATTAGTGCTTTTAATTATAGTATTCCACGAAGTAAGGTTAAATAACCGTACAGTTCTAAGTTTACTTATTTTAATAACAATTTCTTTTGATACCTAAATGTTGTTTAAACAAGTTCATTATCAATACTGGTTTTTGGTTAATAATAATGTCTATTGTTTATCAAAAAACAAACAGTAGATTAGTAGATAAAATAAATGGTGGTGTGTGCATACAGCAAAATGGTGCGCCTGTAGGTGCACGTAATTATAAAACCCTGACCCTAACTACGAAAGGGTTATGTTATTGAAAAAGATACTACTTATTTACCGCCGCGGTGCTGTAAAAGAAAAAGCATACACAAAAAATATATAAGTATATAAAGGAATATGGTGAAGAACGAGAGAAAATTGTAGGTAATTAGTCAGTTAATCTAAAGGAAATTCGGAAAACTTTCCTTTCATATAATAAAGTATTCTATCATAATAATCCCAAAATATTAATTAACCATAACATAATCCTTATTCGTTTCTTTCCCCAAAAACGAACGATCAAATTAATTGAGTGTAACTCTTCATTAACGAAAGCACGTCTTGTTTGAAAATGATGAGCAATTTAAAAAGAAAAATTTTTAAATCGTGGGTACCCATTTAAGCTAAACTCTTTTAGCTTCTGCAAACTCGCTCTTTACTAAAGAAATCCAACAGTTCAAAGAAACTCATAGTTCACAAGCGTCTATTGTATTAATTCCATATCTAGTTCACGTACGCAACCTATTTCTACTCAACAATAAACGTTTTTGTCGACAAATACGATTTTCAAATCAATTCATTTCTTAAAGTTTCGAATACACAAATTTTAATATTCCGTTATTTTACTGCCGCAATAACGTTTTCGAGAGCCAAAGATAAGGCGGCAAACGCCATTTCTTAGTTATTATCACGAGCAACCCCCATAGAAAGCAAGGTAATTTAATAGCAAATCTATTACGTAAATAAATGGCTAAATAATTTCGTAAATGTGTCTTCAGAATGTTTCCATAACAAAATAAATACAAAATCTTGTAAATACTACAACTTTAATTTTTGCTCTTTGCAAAAAAACTATTCCTACAATGAATTTTAAAACTTCAATATATTTAAAAAAAAACGCATAAACTATTAATCTAAATTGGAATAATTTACAACCGCTTCCAATAAATCCAACATCATCAATTACACCATACATTTATGACTAAATCAGTGTTTCCCAAACTTAAAAATTGAATATACTAATTATCAAATAACATCTTCCATATGATTCGAAAACTGGACTGTATTGTATACTTTTTTTGTTTAATAAAAGACTGAACTTCTTCTATTTCTGTTATTACTTGAGTCACAAACTTTCCTCACGGTACCGTCAAATGGAATGACATTGATCAAAAAATTATTCTTTTTGAACATATTGTGAAAAATAAAGATCTTATTTTATAATAAATTAGTTATTTACCCAGAAATATACAACATGAAGCATTTCTAGAAGTTTGCGATGTTGAATACATAAAATAGAGGCGTGGCAAAGCCAAAACCGCGTGAACAATCTCATACCTATTGTGGGGTGAGATTGTTCATAGAAATTATAATACACGAAAAGTAAAGGTATCAAGTAAGATAGGATCAATTTCGACCCATACTGTTCTATCTATAACCGTTTTCGAGATACAGCATTTTGAATGAAATGGGGTGAGATGGTTCAGTGTAGGTGAGATTGATCACCTGCTGGTAAACGTTCCTATTTTTGTAAAAAACAACGAAAGCATTGTTATAAACACTTTATTTGGAGATTAACACATAAATAGAAAATATGACAAAAAGAACTTTTTCCAAACTTAAACGTCATTTTGTAAGCACCACAATCTGGTAAAAAAATAACAGTTCCTTCTCTAAACTTCAAATATATCGATCACTTTTTTAAAAGAGTAGACGACAGAACCATCATCATTACTCGTTGTTTAAGGGTCTGACAATATGGCAAGTATATAGGAAAAATCTGCCATAAATGCGTCACCTTCTTGAACTATGAAAACTTTTCTGATTTTATCTAACGACTTCAGTCCTAGTAATTCAATCTCTATTTGTCCTTCTTCATCGTCTGATACGTTTTGCACAATTGCTGTATAACGATACACTGGTTTTTTTTCTTAAGCCACCATGAACTTTCACGAAAACAAACTTTCAAGGTAAAATGCCCTTTTTTTTTGGTTCATAATATTTCGTCTCTGCCCTCACATCATCATTCTCATCTTCCAACGAATCTTCATCAGAATTATCACTGGTAACTTGTTCTATTACATTCGAGTCACTAGAATCTTCATCATTATGTAGAGCAGCGCTTTTACCAGGTTCCACAGATAACTTTTGGCGTTTAATATTTTTTCTAATTGGTGCAGCAGTGAACCGTTGCTGCTGCAAGTAGCTAACAAGAACATTTCTTACAGAAATATTAGGGTCTTTAGAGTTTTCGTTTGGAATCTTTTGAAAGACTTGATTAGGATCAAGAGGAACAATCCCGGTTGCTCTAAATGAACTTACTAGATCGGTTTTTTATGGCGTTATCAGGCTTGCTATTCATTTCAATTAGAGTAGAAGCCAATAAACATGGAAAACCCTTCTTGTCTAGTGAAGGTTGTTGGGGATGACTCTTTTTCCAGTTTGTTAAGATAGATCTCCAGGCCACTTTAAAAGGTCGAAAAAATCCAACATCTAATGGCTTAGTGAGATTTGTTGAACATATCGGGAGGCAAACAAAGGCAATGTCATTCAGCTCACACTGTGTTAAAACACTTTCTGTAAAATGGGAAGAAAGATTATCGCCCAACAATACTTTGCGGCCAGCAAGTCTCTTCGCGTGTGGCAAGAAAACTGACTCTAACCAATCGGTAAATGTTTGGGCGTCGATTCATCCGTGTTGTGTACGATTGAATCGGGGTCCTACACTACTGCACCTATCGTTACAGCAAGGTTTACCTTTGGGACCCATTTCAATCCATGCTGCCACATTTTTTCCGCTTTGTATATCACATATGGAGATAGCAGTATACCGGAGGCGGAACCACACATCATTACTGTTATTGCAGCCTTGGTAAAGTTGCAAACGCGTTCGGGATACTTTATCCCACGCCGAAAGAGCATTTTTTGCTTACCGGGATCGTCCTGCAAATTTGTTTCTTCGTAATTAAGTACATTGCAAGCCGGCATATTTTCAAGTGTCTTCCTTAAATTATCAAAATATTCTATAATCGTTTGCCTTAACACGTTAGCTCGGGCTCTCTTAATGTTTGATGCAACTTATTTCTATCCTTGTCTTTCTAAAAAAGAACGCGCCCAATCCATACCTGGCATAATTGACTTAAGTTTGGCAACAGTACGGCCTTGGCTATCTAAATAAGTTTTAGCGATGTAACGTAGATCAGTCAGGGTTAAGGCGAAACCCCATTCTCCGCAAATATTTGCAGCCCTTGCAAAGGCTCGTTCCTCTTCAGCTGTAAATATTGTTTGACCGCCGCTTTTTTTGAAGCAAGTTCCATTAAATTTATTACGAAGCGTGCCAAAAGGAATCTTGTACTCTGCGGATGTCCTACGAATAGACCATCCCTCCTCGACTATTTTTTTGAGTGCAAGTTCTATGTTCTGTTCAGAATAATCCATATAGGAGCGTGAACCGAGATTTCTTTTGTATTTTCTTGGCATGATTCTGCAACAACAAAAGTTGCTTTGTTTTTATAAATTTAAGTTCCAAATATATTTTTTTAGATTTCATTACTCAAATCTCATTAAAATATGAAATCATAAGTAATAAAACTAATTTTTGTTTATTTGTGAGGCGAAATTGTTCAATATGATTGATCAATCTCGCCCCACAGGCACAATGAATCTCACCCCGCCTTATAAATTTCTACAGAACTTAAACACTGCTGAGGGAATGGCTCACAACTAAATATATAACGCCTAGAATACCTCAATAGTCACGCAGGTTACGAAATAATACCAAAAAAATGCTTTAGTTTTTACTTACCAGGATAATTTTCCGGAGTTGTTATTTTACGAAAATCGCTACCTTCCAAACAAAGCCTAATTATTCGAAAAATATGAGGACGTTTACATTCACGTGCATCAATAAGCTGCGTCCATGTTTCTCCTAGCGGAAACTGTCGAATACACTGTAATTGACGGTATAAGTGTGGCGCTAAATTCAAACTTATAAACGTATGATTTGGTGATCAATCTCACACCCGGTGATGAATTTCACCCCATTTGGCGGTAACAAAAATGAACATAAGCGTATATTTTTTCTTCTTCTGGCATTTACTTATATTAAAAGAAAAACAAAAATCCCTATCAGTCCCCGAGTAATCACCAAAAAAAAAAAAGAGTTATTGACATAAATCCGGCGCCTTGCAAGGACCCAATCCTTAAACACATATAGTTACATTTTGGGGAGTGGACAAATTTTGGCAAAAGATCTCTTAATTTCACCACTTTCAGTTTGAATTATAGCCACTCGTTTTACGTCATCACTGCCCACACTCACTGATACAATTCGTCCTAGCTTCCATTTCAAAGGCGGTCCATTTTCATCCTTTATTATAACCAATGAACCTTCTTCGAGATTTTAATTTGACTCCTTCCACTTTTGTCGCACCTGCACTTCTGAGATAAATTCCTTGCTCCATCTCTCCCAAATATGTCTTCTGATCGCTTGTAAATGATGAAATCTGCTGAATCGATTCAGTGGAATAGTACACATATCTCCCTCAGGTAGACCAATTAAGGATTTCACAATCAAAAAGTGACTTGCGGTCAAAGAAGTTAAGTCGTCTGGATTAATTGATAGTGGACATAAGGGTCGGGAACTAAGAATACCTTCAATTTGCACTATAACCATGTAAAATTCCTCATAAGTAAAAGCATCATTACCAACAACTCATCGCAGGTGATGCTTCATGTTGTTTATTCGCGCCTATGACAAACCACCAAGTGTGGAGATTGAGGAGGGATAAACTCCCAATCTATTTGCATAATGGAAAGGGATTCCTTTACGTCTGAATCATTATTCAATAAGAATTTACCCAATTCCCTTAATTGTTTGTTTGCGGCAACAAAGTTTGTACCGTTATCCGAAAATATCTTACTTGGTTTACTCCTACAAAAAATGAAGCGCTTTAAAGCTAATAAAAATCCATCTTTAGTTAAGTCGGTAACAAGCTCTAAATGAACGGCTTTCACAGCAAAACAAATGAGCAAACGTATATAGGCTTTAAAGGTTTCACAGCCACGTCCCTTACGATCCTTTAATAAGAACGGACCTGCGTAATCGACACCTGTTACGTTAAAACGAATGTGAGTTTTAACCGTTCCTTTGGTACTTTGGATTGTTTCTAAAACATGTGACATAATTATACACCGTTTTCCGCGCAACGCTACGCCCTTCTAATGGCCAGAATATTTCTCTAATCGACGACAGCATTAAAGTAGCTTCTGTATGAAATAATCGTTCGTGTTCCGAATTGAAAATTAAATTTGTAAGGTGGTGAGCTTTTGGAATGATCATCGGATGGAGTTTATCATAAATATAATCCGAATTAGCTAAACGACCACGAAACCTTTAGCCGTGTTCCGTACTTCCGGTACGGTAGTGACTTTAGCACAAAAAGCTTAGTATGAATTTGTTCCCTTTCATCTATTGTACGTACGTATATGCATACACCGTAAGCGCTTTCAGAAGTGTCTGAAAAACCATGCAGCTCAACGCGAATGCAATTCTGACAAAACACTTGACGGTCAATTTTTACATTATTCAGCAGTGGTAATTAATTCACTCTTATAATCGAACCACTTTGTATGCAAACTTTGAGGTAACGATTCGTCACAAGACAGTTTTTCAAGCCACAAATTTTGAATTAAAATTTTTGGCTATTGTAATACACGGACCGAGTAATCCAAGCGAATCAAGTGTTTGTCCTATTATGAAATATATTACCTATACATCAATTTATGTTCACTTGGAGACCGCACCAAACCTAATCATTCCCAAAGTTTATAACTGTCAAAGAAGACGTATCATCAACAATATTTTCAAAAATATGCGATTCATTAGAATAAAACTTTCTTAACTGAAATCCAACGCTATTTAATATTTCTGTTACCTCTTTGCATAACCTCTTTACATCTTCAATTGAATTAGACCTTATTAACCAGTCATCCACGTAAAAATCTGTTTTAATACTGTTAGCTGCATCAGGATATATATCTTTCAGCTAAAAAAGAAACAGACGTAGTGCCATAAGTAACAGTATTAAAAACTTCTATTTCACTGATTTGAGCGCCACAAAATTCTTTGTAGACGTCTCTGCTCAGGCTTAATTAAAACTTGGCGATACATCTTTTCTATGTCTGCCGCGACTACTGTATCATGTTTCATAAATCGTAGAATAATTGCAAAAAGATCCTCCCGAATTATTAGGCCTTCCATTTGTATGTGATTAAATGACAAGCCCGTTGAGGACGGAGTTGACGCATCAAAAACAACACAAAGCTTTGTGGTTAAACTATCACTTTTAATAACGCAATGATGAGGCGTGTAATATTTGTATTCAGCACTAACCGCTTCATTTACCTTGCTCATGTGATCTAGTGATTGATATTCCTCTATGAAATGCGTATAATCATCCTTTAATTTTATATTATGTTGTAGTTTTCTTTCTAATGCTAATAATCGCCTATATGCTTGATTATATGATTCGCCTAACTTTGATGGCGATTCCTTAAACGGAATACTAACTACAAATCTATCTGTAGTCTCTCTCCGTATTCTCAACGAATTGTTTTCACAAGAAATATCTTCTTTGGATACAGACACAACTGCTCCAATTTCTTTCATTTCCCAAAAAGGCTTTAATTGATCATTAACATCTCGTATTTTACTGAAATTGCAAACTATCGAATTCTTTTTCTTTTCTGAATCTATCTGGCCCGAAACTATCCAACCAAATTTTTTTGTAGCACCGGTTTGTTTGCATCTAAACTTTTTGCCCTATAGAAATTAATTGCCAAGATATATCAGCACCTGTTAAAATCTCAATTCTACCTGGTTTAAAAAATGTTGGATCCTCTAGTATTATATTAGACGTATATTCAAATTTCTTACGTCAACAATTACACTAGGTAACTCGCTTGTAAATTGTGGAACAACATATAAATTTATATGTGAACTAAATCCAGTATGCATAAATTGAATAACAGTTGTACAATGCGTATTTACTTTAGAAAAGCTCTGGTTAGTTCCACTTATAGATAAATTAACACAATGACCATCTAGCCTTAACCGAC